>OU015767.1:34951711-35236974 GCA_907173295.1 Fagus sylvatica
ATCAATAGCTCCAGATAACGATGTGGTATTATGTGTAACGATTACTTTCAATATATTACATATGATACTAATTCCCGGATAACCAATATACATGAAAGTATTAGGTATGATTACAATGTTTCATATCATTGTTTAACTAAGAGTGTTGGCGACGTTGGTTTCTAATGGTTACATGCCTCCAGAATATGCCATGCATGGGCAATTCTCTATAAAGTCCGACGTATATAGTTTTGGTATCCTATTACTAGAGATTTTAAGTGGTAAGAAGAACAGTTCTTTCTCTACATCAAACGATGCTGACAACATGTTGAGCTATGTGAGTACAAACCAAATTTTGCAATTTTTTGTTTATTTTGTGAATTTATCATTACCCTAGAGTTAAAGGGAGAGAAGGGTGATCACAATATAAGGAATACTTGATCAATTGATTCAGACTTGGAAGCATTGGAGGGGTGGAACATCCTTGGAGTTGTTGGACCCGATTATAAGAGATTCTTATTCAAGAATTGAAGTCAACAAATGTATCCATATTGCCTTACTTATGTGTTCAGGAAAATTCCAGTGGAAAGACCATCAATGGATTCAATAATTCTCATGTTAAATAGCAACTCTGTTACTCTGTCACCACCCCAATGACTAGCACTTTTCCTTCAAACAGAGCTAGACATGCCAGAATTGGAGTCAAATCAATCTACAAGAAAGTCCATATTATTGTTTGTTGATGAAGCCTCAATTACTGAAGTATACCCTCGATAGAGTAACTGTGTGTAAGTAGCAACAAGGGCTTAACAAAAATTAGTATTAGTTTTTTGGTCATGGAACCTTACCATTGTCTGAGAATTTGGTTAATTCTCAACAACATTTGAGACTTTTTTTATTTTAATCTAGATTAACAAATTTTACTCTAACTACATTAAAGTTATTAGGCTAATACTCTTTCTTTTCTTTTCTTTTTTCTTTTTTAATTCGATAGTTGGGGAGGAGGATTTGAATCCTGATTCTCCATGCAATAAAGTGTTAATGTCACTGAGTTACAAGGTTTTAGATTAATATTATTCTCAAAGAAAACACTATTATCAAATTTCCAAAAATAAAAAATAAATTATTATTTCGATTAAAATTATGTTACTAAAATTTCAAATTAATTTAATAGAAAATTTCACTATTTATTTAAAATTATTTTGATCATTTACAGATTTACTATTATATTTGATTTTGATAAGAAAATTGGTCTTACATGATGATTGGCTTCCATTATATAACTTAAGATAATTTTTTCTTTTATTTGTATTAGCTCCTTTAATGTTCAATTTTGATGATATTTGTGTATGCTCCAGTTTTGGGATCCAATATAAAAAATATATATATATATATTTTATATATATATATATATATATATTATATATATATATATATATATATATATATATATATATATATATATATATATATATATTTTATATATACTACAAACATATAATATTAAATATATTTAAATGAATTAAATTCACTATTTTTTTTTTTTTTGGTAAACGGGAACTTCATTAAACCAACAAAGAGCTGGAACTACCAGCAATACAGAGCCTATTAGAGCTTAAACCCAAAATGTCATGGTTTAATATTACAGAAACATCAGGAGGAGGATTATCAAAAACACAAAAAACTTGAGGCAGCGTGACTCCTCTTTTGGCTAAGGCATCAGCGCACCTATTGGCTTCCCTGAAACAGTGTTGCACTCGGGAATGAGGGATACGCGTTAGCAGCTCCCTGCAATCATCCACAAGAACAGAATTCTCACCATTAAAACTTATAGAGGAAACCATCAAATTGACTACTAATTTAGCATCCAATTCAATAATAACAGCAGATAAATGATGAAGTAAACAAAGATTAAGACCACCCCGCAAGGCCCACAATTCAGCTGCAACACTAGACGTGGTGCCAATCTTTCTAGAGAAACCTTTAAACCACTCTCCATTCCAATCTCTTATCAACCCCCCACACCCAGCATGACCCGGAATCCCAACTACAAATCCATCTGTATTGAGCTTAAACCACGTATCAGGAGGCTTATCCCATTTAACAATCTTGACAACAAAAGTTTTGGTTTGATCACAATTTAACCCACTGTAAGTAAACTCCTCAACCAACATTTCCACAGAATGTCTCAAATGTGAACTAGGAGCCACTTGCTGGAAAATAAACTTATTTCTTTGAAGCCAAAGAGACCAAATACCAAAAAGAAATAAAGTGCCCCACTGATAACCTTTGTTCGGAACCATCCCTGAACAGCAAGCATTGCTTTGGAGCCAAGTATCCAAATTAGAAGAGAAGAAATCAGGATCAAAGATTGAATAATTGTACTCATGCCAAAAGGATTTGGCCAGGTAACAGTCTCTAAGCAACATGAAGGATAGATTCCTGATCTGCATTACAAAAACCACAAGAAGGGCTAATATGCAAACCTCTCCCAGCAAGAATAGAGCTAACAGGAAGACTATTCAATAAACATTTCCATAAGAAAATTTGAATTTTTGGGAGAGAATGAATCTTCCAAATCCAATTCCCTCGGAAACTACTATCAAGAACATCAATACCTGCAGCAAGACAGTAGGCATTGCCTGAATCAAAATCCCCTTTAGAACTAGACATCCAACAAAGTTTATCTTCACTAACTGAAGACTTTCGAAGAGGAGTAGCTTGCAAAACCGATAAAACAGAAGGAGGGAAAACAAAAGAAAGATGTTGAAGATGCCAATCCCCATTCACCACAACATCTTTAACCAGAAGCTTCTCTTCTTCACAAAGGAGAGGACCAACAATAAGACTTCGCATACCCACTAGCAGGGGTAGAAGAAACTCATCAGTGGGCAATCAATCTACAGGGAAAGCTAATCATCGTTCCACATGTGGTGTTAGACCAGATCAAGGCAAGTCCCACTGTGATTTGGGGATGGTTCGATCTAGAGATACGAAAGGCTTGGAGCTTTATCTTCCCGTTAACCCCGGAGAGCAGAGCCAACCTGTTTCTTCCCCTCACAGACCCGGCTTGGGTGGAATGGAGCAATCCATGGTGGAAATTTCTAACAGATGTTCCACTGGTGGTGGAGAGCAGGATCCTCTCTTGGAGGACGCTGCCTGGAACTTCAAATGAGCCAATCTTGTGCGAATTGGATCCCTCCGAAGAGATTTCAGAAAGAAGGATGCTAGTGGAGAAGCCAATTGCCGTGAGTTGCATGGGAAATGTGGCCCTCAAAAAATTGATCCAGGTGTTCCAGCCAAACTTTCAGTTCAAGATTGCAATCTGTCAACGGGAGTTGAAGATGGGCATTTTAGAGCATGTGGTGTCTCTGATACAGGGGACGAATCCCTCTCTGATGCTGATGAAGGAGACGGGATGGAGTTTATTGGAGCAGATGAGGTGTCTGCCCCAAATTGATGAGTGTCCTACCCCTTCTCATCATTTAATTATGAATATTATCTTGTGGAATTGTAGAAGGGCTCTAAACCCTCACTTTCAGAGGACTGTTGCTGATCTTGTGAATCGTCATTCACCTGCTGTTTTGATCATTACCGAGACAAGGATTGGAGGTGATCGTGCTAAGGAAATTACTAGTCGGCTTCCTTTTGATGGTGTTATTATTGCTGACACCATTGGTTTTGCTGGGGGTATCTGGCTCCTTTGGAATTCTGATAGAGTGGATGTTGCGCAGCTTGCATGCACTGAGCAAGAGATTCATGCAACAATAAAGGTACGTTCCTCCAATCTATCTTGGTTGATTTCGTCTATTTATGCTAGCCCTAGGGTTGCTGAAAGAAAGGTTCTTTGGTCGAATCTTGTTCATACTGCTTCATTACACCACCTTCCCTGGCTGTTGTTGGGTGATTTCAATGAAGTCTTGTGCAGTGATGATAAGTTTGGGGGTCTTCCAGTTAATTTTAGAAGAGCCTTCAATTTCAAATCTTGTCTTGATATGTGTGGCATGATTGATCTGGGCTTCCATGGGCCCAGTTTTACTTGGTCTAATCTTCGAGAGTTACGCGACTTGATTCAAGAAAGATTAGATCGTTGTTTTGCTAACTCCTCTTGGCGAACTCTACTCTCGAACTTATTCATAAACATATTATTATAATTAAGCTTAGTTCATTACAAATTTCTTTTTCTGAGCGAAACCCAACTTGTTTAAAAATGGCTTTTTAACTCTCCTATTACTTTCATACTGGACTCTCTCCGACCAACTAGAAAATAAATAATAAATAAACAAAAGAATAATGATAACTAGCCTCTTCACACGCGCTATGCGCGTGTTCAGAGGCTCTTTCTTTTTATAACAAAAATAAAAATTTATCATGTGCTTAAATACTTTTCTTTTTCATCAATTTTTTTTTTTAATTCATCCTAATTCGGGGTTTATGCAATTATCCCATATATGATATTGATATCAACATCTTGCACAAACAATGATGATAATATATCAACTTTCATATTCAAAAAATCACCCAACATAGAATGTTTCAGTGATCCATGTCTCTATAATTTCATCATAAAATCAAGTGTTGAACAATTTTCATTCATTATTATGGCATCCAAAACCATTATAGATAGTCCATTAATATAAATATAGATATGGATGATAAATTAAAAAAATAAATAAAATGAAAGGAATAAAAAATCATATTTTGTAATTGATTTTGTAAAATGAAGGAACTGTCTTTGCTTAGCCAGAATAATCATTTACATTTGTATTCCATGCCATTTAAATATTAGTACTTAATACAATAGATGAAGGAGATAGATAGAAGGATTCTTATCTATACCATCCAAAATTAAAAACTAATACAATCTACACAAAATCGTTAATACAATAGATGAAGAATATAGATAGAAGGATTCTTATCTATACCATCCAAAATTAAAAACTAATACAATCTACACAAAATCGTGGTGCTGGACCAAAATCTTCAAGACTCTTTGCTCGGTTTGCCATTGATATTTGAATCCAAATAATCTGCTTGAGACTTATCCGTAATAAAAACTACTACCACTGATCCTTATAATAAAACTGGAGATTAAAAATTAATATTTATTTAAAAAAAAAGGTTATAATATACTGTTATTGGTTGGAGTACAATAATTTACATCTTGTATAATTTGAACTCAACAATATATATAGAGAAAGAGATACACACATTGATTAGAATCATCTTAATAGTAATGGATAAAGATGGAGATGAAAGTAAAAAAACTGAAGAAGAAAAAAAGTGTGGAAATGTGAAACAAAGGAAGTAGGAAGTTTGAATAAGAAACAATTCTAAAAATTCTAAAAATATGTTTTTTTTAAGGATAAGGTTAAGAAGTTAAGAGCAGTTGAAAATTTGTGAGTAGAAGATTTTAATGAGAGTTAAAACTTAAACGTGAGATAGTGGAAGTTAGTATGAGAAGTTGTGATTTTTTTTTTTAGGAACAAAAGGTGTGATTATTTTTAAACACTTTTATTTTTTTAATACATTTCAAATACACACGTGAATTTTTAATTCTAGCCTCCTCATTTTCCTAAAAATTAGCACATTATATCTTAAAGATAACTTCTACATTTACATGAAATCATTGTAGAACTCTTTCTAAACAACGAATGAAATCACACGCTTATGGATAGAACCGATTTTGTTCCCTACCAAAATTAAAACCAATTTTGTCTCCCTACCCTTTTTATTTCATGTTCCTAAAAACAAAGTATCTATCACAACTCACAAAAATATACTAACCCATTCATAAATTGAGCATTTGATTTTATCATTGGATAGAATATGAAATGTATGCAAACAAACAGTTATGGATTATTTAACTCACCCATGCTATCCAAAAGCATTGCTATTGCCAATTCTAATACAAAACAACACGGCAAAAAACATGAAAAGAATTATTCCCATGTTAAGTTTTACAACCGAAGAAACCAAAAATAAAATAAAACCAAAGAGAGAGAGAGAGAGAGAGAGAGAGACGTGAAGTGCCCTAACCGTTGGTTGTCACCCTCCAATTTGATGCAGGCTATTTTCACTGCATGAAAACATTGAGAAGGAGAAAATTTTAAATTTTAAATAAAATAACGTAAAATCACCATGTATAGAAAAGGAGATGGAGATGAAAGAAAAACAAATTAAAAGAGAAACCGAAACGTGGAACAAATGAAGCAGAGAAAGTCTGATAAGAGAGAATTCTTAAATAATAATAGATAGATAAAAAGGATAAGGATAAAAAGTTAAGAACAGTTAAAAGTTTTAAAACTTGAAAACTTAAAAATTAAAGGTGAGAGATAGTGGAGGTTTGGATATATGGGAGAGTGGTTTGAAAGAGTTTTTTTTTTTTTTGTTGTTGTAAATTACGTATTTATCTTATGTGTGCTACTTTTTAATTGAATAGTAAATCTAAGAGTATTCAAACCTTGCGTATTTGACTCACCAAAATCTCAATAAATACATTTGGCCCTTCACACTTTTTATTAGATACACTGTTTTGGCTCAACAAAAATCCACCAAAGAAAAATACTGTAGATTTATTATAGTTAATAGATATAATTTTAATTAAAAATTGTGGGGTTTATGCCCCCTCACACTCCCATGTGGTTCCACCACTGTTCGTGGCCACTCCATTTGATCGGTGGAAAACAGAAAACAAAAGTTAAGGTAAAAAAATTTAAGTGGGTTAGTAGGAAGGTTTTTTTTTTTTAATTTAATTTAAGGGAGATGAAAGAAAAAAAAAAATAGAGATGTGAGAGAAAATTGATAGTTATAAAGATAAGAGAAATTGTGAGAGAAAACAAAGGGAAAGACAAATTTGAACGTGGGTTAGTAGGAAGGTTTTTTTTTTTAAATTAATTTATTTATTTTGAGGGAATGAGAGATGAGATAGGATTATTTTGGATAATGATAAAAAAAAACAATTGTAAAACATGAACGTGAAATTGTGATCATTTTAACTTTTGAATTTGAGTATATCAGGAGATTACTCTTTTAACCTTTATTTTTTATTTTAAAAGCAAACCAATTGATTTTAAATATGGGGTATTTTAGTCTGTGCAATAAAGTGGATATTTTTTTATATTTAGATGTGACTATTATACCCTTTTTGCTAACACACATTATTATTTGAAGTCATTCATTAAATTAGGAATATAAGAAGAAGTCAGGGGTATTTTTGACAGTACATTAAAGTGGACATGAGGACATGAATCCTCTTAATAGTATTAGATAATAAATAAATAAATAAATAAGTTGAGGCGGCTTGACTGGTTATTTCTTTGTTGTCAGATGTTGACTAAACTTAAATGTTTATCAACGTTTCTTATCTTCCACCCGCAGGAAAAACTATTTTGTATTACTTTCTATTAATACAAGAAACCAACTCCACTCAAAGTGGGACTCACACGCTGCAATGCATTAATACAAGATACCAACTCTACTGTGGGACTCACACGCTGTTATACATTAATACGAGATACCAACTCCTCTCATAGACCCAAAAAACTTGTGAGGGAGATACTGTATACATGGGACATACAAAATCCACGCTGTAATATAAGATACCAACTCCACTCATAAATCCAAAAAAACTTGTGAGAGAGATACTGTATACATGGGACATACAAAATCCCACGCTAGAATATAAGATACCAACTCCACTCATAAATCCAAAAAAACTTATGAGAGAGATGTTGTATATAACGAATATACAAGATCCCAGCTCCACAGACCCACCCACATATGTTCTTTAACATAAATCATAGAACAGTGATCATTTTTTTTTTTTTAGAAGAATCCAAAAATTTCTTAATCCCATAGCAAAAGACCAGAGGTTGGTCAATTCATGAAAATGAGCTTGCCATCTTTCAAACTCTGCACGAGTCTTTTTTTCTTCTACTCACTAATTAATCAGCTTCCTTAGTCAAACCAGAACTGAAGCTGTTGCAAGTTACAACTACCATTTCTGTCCAAATACAACCACTTTCACCGCCAATAGTACCTTCAAATCCAATCTCAGTCACATCTTCGCTTACTTCAACTCCAACGCCACCCGTAATATTGAATTCTACAACGCCACTGCCTCCTCAATAGGTAACTCCGTCGACACGGTCTATGGATTCTTCGTCTGCAGAGGCGACCTCCCCGCCGATGTCTGCCAAAGCTGCGTTGCCAGCGCAACCGAAGACATAATCAAGCGCTGCCCCTCGTATAAAGTGGTGGCGGCTTGGTATGACGAGTGTATATTACGCTATTCAAACCAGTCTTTCTTCTCCAACATGAGCACCGACCCTCCCGCTTACATTTGGAACTCAGAGAATATTCGGGATTTAAACCCGTTTAAATTTAACCTGCTATTGGAGGCAACAATGAAAGACTTGGGAAGTGAGATTTCAAAGTTTGGGACTGGGGCCAAGAAGTTTGGGACGAAAGAAGTGAATTTCACAGCGTCCCAAACGCTGTACACCCTTGCTCAGTGCACACCGGACCTGTCGGGTAACGATTGCAATACATGTCTTCAGATAGCAATATCGAATCTTCCGGTCCCAGAACATTCAACACCAAGGTAAGGACTGGCACCTTTGGGTGGTGGATACGCACCTCTCCTCTGAACCGTATCGGCCCGGTTGAGCGCGGAGGCCTCAACCTTGATGAGAACCTCGTCGTCTTTGAGCTCGGGATCCTCCACTTCCTGTAGTTGCAGCACTTCTGGACCCCTGGGACTGCTTATCACTATAGCTATCATTTTTGGGCGTTGACTTTGTTCTTTTCACTTGTACAGAGTTCTCAAGTTTGGTACTTTCTTTTTTTTGTCTTCCTTCAAATAAATAAGATCATAGAGGCTCAAAAGTATGTATTCACATAGTGTGCAATAGTTTTACTTTTGACTTAATCAATAATCCATAGGTTAAAATATTTGACACCTCATTAAGCAATGAAAAATATTAATTCATCTTGTCCAAAAGCCTCAAAACAATTGTTCTCTCTCTATCTCTCACTTTTTCTTACACTCAGCGGTTCTACAATCGCTCTTCCCTCATTCTTCCTCTCACCTTAGCGGTTTTACAATCGCTCTTCCCTTATTCTTCCTCACCTCATTGGTTAATCAGGTTCTGTAAGACTCACCTCACCAACTCTCGCCAATAGTCACTTACAGAGGCCGAATGTGAAACCCTCAATCGGCGAGGAGCTAGGGTTTAGTTTAGTTATAACCTTAGTACTCTCGTTGGGGTTTAGTTTAATTATAACCTTAGTTAGTGCTTAGGTATAGTTACATGACTTGAGTTAGGGTTCTAGTCATCAAAGTGAATTCCACATGTCCATTTACCTATACATATATCCATGCATTATATTTATAACCTTACATAATATTAACATAACACCAATATTGTATATGCATATCAATAGGATTTTAACATAACACATGGACAATATAACTATTTATATATATTACTACTAGCATCTTAATACTTAATGATGCAATTTAATATAACCCTTACCATTATTTAAATTACTAATCTAGGAATAATGAACACTAACATACATCATTAAGACTTAATCCTCTTAGCTACTTATGTAACTTAATTTTTTTTATTGCATATATTATAATTAATTTCATTGTTAGCCTTAATAAATTATAGTAGAAGATTAATTTGGTGCGGGCGTACCATACATAATATGTTGTATTTTTAAACTTATCATAATGTTAAGTTTAAACTTTATTGTATAATATGTTTTAGGACAAATATATATAAAAATCTTAATATATTTTAAGTTTAAAACTTACCAAAATTGTCACGAATGAGGATTTAAATTTCAATAATGTTTTAGGAAAAATACATAATATGCATGAAAAAATAAATAAAAACATATTATAAAATCATTCATGAATAATGTTAACACAACAAATTAGGAGAACTTGGAACTAACATTTCAATAGACTCTTAATAAAAGTAGACATTATTAAAAATATTAATAATGTGGGTTAATTCGATTCTTGCATTGTTATAATAAAAGTATTAAACCATTCATTGATTTCTTTTTATTTTTTTGGAATTTTATGTAACCAGTTCCAATTAGGGGCGTGCTTAGTGAAAAAAGAAAAAAAGAAATTAGAGCTATTTGTAAGCATTTAACTTCAATGTGAGTACTAGAGACGAGTGAAATTCCTCTCAAATAATAACATTTTCTAGTCTCTTAGTTACTTATGTAACTTAATTTTATTAGTGCAATATTATGCTTAAATTTCATTCTTAGCCTTAGTAAATTTTAGTAGAATATTATGCGGGACACCATACATAATATATTCAACCCAGGTAGGTGTCTTTTTAAAGATCAAATAAGCAAAAAACCCCAAGTTCAAGCCTAGGTCTCTTACTGTGGATATAGTATTTAGTCAAATTGTTGTAAACCAAGATGCCATTTAAGTGATCTGGAATACATAGGATAAAAAAGGGTTGAGTTGTATGAAAGTAAGATGAGGATAGAGGCCAAGACGGAGGTCCATCTCCCCATTGTTACTGTTATGGGTATTAATATAAATCAAACCATAGTGGACGTGTTTTAGACAATTTATATTGAAATTAATTTGAAAGAAATGTGCTATAAATACTCGACCAAACGAGTTATAGTTTGTGTTTGCTATTAATTTATGGATTTTGTTAACCAATGCCCTTAGGGCAATGGTTAAGGAGTATTAAATGCTTATACTTTATGGGAAATAACGAATTTTTAATATTAAAATAATAAATAGAAAGACTAAAATACCCTTAAAAGTTATTTTTGTATTATTTTAATAGTAAATTTTTACTACTTCCTATAAAGTGGAAGCATTAAATGCTTCCTTAACCATTGCTTTAAGGGCACTCGTTAACAGGACCCTTAATTTATTTCTTAACAATAATCAGTTGAAAGAAATGTGCTATAAATACTCGACCAAACGAGTTATAGTTTATGTTTGCTATTAATGTAATGTTAAGTTTACACTTTATGTTGCAATATGTTTTGGGACGAAGATACGTAATTTAAGTATAAAACTTACCATAATTGTAACAAGTGAGTATTTAACTTTACAACAATGTTTTAGGAAAAATACATAATATGCATGAAAAAATAAAAAAAAATATTATAAAATCATTCATGAATAATGTACAACGATAGAACTAGATGAATTAGGGGAACTTGGAACTAACATTTGTCTTAAAAGACTCTTAAAAAAACTAGACATTTTAAAAGTATTAATAATGTGGGCTCTAGTTTACTTCAATTAGGATTCGTTTCTTGCAATGTCATAACAAAACTGTTAAACTATTCAATAGTTTACTTCTTTCTTATAAAATTTTTTGTAACCGTTCCAACTTGGGGCATGCTTAGTGAGATATCTATATTTGTCTTTTTCATCGTATTGTCTCTAGGTTTAGAAATGATACCCGTAATACTGAACTGTAAGCTGTATCCCACATGTTTAGCGAAAAAAAGATTAGGATTTATCGAGAATGTTTAGGAATTTCTATATGCCACAGTGCTCTAAGAGCATTTATGTTTTACATTTAGTCTATGTTTGGATCTTCTATTTTGGAAATGCATTCTCTAAAATGCATTACTATTAGAATGCATTCTCAAAAATACATTCTCTAGAATGCATTTTGCTAAAAATAATGTGTTTGGTAAAATATTGAAATTATTTATAAAAAGTGATTATACTAAAAGGAATTGTGTTTGGTTGGTATTTTAAAGAATGCATTCTTCTTATTAAATAATTTATTATTAGTATACGTTATGTAATTAACATTTTTTTTTTAAATATCTCAATACAAGGCTAAAAATACATTTACTACCAATACAAAATTAACAATGTAATAAAGAAATAAAGTATTACATTGTGATTTAAATTAATGTCTACTAATAAAAAAAAATAGGTCATGATTTGTGCACATCTCCTTGCACACATTTTTTTAAATTTTATGTAATAAAAAAATATAGAGAAATGTGTATTGTGTGTGCAATAGAGATATACACAAACCATTTATGATAAAAAAATATCATAGACATCCTCATTATGATATAACAATTTATTTTTAATTCAATATAGTTGGGGATAATTCAACAAAAGGATAACTCCACTAGATACGTGTGATAATTAAGTTCAAGGCTCTTGGCCATTGATCGACTAAAACCATATATTACAAATGCATACAGTGATGCACGCCTCATTTCCCATTCAGTTGGAGGTGGATTCGATCCTCCTCACCCTCAATCCTCATATATATATATATATATATATATATATATATATGTTTTAGAGTATGATCTTGAAAAAAAAAAAAATAAAAAAAAATAGAACAGAAAAGAAAAGAAAAGACAGATTGTTCATACATATATAGGGTATGTTTGGTCGCTGTTTTTTGTTCTGTGTTTTTCAAACTTGTATTTAGGTGTATTGAAAAATTGCTAAAAAAACAGTATTTGAGTAAATTTGTGTACCAAAAGTTTGTTTGGCAAGTATTTCCACTTAGTTTGAAATAATGTTTTTATTTATTTATTATTATTATTATTATTATTATTTTTGTGTGTAATAAATAAACAGTATAACCCACCACCCAACACCACCAGAATTGACCAAAAATCCTATAGCACCACCGCGAGCTGCCCTCCAAACTCACCGCTAACCACCCTGCAACCTACCTAGACCCATCGTAAATCAAAAACTCACATGAATCGACCAAAAACCCACCCCGTAATCCATCGAGACCCACTGCACAAAACCCATAAGCAAGCTCAAAATCAACCAAACCCCATCAACTTCAACCCTCCAGCAACAATCAAGCCATCACCTGCAACAATATAACCCAGAACTAGCAAACAATCAAACCATCACGACAGATCTGGTAAATGTTTTTTTTAAATCCCCAAAACCCCAACTGGTCATCGACTCGCCTCGCCGTGCCTCACCAGGCGTGGCCATGCCGTGCTTCTTCGAAGATTCGAGCTCTTGCTTTGCTTCGTTTGCGATTCGGGGGTGGAGAGATTAATCAAGATCAACGGTGGGAGAGAAAGAGCATAAATGGGTACAAAAAAAAAAAAAAAAAACTATTATTAAATTTATTAAAAATGTTGAGAACAACACTCACTAAATGAAAACACCAAAAAGGTGTTTTCTAAAAGGTGGATTGCACAATAAAAATTCTTAAAAGATTTTGAATTATATTTGCCTAAAACAGATGCCAAACAAAATGTCAAGTCATGGGACCCACACATTTTTGTATTTGAGTACAAAAAACTGTATTATAATAGAGCAACCAAACATGCTCCTATTTTTTGTATTTGGTCCATATCTATCATTTCACCTCTTATTAATGCACTACTAGTGGTTTGATTAATTTATAAGACATTTATTATAGGGTTTCAGTTTCTAAAAGTTAGTTAATGTCATTGTTGTCATTATCGTTTAGAAAGAAATGACAATTTTTTTGTTTGTTGTTTTGTAGATTCTAAAAAAGTTGGGGATGAAAATTGTTAAATGTTGTGGAGGTTTACCGTTGGCCATCACTGTACTTGGAGGCCTTTTAGCTACAAGACGTACAGAGGGAGAGTGGGATGAGGTGTTTAGACATGTTAAATCATACCTCCATGAAGAAGATAACTCACGACTCTCCATGGTGATGGGATTAAGTTATGATGATTTGCCTTTCCAACTGAAACCATGCTTTCTATATTTAGCCCATTTTCCAGAGGATTTTGAGATATCAACAAAAGAATTGATTCGAATGTGGATGGGAGAAGGTTTTCTACACAAAATTCAGCACGGAGGAGGAAGAGAGGATACAATGGAGGATGTGGGAGAAAGATATTTACGGGAGCTGGTGCAGAGGTGCATGGTTTTGGTGGGGGAATTTAGCTCACTTGGAAGGATCAAAACTTGCCGAATACATGATTTTATGCGAGACTTTTGTGTATCAAAAGCCCAAGGGGAAAATTTTCTCCAAATCACCAATACTCCTTCCATGGAAGTAAGTGAAGCGCATATTGATAAAATTCGAAGACTTGCTATCAATTGGGATCGAGATGATTTTTCTGCTAAACGGGATCGAGATGATTGTGATCCAATGCTTCCCTTGATGATATCCAAGAAACATCCTTACGTCAGGTCTCTTTTATACTTTTCGTATAGTGTGTATAGTGTGCGTAATAATGTGGTGAAATCCATGTTCAAGAACTTCAAATCACTTAGAGTCTTAAATATTGGAAATACTAGACCTTATAAAGCAGAATTACCAAAAGACATTGGATGTCTTATCCACTTGAGATTTTTATCTCTGAAAGGTAGCTATATAAATAACATGCCATCATCCATGGGCAACTTGAGGATTTTGCAAACACTAGATTTGCGGTACTTGAATATCAATGTGAGAGTGCCAAATGTGTTTAAGAAGATGGAATAGTTGAGACATCTATATCTACCTTATAAATATAAGATATATGAGAAATTGGAACTAGGTAATCTTTGTTATTTGCAAACACTGGTGAATGTTTGGCCCAAAAAGATCCGACTGCCCACAAGTTTCACATTAAACCGTCTTCGGGTTCTTAAAGTTTGCTCTAAAATTTTTGATAAGACCCCAGATATAATAGAAATACTTAACATGAGGTCTTATTTTGAAGGGAGACCAGATATAATACAAATAGTGTCAAGCTGTCCTCATATATATAAGCTAACTTTACATTTGAGAATAAAGAAGCTTCCAGAAGTCCAACAATTCTCTCCAAATCTTGCCAAGTTGACCTTAGTGTTTACTGAACTTGAGGAAGACCCAATGGCAACATTAGAGAAGTTGCCCAACTTAAAAATCCTCTGCCTTCGTGAGGAATCCTTCGTAGGGAAGAATATGGTTTGTTCTGAGGGAGGATTTCCTCAGCTTCAATCTCTTGTCCTTTTTCATTTACCAAAGCTAGAGGAGTGGAGAGTGGAGGAAGGAGCCACGCCCAGTCTCTGCCGTTTGCGAATTAGCGAATGCAAGAATTTGACGACCATTCCAGATGGATTGAGGTTCGTCACTACCCTCTGGGAATTGATGATCACAGGAATGCCAAAGACATTTAAAGATAGCGTTGAGGATTTCTGCAAAGTCCAACACGTGCCTTCCCTTGTATTTAATTACTGTCTATGGTAATCATCTTTTGCTAACAAGGTATAGTAGTAGCATATTTCAAATTTTCTATCGCAACTCCGTTGCTTCTTTTCTTTCAAATCTCTCTCTCTCAAATTAATTCAATTTTCCCTAATAATCTTTAGCAAATATATGTTACTTTCTTTTCGCATCTCTTAATTAAGGGTAATTCCCATTATATTACTAGCAAATTCTTTTCCGCTTCATCTTGTCGTGGACTCTTACATAAATTAAGCAATGAGTTTTATTAACTGTTTCTTCTTTCTTTTTCTCCCCTTTTTTGGGGTCTTTCTACTGCATAACTATATTGGTTGATGGGTCTTATATTAATAAATTAAGCAATGTTATTTTAATGAGTTCATTTCTACATCATATTTCCTTTTAATTTATTTTTAATGTTTTGGGCTAAACCAGTTTAGTTGGTTCTCTCCCTCTTCATTTTTTTTGGGCAGGTGAAAATCATCAATGGTGCAAAATTTTCTACTTAGCTTCGACTCATAAAAAATCAACAAAATATTCTCATTGCTCTGTAACTGGAACGGATTGCTGTCAGTTATACAATTTGAAGGATTTGATTGCAAAGACTCATTAAAGAGTTGTTTGTTTGGTGATGGTACTCTATGTTGTACCATTCTGTTGGGTGGTTTGTTGTCAATGTAGTGTGTTTCTTTTAGTGTTGCCTTGCTATGATTGCACTATTTGTTCTTGTGTTTTGTTGAATATAAGAAACCAATGTATCTTTGGAGGAGGAAATTTTTTCTTCATTTAATGTGGTATTCTCATATTGCTCTAACTAAGTTATGTTCATCTCACTCTACTTTACATGTATGTAGTTTATAGTGAAGCTAGTTAGTATATCCTTGTGTTAAGAAGTTGCAGCAGATGAGCTGGGCGTATCATCAATAATATCACTTCTAACAATTAGGATAAAAACTGTTGTAATATGTTCTTATTAATTTTTTTTTTTTTTTAACTTGATATTAACATTTAAGTTTTAATTCCAGGCCTAGATCCTTTTTCTTTTCTTTTAAATTCATGTAATATTTGTGAATAGGAAATTCAAGTAACTTCCTGACTTCATATATTGTTCTTTTTTTAAAAATTTATATATATATATATTATATATATATATATATATATATATATATTATGTTGCCTTAAATTTTCAGAAGATAGCATATTTTATCGGAAAGCAAGTCCAAACTGTTTTGGAATACTTTAATTGTTTGGACTTGTTCCTCCACTTTTTTATTTTTTTTTTTTTTTTTAGAATTAATCCCATCTTACATAGACCACAAATGTGTTCTTTTTTCACCATATCCACTGACACGGATCCTTCATGCTTCACTCGAATGATGAGTGCAAGTGGAATCTATACTTAGGTAGCAAAATAATAAAGTTCTCTCTTGGAAGTTGTAATAATATGTAGCTTGTAAATTTGCAAAGCAGACTTCTAATCCTAAATTTCTAGGTCCTCTTCCTTTTTCTTCTATTCCTCTGTGCATGTTAATCTTGTCTATTTTCATGATAGTTGTTTAGAGAAGGAAAGGAAATAGAAAAAATAATGGTGTCCTCTCAGGGTTATCTCAAGTAGAAAATGAATTAGCAATAGCATGAATGAAATCACTCCTTTTCAATCTTAATCCAGCTACTGAAACACTAGTTATGAGAAATTGAGAAATAAACAATTATGCAGTAAAATAGTTCTAGTTAAATAGAATGTTTGGTGAACCTGATCTATAAAATGCAACCTGTTAACTAGAACCCAGAGTTGAGGCCTGAGGGTAATCTAGGTGATCATTCTATGCTTGTGATTAGTTAGTATTCTAGCTGTATGTAATAATCATATTTAGTGTGCAACTTCCCACATATCAAATTTATTCGCATCAGCTAGGCTTCAACAAGCATCTTCTCTCTTTCTTCACTTGAGAACCATGTACTAGATAGCCCTGCAGTATTTCATTTACAACTATTAGGCACTATGCATATGCTGCCTTGTTTCATTGTTACCCTTTGACTGTGGACCATGTACTGTGCAAAGATGCTCCAATATGTGTAGTCTGTTTAGTGACCTTTACACTATTAAACCTAAAGACCACAAACTAGTTCAAATTAAAGGAATGACAGAAAAGAGGGAAACTGAACATTTTATCTAGATGTTAAAAACTTGCCAAATCACATTAAGGGGGTACACTTTACCCACAAATATTTCAAGTCTTCATCTTTATGCAGTGTCTAACAAACAGAATCATATAGGTTGCTTCGATGTTTCATGACTTAGGACATGTAGTTGTTTAATAAAGTAATTTTACCAGCCAAATTGCCAATCAGGCAACTCTGATTGCCCATGCTAATAAGAAATTCTGAATTCCCAATACGCATAATTCTGTATCACCTAGTGAAGAAGATATGAGAACTCACAATGGCTAACATTCAGCTTATGATGCATTTTATGCAGCTAAAGAAGTGATTGCTTGTCACCATTTTAACATTCATTTACTGTAAGAGCTAGTATCTTCCTCATATATGACTGAATGAGGACTATATCAACAGTAAAGCACCTAGTGTATTGAGTGTCCATATCATTATCACAGCCAATGATAATGATTATAAGTTCTATTCATAAAAGAATTGACACCTTCGCAGTCGAAAAATATACAATTGGATTTCATGGTTCATCTATAATCCCTTGACATTGAAGATTCATCTATAAGTCTCTTCTAAAATACTTGATTTTTATCATTCATACTTCAACTAAAGTATTAAACATGCAGTATATATCTTTGCAAAATCTAAGTTATTGCTATAAAATGTTTTCTCGAAATTATATACTTCAATTTTCATCTAGAGTTGAGATATAGGCAGGACATATGCTTTTAATTACTTTTTGCAGCCTGAAATATCTTCCCTTTGCCACATGTCAAGCTTCCTTATGAATGGTTTTCTGCTGAGAGGAATTTGTGTTTCCATTTACTGAAAACGATTGAGATTGAATTGGGCATTGCTTCAATTTCACTTGTTGTTGATTGGTTACTGGCTTCAGCTTCAGATCAACCAGAAACTGTTTTTATTTTTTTTTAACCCTGCTCATGTTGCTGCTGCAACAAAGATTAACTAGATGAGCCTGAGAAAACATTTGGGCTGTGAATGAAGAGAATTTCAAAGTGGAGTGAAGAAATGAGGCCCCCATACTATTGTGATTAGTGGGAATTTCAGCCATTGCATATGTATGACATGTATGACAAAAGTTTGAAAATTTTCTGGTGTGAGAATAGTATCAGATGATAATTCGTCTTTTCCATTTTTTGTGGTAACTAATGAGACTGCTGGTGTTACCAGAGAAAAAGATCTTTCATGCTTTTTTTGTTTTTTAAGTATACCTATAGTTGATGTTATTGGCAAGCGTTGTGTTGATAACAATAAGGGAATTTCATTTCTGTTCAAAACTTTGACAGATAGACACACTGAGTGTTTATAACTTGGAGAGAAGTACGCTAGTTGTACTTTAACCTCGGTGATCACTTTTTCCTCCAAAGTATTGTATAAGTTCCTATGCCTCTCTTTTTAATGGGAGGTGTGCTATATCTATAATCTATAAATTAAAACTTGAAGCAGAGAGAAAATTTTTTTCCTCCTCCAAGCAACGCCACATCAGATTCTCTCTTCTCTTACAATTTCACCCCACTTCTCCTCTTTCAGTCTCTCTCTCTCTCACATGCCTTAATCTCTAACTCTCTCTCTCTCCTTCGCCCCTTCATCTCCCATGGGGTTTTGCCCCCTCATCTCCCTCTCTATTTTTATTTTTATTTTTCATACCCATTAAACCACTGCTTTCAATCAATCATTCCTTCCCCCTTTCATCTCCCATGGGGTTTTGTCTCCTCATCTCCCTCTCTATTTTTTTTTTTCTTTTTCATACCCATTAAACCACCGATTTCAACCAATCATAGCCAATAAGTTACAATCAAATTATAATTATCCTTCCTTAATTATCTGTCAGCATTTGAATGCAATATTGTAGATTTAATGATATTGTTTTAGAAAAGGAAATATGCCTTTCTTAGTCCTATAGAACGTGCATTAAAATCAGAACATTCATTTAGTCTTTCCACATCTCATGCCTTTGATTTTTTTTTTTAAGTGACACCTCACCAATTTAGTCTTTCCAGATCTCACCCTTCAACTCTGCTGTTTTTTCGTGCAAACCCATTAAAGGTAAGAGAAAATGAAATATAAGCAAGTTGACATCCTGATTTAATTTAGTTTAATATTTAAAAAATAATTATTGAGAATTTAAGATTAGTTACAAAAAAGAAAAGAAAAAAGCACTCCAACAAAGTCAACCATGATAGAGTGACCATAACATGCTGAAGCAGAGAGAAAAATTTTTTCCTCCTCCAAGCAACACCACATCAGATTCTCTCTTCTCTTACAATTTCACCTCACTTCTCCTCTTTCAGTCTCTCTCTCTCACATGCCTTAATCTCTAACTCTCTCTCTCTCTCTCCTTCGCCCCTTCATCTCCCATGGGGTTTTGCCCCCTCATCTCCCTCTCTTTTTTTTTTTTTTTCATACCCATTAAACCACTGCTTTCAATCAATCATTCCTTCCCCCTTTCATCTCCCATGGGGTTTTGTCTCCTCATCTCCCTCTCTATTTTTTTTTTTTTTTTCATACCCATTAAACCAATTTCAATCAATCATAGCCAATAAGTTACAATTCAATTATAATTATCCTTCCTTAATTGTCTGTCAGCATTTGAATGCAATATTGTAGATTTAATGATATTGTTTTAGAAAAGGAAATATGCCTTTCTTAGTCCTATAGAACGTGCATTAAAATCAGAACATTCATTTAGTCTTTCCACATCTCATGCCTTTGATTTTTTTTTTTAAGTGACACCTCACCAATTTAGTCTTTCCAGATCTCACCCTTCAACTCTGCTGTTTTTTCGTGCAAACCCATTAAAGGTAAGAGAAAATGAAATATAAGCAAGTTGACATCCTGATTTAATTTAGTTTAATATTTAAAAAATAATTATTGAGAATTTAAGATTAGTTACAAAAAAGAAAAGAAAAAAGCACTCCAACAAAGTCAACCATGATAGAGTGACCAGAACATGCTGAATTGTTATATATATTCAAGAATCAAAATAAATTACAATATGTTATTCCTCAAGTCCATCAAGTTTCAAGAACTAAAATGTCAAAACTTTTTTTTTTTTTGGGTAGAAATGGTCAAATATTAAATAAGGGGTTTCGGTCTCTTCTCTTTCCCGTACATTTGGTTTGGTCATTAGAGCATTGAAGAGTAATTACCCTCACTTGCCCATTAGTGGTGGTGAGCCATCTGACTGTTACAATGTTGACATAAAATCGAATATGAAGCGGTTTGTAACTGACATTGCTTAAGGGCCAAAACCAAATGTTATTTATATTGTTCACTAACTGAGCTAAGTGAACAATAGGTTTAACACCATCGCTTTGCAGTATAGCTCCGTGATTACATCAGAAAAGAAATTTTTAGAAGAGATAGCAAATAGATTAAAAGTTTCCGATCCCCCGAATCAATCACAAGTGACCATATTATAAAAGTAAAGAAGCCCTACTTCACAAGTCACATACCGAGTCAAGAAGGATATTAGAAGTCTTGAAATCTCGATATATAACTTTTGTTTCGGCACTATGAAGAAAGGCAAGCCCCTTTGCAGCACCAAGAGCAACTTTCAAGCGGAGGCTCCAAGAAAGAGGTTGGAAATAAGAACCTCCTGGTGAAGCCACAATTGTAAACTTTGTCAATTATATAACATAATCGAACCATTTTAATTCAGTTGTGTGAAAGATGTGATAGAACTTACCCTTGAATAAATGATTTTCCAAGCTGCCTCAGAGGCATGAACTCATACACCAGTAGCTGGTGTTCATCCTCCAAGCAATAGCCAATCAACTTCACGAAATTCCATTCATTTCTCAGGTTTTTAGCTAATATTCACTTGATTTCGTCTATGAATTTTATGTTTTAAAATAAAGGAAAGAAACTAAAATGAAATATTTTTCTATTGTTAATCATATTTTTTGCCAAAACCTTACGTATTAGCATTTTCTATAGGTTTTCTATAGAAAATTGATTCGATATTTCTTAATCATATTGGTTATGATGATTGATGTACATTAATTGTCTCTACAATGATTTTTTTTTTTTTTTTACCCATTAAACCATCCGATTTCAATCAATCATTGCCATTATTCAAATAGAAATAATCAACTGTCAAGTGAGTCACAAACGGAAGTATGTTTTCCAGTGATATATTATACAAATTGATTGCCCAAATTAATGGTGTGTTATTAGTGACTATTTTAGAATGCCATTAGTCAAATAGAAATAGTAAACCGTCTATTTTTCGCGGTCAAGTGAGCAAGAAAAGGAAATATGTTTGCTAATGATATATTATACAAATTGATTCATTTTTTTACATTCACACCATCAATTTTAAAAACGGAATTATATTTTTCCTACCGTCTAAATTAAAGTCATATTTATGTTCAAGTTCTTAATTCATATTTGTCAGCATTGATATATTTATTTGTCCAATCAATTTTTATGACCCTTCCTTTTTAAATTGTTATTTAAAAAGATGTTGAAAAATGCATTTACACGTTACTTTGTTGCGGTTTTTAAAATTTGTTAGGTACTTTGCCTACATTAAAGTCGTATTTATGTTCACGTTTTTAATTCCTATTTGTGAACATTGATTTATTTGGGTGTCCAATCTGTTACCCAAATATCAACCTAAGAGGGGGGGTGATTTAGGTTGAGGCAAACTTTTTCGATTTAAATGCGGAATTAAAAACTATTTTCAATTAGCAAAAACAAATTTAAGAACACAATTCAATTGCAATAAGATATGATAGAAAATCAAACACAAGCATATATAAGCAATTGAATAAGTAAGAGATAGAGATAGAGAAAATCAAACACAGTGATTGTTATCGAGGTTCGGCTTCCCCGCCTACGTCCCCGCCTCAAGATCACTTCTCGAGGATTCCCAAATTCACTAATTTGACAATCTTCTTTCGGGTGAAGATCAAAACCGTTACAAATCTTCTTTACACGGTGAAGAGTAACCACCGAGTGAAAAATCCTTTTCACTCTTAGGATTTATACCAAGACCCACAAATCTTCCTTACAAGGTGAAGAGTAACCACCCAGTGAAAAATCCTTTTCACTACTTAGGATTTATACCAAAACCCTAACAAAAACACTCAATAGTTTCAACAAAGTATTTGTTGTACAAGATAAGGCTCTCTCAAAGAGTAATTGTACACAATATGCTCACTCTAATAGTATATCAAGGATTTGATCAATATGGCTCAAAAAGTGTTTAGAGAAATTTTCAATCAAGGATTTTGAATGATATGAAAATATAAGCTTGAGAAGGATGGATTGATGTATAAGATGTTATCTTTTCTATCTTTGATTTCTCTTGTATGCTTGATCTTTAGAAATGAAGAAAGGGTAGTATTTATAGCCATCATGTTGTCTTGCATTCTTCTTGATTTTCAATCAATCAATTTGTTTTCTTTGAAAACTTTTCTTCTTAAGATTTTTCAACCATAATTGATATGGTTGTCTTGCATGTGAATTTCAATCAAGTTGCTTTCTTTGAAAACTTTTCTTCTTAAGATTTTTCAACCATAATTGATATGATTGTCTTGCATGTGAATTTCAATCAATCAAATTTGTCTTTGAAGACTTTAAGAGATTTTTCAATTGATATGGTTGTCTTATATTTGAATTTCAACCAATCAAGTTGTCTTTGAAGACTTTAAGAGATTTTTCAATTGATATGGTTGTCTTACATTTGAATTTCAACCAATCAAATTTGTCTTTGAAAACTTTAAGAGATTTTTCAATTGATATGGTTGTCTTATATTTGAATTTCAACCAATCAAATTTGTCTTTGAAAACTTTAAGAGATTTTTCAATTGATATGGTTGTCTTACATTTGAATTTCAACCAATCAAATTTGTCTTTGAAAACTTTAAGAGATTTTTCAATTGATATGGTTGTCTTACATTTGAATTTCAACCAATCAAGTTTGTCTTTGAAAACTTTAAGAGATTTTTCAATTGAAGTTGGTTTTAAAGTTGAGCCTTAAAGATCAAATCTTAATAAACTTTACAAAACCTAACTCTTACTTCTCATATGTCTCGGATCATTGTCTTTGAGCTTGATTTCTTTGTCTTGAGTCTTGATGACTTTGATCTTCAATGAATTTGCAACTTATCAACTTTGCATTTGCTTGATATTTGAATTGGCCATCTTGGTCCAATTAAATCAATAGTCAAAATTAAGCTTTAAAACATAAATCATTAGTTCATATGAAAATATCATTAATGAACAACTTAAAATCATGGTTATCATCAAAACTACATGAATGTCCTTGGATTAATTAGCCAATTAATAATTATTGAAACCTTGAGGCTAACACAATCAATATTCATGACCCTTTATTTTTTCAGAATTTAGTTTCCAAATATGCTGCTTGAATTTTCAGCATAGCATTTAATGATTTTTATTAGTGAAAACTTTGTTGCAGTATTTTTTTTTTTTTTTTAATTTGTTCATATTTATGTTCAATTCGTATCTATGACATTGATTTATTTATTATAAAATTTGCTAAAACATGCAATAATTGCCTACTCACAATTGAATTATTATCCTATTTATTCTCCTACCCAAATAATGTCGTGGAAGTCTTCGATTAGGTTTTACACTTTGTTCTGTAAAGTGACCAAGTGGTAGGGAGGAAATTCGAATGAGCCAAGACGGTGATATACAGTTCATCCCTCTATTGGAGGGAGAGACAATTGAGTGATAAACTGATGGAAAGTAAGAAAAGAATTTGAAGATTCAGTTAGGAAGAAAGATTCGTCAGTTCCCTAAAGCAGGGGAAGAAAATCAGAATTGGCGAGAACCACAAAGAAACTCGATCTAGAGATGTTGGTTGGATGCTCATTATATGTTTTGTAATTAATCAACTACTATCATTTAGCTTTTTATTTTTCTTAATTCATTTATTGATTTCGATTTAAAATATATATATATATATATAGCTTGCTATGATAATATAAAAAGGTAAGTTATGTGCAAGGAAAGTTGAAGCAAGGATTTGCTGTGTTCATCTACTCTGCCACTCCTCATGGGCAGCATGTAATTTTTGTATTATTATATCAGTTAGTGTTTTTTCACAAAATTCATAAAAGATAATGTTCTATGGCAAGCATTTATATTAGATATTATAGTGAAACTCTAGCAGTTATTTTGTTTCTTCTATTCTAGCCGAAGATGCACAAGAAATACCTTTTATGATAGAGATATGGTGAGCAATTGCAAAGGGCATTAGTCCAACTTATTTACTAACATTAATATATATATATTGAAAGATGATAATTTATCATATTCCTTCCTTTATATTCATTAAAAAATTAATAAAATTGATATAATTAAATATTTTAATGTCTACATTCTAAAAAATTCTTTATATATGTACAAACTAAAAAAAATTAATTGAGAATTTTTCGCGCATTGCGCGGGTTTGCGACTAGTATTTTTTAAATCTTATGACAGTTGTTGTACGGAATTTAATTATTTTTCCACTTCCAATAGTTTGTCATATTTCTGTATAATCCAATTATTAAAAATCTCAAATTGATTGCATTATTTATTCATTTATTAAAATATCACATTTCTCCATTATAATTTTACATTCCCAAATTCTTGAAATTGTAGGAGCAGTCATGTTTATTATTAATGTCCTAAGAGGTTTTTGGGGTCTTCTATATTCATTTGCATCTATCTTTGTTGGGGACCAAAAACCTGACAGGACTCCTTGCAACTAGACTTCTCTTGTTTGACAGGACTCCCTGCCAGTTGTATGTGTTTTGCTTATGCTTCCTTTAATTTTAAATGCATGTGAAAAAGTGTTAATCCACAAAGTTGTAAGCATATTTACTGCATGAACGTCTCCTTTTTGGAGTCAACTAAAGACCATAGAGCCTCCCTCAACAGATAACCAATAAATTCTTCATGTTTCTTTTTTCACACTGAATGATGGGACTCCAAAGAAAAGGAACTATATATGACAGTCACCCTTGCTAGCAACATATATCAACTCCAAGCCTAAATGTCCAAATCATTCTTTCATCTCCTAAGGATATATTACTCTTTCCTCCTTGTATCTTCATTCTTTGTCTCTTACTGTCTAGAAGATAAAACTTGCCAGGTCTCTGGGATGGTTACCCTTTACCTGCAAATACTGCAAGTCAATGCAGTGTCTTGGTGCCAGAATTATTTAGGTTGTTTCGGTGTTCTATGTCTTAAGACAGATGTCCGCTAAACTGAGGCAAGCAGCTTTGGCTATAATATTGCCCTTGCTAGTAAGAATTCCAAATCCCCAATCAAGAGTCTTTTCTCGTTTAAGAAGAAACGAGATGTCAAAATCCCAAAATTCAAATTATAATGCATTTATACAGCTAAAAAAGCGATTACTGTGACTGATTTAACATTTATTTATACTATGGAGTATCGACCAAGTATATTCCTAAATGCTCATAAACTACCGAACAGGGGACTGTATCAATGGTAAAACAGCTAGTGTACTCAAGCGTCCATATCCTTATCACAATATTGAACATGATTATAATATTTAAGAAATTAAAACCTTAAGAGGAAAAATAATACAATGGGATGAGATGGTTCATCATGGATCCCTTGATTTGAAGATTCATCTATGATTCCCTTCAAATGATTGTATCATTGAAACTTCAACTAAAATGTTAAGACACCTGATATTTATCTTTGCAAAATCTATCTTTGAATTATATACTTCAATTTTGCATCTAAAGTTGAATTAAAGGCAGGACATAGACTTCTGTTGAGAGGAATTTGAATTTGAATTTACTGAAATAGATTCTAGTTTAATTGGCATTGCTTCAATTTCACTTGCTGTTGATTGGTTATTGGCTTCAGCTTCAGATTGACCGGAAACCATTATTTGTTTACCCTCCTCATGCTGTTGCTATGACAACGATAAACTGGATGAGTCTAAGAATACATTTGAGTTGTGAAGCAATAGAATTCCAAGTGGGGGTAAAAATGAGGTCCTCATACTATTGTAATTAGTAGGGACATGTTAGCCATTGTAAGTTCAAAAAATTTCTGGTGAGAGTAGTATCAAATGATAATTCATCTTTTCCAATAGTGGCAGTGATTAGTGAGTGTTACTAGAGCTAAAGATCGTTCATGCCCCCTTCTAAATATAGCTATGAAGTTACTGTATTATTGAGTTAATAACAGTGAGGGAGTTCAATTTCTTTCCAAACATTTGACACACAGAAACGCTATTCAACAATTTTTGTGGCATACAGACATACTATTCACTTCTTCATCCAATGGTTGTAGAACTTCCTATGCCTCTTATGTTAATAGGAGGACTGATACATTTCTACTCTCATGGCAGAAGTTGTACAGAATTTTAATTCCCTTTTATGCATAATCCAAGTATACATTTTCTTTGATGTCAGATTAACTGCATTATCTAATCTTCCTTGAATATCACATTTCTGCATTATAAATGCACATTCTCAAATTCTTGAAATTGTGAGACTAGTCATGTTTACTACTAATGTCCTGTGAACTTATAATTTGCATCTATCTTACTGAGTAACCAGAACCCCGTTAGGACTCCTTGCCCCTATACTTTTCTTGGTAGCCTTTATATATTACTACGACAGTTTGTACTTGTTTTGCTTATGTCTCTCTTTCAGAATGCAGTGAACTTCGTTTAAAGGCACGTGAAAAAGGGTTAGTCCACAAAGTTGTAGGCATTTTGTCTCCATGGATGTCTCCTTTTTAGAATTGATCTTCAAAGAGACATCAAATTTATTCGCTTCAGCTAGGCTTCATCAATCCTGTTCTCTCTTTCTTCAATTGAGAACCATGTACTAACTAGCCCTACTGTATTTCATATACAACGATTAGTGGACCATGTACTGAGCAAAGATGCTCCAATGTGTCTAGTCCGTCTACTGACATTAACACTATTAAACCAAATGACCACAGCTACTTCAAATTAAGGAAATGACAGAAAAAGAGGGAAACTAAAAACTTGCCAAATCACATTAAGGGGGGGTGCAAAAGTTTCTACTCTGCTTCGACTAAAAAAAATTAACAAAATATTTTCATTCTGGATTAGATAGATTTGGTGCCAGACTCCAGTTATACAATTTGATGGATTTGATCAAACAGACTCATTAAACATATTCTCAGATGCCCATGTGTAGTGGTGTAAAGAGTTGTTTGTTTTGTGATATGACTCTGCGTTGTACTATTCTGTTGGGTGGTTTGTTGTCAATGTAGTGTTGCCTTTGCTATGATTGCACTATTTGTTCATATGTTGTTGAATCAAAGAAACCAATGTATCTTTGGAGGAGAAAAATAATTCTTCATTAATGTGGGATTCTACTATTGCTCTAACTAAGTTATGTTAATCTCACTCTACTTTACATGTATGTAGTTTTATAGTTTATAGTGAAGCTAGTTTAGTATGTCCTTGTGCTAAGCAGTTGCAGCAAATGTTATTGTGCTGGGCGTATCATCACTAGTTTCACTTCTAACCTTTCGGATAAAAACTGTTTTAATATGGTCTTATTATTTTTGTTTTAACTTGGTATTAACATTTAAGTTTTAATTCCAGGAGTAGATCCTTTTCCTCTTCTTTAATAATCCTGTAATAGCTGTGAATAGGAAATTCTATTAAGTTCTTGACTTCATATATAGTTTTATTTAATTTATGTTGCCTTAAATTTTTTGAAGATAGCATATTTTAATAAGAAGGTAAGTCCAAACTGTTTAGAAACTGTTTTAGAATACTTTAATTGTTTGTACTCCTTCCTCCACATTTATATTTTTAATTAAGAATTAATCCCATCCCACAAATGTGTGCTTTTTTCGAATACTCTAACTAAGTTTGACTACAAATGTGTGCTTTTTTCACCATCGTGTGAGTATCCGTTGATACGGTTCCTTCACTCGAATGATGACTGCAAGTGGAATCTATGCTTAGTAGCAAATTAATAATGTCCTCTCCTAGAAGTTTTAAAAATATGTAGCTTGTTAAATTGCAAAGTGGACTTCTACTCCCAAATTTCTAGGTCCTCTTCCTTTTACTTCTATCCCTCCCTGCATGTTGGTCGATGAGGAGTCATAAGATAACCTTGTCTATTCTCATGATAGTTGCTTAGAAAAAATAATGGTGTCCTCTCAAGGTTATCTCATAAGATAACCTTGTCTATTTTCCAAAATTAGGAGAACTGTTTTGAAATTTCTTTAAAACTCTTTAATTGTTTGGACTTGTTCCTCCACATTTGTATTTACAATTAAGAATCCCATCCCACAGACCACAAATGTGTGCTGCTTTCACCATCATGCGAGTATCCATTGATACGGTTCCTTCACTTAACCAATAAGTGCAAGTGGAACCTATCCTTATAGGTAGCAAAATAATCTCTCCTAGAAGTTGTAATAATATAGCTTGGAAAATTGTAAAGTGGACTTTTGATTGTAAATTTCTAGGTCCTCTTCCTTTTTCTTCTATCCCGGGCATGTTGGTTGATGAGGAGTCTTAAGATAAACTTGTTTATTTTCATGGAAGTTGCTTAGTATAAAAAAAAATAAAAAAAAAAAAAAAAAAAAAAAAAAAAAAAAAAGGAATTAAAAAAATAATGGTGTCCTCTCAGGGTTATCTCATCCAGAAATTCATATAGCATGGATGGCATCACTGTTTTTCCATATCAATACAGTTACCAAAACAATAGTTATGTGAAATTGAAAATAAACAATTATGTTAGATGGAACTTTGTTCCTTTTAGATTTTATGCCATTGTTGGAATTCTTTAAGTCTAAATCATTGTTAAGCAGCGTATTCATTGAGAAGGAATTTGGTTATTCTTAATATTAATTAAAATAGTTTTAGTTGAATAGAATGTTATTGTTAAGTGAAAGTGATCTGTGCAATGTAACTTGTAAATTAGAAACCCAGAGTTGAGGGTCATGTAATACTGTGCTTGGTATTAGTTAGTAACTTAGTACTTAGTGTGCAGGATGCATGTAATAAATATATTATAGTGTTCAACTTGCCAAATATCAAATTTATTCACTTCTGCTGCCAAACATCAAATTTATTCACTTCTGCTATTCTTCATCAATCATGTTCTCTCTTTCTTGACTCAAGAACCATGAAATTGCTAGCCCTACTGTATGGCATATACTACGATTAGGCACTGTGCATATGCTACCTTATTTCAATCTCATGTGTTAACCCTTTGACTGTGGACCATGTAATGAGCAAAGATGCTCCAATATGTATAGTCTGTGTGGTGAACTTTACACTGTTAAACCTAAAGATCAAAGATTTGTTCAAATTAACGAAACGACAGAAAAAAGAAGGAAACTAAACTTTTTATCTACGTGATAAAACCAGCCAATTCTCTTTAATGGGTACACTTTATCCACCAATATTGCAAGTCTCCATCTTCATGCAGTGTCTTACTGTCAGAATCATTTCGGTTGCTTTGATGTTTTATGACTTAGGAGTTAGGACATGTAGTTGTCCAATAAGCTAATTTTACCTGCCAAATCAACAAGCAAGCAAATCTGAATATAGGATTTCCCCTGCTAGTAAGAAACTCCAAATCCTCAATCCACAGAATTCTGAATCTTCAACAATTTAAGAAGTTATGAGAGCTGAAAATGGCTAACATTCAACATATGACGCATTTTATGCAGCTAAAGAACTAATTGCTTGTCACTATTTTAACATTAATCTACTAACAGAGCAAGTATCTTCCTTAAACTACAGAATGGGGACCATATCAACAGTAAAATACCTAGTGTATCGAGTGTCATATCACTATCACAGCTTATGAAGATGATTATAAGTTCTATTGGTAAAACATTGATACCTTCACAGAGGAAAAATAATACAATTGGATGACATGGTTCATCTATTGTTCCTTGATATTGAAGATTCATCTATAATTCTCTTCCAAAGTACTTGATTGTTATCATTCATACTTCAACTAAAACATTAAACACCTCATATATGCAAAATCTAAGTTTTTTCTACAAAATATTTTCCCTGAAATTACTTCAATTTTGCATCTAAAGTTCAAATAAAGGCAGGACATATGCTTTTAATTACTTGTTGCATCCTCGAATATCTTCCCTTTGCCACATGTCAGCTGAAAGGCTTCCTGTTCCTGTTAGGTAAATTTTTTTTTGAAAAATCTAGGTCTTGTTCCTTTGATGAAAAAAGTTAAGATTACCAATTAGTCAATCTCCCCATTTTGGATTAGAATTTTGTAACTGTGATGTCAAGTATGAGTAACAAAGAAAACTCATACTGTTATACAAAGATCCAACCCATATCAATCACAATTCATAAGATTGTTAAAACCAAATTTGTTCTCACTTTGTTCACTCAAGAACCAAGTAACTAGCCCTGCTATATGCATATACTACAAATTAGGCAGTGTGCATGGGCTGCCTTGTTTCCTTCTGTAATGTTTCTGTTTGACCACGGACTTAAGGTATGCAGTGAGCAATGATGCTCCAATATGAGTAGTCTGTCTCATGTAGCTATCCATCAAGCTAATTAAAACTGCCAAATCGCCACACAATCAGCTCTGACTATAAAATTTCCCAAGCTAGTAAGAAATCCCAAATCCCCAATCCAGAGTCTTCACAAGTTTAAGAAGACGTGAGAAGTCAAAATGGGTAACATTCAACTTATAAGGCATTTATACAGGTAGAAAAGAGATTACCGTGACTATCTTGACATTCATTTACACTATGGACCAAGTATATTCCTCAATGCTCATAAAGTACTGAACAAGGGACTACATCTACAATAAAACACATACTGTACTCAAGCGTTCATATATTTATAACAATAATGAACATGATGATTATAAGTTCTATATTTAAGAAATTAAAACCTTCTTCTTTTTTTTTTTTTTGTTTTGATGAATGAAATTAAAACCTTCATAGAAGAAAAATAATACAACTGAATGAGATGGTTAAAATCTAGGATTTCTTGATATTGAAGATTCATCTATGATTCTCTTCTAAAATATGACTATAACTCAAAATCAATGTTATCGCCGTAAAATATATGCCTGGAATCATAGATGCAGGACATATGCTTTTAATTATTTGTTGCAGCCTGGCATATCTTCCATTTGCCATGCGTCAGCCAGATAAATTCCCTATGAATTGCTTCAATTACACTTGTTGTTGATTGGTTGCTGGCTTCATCTATAGATTGACCAAAAACTGTTATTTATTTACGTTGCTCATGCTGTTGCTATGACAAAGATGAACTGGGTGAGTCTGAGAATACATGTGGGTTTTGAAGCAAGAAAATTTCAAGTGGGGTAAAAAATGAGGTCCACACACTATTGTATTAGTAGGGGCATGTTAGCCATTGCATATGAATTAAATAAGCTCAACATTTTTTTGGTGAGGGTAGTATCAGATAATAATTTATCTTTTCCATTAGAGCCAGTAATTTATGACTGTTACCAGAGCTAAAGATCTTTCACGCCCCCGCCCCCCTTCTTTAATTATACCTATGAGGTTGCTGAAAGTGTTGAGTTAATAACCACAAGGGAGTTAATTTATATCCAAAAATTTGACATATAGACACACTATTCAACAATGTTTGTGACTTGGAGAGCTCTGCAGAGTTGTACTTCAACCTCAGTGCATCGCTTTTTCATTCAACGGTTGTAGAACTTCCAATGCCTCTCATGTTAATGGGAGGAGTGCTATATTTTACTCACATGAAAGTAGTTGTACAAAATTTTTACTCACATGGAAGTTAATTTGTTACACATTGTCTTTATTCTCATATTAACAGCATTATCTAGTCTTCCTTAAATATCACATTTCTGCATTATACATCCTCAAATTCTTGAAATTGCAAGACTACTCATGTTTACTATTACTGTTCTGTGAACTTATTGGGATCTGCTATATTCATTTGCATCTATCTTATTGAGTAAGGATGGCAATAAACCCGCGACCCGCGGGTACCCGTCCCGCCCCGTCCCAAAAAACCCGCCCCGCCCCGCCCCGTTTATATAATAGGGTATCGGGTCGGTTTTTTTAACCAAACGGGTTTTTAATCGGGTTTTAAACGGGTCGGGTTTTACTCAAAAACCCGAATCTGACCCGAATGAATAAAATCCTAAAAATCCTTCTAGAATCTGACCCTGACCGGAACCTCTCAATCTCTCTCTTCTCCGATCTGACCCGCCCCGTCGAGCCTCTCCCCGAGCCTCTGAGTCTCTCCGATCATACCCTACCGTCGAGACTTCTCCGATCGTTCACCTCATCGGACGATTTCTCGGTGCATTAACAAGTGAACTTGGGTTTTGATTTTCAAAGAGCCGAGCGTCCCAACTTCACTGGAAGATCTGGTATGTTTCAGACCCAATTTCTTTTAATTTTTATATCATGATTCGGTTATTGTTATTGTTTGGTATCTGGGTTTTTGTTGGTTTTGAAAAAAAGATTGTGCTTCCTGCAAAAATCTCCTAGGTGTTCGACCAAAGTCCTCTAAGAGGCTGTAAATCTGTTTTCATGAGGCTGTCTTGCTGGAACTGTATATTCTGCACTTTAAAAGTAAGCAAAAGTGGATTTGAAATCTCAATACTCTGTTGAATGTATATATTTTACCTCACACCAATAAAGTTAAAGAATTTGATCCTACAGGCTTCAATATCAAGCTGTGTTGCTACATGGTTTCAGTTATAGGTGTGAAACTTTAGAAGTAAATTGTGATGGTTGTCACTTTCCCAGACTTCCTTAATCCTTATAGAAGGATTTTTCTTGGCTTGAAACTTCATTCTCTTCTGTTTTCACATCAAACTCTTTCCTTTTGACTTCATTTTGTCTCATATTTTCCTTTACAATCTTCACAAGATATGGTTGAGGTATAAGCTGCTAGTGCTAGGCACTTGCAATGCTTTATTGCTTTAATTGGTTGGCAAGCATTCATTATTTTCGCATGGGCTTTCATAAAGGTCACGTTAGTAGTTGGTGTTCCTTATGCCTTCTACATTGTTTGGTAAACATTTCAACTTCTCCAACTGTAACTCATGTGTCCCCTCCATAAGAGAGTACTAAATAAGGTTAGTAGTTGGTGTTCCTTATGCCTTCTACCATGTTTGGTAAACATTCCAACTTCTCCAACTGTAACTCATAGTGTCCCCTCCACAAGAGAGTACTAAATAAGATGGTGTCAGTATTGAACTACTGATAGAAATTGGATTAGCTTTTTCATTGTTTCATCTTGTTTTATTTTTATGTGGAAGAGTAGTATTTCGATAAGCTGGGTTAAATTTTTATGTGGCTCAAAGGAGTTGAGGCTATCCAGTGATTGCCATGTATTATTTTCTGTATCAATATAGAAAAAATGTTTGGAAGAGAATTTTTTGAGCAATTGAAGGAATTAAAATTTGAGCATAAAGTTTGTGAAATACATTTTACTCTAGATGGCTGCTCAAGCAATCATGTAAATTTACCCAGATTATCACCCTTCATATTTCAGATTGTGTTAACATTCTAATTTGGATAAGTTTAGCCTAACTAGAGGCTGCAATGCAATATAGTACCTGCCTCGTATATATATATTAGATAAATCAATATAGTACCTGCAATATAGTTGGTACAATAATTGGTTTGCATAATTCTTTCCATGACGTATCAATTCTTCACTTTTGACCAGAGTAGAGGGTTTTGATGGAGATGAAGAATGGTGAGGTTGAGGTGAGGAAAGTGTTGCATTTTGGGTCCTTGAACAATGTTATGATGAGTGTGTTTGGAAAGAGTTATGAGTTTGGGAGTGGGAGTGGGTGTGGGTGTGGACTAAAGGATGGGTGTGAGCTTGAGGGTGAAGGGTATGAGTTGCTAGGGGTGTTTAATTGGAGTGATCACTTTCCTCTTTTGGGTTTGTTGGATTTGCAAGGAGTGAGGAAAAGGTGTAGGAATTTGGTGGCAAAAGTGAATGTTTTTGTTGGGAGGATTATAGAGGAGCATAGGGCTAAGAGGGTTGAGAATAATGGAATAGTAATACTTGGGGGTGATCATGAGAGCTCAGGTGATTTTGTTGATGTGCTGCTTGATTTGGAGAAAGAGAATAGGCTCAGTGACTCTGATATGATTGCTGTTTTATGGGTAAATTTTATACCCTATCTAAATCTAAGAATGTTTCTAATCTAAGAATGTTTCTAATTCCTCTATTAGGCTTCAAGCCACTCTCTCTTTATGTTGTTCCTGGGTTAGACGTGTAAGGTCCAGTAGCCATTAGCCTTTAAGTACACAAATTGGAATTGACTTTGTGATCAGAAGACTTTCCCTGAACAAGTACACAAATTGGAATTGACTTTGTGATCAGAAGACTTTCCCTGTGTCAGCTCAATAGCTCCCTCAGTATATTCACTTCTCTGCATCAAGAGAAGAAAATTGCAGTCAAGTACAGAGATGAGATTTAGCAAAAATCAGGAGATATATATCAAGTATAAAAAACAAGTAAACAGTCTCATCCAGGCAAGGTTTCTGGCAAGTGGAATCAATGCTTTTTAAACTAATCCCAAAAATCATATAGCATTTTCTGATCTCCCACTGGTTGTATCTTTTTTTCAAAATTCATATAGCTTTTCAATCCATCCTACCCAGAAACAAAATATGTTGGGGCACTGCCAAGATGGAATCAAGTTGTTAAGGGCAGCACAAGTTAATAAGAAAACTGGTAACGCATTGCTTATTGCAAAAAACCAGTATATTGTTAGCATTACAGTTGATGTGTGAATTGAATGTGATGTGGGGGTTTCGACTTTACCTATTTCCTAATTATCTCATGTCTTGGTGTTGGTTATCATATTGCTGCTTGCATGATTTCTCAATAAGTCCTATACTCATTTACTTTGATATTGTGTCTAACAAGTTTTTGTGTAGGTACCACTCTTATGATTTTACTACTAATTGCACCTAGAATGGTTGTTATAATTTATATTTTTAATTCAAAGTTATTGCGTATGTTTTATCTATTAGGTTGTTGAGAGTGGAGGAAAGAACATAGAAATTGATGTGATGATGATAGAGCATGGACTACTCCAACTTGAGGAAGCTGAAATTGATGCCATTGTTTGATTCTTTTATGTGTATATATACACACTGGTTATAGATTATGTAAAAGTAGTTCCATTGGCTATTGTATTGTGCTACAGAGGTTATGATAGTGTTATCTGTTATCTTAGTTATGCCCTTGTCGTACCCAATGCCTGCAAACGAGTGCAGTGTTTGTCGGAAATGGAAGATAATATTTGTTTTTATTGGTTAGTCCACTAGATTCTGGTCCTAGGATTTCTGGGTTCCTTGGTTTTGGTCTTGGTTTTACCTAAAGTTTTTCTTTGTTTCTTGCAATTCCCTATCTGGGTCTTCAAGGTTTTTCCAAATTAAGGTTCTTTTTCAAAAATTGGCGAAGTTGATAGTTATGAAATGCAACATATAGCATCAAGATGAAATTGCATAACTTGGAACCGAAATGGGATTTTTTCATAAATGGGCAGAGTGAAATTGGAGAAGAGATATATGATAATATAAGAAGAGGTGTCTTACCAAATGGTAATGGATGGGATGGGAGTGTTCTTGAGTTGAGTAGCTTGGCTTTGACAGTTTGAGTTGGTACCAACTACCAAAGGCTTAGCTAAAAACTGCTGTTATCTGGCACTGGTAGAGACAAACAAATCTTCATAAGAGAAAGTGAGAAACATTTTATTTGGGCCAAAAATGACGTTGGGCTTAAGGATGGCAATGGGTCGGGTTTCGACCCGACCCACTACGACCCAAATATCATAAGGAGCCAAAAATGACCAGCTTTTTATTTGGGCCAAAAATGACGTTGCTAAATTCCCACTTCAAGAAAAAAAAAAAAAAAAAATCGGGTCGGGTACCCGTCGGGTACCATCGGGTCGGGTTAAACGGGTACCCGTTGAAACAAACGGGACGGGGCAGTAAACGGGTTTTTTTGGGGCGGGGCGTAGCGGGTCGGGTCAAAACCCGACCCATTGCCATCCTTATTATTGAGTGACCAAAACCTTGTTAGGACTCCTTGCTCCTATACTTCTCTTGGTAGTCTTTTACCCTTATATTTTACTCTTGACAGTTTGTTCATGTTTATCTCATCTCTCTCTTTCAGAATGCTGTAAACTTAGTTTTAAACGCATGTGAACAAAGGGTTAATTTACAAAGTAGTAAGCATTTTGTCTACAACGATGTCTCCATTTTAGAATTGGTCTTCAAAGATAGATCAAGGAAGCCACCTAGCAACAATTATCACCTCCGGGCCTAAATGTCCAATTCATTCTTTATCTCGTGAGGATGTTGCTTTTTTCGTCCTGTAGCTTCATCTAACTGCCAAATAGCCAAATATTTGTATAATAGTCTGTGTCTCACCCAAACTGTTGGAAGCCAATTGTATACAAGGCTGTGTGTCTCACTCACACAGTAGGAAGCCAAAAGGTATGTGTTGGGAACTAGTTAACGAATTACCTTTAGAAGATCTCTGGTCAATAGTGGGGCATCAGAAACTTATGTGGAAACTCTCTAAGACTCACAATCCGATATTGTGTGCAAGGTCAACATAGAGTCAACTTATGCAGTCCTTGACAAAAGTTTATACACTTATACTAGATTGAAATCCATTTTAAATGCAATTAACTTTAGTCACCATCCAGCCATTTTAAAAATTTGCACAATGCACAAAAAGTGGTAGGAAGGTGTACTGCAGTAGCAACACTTAAGATTAAAAGAGAGGCCTTTGTGAACTACTCTGGCCAAAAATACTTTAAAAAATTTGAGTCTCCTACATACATATCAAAATTTTGTTTTTATCTCCCCACTACGCATTTTTTTCAAACCTCAAGCCTTACTTTTAGAATTGTTTTGTCATTTTGATTTTTTTTTTTTTTTTTCATTATCTAGGTTTGCATATGTTATTATATTACTAGTTGCATGCACGGGAAAACTATTGAATATAAGCTCAAAAGAAATTTTTTGTTATTTTTATTTCTATTGAATTTTTTTTATTTTTTTAGTTTGAGAGAGTGCTTTAATAACATTCCTTATACGTGCACAAACCCAAATGCTTCATCCAATTTAAAAAATAACTATAAAGAAAAGTCAGTTATATACAAAAAGCATGTTAAGTAATACATGGGTATTAAACGACCTATAAAGCGGTTAAAGAGTTTTGTCAACGGAAATTCCGAAAAACATGACTAAAGACCATTTCATACTCATTTCAGTTGGGGTCTTTTTGTGTTAGGTGTAGAGAGTCATGCATTGTTGGGCCAAGATGAATTTGAACTCATATTGTGGGCCTAAAGTGGATCCCAATTGGCCTAGGTTGATTAGACTATTTTCCAATATTTTTGGTTGTAAATTGATGATGACTAGGAGTATGCATACTAGGTTATCATATGTTTTGAGGAAAAATATACATGCATAATATGTTGTATGTTTAAAGATACCATAATGATAAGTTTAAACTGTGTGTTATAATATGTTTTAGGAAAAATATACAAAATATATTTTAAGTTTAAACTTATCATTATGGTAACATTGAGGATTTAACTTTACAAAAATGTTTTAAGAAAAATATATAATTTGAATGAAAATATAAATAAAATATATTTAAAATCATTCATGAATAATGTTGACACAATGACAGACAAATTAGGGAAACTTGGAACTAACATTTGAATAATGTTAGTTCATGAATAATGTTAACACAACTGTAGAATTAAAACAAATTAGGAGAACTTGGAACTAACATTTCAATACTCCTAATAAAACTAGATATTATTAAAAATATTAATAATGTGGGCTCTAGGCCACTTGGGTATTCTACCCAGTGGTAATCCCCCTCCCCAAAAAGCTACACCCCTCTATAAGTATGTGGATTCGATCCCCGAGATTTTCAAAATATATGTGTGTGTGAGTTTAGATTAGAATTTCTATCATATTTCAAAAAAATAAAAAAATAATGTGGCTCTAACTTACTTCAATTAGGATTTGATTCTTGCATTGTTATAACAAAAGTATTAAACCATTCATTGATTTATTTTTATTTTTTTGGAATTTTATGTAACCAGATCCAATTAGGGGCGTGCTTAGTGAACAAAATTGAAACTAGAAGTCTAGAACTATTTACTCATAACAAAGGCGTCAATCGCAATTGAAGGCCTGCCCTTTGATATACATAGAAATTTGCTACGAATCCAACTATCCAAGTAAGCCTCCAGCATCTGTTTTTTTTTTTTTTTTTTGGCCGTTTAATTCCCTTGGTTTCTTGAAGCTTTGCAAGGATAGAAATTCCCTTGATGAAGAAGATTTTTTTTTTTTTTTTTTTAATTTTAAATTGAACGGTAAAAATAAGAAGAAGATGAAGACGATAGATTTTAATTAATAAAAATATTTTTTTAATCCTTTCTTTCTCTACCAGATCACTTCCCTTTTGCTTTTTTTTTTTTTCACAATTTTAATGTTCTTATATCCTTTGTCAAAAACCAAAAACCAAATAACTTAAACGAATAGGAAGAAAACTAAACAAAAATGGAAAAAAAAAAGCGATGACAAAATACTAAAAGTACCAGAGAGAGAGAGAGAGAGAGGAGAGAGGTGATAAGAAAGAAGAGAGAAATAAATGAAATAAAAGATAAATGTGAGAGAAGAGAGAGAGAGAGAGAGAGAGAGAGAGAGAGAGAGAGAGAGAGATACTGCTTTAAATTAGATTAGTTGACATTAAGGATAATAAATAATTGGTTTATTTTTAACCATTGAATCTATTGGAAATCAATAGCTCGAAAAATGTGAAACTCTTTTGGAGTTACACCGGGTGTAATTAACTTGAACCCATCTCATATATATATTACAACTAGCATTAGTCATATCAAGTTACTAATAATTAATGATGCAATTTACTGTAACCCTTACCATTATTTAAATTACTAATCTAAGAATAATGAACCAATATACATCAGTAAGATTTAATTCTCTTAGTTACTTATGTAACTTAATTTTATTAGTGCAATATTATGCTTAATTTCATTCTTAGCCTTAGTAAATTTTAGTAGAATGTTAATTTGGTGCGTGACACCATACATAATATGTTGTATATTTAAACTTAATGTAATGTTGAGTTTACACTTTATGTTGTAATATGTATTGGGACAAAGATACGTAATATGCATAAAATGTTTTAAGTATAAAACTTACCATAATTGTAAGAAGTGAGTATTTAACTTTACATTTTATCAAAAAAAAGAGTATTTAACTTTACAACAATGTTTTAGGAAAAATACATAATATGCATGAAAAAATAAATAAAAATATTATAAAATCATTCATGAATAATGTACAACGATATAACTAGATGAATTAGGGGAACTTGGAACTAACATTTGTCTTAAAAGACTCTTACTAAAACTAGACATTATTAAAAGTATTAATAATGTGGGCTCTAGTTTACTTCAATTAGGATTCGTTTCTTGCCATGTCATAACAATTAGGTGTTAAACTATTCATTAGTTTACTTCTTTTTTTGAAAGTTTTTGTAACGGTTCCAATCTAAGGTGTGCTTAGTGAATAACGATAAACCAAAATTACATGCTCAGAACAAAGTTATGAATGATACGTAAAGGTATCGTTGACATGTATATTTCTTACGTTTACTATACTGTTGTCTATAGGTTTAGATATGATATCCTTTCGTCCATTGTATACTTTATCCCGGCGACTTATTAATTCCTTCTGCCACGTATCTTCATGAGCATTTATGTTTTACATTTAAGAATTCCTATATGCTACAATGCTTCAGGAGCATTTATGTTTTACATGTTTTTTTTCAAGTTGGAGATTCTAACTTATTGAACCATGAAAGCTTATTGGTTAAAGAGTTTTGTCAACAGAAATTCCGAAAAACATGACTAACTAACGACCATTTCATACTCAGTTGATCAGTTCAGTAGGGGTCTTTTTATGCTAGGTGTAGAGAGTCATGCATTGTTGGGCCGAGATGAATTTGAACTCATATTGTGGGCCTAAAGTGGATCCCACTTGGCTTAGGTTGATTAGACTATTTTCCAATATTTTTTGTTGTAAATTTATGATGACTAGGAGTATGTATACAAGGTTATCATATGTTTTGAGGAAAAATATACATGCATAATATGTTGTATGTTTAAAGTTACCATAATGATAAGTTTAAACTGTGTGTTATAATATGTTTTAGGAAAAATATACATAATATGTTTTAAGTTTAAACTTATTGGTAACATTGAGGATTTAACTTTACAATAATGTTTTAAGAAAAATACATAATTTGAATGAAAATATATTTAAAATCATTCATGAATAATGTTGACACAATGACAGACAAATTAGGGAAACTTGGAACTAACATTTGACTCAAAAGACTCCTCATTGAACTAGAGATTATTAAAACTTGAAATAGGCAGTATACAAATTTTCAATCTCCTCTAGAATATGGCCATGAGTATTAGACAAATAAACTCATGGAAAACACAACATACAATAGAAATATGCCCAATCGGTGGGAGGATCTAGGGGTTTCGCATTCGGGCTCTACAAGTGACTATCGGTGGGAGCTAGTGAGGTGGGCCCTACAAAACCGATGAGGTCAGAGAAAGAGAGAATATCGTCGTTTTAAGGTTTTCCAATGAGATGAATGGTTGATTTCTTCGATGTTCGATCGTCACCAATGAAGGGGGACATCAGAGTGAGATCATATGAGAGAGAGAGAGAGAGAGAGAGAGAGAGAGAGAGAGGTGTTTTGAGATTTTATTTTTTTGAGTTTCAGAGGGGTTCAAAGACGTGGGTGTTTGAAAATATTGAGGTGTAAATTAGCATTTTTTGTTGCTCGATAAGGTGTCAAATATCTAAACCAATGGGTCAAATGAACCACCCAAAATAAAGCTATTGTTGGCGTGCAATAGTTTTAACTATTGCACATGATGTGAATCCCAAAAGAATCACATAAACAACTGCTTAAATGATCAGCCTACCACAAGTATGTAGCTCTTGAGAAGACATAGTGTGGGCAGTTTCAAAAAATATAAAAAGACATAAGAGTGGTCTTCTAGACAAACTTACTAGTGCAGTAATGGCTGACAAGGAATTTCCCGCGATTAAAAACTAAGGCGTGATGACAAGGTGGAAGTGGAAGGTTAGTGAGTATAGAGACAAACTTAAATACCTAGAGAGATATTTAAAACTTAAATTCCAAACTAATATTAAACCTTCTCCTCATAATTCTACAATAATATTGATTGAATGTCCAATATTAATAGAAAAACCTACTATACAATTGCCAAAATGATTGCAAATAATTTCCCTAGCTAAAGAACCAAGATTACCTTTAAAACCACTAATGTATTTAGCTTAACACTTCCTTTAGGCTGCAGGGAAGTCCATGAAATCCAATTTGTTTTTATTTTATACTTTTTTTTATTTCAAGATACAATAGTATTTGAACTTATGACATCAAAAAAGATCAAGGGAATTTCTTAGACTTGATATACCAGGTCATGGAATCACTAACAACTAAGGTGATCGAAGCTTTCTTCATGTTTGCTTGGACGATATGGCATTATAGTAACATGTGGCTGTTTAAACTAAAGGCCAATGACCAATACTCTATGGCTATGGAGGCAACAAAGTTCATGGAATTGTACAAGGAAACGATGCAGAAGACTTAACGTCAACTTGGGTCGCGCTGAACATGTTGGATCCCACCTGCTAGACCAACCCACAAGATTGATTAATTTTGATGGAGCTCTCCTTGACTCAATATAAGCCACTAGTGCGAGAGCTATGATTGGTGATGCAGAGGGACACTTCATTGCTACCATGACAATGAGGAATCTCTATTATCGGGAGGTAGATGAATAGAAGTTAACGCAACGTTACATGCCATACAATTTTCTTTTGATGTCGAAATACAACACATGGTGCTTGAGGGTGATTCATAGACGGTTGTGAGAGCTTTGTAGAGCAAGGAGAAAAATACTTCATGGCTAGGTCACTTAGTGGAAGATGCAAAGAGTTTGTTGAAGAAATTTCGATCTTGGTCAATTACCCATACGAAGTCGTCGGAGCGTGAAGCTAATACAACCGCCCATTTGCTAGCTCGCCACGAACATCATGTCATAGGTTTTCTGACTTGGTTTGAGGAAGCCCCTACTTTCTTTCAAGTTCGAATCCTTAGAGCATTCCCAACCCATTTTGGGTGTATTCTCTATTTTACAACTCTAAAAAGCATCTTTTCTATTATACATACTCATTTTTACATAACACCCCACATCTCATTCTCTACTTTACAATCCATCATATTAAAATATTATAAAATAATTCTTTTTTTATATATTTTTTTTCAGTCCAACCAAACCAACGGCATCCATCAAAACCCCGGGAGCCAATCAACCACAACCTCAACAACCCGATCAACAGCCCAGATCAACAACCAAGCACAGCCCAGATCAACAACTCACTCACGCCTCCTCAATCACGACAACCACCCATAACCCTCACACCCATACCGGCAAACCCAAACCCACCACAACCCATTTCCATCAAAATCAATAAAATCACCAACCGGACCCAACCACAACCATGCTACCCAGCCGTCGCGAAGGAGAGCATCGGTGAAGGAGAGCATCAGTGAGGCCGAGTCAGTACGGCGGTTCTTCGATTGCGGCTTCACACGCTCGCCTCAGCTCCGATCTGCACATGCGGGTCCTGCTCCGAGAAGATCGCCATCGTCACAGCCACAGGGCCACCGTGATCTGCTCGTCCATGAGAAGCTGGACCGTCCGAAGAAACAAGAAATCCAGAGAGAGAGGAGAGCAAAGCAGAGAGAGAGCATCGGTGCCGAGAGAAAAGGAAAGAAAAGAAGAAAATCAAAAGAGAGGAGAGAGAAGATAGAAGACAGAATAAAAAACTAAAAAAAAATTAATACACATTGCTACAGTAACGTGCATATTTACATGTTACTGTAGCAATGTGTAAAAGGTAGAGTTAAAATACACAGTGGGCTGGGAGTCACTTTTTACCTTTTTTTAGTAACAATAGCCTCTATTTTGAAAAAAAATGCATTATGAAGGGTCTGCTGGGAATGCTCTTACTCTTTTGATATATCTCATCATCTATTTTTATTTTTTATTTTTATAATTCCATAGTTAGAGAATAGAGGATTAAATACTAGATATCTTCATTGGACACACTAGAATGTGTCAATTAAGTTACAAAACTCTTGGTATCATATGATTACTCTTTAATGTAATGTTAATTTACTATCATATTTAAAAAAAAAAAAAAAATTTAACTATCAATTGAGTTTCAGTCATATATCACCTTGTTTGCCAAACAGCCATTAAAAGACAGAGTTTGGTTGCAAACCAGTTTGTAACCAGTTTGCTAAAACCCATTACGTAACAACTAATGAGATCATCCACGTATACTTTAGTCACATAACCTATTTAATGAGTTATGTGATTTCTTTAAATAATACATGTTGATGGTCTTATAAACTGCCACAAGCTACAACCCAATTTGTAGCCGAACCTTATCCTTATTAAATGGTTTTTTTTTTCAAATACTTTTTGGGTTATTCGAGAAAAATGAAAATTATATTATTAATAATTTAATAACCTATTTGTCATTTGGCAAAAAATCACTTCTTGTCCAAATATATATATATATATATATATATGGTGTTTTCGTTTTAATCATTGATTTTTGTAATTTTCATTTTATTCATTGAGATTTCTAAGACAATTCTGATTTCATCATTCTCCTCGTCATCGATCTGTCTTATTAAAACTCATATATTTGAACCCAAACAAGTGTCCAACTCTAAACTCCAATCTCCAATCTCCAAAGCTCTGTGTCAACGCCCAAAAATGAAGGCCATAGTGATAAGCAGTCCCGGTGGCCCAGAAGTGCTGCAACTACAACAAGTGGAGGATCCCGAGCTCAAAGACGACGAGGTTCTCATCAAGGTCCAGGCCTCCGCGCTCAACCGGGCCGATACAGTTCAGAGGATAGGCGCGTATCCACCACCCAAGGGTGCCAGTAACTACCTTGGTCTCGAATGCTCTGGCACCATCGAAGCCGTCGGTAAATCCGTTTCCCGCTGGAAAATCGGTGATCAGGTAGCTTTTTTCTACATGGGTTTTTCTCTGTTTGATTGCTGAGAGAATGAGATTGAAGAAAATGGAATAATGGGTGTCTTAAAAATTGAAACTTTGAGTGAAGTAACACATAAAAGTAGATTTTTTTTTTTTTTTTTTTTTTTTTTTTTTTTTTTCGGGATAAGGTAATGTAATTTTTAGTTAATGGGTTCAGTACCAAACACCAACACCAAAACTATTTGGTGGGTCAGCCCCATTTGTTAATGCAATGCTTCTTTGTTCCTATAAATCAGAGTAGGGGGTGGTTACAGATGGAGTAAGCCTTTTGACATGATTGAATAGTAGTAGTAGACTGTATTGAATTAACTGGTGGTGTTATATAGGTATGTGCTCTACTTAGTGGAGGAGGGTATGCTGAGAAGGTTGCTGTTCCTGCTGCACAAGTTCTTCCTGTCCCAACTGGTGTTTCTCTCAAGGATGCTGCTAGCTTCCCTGAGGTGGCATGCACTGTTTGGTCTACTGTTTTTATGATGAGTCGGCTATCTGCAGGGGAAACAATTTTGGTAATTTCTTTAGTGTAATATATAGTCCAATTCATAAATCTTAGTGGTTTGAATCACCGGGAAATTACACATTTTCTCTTTTAAGAGAAGTTAGACAACATATGTGATTGATACTATTAACCACTATATACTATACATGTTCTGAATCATAATTTCAATATTTTTTGTCTGTATTAACATGGTGTCTCTAATGCATAACAATGAATATTTAAATTTCAGGTTCATGGGGGCTCAAGTGGTATTGGTACATTTGCAATTCAGATAGCTAAATACCAAGGAGCAAGAGTGTTTGTTACAGCAGGTCCAGTATTACTTTTCTTCTAATGTGTAAGTTTAGTTTCTATGTATTCACATAATTCTAGATCGTGATTGCCAGGGAGTGAGGAAAAATTAGCTGTTTGCAAGGATCTTGGAGCTGATGTGTGCATCAATTACAAGACAGAGGACTTTGTTAAAAGGGTGAAGGAAGAAACAGATGGAAAAGGTATTTTGTCTAATATAAGAACCTCACTTTTCATTATGTTTATAGAGATTGATGTATTTTATTATTCTTTTTGGAATGATTAGTAGGAGAGAAAAAAAAAACTTATTAAATATTCAATGGCAGGAGTTGATGTTATTCTGGATCATATTGGAGCATCCTACTTTAAGCAAAACCTTGAGAGCTTAAATTTTGATGGGAGGCTTTTTATTATTGGATTTATGGGTGGCGCTGTCTCAGAAGTTGATCTCCGTGCTCTGCTTTCAAGGCGCCTCACAGTGCAAGGTATGACCCTTTATACTGGGTGTTAGTACCATAGCTTTGGAGTTGGATGAATTTGATGTCTCTCGTCCATTTTTGTTATAAGTCTTATAAATGTTCAACTGCTGGATCATTCAATCATGATCATGACAGAAATATATAAATATGAATACATAGGAAGTAAAACATGACATCTGACATGTAACTCTTTGTGTTGGAATGTATGACCTGTGTAAACCCAGCTGTATAATTTAGATTCGGGTAAACTTACTGACCAACAATGCTATATTAAATTTCTTGAAGTATGCACTGTAACTAGAACGTGAATGTTGCTGGGTACTAAGAAAATTATGCCATCAATGGGGAAACTATATTTTGCCATAAATTATTTTCTGAAAATCTATCTAGATCTCATTCTGAAAATCTATCCAAACCATGTGGGAAATCAGGTTCGCTGATGTTTCCATACTAAGTAAACCTCTTTAATTTAGGCTCTGAAGACTTTTCTTGATATTTTGTCCATCATTTTGCATTCACAATTATGCAACGGTGTTCTCTCACCATCTTTTGTTATCCTTTAATTATATGTCTGTTTTACATTTCATCCTGCAAATCTGCTATGGATAGCTCCACATTTGATGGTAAAAGTGATTTTGTATAGATAAATGTCCTATTGAGAACTGATTTTTTTGAGTATAAACACTTTCTCTGTTTATAATAATAATTATTATTTTTTTCATATATATTGTTGGTAGCGGCTGGCTTGCGATACAGGAGTGCAGAAAACAAAGCAGTGATTGTTAGTGAGGTTGAGAAGAATGTTTGGCCTGCAATTGTGGCAGGCAGGGTGAAGCCAGTGATATACAAGTATTTCCCATTATCTGATGCCACTGAGGCTCACCAGCTCATGGAAAATAGCACTCATATTGGAAAGATACTGCTTGTTCCTTGATTCTGAGGATGATACCTTGTGGCTCACATGTATGTTGATATGGTTTTAAGACCTTGTGCAGATAATAAGATATGTTGTGTCAATGCTTTTTTATGTGTAATAGTCTTGTAATTTGGGAACAAAATAAGCCTAATGGAAACGGATTTTGGATGTTCAACATTAATAAAAATAAAAATAAAATCCCACAAAGTTGACTTGTGCCTTCTAATACTAGCTAGTGTCATGATTGAATCTAGTTCCTATTTTAAAGTTATATTCTTTAAATCAATTATGTGCTTTCTCTCAATTTTCTCAATGCATTGCATGATTCCTCCAAACTAAACTGAAAGACCTGGTCAATTTGATGGACCAGGCCAGGCAGTAGATAAAAAGTTTGCACGTAGTAGTCACCACTTCATCTCGAAGCTACAGTCCTCAAAACTATACAAGTAATGTTAGGGACATAATAGTTTTCAAACATGACTAATATCACTTTTATCTGGGTTTATCACTAACACTATTTTTATTATGGACCAATTACAATAGATCATTTTAGTAGTAGCGAAAAAAGTTATGAACATTGATATAAGGATATAGAGGAGGATCATAAAATCAATTTGATGAGATGGTGTCAAGTTGTGAATGGTAGATAACTTAAATAGGGGGTAAAGGAAAAATGAAGAAATTATCTGATTTTATTGGTTTGCAAAAGGAAACATCAAGGCACTAAAGATTTGGATTTTTTGTTTGGGTTAGGGGTGTTCTGTCTCTGTATAAACAACCTATCAATGGTCTTGTTCAGACATACAAAACTTCACTGGAAACTAACTCAGGAATTATTCACCACAATCCTTCAAATTATTGGTTTAATTTGCAGTTAAGTGGTTCTCCAATGATTGGATTGACAATGCAGAAACTAGAGGTAATGAGGATGCAGAACTCTATATGAAATCAAGATTGTAAATATATCTTGCTTATTTTAAGTCAAAAGACAAAAGAGTACAAGATATTAAAGTACAAAAGCTTGAAAAATTGGAGATTGACTGGCTTAGGAAGCTTATTTAGTGATGACACCTAGACAAATCATAACATACCAAGAAAACTGTCTGCAGCAGCAGAGTGTCTTGTGATCAAGGATCTGTTGCTTTGACTTCTCATCTGGAGCAGTAATTGAAACTTTCAACCACTGCAAAGAGCTTCAATTGCTAAGCTTTTTAGCATTCCAGGGCAAGGGTCACCAAAATTTGTAGTTGAGATGGGAATTGCACATCCCTCCTGGTCAATGCAAGCCTGCAAATCCACTCAAATATGTGAGAACCAATACTTTTTTTTTTTATAAGTATGTGAGAACCAATACTAAGCAAATAATTCAGGAACTGCGTGTCTGAACCCCAGCTGACAAACTTAGGTTGAAGTGAGACAGGCTGGCATACACTCTAGATCAGACCCTAGTTGTTGTAGGTTCCACATTATATATGAGCAAGCAACAGTGTCTTTACCTGTTGAACAATTGATGTCACGTTTACATGGCAAATCCCTGGAGTAAATGTGCCACACTTTCCCCCAGGAGTTCCAAAGCTAGCAAAGTTAATCCTGCTAATGCGCCATCCTTGTTCACAGTTCAGTCGAACTTCAGGTATTTGAGACATGAATTCCAGGTTTGGTTTCCAAGAATCTGCAGGCGGAGGATCAGCCTCAGATACATGTGCACATATCTCTTGGCCAGTTCTCATTAGCAAAGAAATCTTTGAAGGATCACCGCCAAGCTCTTCATGAAGAACTAGAAGGTTCTCTCCAGGATGTACCCAAGTGCGTGGGATATGGTACCTGAGCATTGCTCCCTCTTCACAATTAGTTATGAAGTTATGTATGACATACACACCAGACTATAGTACTGCTGGTAATATATTTTGAATCATATCACTTGCCAGAATATTATTTATAATGTTGGATTGCTTCTTTGGGAAAGGCTCTTACTATTGATAATCTAAGGAAACGCGGCTTGATCATCCAAAATTGGTGTTGTTTGTGCCAAAGAGATGGGGAGAGTGTGGATCATCTGTTTCTCCACTGCTCTATGGCTTCGGATATGTGGGCTATGGTGTTTGGTATGTTTGGGGTTTAGTGGGTTATGCCCAGATGGTTAATGGATCTTTTTTCTTGTTGGATGGGGCAGTTCGGGCGTCATGATTCTGTTCTGGTCTGGAATTTGATTCCGCATTGTCTGATCTGGTGTTTGTGGCGTGAGAGAAATGCTCGCCATTTTGAGGATTCTAAGCGCCACTTACATAAGCTGAAATCATTATTTTTTCACACCTTATTTGATTGGGTTTTGGGGTCGGGTGTTTCTTCTATTCACTCCATTTTGGAGCTGATAGATCTTTGTAAATTTTGATTCTTTTGCCTTTTTGGGCCTTCTTAATAATATTCATTACTTATCAAAAAAATATTAACAAAAAAACAAGTATTTGCAAAAGCTGAGAAATAAACACATCCTATCTTGTTCATTGAATGTTTTAACTTATCATTCCCATAAAGAATTACTCATTATAAATTTCATTAATTGATAGGTATTGCCATTTCATTCCTTTTTTCTTTTTCCATTATTTTTGCTCTTATGTGTGATAACTTCATTCTGATAAATGAATCAATGCCCTCAAATGGAAAGAATAACGTCTCTAAGTTGATGCACTATCAGTATCAGCATATATGACAATATTCATCAACTATCAAGAATATAAGAAACCTCATGAAAATGGGAAAATAATACTTTATGCCTCTCTACAGCATTAGGAAGGCAGATAAAACATGCAATGTGTTCCACACTTACAGAGTTTGAGCAGGTTGACCACAGTTCTTTAGGCATTTAGATGAGTCATAAGTTCCTCTGTAATCACAATTGTCGGTGCAACCAGTTGATGGTGAGAGATATGCAATCCAATATCGCCCTATGCTCTGACCATTAACCCATGCTTGACCCTTCCCCAAGCTAGCAAGGTTTAAGGCTAAGGGACCCTTCCCTTCAGGTACAAGGAAGGTAACCTGAGGATGGAAAAATATATATAAAAAAGAAATAAATAAGCAGAGAATAAGAATGTCAAAACAAGGATTCTTTGGACAAGGTAACAGCATCACTATCTGGTGCAAGTAGAATGGCTGAACAAAAACCCAAAATTACAATTTACATCACGTTTATCATGTATTATTGGACTCCAACCATAAATACCTGTTGACATTATCAGTAACTTTTTCTCTGCTAAAGTCTGCTGAGGCCTAGGTGATGGCAGCGAGCACATATATGTTGAGTTGCATTAGCTAGGAAAAATGTTTCTGTAACATAAATGTGCTTTGTGGTAGCTTCATCACTAAGGTCTCAACAGGTTTAGTACAGAAACAGTTCACTACCCAAAAATTGAATACTACAGAGAATATTGAGAGTTTGACTTGATGTCATGTGCAGTCAATAGAAAACATTTGATTTGTTTGGATTCTGATTTATTATTTAGTACCATGATTTGTTAACACATCCACTTACCTTGTACCATATCAAACTGTGATTAACTGGTAGAGTAGTCCCCTGAGTCCACAGAGAGCTATTTGCAAGACTGATCTTATCTAGTCCAAGGTATTCCCCTTCAAGTCCCACCTGAAAATAAGGAAACATGTGAGGTGATATCATATTTTGAGCATCAACTAGAGATACTTTAAATGGAGAATATGAGTGAATCAATGTTTCTTTTTGTTTTTTTCATTTTTGATCAGCTCACATGACAGTTGGTAGCGGGCTTGCCTCAATATCAGTACAGACGGAGGGCTAGGAAGTTGGAGTCCAACTGTCCAAGTATGTTTTCATTTTCCACAGGTTCTGATGTGCATAGCATGTGAAGAAACTGTAACCCATGCTCATAATCTATGCTTGAATAATATTGTATTCAAGACCTGTTGAATACAATCTATGCTCATGGTCCCAACCAGCATTTAACCAGACAACATTATTTTTGCAAGTTTCACCCATTATAACCTCCTTTCAACTGCTTAATATGATTAGCATAATACAAATTGAATATTCTTACATCCTATTTTCTTCAGAATGGATTCAATCTTCTTACCAATTTGAAATTATTCCATGCTTACTATTTACTCAATTGACAATTTTGTATAACTTAGCTCCTCTACTATACAAGAATACAGAGGCAAGCAACATCATTTCAAATCATGTGTTTAACTTTAGCCTGGTTTGTTTTCTTTTCTAAGATGAATTATTTCAAAATTTCAATTTTTAATCATCACAATTATTCAAGCCACACATGATCTGGCAGGTCTCCTATATACTAGTGACAGTCTCACTTTTGTCAATCTACTAAGCACTGTGATAATCGGCTAACATAATGCAGCATGTAACAGGAACCTTACTGTTATTCAGCAACATGTTGCTGAGGTTTTCCAATTGCTGTGCAAGGTTATATGTATCCAATGGAAAGCTTATTTTATCAACATATAGAATCTAACCTGATAGGTCCATTCTACAGAAGAAAGATCAGTTTTGCCATTCGCTAAGTCGCTAAGAATGACAGAATAAATTCCTGCTCCCGCAACATCAAACCAGGGCCCATAATTCTGAAGAAGAACAGAGATAGAAGAGTTTTAGAACCCTGACATGAAGAACATAAGATTCACAATGGAACAAGGTAGCTAGTTTATAATTGCCCCGAAGATAAATTAGTCTAACCAAGCACACCATCTCACACTGAATCTTTATCAGGCTAGAAATATTTTCAGAATTAGCCATAAAAACATGAACATATGGTTCCCTATCTATGTTCAAGCAGCTCTTGAAGATTATAAATATATAATTCCCTTATTCATAGATAAATTAAGTCCTCACTCAGCTGAAAAACAGAAAATAAATGATAGGCTGGAAATGTTGCAGCTGCAGCTCTCAATTTGGGGAGAATTCAAATTCAGGAAAAATGTATCAAAGTCAATGATGTGAATGGAAGTCCACTATTGGATAGGCTGGAATCCTCCAGACCGATTCCTATATGTTGTAATTTGGGGCTGTTGAAAGCTCATTTCATACAAACAAGAAATAAAAAAACATCCGTACAAGACAACAATATTTAATGTGATTTAACAGCTCCATGCCTATAGCTACGGACAACGCCAACCAAAATCCACTACGATATGGATTACAATCACTCTCAATCAAACCTCTAAAATAAGCTGACATACCCTCATAAACCTCACAAATACAAACTCACTTATAAGTTATAACCTCACAAAACAAACACTCAATAGTTACTTACAAATTTGAAACTCTCACAAGCCCAAAACTCTAATACACCCAATGGCGTTCTCTCACTCTAACAATACACACACAGGTATCTTCAATCCCCAAAGAACTACCAAACTACTCTTTGGAAAAAAAAGGACTCCATACTCTTCCAAAAGTCTTCTCCTTTCTCTAGATGTGAGGACCTCTTAAGTCAATACCACTAAACCCTTTACAGGACTGTCTATATATAAGACTTGAACTCCTATTCCTTTGTGGACAAGACATACTTACTCTTGGGCTATCTCCTGCATTCATTGACAAGGAACAAACTTTTCTTCCACACTAATACTTAAATAGATAACCAAGTCCAAATAGGATTTGAGCCATTTTCCAACACTATTCTTAACACAACACACAGAAAGGGTGATGCTTATGTGGAAGATATCAGTCAAGGTGATATTATGAAGTGAGGAAAATTTATATACCTGTACACCAATCATCATACTCAGCACATCCAGAGTATTGTTTCCTGGGTGAACAGTGATTTTCTTACTGAGGTTGAAGCTTGCATCCTCATGATTACCATATCCAAATCCTGCATGATGTTCCATATACAATGTTATCAATCATTATATTCACACACAGACAATAGAAAAGTTCCAAAATTGTTCAGCAGTCCAACTGAAATATTGGGAGCAAATAAAAGATGGACATAACTATGTACCTTGAAGCCTTTTGTTTACAAAAACAAGTGCTGCATGTCCCAAACTCTCTATGTGCAATAAAAGTTCTTTCTCTTTTCCCGGCATAATGTCCTCTTTCACATTAATACTGGCAGTAGTGTGAAGCACATCCAGAATAAAAATTTAACAAGAATTGATATGTAAATAAAAAATAACAGAAAGACAAGTATACCAAAGATTTGTGTTAGATAAGCCTGATGAGCAAAACAGTTTATTGAATTAACTTATATATTCTTTACCAAAAAAAAAACAGATACTGGAAACACATTGTCAATGTTAGATCTAGTTTCGTATTTGAATGCATTTAACTTTCTTATTTGAAAGCATTTTTATGTTTTATCGTACCAAAAGAATCATGAAGATTCAGAAAATGGGAAGAAGAAATTTACTTTGCAACCCATCTACAATATACAAAATATGACAGTAACAAAACCTCCAATGACCTTATTAAAATTCAGAGCAAAAGAGTATGAAAAATTTGTGCTTAATAATAATCAAAGCAATATTAAACTCAGCATCAAAATTCGGTAGGTTGGAAATTCTTGCCCTCTTCTGAAGTTTGAAAACCTTTCATTAGGATTTTATCTCCACATAAAACCGAATGAATTACCTTGTTGTGTACCATAAATAATCACTAGTGTCTTTTGTTGTATTTATCTGCTCCAATAAACCGGACTCCACGAATGAGTTGTTACTCCAAATACCCACTTTTTCTTTATACCAACTCCATGCAGATGGTGCCAAGAAAAGTTCATTCACACTAGAGGCATAGGTAGATGATATAACTTGAAGATTTCTTTGTGCAACAACCTAGAATCATAGTCATTGGTGTAAGTAACAAACTTAATAGATATGACTTATGCAAACAGTTTGCAATATAAATTCTGAGAACCATCTGACATGTGAGAGAGAAGGAATGCTGAAAAAAAAAATGCTCAATTATATGTAGCTCCAGTCTGGTAAGACAAACAGTTTTAAGCCATTTCTTCTTCTTGGGTTCATTGAAATTTGAAAGTGTACATTAGTTAGAGGCTCAATAAATCCAACAATATATTTTCTGTGCTAAAATAAATACAAATTTTGATTGAACAAAGGTTTAAAGAAAGCACACTAAAGTAGATTAACAAATGCACCTTTGCTGTGTTAAAAATGACATTCTTGCAGTCCGGAAGGATGCTCACTGACCAAGCAGGAAGTAAGTATAAATTTCCATTAAATGTGACGTTTGCATCTAAACGGCTGTCAACATTTGCAAGAAAGGCTGCACAGTCATTGGAAGTTTTGTTGTAGATATGTGCCTAATGAAAAACAGCAAATTAGTGGTATCAATTAATGAGTTGGAAGCATGAGAACAGAATTGTGATAATTATTAGTGAGAAAATGAACAACTGCAAGTGATAATCCAATTGTTTTCAGCATGAGTTCCAAAAGGAATTGCACCCACAAAAAAAATAATCGCACTTAATAAGAGAAAAGTGAAGAATCATTCATCCTGAGAACAAAGGCAAGCACTTTCAACCAGATTATGCAGAAACATAAGGATGTCCTAAAATGTGAACTAGAACTTGGATACACCAGCAAACTTTGCCTACATTGCATCATAATTCATGAATAAAATTAGATCAATAAATTCCTTTTGGGCCTGGATGAAGGCTAACAAGTAGTCAGCTAGACACCAAAGGACAGGCCAAACTGCATAAATAAGAATCTATCGGGCCCCATAAGGTTTATGATGTATTGTTGCTGACCAAAGGGGCTTAAACACAAGTTCACTCATATGGAAAAGTATGATTTCAACCTTATTTTCTTGAGACCATCATATAAATATAATTTTATGTTCTCCTTTGTATGAAAAGGTGATCAAATAAATGCAACCCCAGTATCTATGGAGTAAGAGTCAATAGAAACTTAACACCAGGAGATGAAAATGTCAAGCTTGGGTAAAAACAAGAAGAATAGAGAGATTTGCGTACTCTACAATACATTGTAAATGAAGATGTTCTTCATTTTTTTGTTTGTTTGAAAAGTTTGAAAATTGTCTAAATTGATTATACTGTCCCATTTGTCTTATACAACTTCTTTCTTCTATTTGTTCAATATCACTCATTCTAGGATTTTTCATACCAGGTTAGAGTAGAGAAGACTTGCTAGAGCTATCAGTGTCACTGCTTAGAATTTGATTTGATGGTTACTTTCAATTGGAGATAGACCAGTTACACTTTCAAATTTGAAACATGTCTCATACCTCTAGATTAGTGCCAAGTTGCAATTGAGTTGGATCGGAGCTGATCAAATGTTCTTCACACTGCTTTATTGCCTTGTGCAAGTCACGTAGATGACCCCACTTTGGCTGTCTAATATAACCTAAAAACAGTATTTCAGCCAATAAATAAATACATAAAACCTACATATAGTACACCTCACAAGATGAACACCTTCCGGTACGTTTAAGGTAGTTCTGAACATAGTTTTTAATCAATAAAACATTGCCTCTCCAAAGGACTGATCAAGGAATTTTTCCTTAAATTGTCATTCATGTATTGCAAAAGGAAGAAAGTACATAGATGAATCACATGTCAATTGAAATTCCCATTTCCCCCAAAGATTGTACACATTAAGTATCCCAGAAACTAGACTGCTCAAAAAATGGGAGGCATATTTCTTATATAGTCGAGGCTAGAACATGACATTAATCAGTTGAATTGTCATTTATCAGATTCTTGACTACTTGTTAGTTCTGATAACAATTAAAAATGATTCAAATGCAGAAACATAGAAATGCAGCCCAACCAGTTGATTTACTTGTTGAACAATCTAATCATTTTGAGGAAGCATTAAATTTTTATTATCAAGTGTTGGAAAATGTACCATATTCATCTATTGGGGCATCATAATCATAGCTTGTTGCTACCAGAGGGCCTCCAGCTGTTCTTCCAAAGTTGGTCCCACCAAAATACTGCAAGGAAAAATCAGCAGAAAATCACAATGATGATGATGTTCAAGTTTTTTCCAAATCTGAACAAGAGAACTTGTAGTTACCATATAATAATTTTGAAAAGTGCCTCCTTTTTCGAAAAACCGTGCAACAGCAAAAGCAAGGTCCTCAACAGGTCGAAAAGGAATTGGATTGCCAAATGCAAGGAACCTACAACACTAGATATGATGATACTTAACACTCTCTCAGATGAATCAAGGGCTAGAAATCTCTTTGATGTCAACACACAATTAAACAAGCCAAATTAACTGTAGTTCATTACCATCCACTGTAGTTCTCTGTCCACATTTTAGGTTTGGACAGGGAATTTGGGGAAAACCCTTCACAATAAAATCCATTGCATGTGTTTATCTGCAGGTAAATTTTAATTAGAGAAGAATTGAACACAAATATTTGAAAACAAGAACATCAAGGAGGAGAAAACTTGATGCATTGTATGTTCAAGGATAACACAAGCTAAAATGATTTATTATAAAAGCGGGCAACAGATTCAGTCCATGGCAAATCAATTACAGCACTTACAATTGGATCAGGTGCATCATCTTGTACGCACATCACCCAAGGTACGGTTGTATTGAAATCAACAGCAGTTTCTGCTGCCCATTTGACATATAACTCTCCACCAACTCCATATGACCCCTCTACATTTCCATATTCATTCTCAACCTGTTACAGCACATGTGAGATGTGAAATCAACAAGAAACTGGAGTATTATTACAATACTTGCTTATAATAAAGTAGGAAATTACCTGTGCAAGAATTATTGGCCCTCCTTGTGATGCAAAGAGATTCTCCTCCTTCATTAATACAACAATTTTAGCAAGAAAACGCTTCATTTCTTCCTGCATTCACAATTAGACGAGTTGCATACAACTTATGCAAACAGTTTTTAAAAGGGGAAAAAAAAAAAAAAATCACCCTTAAGATCAAACACATCAATACCTTGAAAGGGTTATTTGTTGTCCGAAACTGAATTCCGGGAATGAAATGTAACCAAAGAGGGAATCCCCTGCGAAAAGAAAATGGAGTTTAAGAATCTGTGCACAATAAATTGGAGAGGAACTTCTTTCAGATTCAGATTTGAAGCAAATCTCCCCAAGCAACTCTTTTTGCCAATGAAAATAAATATAAAATTAAAGATCATGCATATATGAAGCTACAACTTTAGCTTGTATACACAACAGTGCAGTGATCAACCACATATGTTATAGTTAGGCAAACCAAGGCCAGACACAAACACTTTCAGTTATTATGATTAGTAAAATGGTAGTACAGAGATAAACATACAAAGCTAGGAGAGAGAGACAATGAATGTACAGAATAACAAAAAGATAGCATGTAATAGAAACAAACCCATAGTTCCATTCAGCACAAGCATACGGGCCAATCCTCAAATGAACCAAAAGTCCAGCTTCCTGCACCGTCTTCACAAACCTTACCAAGTCAAATCTGCCTTCAAAGTAGTACTACCAAAAAAGAGAAAACCAAAAAACAAATCAACAAGAATAATAATAATATATTAAGAACAACAACAAGAAGAACTGCCAATTCTCAAGACTAGCTATTAGGGGTAAATCATTGTTAATAGACTAGGCAATCAGCCATTGTAAACAGCATAAATTGTTCCATTACAGTTAGAGAGGCCTGAGCTCCATACCTGTCCTCTCAGAGGCTCATGATAGTTCCAGAAAACATAAGTCTCGATCACGTCCAATCCACCTTCCTTGGATTTCTTAATAATATCCGGCCATGTCTACATTGCATCCCAAGGTTTACAATTCAAATTAACAAGTAATGCAACATCTAACACTAGCTATCTATTTATTCAAACAAAAACACCTCTCAGTAAGAAAAAATCAAATTGAAATTCACCTCCGGAGTGCTTCTTGGATAATGAATAGAACCGGACTGCAAAATCCGTCTCTTCCCATCAATAACAAGTGCTCTATGGTCATATGTCACAGTGGCAGAAAGTCCTTTTTCCCAATAATAACCTTCAAAAACTAAAACAACTAGTAGAACTAACACTATCACTTTCTTGCTTCCCATAATTGAATTCTATGAAGTTCACAATACCCAGAATGACAAATCTAGTTTATATATATATATATACATGCGAGACTTACAAAGCTTGGTTTTGGAGTGAAGCTGCTTTCACCAACATGAGCAAAAGTGTAATATTCCTTAGAAAAAAAAAAAATACAAAATTTAAAGATTTTGGAGATTATAATTGGCGATAATGGGTTTTGTTTTGTTGCATTTGTTGGCATCGAATATGGATTGTAGATTTAAGGATTGTTTACAAAGAGAATGGAACAAAAATAGCATTTTTATTTATTTTTAATTGAATGAGAGAGAATTACAAGCAGCAATTGAAATGCCAAAGCCAACAATTGCAAACAGATTAAAAAAAAAACAGATACAAACAAACAAAACTACAATAAGCTAGCCCATCTAGTGGGTCTTCTATCTTAAACTTTTCCTCATTTTTATCTATATCTTTCCCCTTGTGCTTTGTGGCCTTGCTCTTTTATAGCCATATTAGCTGTATGATGTTTTGTCTAAGTGAAACCTATCAAACATATATAACCTTAAAATTTGTCTTTCCTTCTAGTACAATGCTGTGACAGTTTCACCTCTAGTTTTGTTTTGTGTCTCTATGATTATCTTGACTTGGAATTCTCGAAGTTTTGGAGGAAAATTATTCAGTATTCATGAAACACGAATAAATATGTACTTACTCCTCTCATGTGAGAAAATGAAATATGCATTTATTTGTATCACTCAATTTTGTAACGGTTGAAAATTTAAAATTAAAAACCTCCAAAAATCATAGAGCTCTTTATTTATTTGTAAAATTAAATGAAAATCTCTGGTCAAGACGCCACGTGGATGTAATCAACATTCACTTTTTTTTTTTTTTTTTTTTTTTATATGATAGAAATTTTAATTTAAACTCACACACGTATGTTTTGAAAATTTCAGGAATCGAATCCACGCCCTCATAAAAAGGAATTTTTTGAGAAAGAGGATTAGCACTGACCGAATGTCCAAGTGACCAACATTCACTTTTAATAAGAGATCTAGAAGAACAAATTTTTTCCTAATATGAATGTTTTGCCATTTCAGCATCCACTCAGATATTGCCACATCGGACAACAACACTATGAGGGGGCCTCAATGATGAATTGGCAAAATTTCTCTTGATAGCAGAATTGTCAATTTTTAACATCAAAAGCACAGTATCCAGCCCAGTCCCAGACTTCATACTAGACGAAGAAAAAACAAAATCCAAAATTTGTTTTTTATTTTTTTCTCTGAATCTCAGATTTGTTCGATCCACTCTTTCCCGTGATCAGGTGAGTTCAATCTTCACCATGCTGCGTTTTTAATTTTAGAAATTAAAAAAAAAAAAAAAATGCTTTGATTTTTGCTCCAACAAATGAAGATATTTGATTCAATAATTTCAAAACGACGTAGTTTTAGTTGGGTTGTTTTTGTTCTTTTAATCTGAAATACATGTAATTGAGGCTTATAACCTTTATGGGTTTTCAATGGTAGCTATAATTGTACCCAATACAAACGGAAAGTTTCAATTTTTAATTTTCATTCATTGGTAAAGTTTCAATTTTTGCTTACAATAAGTGGAGGTGATGGGATTCAAACCCAGCTCTCTCTGTTGAGAGAATCCGGTAATGTCACTGAGCTACAAGGCTCTTAGTCTCTTAAACTCAAGTTATAGTAAGCATAATTGCAGCAGCAGTACCAAGTCGATTAGTAACCGGTGCTTTCAAAATATGGAATTGGGTTTACAAGATTCAGATGGAGTAGCCATGCTGCTAAAATAACATATGGAATGTGGTGATGAATGATAGTTTAACAAAATACTTTGTACATGCTGCTAAAAGCTCTTCATATGATGACTTTAATTGCACTATAACTTTGAAACTTTACATTCATCTTATAAGCGGCGGAAGATTTCTCATCCGCCATCATTTTCTATTTTGAAATCAATTATTTTGAGGGTTAATGTACTTTTATGCATGTTATGTGCATAAATATGTGGCTGTGATGTTTTTAGTATGAATTTAGTTCAATTTTCTGGAGGCCCATTCATTTTATTCTCCAACACCCTTAAAAGTGATTTGGGTAGTAATGTTTATGGCGAAGATTTAAGGCAGTGATTAGCTTTTTGGAAAAGGCAGTGTCAATATCCTAATGTTGATACTTGATATCCTTTTAATTTTGGCACATGTTCTTATAGAAAGAATGAGAAAACCAACAATCAACAAATTCAACCTAGTAGTACTTGCACAATGCAACATGAAGATTGCAGGAGCCTTATATGAATGTTTCTCATATAAATATATACTTGGTTTCTTCTCCTTGATTTTGCATTACTTGGTATATGGCTGAATGCTTAGTTCCTTGCATAATAAAATGAACATATAGATCCTGATTTTCTATTTTTGAGCATCTTGTTGCAGATCCCGAGTTAGGTTCTTGTCTGTCTGGTTGACAATGGATATAACTAAACTGAGTCGGGGAGAAGGGACTCTTTTTGGATCTGCATTTTGTGCAATGCTTACAATGCATTTCACAGTACAGTTATTGTCACAGCATCTATTTTATTGGAAGAATCCAAAGGAGCAAAAGGCCATAATAATTATTATCCTTATGGCTCCCATATATGCAATTGACTCATTTGTGGGTTTGTTGGATATCCGGGGAAGTAAATCATTCTTCATGCTTTTGGATTCAATTAAGGAATGTTATGAGGCTCTGGTGAGTGCTGTCCACTTAGTTTTGACTTAGTTTTTCCATGTGCCTCTTTTGGCTTATCATCTAATGGCTAACTTCTCATATTTTAACTTCCAGGTGATTGCTAAGTTCTTGGCTTTGATGTACAGTTACCTGAATATATCTATTAGCAAAAACATTGTACCAGATGGAATTAAAGGAAGAGAAATTCACCATTCATTTCCAATGACTCTTTTTCAGGTGTGGAAGTCAGTTTTTACTTTGTAAATGTTCTGGATTTTATTTTGTTATGGGGACTCTTTTCCAGTGTATGCTAGCATGATGAATGGGATTTTGATCCACACTGGGGCATGGGAAGTAAACGATTATGTTTTCAAGTAACCATGTCATTATGACTTCAGTATAAAGTTATCTAAATTTCAGTTAAGGAGGGACTGAAGCTCATCGTTTATTTAAATGCTGGTTTTTATTAAAATATTGTTTACTAGGCTGATGCATTTGAACATGTCAGATCTATATATATTCTGCATTATTGTAAGCTTTTCCTTTTTTGAAAAGCATCATCGATCCAATCTCTTATGTCCATTTCTGTTTAAGTCTATGTAAGATAATTGAAATGCAATGGTTTCACTAACTGCAGCCTCACACTGTCCGGCTAGACCACCATACCCTGAAGCTCCTCAAGTATTGGACATGGCAATTTGTCATCATCCGCCCAGTTTGCTCCATTTTAATGATAATGCTACAAGTACTTGGGATGTACCCTAGTTGGTTGAGCTGGACATTCACCATCATTCTTAACATTTCAGTTTCATTGGCCTTGTATTCTCTGGTGCTCTTTTACCATGTGTTTGCAAAGGAACTGGGACCCCACAAGCCACTTGCAAAGTTCATGTGCATCAAGGGGATTGTCTTCTTCTGTTTTTGGCAGGTAAATTTTCGCATCATATTCATTTTTCAGCATTTAAGCTTAATTCTTCACCACCCCCCCCCCCCCCCCCCCCCCCCCCACCCCCTCTTTTCTCGCTAAGAAAATAAAGAAAAGGACTCCAAAAAGGATAGACTGGAAGCCCAACACAAACTTATGAAGTGCACCAAGGACACAAAAGAACTCCCAAAGGTTGGACAAGGAATCAAAGCATCTCTTAGAGCCTAAAGGGTTGGACATAAAGACACCAACCTTTTTCAGTCTCTACATAGAAACTCTATGACCTTTATAGTTGAAAGACCTTGCTGGAGATTTCTGAGGTTCCAAGGTTAAAAAAAGTTTTTTAGGATTTGGTGTCTTTTAGATGTTAAAAAAAAAGGCAATATGATATGCACATAAGTCTACTTCGGATGTACTCCACCTAGAAACTCCTAGTGACTAACTTAAGCAGATGGTTCTAACCATATGAACTTTAAAGGACTATTAAACATACTTGAATTGCTTTCATCTCCACTTGGCTGAATTAATATCTCAAAGTGAAACATCCAGATTGGGCACCCAAGTTCTTCACTTTTATTTTTGCAATTTAGGCAGAGTTCTTGTCAGCTTGGTAGCTTGTGCTTGTAGACTAGCACCCAAGCCATATATGGATTGGATGCCTAGAGATTCTTTAGAGACTCAAACCAGCAGTTGATTTTAAACATCATATGCCTTAATGGATGTTTAACATCTGTTCAGGTGGTTTCATGTAAAATTTTAAAAGAGTAGAAAACATAAGTGAGTCTAGTAACTTATGCCTTAAGAGTAATCCTTGAATATTGTGTCTCTGGATCACCCTAGAATTGTTATTTGCACTTTGAATATCTTAATGGTTATTCTCTGATTACTTATAAAATAAAATAAAAGGTATCCTCTGAGTCATGGGTCTCTGCATTGCAATAGGTGACATTTATACAACACAGTGTATGACCTTTCTGCCTGAAAATTTTGTGTTCTGATACAACTATCTCTTTCTCCCCTAACTCCCCCCCCCCCCTTCTCCTAATTCCCTTTTGAAATTATAAGGTGGAAATAATATATGGATGTCTCATGTCAATATTTGTTTCGCAAATTTCCATTTTTGACCAAATGCAGGGAGTGGTGCTTGACGTACTAGTTGCACTGGGTATCATTCAATCTCGTCATTTCTGGTTAGATGTGGAGCACATTGAGGAAGCTATTCAGAATATTTTGGTATGTTTAGAGATGGTTGTCTTTTCTGTTCTCCAGCAATATGCATTCCATGTTTCGCCTTACAGTGGAGAAGTTGAATCCAAGATGGGATTAAACAAGAAGGACAAATGATTTGAAAAGGCTTAAAAGGAAAGCAGGGTGAAATCTATGGTAAGATGTGCTTTGAGGATTGCTCTGATTTATGTGGTATTGGAGACATGATGATATGGATATGAAGGTGATCATGTATAAAATATGTCTTTCATAGTTGGAAATACAAGATGTATAATGTATTCCAGACATTTTCTACTACTTTTTTGTGCTGCTATATTATTGGTGTAACCTTCCCTTGTATGTTCTACTAAATGAGCCTGTCTCTTCTCTAAAATTAGATATGTCATTTCATTTCTTTATATTCATGTTATTTTATGATTCTTTTTATAGACAATTTTATACATATGTTCCACCCCATCCTCCCTCTACGGGGCCATAGAGCCATGAATTGATCAAGGCCGCATTCTTTAGTAAATTTGTCAACCTCTTCTTTCTTCTTTTATGTTGTTTCTAGTAAAACCTTGATTCTATTGCCTTATTCCATAAGATGATAGTCATCGCTAATTTTAAGAAACCACATAGTCATTGAAACTCACGATATCTGTATTGATTAAGAGGACCATATGTATTATATAACTTGAGCAATGAATAATTTATTATTCTTCACCTACGAAGGAGGTTTTGGGTTCAGGTCTTTTGTTTTTTTGGGTTATAATTCAACCAAGTCTGAGTCCAAATGACATTAATGGATGACACTACATGTATAAGGCCCATCAATAACGGACGACACTGCACGATATTAAATCTAAAAGCCCAATAAGATCCAAGATTCTTACTACACGATGTCAAGCTCTCTCGGCCCAACAAATTGACAAATAAAAGATATCTCACGAGGTTGGATATTTAGAGGATCCAAGATTCTAAAACCATTTCAGTAGAAGGCCTAGACTTCTTGAGTACACAATCTACGAAGCAAGTGTGTTGGGTATCCAACAAGGTTCATGTTACTTCTTAAAGAACCAATTTAAGTGTTATAGCTCAAGTACCCGTTTGGAATCCTATTAAAAAGGCAAAAATCACATTTTGAAAATACAAAACCTAAATTTTGTGTTTAATAAGAAGAAAAAAACATTGTTTGCTAAAATCTTTGCCTTCAAAAATCATGTTTTGGGAATAAAACTCAAAACTTCATTTTCAAAACGTGCTTTTGACAAAAAACATGATAAGGAAATGGGTTACCAAACGGACCGTCTTCTAGCAATACATTAGAACCTCCTGAAATCATAAATACTTGAATTCTTCCAACACTAGTCCAAGGCCTAAATTTGTGGTACAAGGACACGAGTTAGAGAGTCAGGTAAGGGGAGATGTGATTTGACAGAAGCACCCCAAGCTAGAGGATCATTGGTTAAGCCATAATCTAACACTTATCTTGACTAATAATTATTAGTTTTACCCAAAGGCATACTCACCACCTAAATCATATTTGAAAAACTTGATTTCATTTGGGTATTCCAAAAACACCACCAAATTAAGATATTATTCGCTTCCAACAAGGGGAAGGGAGCAGTCACACGAGGACACATCACTCCAAGTTATGTCCTCCCCCTTTTTTATAATACCAATTGATTACAACTTTATTCTACTTTAATTATTTATTATTGTGCTGGACATTGTTTTGTGTGAGTTGTATGCATCTGCCGTGGAATTGAAAACTATATTGTTAACTTATTTAGTGTACTTATGACACTTATAGATTCTACTTTTTGGTAATACCAATATTGTCTCCACAAACTGTCGGATGAGTTCATTCGAGCCTTATTGGAAGCAACAAGTCACATAAAAATCACAATTTTCACAACTGTTTGAGGTGTCTTGTGGTGATTGGTAGAAAATTAAAGATTAATCTAGTGGTAGACTCCAATAGATTGATTGTTAACCACTCATAATTTGACACCTCACATAATTCTAATAAAAGTTATGCATTTTTATGTCTTCGTAAGTGCAAGAAAAGAAATAATCATATGCCTGACTTCTCTTCATGTATGTGTGTGGGGATACAAGGTTTAGCCGTCTCATTAGCAGCCAAAAGGTAATTTGCTTGGTGATAAATTTGAGTCTTACTCCTCATTTAGAATTGGGGGCCAAAAAATTGTATGCCATCCTCTTGACACGTGTCAACACCAACAAATAGGCCCCCCACAAGTTTCAAAACTAACGCCTTGCACTTGTATGAAACATGGATGCCACTTGGCCTAAAAGCTACCAACAAAATTCAATTTCAACCTGAGTTGTTAGCTAAAAGCCACCATATATAATGTCATTGATTTGGTTGTTCTACTGGTCGGCTAACCCATAGTACTCCCACAAGTTACAACCTGTGATTACGTATGGCGTATGCACAGTGAAGCAGCTTAGTATTTCCTATCCAAATCCATAAATTAATGCAATGGACTTTTGTAATGAATTTGGTTTAATGGTTTGGTTGAACCAGCATCATTGATATGCTTTTAAATAATTCATGTCAATTCTCAATTGACCCAAGCTTCTTCCAGCTTGCCATGTGCCCTCTTAGCTTATTCTACCAAGTGAGACTATTGGTATAATAAAGCTTGGTTGATTTTAAATTACATCCTAACTGAAGCTATGATTAGTAATGGAATGTTTAATCTTACTATTGGAGCATCCTAGAAGAATCCAACCAGTTTATAGTCAAGCAATAGACTATAAAAGAATGGAAATCTTTCTTTTCAATTTTCTTTAGACCACCCGAATATGGTTTGAATATAAAACGACAATAACCATTGTGTGGATGTTCCATGAAATGGAATGGTTTCAATCATTTTCCACAGCAATATTTGAAGGAGCTAATTGGAGACAACAACATTATAACGAGAGTGAAAGAATGGACCCCGAGTTTATCTAATTGCACAACCATGTCCATGTGGAAGCTCCCACTTCTATCCCCATGTAACCAGAAAAATTATCAAACTCCATTTGAAATTGTAGGAGAGGGCGACTAGAGTGGCTTCCCTACTTGGGCGTGACCATAGTAGCACCCTACCCGCTGGGTCCAGAGGGAACTGGTGAGCCATAGTTGTTATCCCAGCCTCACGAGGGCATTAGCAGGCTCTAGAGCGGGGGTTGTAGGGTTTAATCTCAGGCGCTTCCCATTGCGGAATTCGAACATGGAACCTCTACACCCCAAACCACTTAGGAGTACGTTCCTTACCGCTAGACCACCACCCTCGATTGTATCCATTTAAAATTAATTAATTTATGATTTAGATTAAATTTTATAAATTTAAAGATATATACATTGTCACGTCATTTAAAATTAAAATGACGTAACAGTCTGTATAATATTATATTAAAAAAAAAAAAATCTAAATTATGAAATGAATGAAATAGAGATAAATTGAAATGTAGACGGTTGTGTTTATAATTTACCAACTTCTCGTGTGATTCTCTCTCTAATCTTATGGCCCAACATGGTGTACAACTTTAACAGTAATAGCCAATAGGTCCAAATATTGCACAATTAATAGACACAAATATACTGACAGCATAGGTGCAAAATTATGGAGTCCTATTGCACATTAATAGACACAAAAATACTGACAGCATAGGTGCATAATTATGGAGTCCCTGAGCTGTAACGTTTGACTTCAGGGGAGCATTTCTCTTCAATCATTCCGAGCTTTTCGTATTTTCCTAACTAATCAATCAACTAATTATATATTCATGGTTCAAAGTTTTAATATTTTGCAGTGACACATTTTCAATTACCAAAAGCCAGCAGTGCCCTTAGCGATTAACACTAATCATTCATTTCAGCCAATGGTCATTTGCAAGTTGTAAAGATGATTATGACTTAAAAAGTGATTCTATTTCCATCAGAGTCATGCCGACTAATATGAAAACTCTATAATGACATGTCCTACGAAACCAAATAGGATTTTTCCGAGGTGGGTGTCAAGGACATTTAAAGCCCATAATTAATCTTCGGAGGTGTAAAATCTTTGGATTATCATATGAATGTTAGATTACACTATAAATTTAATTAGTAAAACTCATTATTATTTGAGGAAATGAAATATCGCATCACTATATTTTTGGAGTACTACAAAATTACCCTTAGTTAAAAGACTTGAATCTAAAATCTCATTATATCATCCATGACCAAATCCCTTAGGTTGAAACCAAACACAAGTTAGCCATGCTTTGGCATGGCCATCATATCTTTGGTTGGATGATTATGAATGATGAATAATAAGTAATGTCAGTTTATGAGTTTAAATAAGAACTAATAAAATAAGATTAAATTATTATTTTCGTTTACATAAAGTTCGTTTTCGTCCCCGAACTTTAAAAAAATTCGTTTTTATACATTAGCTTCTTCATTTCAAAAAAAAAAAAAAAAAAAGCCTAGGAACGAAGTTCATGTGTAAAAACGAACTTTTCAAAATTCAAGAACGAAAATCGAATTTTATACAAAGTTTAGGGACGAAGACAATAGTTTAACCATAAAAGAACGATGCGGATTCAATTGGTGTGAAAAATGTTATGAACCTTATCCTTATGCCGTTCATTTTTTTTTTTTTAGATGGGATTTGATTTTGAATTTGTTATCCTACACAAAATAGCTTTACAGTTTTATGAGTAAATTGAATCCAAGCATGTGTAGGTAAAAGGCGAGCGCCGTCACAATCCAGCAACAGCAAGGGCAGCCACGCGTGTTGGACCAAAGAACAAAAGCATTATAAGTCAGCTCTCACAGCCCACCAAAAGAAAATCTCATACAACACGCACTTCTCCTCCTAAGTCCAAACACATGACGTAGATACATTATAGAACAGAACAGAGCAATCAAAAAAGAAATAAAAAAGACATGAACATAACATAAAAGAGCAAAGCAAAAGAAATTAGAAGGTGAAGCATTCAAGCAAAGCAAAGAAAGGCACCTACCCCCTCTCATTTCATTTCCCTCCTCTTCTTAAACCTCCTCTTTACGCTTTCTCTGATTCTAATGTTTTAAAAAGTATAGAAGGGTGCCTTTTGAACTTTGAAGAGAAAGAGTCTCATCATGAACCACAAGGCTAATGTTTCTAAAGAGCTTAATGCCAAGCACAGAAAGGTCTCTCTCTCTCTCTCTCTCTCTCTCTCTCTCTCTTTATTTTTGTATCTTTATTGATTAATATAAGCTTACTGCTTACTTGGGTTCAATCATATTGTTACAAAGTTTTAATCTTTCAGTCCAATTCATTTTTGGGTTGCTTGAAAAAATATGGATTTTAAGCTTTGTGCTGATGGGTTTGGCTTCAATCTTCATATGGTTATTTTGTTTTATTGGTTGCTTGAAAAAGGATGGATTTTAAGGTAGACATAATTCAAAGCTCTTGTGCTGATTGATTTGATAATATGGCAATTATAATGCAGTGTTCTGCTAAGGCATGCTACCTCATAATCTTAATCTGTTTTTCTTGCATGTTTATCTTGCACTTTAATGTTTCATTATAATATCATTTGCTCTTTTTTATTAAAGGTGCTTAGTATTGGGTTATGGTCAGGATGTTAGTCGGGTCTGCAACTTGAATTGTGGGTTTCTTGCAAGTTGTTCATACTTTTACAATTAGAGGTTCTCCAAATCAACTTGCCAATAATTCATGGAGCATCTTAAATGTTAAGATAACATAGTGGGATGGACCATCTTTATTCAAAACAGAATTGGTTATATAATACTAGTCTTGTTCTTTGTCAAAAAACACAAAACAAATCGGTATTTAGTTCATTTGTAGCTGTCAAAGGTGTTGGTGATGTCAGGGTATTTGGAATGAAGGCCCACTATACCAGTTGTGGTTTTGTGCAATAGAACAGATGCATAGCTTTCTATGATGTTAGCAAATAATATGCCTTCAAGTTATGTGTAATATGTTAGATTTTTTCTTTTTTTCTTTACCAAGTATTTTGAAGAAGGAGAGGAGTGGACAAGGCTCATTAAGCATAATCTCAAGCCTAGTTTAGGCACTTAATATGCCATCATCCTTACTTCTTCGTTTTTCCCGATAAGTATCATCCTTACTCTTTCCTTGGAAATGTGATACTTTGCCCATAGAGTGCGGATTTTTTTTTTTTTGGCTAAGTAATTTGAAGAAGGAGAGGAGTGGATAATTTAAGAGGGTTCATGTATTTGTTTAGACTTATATTTTATCAGAGTAGTTAGGTTGGTGACTTCCAATCATTTGCGAGTAGAAGTTGAACAGACCATATGAACTTTTTTCTTGTATTTTCAATTCTTTTGCTGCGCCCATTCTATTCTTGAAGTTCAATTTTTTTTTTCTTTTTTTTTTTTTTTCATTAAGGTATACCACTCTTACATGAAATAATTGTTTGTCTCTATGTCGTGTGTATGTGTGTTTCCCCTCTTCCCACTCAATTCTGGTGGTTCAATTTTTTTTTTTTTTTTTTTTTTTTTTTATGGTGGTTCAATTGATGTGGTATAGATAGGAACTGTTTATTGATGTGGTTAGGAAGCATTAAATTGAACACATATAAGGTTTATATAGGATATAATGGTTGACTAGAGATAATTTACTTATCAAAAAAAAAAAAGAATTCAAATCTAAACCTAGAGATAATTGTAGAGATTGTATCTCACCAATCCTAATCAAATCTCAAAAATACTATCACACCAACCAAATCCCCATTGATTGAGATGTGATGCACCATCTCTTCCTATAATACCTAATCATGCATTCTCAAAAATACTATAGCCACAATTATACTGCACTTCTGAATAGTTGTTGCAAGGAAAATAGAGAGCACTCCTTTTTGGGGCAGTCTTTAACTGTGGCTTGAAACATGTACTTGTTGCATTTAGTCTTCAAATTTCTCTCTTTTTGGGACAGATGTGTGAGTTTCAACAATTTGGCTTGCTGTGATTTTTCAGCTCCTTGTATTATGCCCTTGCATGTGATGTTTTGTTTCTTATCCAGTGAAATTGGACCAATTTCTTTCTATGACCAATGTTTTGGTTTAATTTACAGATATTGGAGGGTCTTCTTAAATTACCAGAAAATAGAGAATGTGCAGACTGCAAAAGCAAGTACGTATCCAGTAACAATATTGATCTTGTTGTTTTATGAATTAGAAACAACATGAGTTTGTATAGTAAAAACTAGTCCTATGTTTGGATGGAGGGAAATGGGGGGAGAAGAGAGGAGAGGAGAGGAGAATGGAAGATGACTCAAATCTACTAAATTTCTGGTCATCTTCTCCTCTCCTCTCCCTTCCAAACATACACTAGAGGAGAGTTGACAATGTTGAGTCTTTTTTCAATCTGCTTGGATTTCAATCAATCAAAGAGTAGAATAAAGAAAGAGAACATGTAACTCCTGTAGAATTAGCTATTTGGTAATTGATTACTTGTATGGTTTGTGTAGTTTTAATTTGCAACCATATCTTGCTTGCTAGTGCAGAGCTCCACGATGGGCTAGTGTGAATCTTGGAATCTTCATATGCATGCAATGTTCAGGGATCCACAGATCTCTTGGAGTACATATATCAAAGGTGGTTATCATTTTTCTTTAAATTATATCACTACACATTCTATTTCTCTTTTTAAAACTAAGCTTCAGCAGTAATAGGTGCATTTGTCTCTGTGGCATGTCTATATGTATTCTGAATGATCTTGATGCAGGTGAGATCTGCAACTCTGGACACATGGCTTCCAGAGCAGGTTGCATTTATCCAGTGTAAGCACCACCTATTTTTTGGCTGAGCAGTCTTTTTTATTGGAGTTAATTCACTTCTAAGTTAAGATACATGGTGCTGAAAGTCATTTTGTTTTTGTTTCTTTTCATTGCTAACAGCTATGGGGAATGAGAAATCAAATAGCTATTGGGAAGCAGAATTGCTCCCAAATTATGACAGAGTTGGAATTGAAAATTTTATTCGTGCTAAGTATGACTAAACAAAGCTGTTGAGTATTATTGTTTTGATTGGCAGAGCCCTATTGTTGCACTCTTGTTTGTTCTGGGCTTATGATTAAGGGAACTCATATTTGCTAGGTATCAAGAGAAAAAATGGGTTCCTAGGGATGCAAAAGCAAAATCTTCATCAAGGGTGAGTGAAGAGAAGGGTTCAGTTTATAGACCAGGACTTGGAAGTAGCGGTCAGCATGCATATACAGAAAATATTGAACATTCTTCTGAGAGGAAATATGTTCATCCACCCATAACAAGTAATAGGATAACGACTTCAAAAAGTAGTGTTCCTGTGGCTGTTGAAGTATCCCACAAGGTAGGTCATTGTTCATTTGTTTTTCTCCATTTGAACAGAAGCAAATTAGAGTACATCAAGGGGAAAGTTATTGTATTTTGCTTTACTTAGTTGTTGTTGTTATTTGTTTGGTGCTAGACCGTAATATTATATTTTCATTATTCTCAAGGGTAGTATTGTATTAAGGTTATCTTATACAAGTGGCATTAAATTTTGTTTTGGTAGAATATATTGTTTCAGCTAGCTGGGAAGCATAAAAAGTTTAGGAGATATTAAGGAAACACAACAAATGATGTGAAAATGTCAGAACAGATTGACACTCTTGGAAACATTAATGTAAAAGTATGCAAGGACAGGGTTAATGATCAATGGAGTGTTTAAAGACCTATCACATTAGAAGAAACTAGTGGGGGATTCTTTAGGCTTATTTCTGAACTGGAAGTTGTTTTACTGAAAAACGATGCTAAAATGTTGAAGGTTAGAATCGTATCCTTATCTCCCCTCCCAGGACCCTACTTTTGTGGGACATACCCTGGCTAATGGTTTACCCTTTCTTGGCACTAACAATGTGAAACATTGAAGGATATGTACACTCAAGAAATTATTCAGAAGATTTGAAATTTATATAGTTCCTCTCAATGAAATGTTTTACTTGAAGGCAAAAAGCTATTGGAAAATGGAATGTCATATCTCAATTAGTGTGTGTGTATATATATATGTATACAAATTAGATTGATAGATAGATTACACACGCACCCAATGGATTTTTAACCCACGATTTCACTCTCCACCCATTCTTTTGGGAGAAGGAAGTGTCATTTAAGTCAGAGTTCATTTGCCTTAATTAGTATCAATTTGAAATGCAAGTAAACTTGTGATGCTAATGTACAGGTCATTTCTGATCCAAAACCACAAGAAAGATTGCAGAAATCAGAACCAGTAGTCACAAAGGCTGAATTGGCAAAACAGGCAGCTCCTGCTACCCCTGCTGTCCCACCACCCAAAGTGGATTATGCAACTGAACTTTTCAACTTGCTCTCCATTAAGGATTCTGGACAAAATGGCTCTGAGACATCTGCTGCAGATGATAATGCATGGGCCAATTTCCAGTGTATGTTTCTTGATATTATGTTAGTAATTTTTGCCATTTTCAAAAAAAAAAAAAGTTCCAGCTTATAGTTTCCTCTTTTATAAATTCTACGTGAGTATTGTTAAATTATGGTTATTTGCTTTCATAGTAACCCTTGATCTTGAACCTCCTCAACTTACAGCTGACGAAGCAAAGTTGACAGCAGAGAAAAATGATCCATCGAAGCCAGTTGAAAGCAAGATACAATCCAAATATGGAATTGAAGATTTACTTAAAGATTCACCATTGGTTACAAATTCATTTTCAGAGGAACCCCAGAAAGATGTGAAGAATGATATTATGAACCTCTTTGAGAAGGTATTTGTGGCAATTCACAATTCATCAAAAACCACAGTAGATATTGAGGGACATTAGGGCATAACAGAATTCATGCTGCTTTTGAATACTGATAAAAAACTGGAATGGCAGAAGATCAAAATACAACTTTTAAGTTTTATTTTGGAGCATGGATGTTCTCTTTTTGTATAATTTTCTAGACTGAAGTAAGTGAGTTAAGGGTTAATTTCAAGTTAAAATTTTGTTATGGGTCGCTAGAATGTGAAATTTTGGCATCTAAAATTTATAAGGGAATACTTGATGCAAACAAAAAGGGGATCTTGACTGAATTCTTTTGTTGATGATATTCTGATTATTCTGTGTTTATACTTTTTTGTTGTTTCTATACCTATAAAAGGTCATGTCTGTCTAACCATTTCAGATCTGGATTTCATGCAGTCCACTATGGCATCGCCATTCTCTATCCATCAACAACAAATGACAATGCTAGGCCAACAACAGTCATTCCTCATGGCTGCTTCAGCGAAGTCTATTTATGGATCCCAAACATTTTCTGCCACTGTACATCAACCTGGCTCCAATGCTGTTCACATACCCAATCAGAATTGTGGGAGTATAGGCCATCAAGTTCCCAGAATGATGATGCCTGTAGCTGATCCACAAAAATATATGCAGGTTTAGATGTTTGGTTCATATAAATAAAGCTTACATCCTTTCTTTTCAGAGTATAACTCCATATTTTACCTTCTTGTTTTCTTGTACCAGATGGGAAACATCCAACACATATATCAGACAGGGAATTCAGTTCCCTTTTCAACAAGGTACGACTAATATGTTCAGCGTGTTCATTTAGAATATTGCTGAGTTTCACACACACACACACACAGAGTAGTAGAAGTAGTAAAAAAGGACATGTCAATCAAGGAGGTGATAAAGAGTATGATTTTGGATAGGATAGGATAGAATTACGGAAATGAATACATATGACCAACCCTAATTAGTCTGTTGAGTATCCCTATCCGACCCCAAAGTTTTGAGACCAAGGCTTGGTTGTTGACTCGTTGTAAATGGAGCTAATCCTTCCAAAAAAATCAGGCTTAACTGGAATTAACAGCTATTTTGGCTTGATTTTCCCAAAATCATAAATCACGATGCTGTATATGCTTCCATATGATATGATGAGGATACTTACGTGTTTAACTCTAAGAGCTTATAATTACACAGCAACCATACAGGTAAAAAACTATTGATAAATGATAACTTTAAGGCTCAACCTAATCTTTTGAGTATTGAGGAAAGATCACCTTTGAACTGCCCTATGAAACTTGATTGCCACATATAAGTATTTGGTTTCTGAGGTTCATCTGCACAAAAAATACAAGAGGGGGGTTATTCATATCTTATAAAAAATCAATGTAGAATCTATTGTCTTGAGTTACCAATGAATCGCTTGTGCTAGCATTATCTTGTTAAGCTTCACTCAAAAGAACAAAGATTGTTATACCAGTCTAAGAATCCTGGGGCGTACCTTACATTGTCTTCGTGATTATGTTGCAGCATGTATATGGTACAGCCAGCAGCTCCAACCAATGGTTTGACAAGCATGAGAGCGAATGGGGCTCCTGTGGCATCACCAGTACCTTCAGTTACTCCAACTCAATTGGATTATGATTTTTCAACATTAATGCCAGGGATGTTTACAAAACCGTAAGCAATTGCTCAAGTTGAGGGTTAAAAGATGTGATTAACAGAAATGGTTACATTATAGGGAAGCATTTGAGGTGTATATTCCTTTATATTTGAAGCAGCTAGCTCTTTGTTGGTGATTCATTATACTATTAATTAAGCTGGTGCAATAAAGTTGAGTTCATCATATTACTTGTATATATTGTCTTTTCATCTCTGGTTTAGCTTGCTATATTGATTCTGTTTTTCCATGCATGGACAACGCAGAAAAACTTGTGTGCAAAGAGTTCTCTATCAGCTTGTCATGACCAAAGTGATTTTTTGTTACATTTCCGGTCACTTTAAAGTTTAATCATTATGAAGCTCCTCATTGCCTATTCCCAACTTATGATTTCCCAACAATATTATTTTATCGTTTTGGGAACAAGCTGCTTACCAACAAATTAAAGATCATGAAATATAAAGTTTGGATGTGAAGATTTTCTATGGAAATGTAGAATGTATTGCTTAATTATTGCTCCATACTATAGTTTCATACCATCTAAATCTAACACCCCCTAAAATATAGACCCTCATAGATGGTATAGTTTAATAATTATACAATAAAGTTACAATTATAACATTTTCACAATAATGTTGAGATGTCAAACTGTGAATGGTAGATAATATAAGTGGTGGGTTCAAATGGGAACTAATAAAAACCCATCAACTCAACCCCCTAAAATATAGACCCTCATAGATGGTAGAGTTTAATAATTATACAATAAAGTTACAATTACTATACCTTCACAATAATGTTGAGGTGTCAAGCTGTGAATGGTAGATAATATAAGTGGTAAATCCAAATGAGAACTAATAAAAACCCGTCAACTCAACATTGTTGTAAAAGTGTTGTGTCTTTAGCATTGTTCATAGTTATAATCTGAATTGCTATTCAAACAAATTTAGAACTTGTAATTTTACACTATATATATGAGGGGGGAGCAGATCGAATCCACGACCAACTGGATGGGAAATAGGAAGTGTACTACTAGGCTAATGTCCAGTAATCAATTCAGTTTTTTGTAATAAAAATACATTAAACTGATGAGGACCATTGTCTCCAGTGGCACAAATAAGTCTAGTAAATAATTAAAAAAAAAAAAAACCAACAACTCGTTTCCCCTCTGAAAAATTAAGTAGTATAGAAGTGAGTAGAGGGCATTTCAACATTGAATGCCAGTATGAACAATGTGCCAAGTTGGGCCGTGGGTTAAGGTTCCTCAAACTATTTTATTAGACCCCAGCCAAAGCCCATCAAAGATCAAATCTCTATTGCAATTTGCAACATTGCTGGCAGTTTTTAGCTAATGGAAAAGTCACTAACACAAAAAAGTACATAATGCTAAAATCATGGGCCAAAAAATAAAGATAATGGGAAACTAAATAGATAAACTCAGAAATTTATTAGTCATTGTAAACAAGGAAACTTCGCGGGTGGGATAACTTGTTGGTGGGATGGGGAATCCTATTCTATTGTATATAATTCTGATAAAAACAAAGATCAACGATTGATAACTTGACATCTGGCAGTCACATGAAAATTGGACGGTGCTAGGTGCTAAGCAACGGATTTGGACCATGGACTTTGACTTGAAAAGTACCTAAACCGTTACATTAACCTTATCTTCTTGGGCCCTTTGGCATCACCATATTTACTCGTTGTTGACTATTATTAGTTTCACACCTTGCTAAATCTAGACCAATAGAAAAGGATCAGGTGGCTCAAAACCCAGCTTCAGTTAGAGCAATCACCACTGAAAACAACTACTATAATTTTGTTTGATTGCTCCCACTACAGTTCACGATTGAAGGTAAAATGTCTTGCAATTAGTTAATGAAGGATAAGGCTTAGAGAGACTTGTACACATGGGGCTATCCATTACCCTATATCTTTTGGCATCCAAATTTCCAATGGTGTGTGGACAATTTATTGCGTAGCATGGGACGTCATATTTCATGGTGGGATAATATGTAATAAGTAGTTGGAGATGACATACTTATCAAAAAAAAAAGTAGTTGGAGATGACATGTGGTGGAGGTGAAGATTCTAATGCAAACATGATTAGATTGGTGGGTGGAAATTTTTTTTTTTTTTTTTTTAATCATGGTGGGTGGAAATTAAGTAATTAAGATTGAGCTTTTACAAGCTAACAAATATACAAAGCCCATTGATTTATTTAGATCTAAGATGGAAATTCATCTTACTCTAAAGACACATACAATACATATAAAGGAGGGCATCAAACTTACATCCACGGTGAGAAATGTAAAGTACATCATTGGACCAAATGCCTAATAGACAAAGCTATTGATTTATTAATTCTGCACTCTTTACCTTTTATCCTCGGTTATGTAAATATATGACTTATATCTTATCAACATGCTAAGATTGTTGAGTTCACAAAATATGAATTTGGTCAATTTCTTTTATCAAATTCCTTCTAACCATGAGTTAAGATTTACTTTTTTTTTTCTTTTTTTCTTTTTTAATTTATGAATTTGCTTTGTTTGTGATTAAATGTTCACAGTGAAATCTTCATGCAAACCTTTATGGGTGCCTCAATCCTTGTGATTAGAAATAATCTTGGCTGTTCAAATTTACTTGCTTTCACTTAATTAGATTCCTCATTTCTTACCTTAAGACTTTTTTTGTGGTTACCTTCTTAATAGAGTTTAGCCAACAATAGAGTAGTGGAAATAATATATTTTTGTAAAACTTTGTAATATGGTACAACATAATTGAGAATTTTAGGTTGCTTGTACACACATTTAATACTTTGTTATTCAAATAATATTACAAGAGAGCTTTCTATAGGTCCCATCACAAATGAAATCATCAAACTGCCATTAAGTATATCCGATTAAACATGCTGACATGCATGACTAGAATAAAGTTCGTATATTATATATCATGTTACATATTTCTTAGTCAATTGTGGTGCACTTTCGTCGCAATTATATAGACAAATAGCATGTGTTTTCGTGTTTCCTAGGATTTAGACCTATTAGTCCAAATCTAATCGCTTACACTAAAGTCTTAATCCTTTCTGCTTTTTTTAATGGACCGACCATTTGTCTCCACTTTATATACACGATAGATAATAATATTGGAAATAATACACAAACGTATCTCATATGGCATGGTAGAGGATTTCGATCATGAATTTATTTCTTTTTGGATGAATATTTGAGAAATTAATTTGTCTAATTAACAACAAACATTTAAGTTATGTTTATTTGCTTAAAAAACAAACAAAATCATGCACCTATGTGGCTATGCTCACAACCCAAACATCCATTCATTATCTTAAGGTCAATATTCTACTCAGCTGACTTCAGTGTCTTGACCAATGGAAACAGCCCAGATTAAAGACTTGTGAATTCTGTAAACAATAGGATACATTTAAACTAAAAATAAAATGCACAATATTTGTCCAGAAAGAAATATCAGATGCTAGGAGAAGTTCATGTGATGCTTCATAGTTCAAACGAGGATAGGGATGGACCTAGCTTCAGATTTTAAATAGGTCCTAACATAGCCCATCTTTATTACATGATGCTGGATCACGCCCACGCCATGCACACTTAATGGAAATTTTAATCTTACTAAAAAAATGGAAATTTTAATCTGATGTGGAATTAGTCCTTACTCAATTTCAAAGGAAATATCAAAATTGACATATGTTATTTGGTATATGGAGTACATGGCTTCAAATTTGGTAAATAAAGCAAAAAGATGCCAAATTTTTTTTTTTTTTTGATTTTTATAAACCTTGGGTGTCACGCAACACCCTACTAGTACGTATACCACGATAAACGCAAGGCTTTACCTTAGGTAGGTGGCCCTGAGGAGACTCGAATTAGTGACCATTGGGAGCACACCCAAAACCGGATCAGTTAAGCTACTCCCTTAAGGTTTAAAAAGATGCCAAATTTAAAATTTGACATATTGATTGAAAAGCTTAATTTTAAAATTACTAGATTTCAACCTTCAATATGAGTCCTAAGATGCAGGAGATAACAAATACACAAGCAAAACAAAAACAGTTAAAATAATCAATAAAAAATTGACTAAACAATTTCCAAGATAATAGCCCTCTACTTAATCAAGAAGTAATTGACCAAGGAGGTGGAAAGCGTTTGAACTTTGAACGCCAAGTAAGTAAAAGTAACTGTTAAGAAAAATCCAGATTTAATTTGAGTCCATTGTGTAACTTTCTTTCAGCCCAAGTTGATTATAAAAACAAAAATGGATGGATACAAGAAATTATCCATGCAAAGACAAAGAGGATTCACATTTGGCGGTCACTTCAGAAATGGACGGTGCTATAAACGCCTTTGGATTATATATTTCTTTTTCCCTGAATGGTCACTAGCTAATTAATTTGTTTGACTTGAAAGGACTAACCGTTTCCTTATGTTTTTGTTTCTCTATGGTCTTATCAAACATATATTTACTCTTTCTGTCTTTCAGTCGTTCTTGACTTAAACATGTCAACTTCATATTGTACCGTTTTTACTCTATTTTGCAAAAATAGTCTGATGCTTCAAACTAACGCTACTCGTTTTTCCCATAGCACGCTCCAATTGTCCAATTTGTTGACTTTTATATTCACACCGACAGCAAAATTTAATTGTAAAAATAATTTGCATAAGCAAAGAAGGGTTTTTTTAAGTTGCAAATGCATGATTTTGTTGGATTCTTTCAATCTTTCTAATGGTTTGAATTAGTTACTTAATAAGAAAGGCCATCAACAGTTTTAGATAATGATCCGGCCGGTTGATCTAGAAGTAGCAAAAACCATCTTTATCAAGAGCTAATTGTGCTTTATTTGCAATTTTGTACAAGGAAATTAAAATCCCTGCACTTTTTCTAAACAAAATCGCACATAGACCAATCACAATGGACTGTAGTTACTTAGACATATTAACTGCCCCATCCTTATGGTGGGGCAGCCTAACCATTATCCAATATATTTTGCCGCCCAACCGTTTAGACAATTCAATGCTTGGTTTGGACAATTTCTCTTTCGTGTTGGGATGCATACTACGTATTTGGATGAGATTCAGTGTTCACTCCAACTACTGAAATGAATAGAGTAGTGGATGACAGTTCAAAGTTCAAACGGCTTAAGCTTTTATAAGCTTTCCATATGGTTCCAATCTGCCATTGATAGCTAAACGTTCGTACTTGAGACTAAGATGACCAATAAAACGGCCACACTAGCTAGTATCCCAGCTTACATCCATCATGTTACGTTAGAATAATTTTCGTGCACTTTCATCATATAATATACAACTACCAAGCATTTTAGTCTTTCTAAGATTTAACTAAATCAATCAACTACTCTATCGTGTCTACCATTGAAGGTTTTAGTACTCCATTTTATCATTCAATGGACCGATCATTTCTCCCATATATATCCAACACTAGAGCTGGAAGTTAATTTTTCTTGCATGAACAATATTAGACAGACAAAAATAACTTATTTTACAATATTTTAGGGTGATAAGTTTTTATTTGAGTAATATTACTTTTATATTAATATATCATTGATATTATCTTTGTTATGTACTAATCATAATAGGTTACCTCAAATTGTTAGCAATTATGGAAATTTTTATGTCTGGATTTATTATCCTTGCATGTGGAGCGTAAATAACGACGACCTAGAACAGACGTTGATCTCATAGGAGATAAATAAGTAAATAAGAGCTTGAGAAGACCAAAGCTCAAAGTTTGGATGTGGGTGTATCATAACTCATGAGCAGGGGCGGAGGCAGAAAAAAAAATTTAGGATAGGCTAATTGTAAAAAAAAAAAATTTTGACTGGGCTAATTATTTATTTAAGGTAATTTTTTTTTTATAAAAAAAAAAAAAAAAAAAAAAAAAACCTTGACCCTATAGCCCAGTAAGGCTTCAAGTGGCTAGGCCACTGCTCATGAGTCATGACTCATAATCACCCTCTACATTTAATTTTTGCTAGACATAATCACCCTGTACACGATCTAAGATACTGAATTTTTTTATATGGATTTGGGGAGTACATGCTCGTTATTTGTTTTTGTATTTAAGTGCTTGATTGAGATGGTCTACCTATCTTGTTTTACAAGTAACATAAAAAACCATGCATGCATCCCCTAATTAAAAAATCGATATTCTGCTATGTTGACTTTGGGAGTATTTACCAATAAAAACGGCCCACACGTATATTCTTCAACTACCAGATATTGTTAAATAATTACTTGCATCTTAGTTGTACAATGTCATATTATTTTTTGGCTGTATAATCCCGTTCGGCAATGAAATCAACAGGATGGTGATGTACTTATGAGGTGGGATGAGAGATTTCAGTTCCAAAACTTTATAAATTAAAAACAAGTCCTTCATCAATTACTATGCTAGTGCAAAGTCTGTCATGTTGTACAGATTATGTGGATATAACGTCCCCAATTAAAAAATAAAATGCTAGTATATGAAATGGCTTATATCTTTATCTTCTTAACTAATCCTTGAATCTTTGACTAACAAGAAAAATAAATATTTTTAATGTCAATTTCATATGAAAAAAAGTATAAACTAATTTCTGAGTCCGGAATTTTCCATTTGCGTGCGATGGGATCTTATGCTGCCATAATGGTATAGGGCCCCTGTCAATTGGAGGAAGTAATGTGGTTCCGATTGGGTGCCTTGTCATCTAGGGAGACTTGAAAGCCTCAGCATTCATCTCCCATCACACCAAAATATATATATATATATATATACAAAAAAGATTATGGATATAAAAATAGACAAACGCCAAGTATCCTATTATTTCTTATAAATTATAATGGTTTCAGTTGTTTATAAGGGATTCATAATTCATATTCCCCAATATATATTAAGTAACAATGTTACATGCAGGTAACCACTAGACAATCAAGGAAAATTCCTTTTGAAGATTAGTTGGGCTCGGCTTGGCTCACCAATACCATACTACAAATTTTAATGGATCTTTCGACCAAGTTATCATGTTTTATTTAATAAATTATTTATCAATAATTAAAGCCAGAAAATAAGCAAGTATCCCCATCTTTCAATAAGTGTTAATTGTCATAAAAGATGAGGCAAAACTTAAGTACAATTTTGTAAGTGTTGTACTTCAAGATCTTCAATTAAATTCAGGAATATAGTTGTATAGACCAATAAAATGAGTGTTTTTATTTTTTGAAGAATAATTAAATTCAATTATGTAATTATTGATCAATATATATAACTACATAATTGAATTAATTTTTTGAAAGATAATTATATTCAATTATGTAGTTATTGATCTATGCAGCCAAATTTAATTCAAACACTTAAAAAATAAAAAATAAATTGCTAGTATATATGAAATGGCTAATATCTTTATCTTCTTAACTAATCCTTGAATCTTTGACTAACAAGAAAAATAAATATTTTTTAATGTCAATTTCATATGAAATAAAAGTATAAACTAATTTCTGAGTCCGGAATTTTCCATTTGCGTGCGATGGGATCTTATGCTGCCATAATGGTATAGGGCCCTGTCAATTGGAGGAAGTAATGTGGTTCCGATTGGGTGCCTTGTCATCTAGGGAGACTTGAAAGCCTCAGCATTCATCTCCCATCACACCAAAATATATATATATATATATATACAAAAAAGATTATGGATATAAAAATAGACAAACGCCAAGTATCCTATTATTTCTTATAAATTACAATGGTTTTCATTTGTTTATAAGGGATTCATAATTCATATTCCCCAATATATATTAAGTATCCCTCTCGTAGGGTTGTATAATTTTGTTTTATTTCAATAAAAGTTTGCTGTTTATCAAAAAAAAAGTAACAATGTTACATGCAGGTAACCACTAGACAATCAAGGAAAATTCCTTTTGAAGATTAGTTGGGCTCGGCTTGGCTCACCAATACTATACTACAAAGTTTAATGGATCTTTCGACCAAGTTATCATGTTTTATTTAATAAATTATTTATCAATAATTAAAGCCGGAAAATAAGCAAGTATCCCCATCTTTCAATAAATGTTAATTGTCATAAAAGATGAGGCAAAACTTAAGTACAATTTTTAGGTGTTGTATTTCAAGATCTTCAATTAAATTTAGGAATATAGTTGTATACTTGTATTGACCAAAAAAATGCGTGTTTTTATTTTTTGAAGAATAATTAAATTCAATTATGTAATTATTGATCAATATATATAACTACATAATTGAATTAATTTTTTGAAAGATAATTATATTCAATTATGTAGTTATTGATCTATGCAGCCAAATTTAATTCAAACACTTAAAAGAACATTTAAGAAACTATAATAAAGTTTATCCTTACCTAAACCATCTTAGAATTTTCTCATTTAAGTTTACCTTAATCAGATCTTATGATCTGCCGGACCAAAAAAGGCAAAAACCTCTACTCAATGCTCAATTAAAAAAAAAAAAGGATGGGAATTGGGGGCCAGAAAAGTCCATTTGAGCTAATCTTTATTCATAAGGCAATCTCTCGTTATGATGGATTGATGGGGCATAGCCAAGCTGTAACCCTTTCCTTCTGAAAGCAGAAAGCTTTTTAAATGACTAGTAGCAAGGTACATATGGTCGGTTAGGGGGTGCGCGCGCCACCCAAGCGCTGTTTGGGCACACATGACAACTAGGGTCGAACCTCCCCGCAGCCATTGGACCAGCGCTTCAGGATCTTGGTACATCTTCCGTGAGTAACGATCAATTATATGACCGTTGACAGTGGTGGCTCATTTAAATATTCAAATTCTTGTAATGCCTGAAAAAGCGGTTTCTCTTTACATTCTCTAGAAAGATTACAGCAGTATATATCCATAAAACCCATTTTAGAATAAAGCTTCTGAAGCTTCTTTATGTCTAATCATCCAAATTGGCTCACTAGAGTAAAATATCGGAATTACTAAAATGTAAAAATCAAACAGTTCTTATCTTTTAGAGTTTCCAGTAATTCAATATAAGTTGATAATCATAACATAACATGATAGATTTAAATCTCATTCTGCTCTTTGAAATTTGAACTACGAGATCCTCAACAGCATCACTCAATTATTAAGTTTATTGTACTCGTTCATACTAATGGAAATACAAGTGATGAGTGATATGAGCTAATGCTATCATGGGACCCTGTGACAAGCTCACTCGATTATTAAGTGTGTTGTACTCGTTCCAAGGGAAATACAAGAAAAGGTGACCAGGGATGAATGACGAGCTAATGGGACCCTCGGAGTAGCTCAATATGAAAACTTTTCTCGGGACAGAAATCATTCACAATGTCAGTGAAATCTTTGTACGTAGAAGTAAATTGCTTAAGAACTAAGAAGACTAACTAAATAATTAATTAACCATATAAAATAGGAAAAGAGTGAAAGTTAGAATTAACCATGTTATTATAATGAAGAAACAATCTCCAAGATTATAGTTACGTTGATCACTTTATCTTTAAACAAATTATGACTTTTCTAAATTCTAATACGTGGGCCACCATGGATATTCTAAGGGCAGCATGGAAGCTCCGACACGAGTAGGCCAAAGCCACCATCCCCATATTAGATCAAACGGCTCAAACTCCATCACAAAACCGCGTCCCTACACTTTTTAGTAAATTTTTAAGTCTCCTTTCCTTCCCTATATATCTTCCAGACTTCCACCACCACTCAAAAACACAAAAACACACACACACACACACTCAAACTTAAAGACATTCTCAGTCTTTTTCTTTTTTTTTGTTTAATGGCTTCGATGCTGTCCCTGAAGGCTGTTTTAATTTCGACAAGCGTGGTGTTAATGGGACTGGGCTTGAAAGCCTCTGTTCCATTGGTGTTGAAGTTCTTCTCAGCCTCTCACATGTGGGCCTCGCTTCTCTCCTGGCTCAAGCCCCCTTATCTCTACGTCATCATCAACGGTATCATCATCACCATCGCCGCCTCTTCGCGCTTCCACCACCGCACCACCACGCCCAGCTCCACCGACGGTCACCATCCGGATCCGATTCTTTCTCCGGCGGAAGATAACTCAACGGAGTTTCTAGACTCAACGGTGGTGGTGGTTCCGGAGGTTAAGAAGGAGGTTGTGGTGCTGAATGGCTCCGCGGAGGTGGACGAGGACGAAGAAGAAGACGACGATTTCAAAGAGGCTTTGAATGCCACCTGGACACCGCCGAAGAAGAGGAATGAATCGTTGGAGAAACCTCTGGTTTCTGCGAGATTCAGTCACCGGAAACCTGCAAAAGCTAGTCCCGAAGGTATTATTACTAGACAAAATAGTTTTCAAATACGGCGTCTAGAAAAAGGGCAAAATGGTAATTGAAATGAATTAATTAATTAAATTTATAATTTTCACTTTTTCAGGTGCAAGAGCGTTGAGAGTAACGAAGCCGAAACGGCACGAGACGTTGGAGAACACGTGGAAGGCGATAACAGAAGGGCGTGCAATGCCGTTAACCAGGCACATGAAGAAGAGTGAAACGTGGGAGAATCATGGGCGTGAGATACACGTGGACTCGCTGGGCCCCGCAGTGAAGAAATCAGAGACGTTCAGGGACAAAACCAACCAGGCAGCAGCAGCAGTACCTCTACTAAGGAAAGAGCCGTCACTGAGTCAGGATGAGTTGAACCGCCGAGTTGAGGCGTTTATCAAGAAGTTCAATGAGGAAATGAGGTTGCAGAGGGAAGAGTCCTTGAATCAGTACAAGGAGATGATTAACCTTGGAACCCATTAACAACATAGTAAAAGTATTTTAAGTTAATTTTGTAAAAATGTTTTCTCCTTAGATTAAAAGGTTGGAGTTCAACGCTTGAAATTGTGTATTTGGGTTTTTTTTTTTTTTTTTTTTTTGGGATAGACAGATGGGCTATGTCTGTAAAGGCAGAAACTTGAAACATATTCTTTATTAATATATGCATGTGAAAAAGTTGAGGTTTTATTTAGAATTTAGCTAAGAATTGATTGTGCTTGATGTGAATAAAACCTCTTCTTTTTTTTTTATTATGAGGATTTTATTGTTGGAACCATCCATTTTATATATATGTATATATATATATATATATGGATTATTTCTTTCACAATCGGATGTAGATTTCTTTCAAATGTATAAAATACCTTCTCGTTTAGATGAGTTAATTTAAAATATATTATTTATTAATAATTTAATACTTATGGGTGGTTATATATTCTGTATTAACACCTTTTGTATTAACATATGAACAGTGGCGGCACCACAGATTAATAATCATGGAATAATTTTTAGTTGCCTTGAAACAAGATTTGCAAATTGTAAAGAAGATCTAAAAGGACAGGGGTGAGGGACCCTCAGAGCATTCCCAACGGAAAATGCATTGTATCTCTATTTTACAACTCTAAAAAGCCACTTTTCTATTTTAACTACCCACTTTTACAAAACAACTCCCATCTCATTCTCTATTTTACAATACATCACATTAAAATATTATAAAATAATTCCATTTTTTATATTTTTTTTTTCACACCCCAACCAAACCCACGGCAGCCGATCAGCAGCAACCGCCCATAACCCCCACACCCACGCCGGAAAACCCAAACCCACAACCACCATACCCACGCCGGCAAACCCAAACCCACCACAACCCATTTTGTCTGCAACCACGGCCGAGAAGAGGGAGAGAAATCAAATCCGGAAACCCCATCACTGCCGGCAAACCCAAACACAAACCCCATCACCGCCGGCAAACCCAAACAGAAACCCCACCACCGCCGCGAACCACCATCACCAACAGATCCGGAAAAAACCATCACCGAAAACCACCAACCCACAACCAGCGAACCCAAACACTGCCGGCAAACCCAAACACAAACCACCAACCCCATCACTGCCGGCAAACCCAAACACAAACCACCAACCCACAACCATCACCGGAGAGAGAGCAGCGCAGAGAGAAAGAGAAACAGAAAGAAAAAGGAAGAAAAAAAAAAAGAGGAGAGAGGAGAGAGAAGACAGAATAAAAAACGAAAAAAAATTTATATACATTGCTACAGTAACGTGTAAAAATACACGTTACTGTAGCGATGTGTAAAAGCCGGAGTTAAAGTAGAGGGTGGGCTGGGAGGGTTTTTTTGTGCTTTTTAGCTACAGTACCATCTATTTTAACCAAAATCCTACTTTTACAACTCCGCTGCGAATGCTCTCAGCTCTTTGCAACGTGTATTTTGGAGATTTTTTTTTTTTTTAGTTATGATAACATTTAAATCTATGGCGTCCGTTCATGATGATTGCTCTTACCATCAAGTCAAGACACCAATTGATTTTTTGTGTAAGCGGGATTTGAATCCAGATCCCTTGCTCGACGACAAAAATTTTTACCAATTGAATTAACTGAAACCCATTGTATTTTAGAGACTTTTGATATTTGGGAAAAGAAGCATGAAGATGATTCACTGTTCAAGATATTTAGTCGTGAGCATACACGTTGCTTTATAAAACACCTTTAGATTTGGCAATTAGTCTCTCTCTCTCTCTCTCTCTCTCTCTCTCTCTCTCTCTCTCTCTCTCTCTCTCTCTCTCTCTCTCTCTCTCTCTCTCTCTCTCTCTCTCTCTCTCTCTCTCTCTCTCTCTCTCTCTCTCTCTCTCTCTCTCTCTCTCTCTCTCTCTCTCTCTCTCTCTCTCTCTCTCTCTCTCTCTCTCTCTCTCTCTCTCTCTCTCTCTCTCTCTTCTCTCTCTCTCTCTCCTTTTTATCTTCTCTCTCTCTCTCTCTCTCTCTCTCTCTCTCTCTCTCTCTCTCTCTCTCTCTCTCTCTCTCTCTCTCTCTCTCTCTCTCTGGACACAAATGCACATATGCATGAGAAATATATCTGTGAGCAACCAATACATTTTTATAGGTAACTTAATCTGAGTGTTGATTTTAACAATTTTCTACGAATTGAAAGTTAAGAGTTTATGATTTTTAAAAGATGAGGAAAGTAAATTCTAAGTTAGAGTTTTTATTTTTTTCCCTTCTTAGTATGAGCTTATGAATAAAGCAAGTAACATAATCTAGGTGGTCTTCCAAAACACTATTGGTTTTATAATTCTCTTTGTTGAAAAAATAAATAAATTATGTTATTCTTAAATTTACTTTTTATGAGAAAACTATTTATCGTTTCTATATTCCTACTTATGATTTTGGAGAAAATTTATAAAATTGTGACTTTTACAAACTTTATGGGGAGAAAACTTAATTTAATTTGTTTCACTGTAAAATATTTTTCAAAAAATATTTTCAGATTTACGGGTGTTTGTTTCACTGTAAAATGGTGGTCAAACGGAAAATAATTTCCGTTGATTGAAAAATCCTTTGTTAAAATTTGGAAAATGATTTACACCCAATTTTTTCGTAAACCATTTTCCAAAAATGCACTCCTCACCCCCCGCCCCTTCTACTCTATCTTTTGCACAACACTGTAAAATATTTTCTAGAGGATTTTACGGAATACAACCAAACACGGAAAAAAAATCATTTTCCCTGAAATCGTTTTCATCTGAAAATATTTTGCAATGGAAAATATTTTATAGCGAAACAAACGGAACCTAAAGGAGAATTGGTATTCGCTTATTTTAGCTTTTAAAATTTACTATAACGAAATTATAAGACTCATTGAATTAAATGTGACTATTTTAGGATGCTTTGTGTATAAAATATGTTACTTTGGGATTTTTGAAATATTCCAATGATTGTTTACGTAATTTTGTATATAATAAGTTCTTATGTAATTATGAAATTATGTGAATGTATTTCTCAGGAAAATATACATTGACAAACCTCTCAATGTTTTTCTCCTAAATTCTTGCCTATTATGCCTTATAGAGAATAATCCCTTAATTTTAATATTGGTGGATAAGGATTATATATTAGGCTAAAATATCTTTTGGTCCCTGAAAATTTCATAGAGTTTCAACATGGTCCCTGAAATGTTTTTAGTTTCAGGTTCTTATTTTTCACAAAAAGTTTCAATGTGGTCCTTATATCATAACACCGTGAATTTTTTATATGAAAAATGATGACGTGTTAAAATTTGCATGACTTATCATTTCAAAAAAAAAAAAAAAACATGTCATAACAAAAATTTATTTTTATCTATGGGTCATTTTCAAAATTTTTGAGGTATGACTTTGTTCCTTTTTTTTTTTTTTTTTTTTTTTTAACAGATTTCAAATTACAAATTGGAGGAAGAGTTGTGGGAACGCTATGAGAGCCTCATATTGTTGTTATGGTGGATTGGTGGGTGCGCTTATTCAACCCAACTTGAACACATGGCCTTAGGATAGCTTTGAATTTTTTTTTCTTTGATAAATATGATGATTTGACCAATTATAGGGTATAGTAAGAAAAATGTTAATACACATGATTACATAATGATTTTGGTTATTTAATAAGCATGCTTAGCAGTACCAATAACATAATGAAATTGAGCATGTATGTAATTTACATTGCTCGAGCAGCAGAGATATTTGGTGTCCCAAAAACTAGGGAAATATACAATTAAGCAATAAGAGTCTGGTCTTCCAGACAAAGATGTGAAGACCATGTGCTTGAAGTATGCTGCTCTTGAGAAGAGCCTAGGAGAAATTGATCGTGCTCGTGGAATATATGTATTTGCATCTCAATTTGCAGATCCATGATCTGATGGGGATTTCTGGAATAAATGGCATGAATTTGAGGTGCAGCATGGAAATGAAGACACTTCCAGAGAGATGCTTCGTATCAAAAGAAGTGTTTCTGCAAGCTATAGCAAGGTAGTTTGGTTATGATTATTTTCTTTAGTACTAACCACCAATTTTACAATTATGTACCTTTAATACCAAGGAGCCAGTGTTTACCTCTTTCAAATAAATTACAACTTTTACTCTCCTTTTTTAATGAAAAAGGAAAGTGATTTTTAGTGATTGAGTTTTGCAATAAAATGGACTGAAGTTAAGGATAAGATAAAAAGTTTTGAGTAATGCTAGGGATACAACTAATTTTACAACCAAATGCTTACAAACTGACATGGCATCCTATGTGGACATAACACATAAGTAATTAAAACACCAAATTACCAATTCAATATTAACATTTAATATTAATAAATCATTAATTGTTGATGTGTTACTTCCATATAGGATGCCATGTCAGTTTGTAAACATTTAGTTGTAAAATTAGTTGTATCCCTAGCATTACTCAAAAGTTTTTTGCACTTGTTGATTGATCTTTTCTAAACAATGAAAGAAGTGTTTTTTTTTTTTTTTTTTTTGAGGTTGGTTGAAATTGTAACCTGCAAATATAATATTTTAAATAGAGTTTTAAAAGATTTATTTATTTATTTATTTATTATTATTACCAATCAAATTCCAAATTAACTCACCTGAACATCTTCTCAAATTCCATATCAAATTTGTAAATAAATCAACAAAAATCAAAATTAAAATTAAAACTAATTTTTATATCACATGGTCATAGTCATACTCACATATACCATATTATTATGGACATAGTTTTCTTCCAACCTGATTTGGAGGAATTCTCCTTCAACTCATTACGTGTCAATTAAATAGACTATTCATATGTATTATTTGAAAAAGTGACATGACTCATTTAAAAATTCATGTGACTAAAGTACATGTGGATGGTCTATTTACTTGTACATAGTAGGTTAGAGGAAGATTCCTCTAAATCGGTTTAGAGGTAAACTATTTCCTATTATTATTAGGACATAGTTTACCTCCAACCCGGTTTGAAGAAATCTTTCTTTAACCTATTATGTGGCAAGCGAATAGCTCATCTACATGTGTATTTTAAAAAGTTACATAACTCATTAAAAATGTTACATGGCAAGGGAATCTTTATGTTTTTTCTAAAGGATTTCTGAGAGAGAAGAAATTTAAGAAGTAATTTGTTGTAATGGCTTAAGTTTACATTAAGCCTTTGATTAATATTTATACTGCTGTAATTACAAGCTTTGACAGCTTTAACAACTTAAACAGAATAACAAACTCAACTGAATTAAGCTAACAGATTCCATCTTTAAAGGGCACGTGCTTAGCATGTGTTATTTTAAGTTATCAACTCTTTACACCAAAGCTACAGTCGTGTGAGGAAGTCTAAGGCCTGAACGACAGGCACTCTGTATAGACTTAGAAACTGCAGTCGTTTGTAGCAGGGCTTGCTGAAACGACATGCGTTGATCTCCTTCTTCAACATCCCCCCTCAATCACAGGGACAGAGACCGTGAGATTGCGTTGGAGATCAATGAAGCGTTGTGTGGGTAGACTTTTGGTGAAGATGTCAGCGAGTTGATCAATGGTGGAAACGAATTTGACTTCAAGATCCTTGCGAAGCACCCTCTCGCGAACAAAGTGGAAATCAACCTCAATGTGTTTCGTGCGAGCATGAAACACGGGGTTAGAAGCAATGGCAAGTGCGGAAACATTATCACACCAAAGAATTGGTGTATGGGAGATAAAAATGCCAAGGTCCTTAAGGAGTGCACGAATCCAACAAAGCTCTGCTGAAGCAATGGCAAGGGCCCTGTATTCAAACTCTGTGGATGATCTAGATACTGTGGGTTGCTTTTTGGCTGACCAGGTAATTGGATTAGAACCAATGTAGACAAGATAGCCTGAGGTGGAACGCCTATCATCAGGGTCTCCAGCCCAGTCTGCATCAGTATAGGTAGAGAGATGCAGTGGACCTGGTGTAAAAGCAATGCCATGATGGAGAGTGCCTTGAAGGTATCTGAGGATACGTTTTGCTGCAGCAAGATGAACTGTGGTAGGGGCAGACATGTATTGGCATACTTGGTGAACTGAGAAGGAAATATCTGGCCTGGTAAAGGTGAGGTAGTGAAGAGCTCCAACAAGACTCCTGTAGCCATGAGGATCTGGCAGGGGATCACCTTCATGAAGAGAGAGTCTGGTGTTGGGACAACTAGGAGACTTAGCTGATTTGGAGGTCAGCATATTATGCTTCTTGAGAAGATCATGAGTATACTTAGCCTGATTAAGATATAAACCAGAACTGCTCCTAGTAACTTGGAGACCCAAGAAGTAATGCAAAGGACCCAAGTCTTTCAAGTCAAACACTGAGGACAGCTGTGCAATCAATTGATCAAGATAAGCTGGTGTGTTGCTTGTGAGGACTATGTCATCCACATACAGCAGGAGATAGGCAATCACAGTCTGGTGTTTGTAGACAAATAGGGAGGAGTCTGCTGTGGAAGCTGTGAAGCCCAAATGAAGAAGTTGACTGGTAAAGCTCTCAAACCAGGCTCTTGGGGCCTGTTTCAGACCATAAATGGACTTAAGCAACTTGCAGACATGGGATGGGTGACTGGGATCAATGTAACCTGGAGGTTGGACCATATAAACCTCTTCCTTGAGTGTGCCATGTAAGAAAGCATTCTTGACATCTAACTGTCTCAAGGGCCAGTTGAGAGAGACAGCCAGTGAGAGGACTAACCTGACTGTAGGTGGTTTAACCACAGGGCTAAAAGTTTCCTCAAAATCCACTCCATATTGCTGGTGAAATCCCTTAGCAACAAGTCTGGCTTTGTACCTGGAGATAGTACCATCACTATTGTATTTGAGTTTATAAACCCACTTGCATCCCACAATGTTTTTGGTTGAAGGAGCAGGTACTAAAGCCCATGTGCCTTGCTTTTGGAGGGCTTGGAACTCCTCATCCATGGCATTACACCACTGTGGATGTTTAGAGGCAGTAGAATAGGTAGTGGGTTCTGTAAGATTGTAGTCAATATGGGCAGTGTAACCAAGTTTAGGTTTAAAAATACCACTTTTGCTCCGGGTTTGCATTGGGTGGGTAATTAGAGGAGCTGGAGGCACTGGTAAGGATGAGGTAGGCAGTAAGGGAATAGGGGTAGAAGCAGGAATAGGGTCTGCAGAGGGCAGGGAAGATGGTAAGGGACTGTTGGGTAAGGGTAAGGGACTGTTGGGTAAGGGTAAGGGAGAGGCTTGAGGCTGAGATTGTTGACTGGTGGCAGAAAGCAGTGGAGATTGTGGACTTTCTGCAGAAAACAGCAGAGTTGGTTGACTGTCTGCAGAAAGCAGAGGAGAGGTTTGACTGGTGGGTAAAGGTAAAGTTATATCCGTAGGTGAGGAAGTGTTTGACTCAGTGGATAAAGAAGGAATGCATGTGTGAAAGGAGGTGAGAGTGTTTAACCAAGCAGCAGAAGAGATATTAGGTGTGTCAGATGAAGGAAATGCATGTGTAAGACCAGAAAATATGGTTTCATTGAATAGAACATGCCTAGATGTGTATAGTCTGTTTGTGATAGGATCAAGACACAAGTAGCCTTTTGTATAAGAGGGATAACCAAGAAATACACAGGGAGTGGTTTTAGGATGCAACTTGTGTGCTGTGTAAGGTGTAAGAAGAGGAAAACATTGACACCCGAAAGACTTTAGGTAAGTGAGATCAGGGTGTTTATGAAAGAGCATTTCCCAAGGGGTTTTGTGACTCAGATTAGGGGTAGGCAACCTATTAATGAGGTGTGTGGCAGTAGAGACTGCATAAGACCAATATGACATGGGGAGTTTGGACTCAGACAATAGAGCTAAGGCACATTGAATGAGATGCCTATGCTTCCTTTCGGCAGCACCATTCTGTTGTGGTGTATGGGGACAAGACAATTGATGGATGATGCCTTTGTTAGCACAGAATTGTTTAAAGGCATTAGAAGTGAACTCACCTCCACAATCAGTACGAAGTACTTGGATTGGGAGTGAGAATTGAGTGTTCACCATTGCTTGAAACTGAGTAAAAACTTGATATGTGTCTGATTTGTGTTTAAGCAAATATGTCCAAGTGAACTTAGTAAAATCATCAACTAGGACAAGATAGAACCTAAAACCAGTGGAAGATGTAATAGGAGCTGGTCCCCACAAATCAGCATGAACTAAAGCAAATGGTTGAGTAGAAATTTTATTAGAGATTGGAAATGGCAGCTGGTGCATTTTTCCAGCCAGACAATGTTTACAATGTATTGAAGCAGTAGAAGAATTACACTGTAAATGAGGAAACAAACTAGACAAAACCTTATTGCTAGGGTGACCTAACCTAGAATGCCATAACTGCCATTGTGTGTGAGGCAGGAACAGAATGTGCAGTGCAGGCAGTCTTATTGCAGACAGAATTGAAAAGAGTGGAGGACTGAATTGGATAGACTCCATTCTTACTCAGGCCCTTGTAGAGCAGCCTCCCCGTAGGTAAATCCTGGATTAGAAGCTTATTAGCATCAAAATAGCAGCTACAGTGATTATGCAGACACAGTTTATGTACTGACAGAAAGATTGGATGCAATTCTTGGTAACATGCAGAACATTTCTAAGCTTGAAAATTTATGGAACTTAGTATGAAGATTGGGAGTTACCTATGTTTTGGATTGGAAGGTTTTGACCATTACCTACAGAGAACTTGTTCTTGAGCCTTGGTAAGGTGCTTGAGGGTTGAGATTATGGGATGAAGGCTGTGAATGTGGTCAGAGGCACCAGAATCAGTAAGCCAGGTTTCAGTATTCTGAGTATGCTGATAGGTTAGGAGGCACTGGCCATGGCAGCTAGCTTGGTTGTTGGTGCATTTTTGCCTTGATAAGCAAAATCCATTCTATGATAACAATCAATTGGCATAATGGCCTAGTTTCCAACAGATTTGGCAAGTAGGTCCTTTCTGACTTCTCTTGAGTTTTGCTGGTTTTGAGGCTGTGGACCAGACTGTGGTGAGGTAAAGCTTGGATTGAAGCCTTTGATTGTTGAAGCTTGAAGATCTGCCACCTCTGCCTCTGGTGAAGGAGTTTCTGCCTCTGCCTCGATTGGTTATTGTAACCTGTGATTGGCATTGTAGCCATTGGAGGGTTTGTTGGGTGACACAAACATAGCCAGGGCAAAGTTAGAAAATGGATCATTAGTTTCTTGCATGGACTGCTCCTCAGTTTGAAGAAGCACTGAGAGCTTTTCCAATGAGAGAATGCCATCTCTTGTCCTAATTCCAGAAGCAAAGGGAGCATACTCTTTAGGCAAACCCTTGAGGATCACATGAAGAAGCTCCTCATGATCAGAGTTCACTCCTACTGCAGAGAGTTTATCTCTGACAGTTTTGATCCTTTGGAGATAAGAGCTTATAGTCTCATTACCTTTCTTGATTGACTGAAGCTCCAATTTGAGGTTGAGCACATTGGCTCGTGCAGTGCAAGTAAACCTTTCTTCAAGTCTATTCCATACTTCTTGAGAAGTGCTTAGGCCTACTACCATAGCCAGCACTGGTGAAGAACAGGTAGAGTATAGCAGAGTAAGAAGAGCCTTGTCCCTCTTCTGCCAGATCAGAAAGTCTGGATTGATTGACTGAACTCCAGCTTCTGTTACCAAAAATTGACTTGGTGGTGTTGTTGAGCCATCCAGATGATCAATCACTGAATAGGCATCTAGGATTGCAGAGATTTGGAGTTTCCAAATCATGTAGTTCGTGCTATCAAGTTTAGTTGACATAAGGTTGGACATGTTGTTGAGCAATGACAATGGTGACTGATTAGTTGCAGCAGAGGTTGGTGGTGACTCCATTGTAGACGATCTAAGCTCTGATACCATAAAGGATTTCTGAGAGAGAAGAAATTTAAGAAGTAATTTGTTGTAATGGCTTAAGTTTACATTAAGCCTTTGATTAATATTTATACTGCTGTAATTACAAGCTTTGACAGCTTTAACAACTTAAACAGAATAACAAACTCAACTGAATTAAGCTAACAGATTCCATCTTTAAAGGGCACGTGCTTAGCATGTGTTATTTTAAGTTATCAACTCTTTACACCAAAGCTACAGTCGTGTGAGGAAGTCTAAGGCCTGAACGACAGGCACTCTGTATAGACTTAGAAACTGCAGTCGTTTGTAGCAGGGCTTGCTGAAACGACATGCGTTGATCTCCTTCTTCAACATTTTCATGGGTGGAGAAAAAGTTGTGTGCAAATAGAGTTCTCAATTAACTGTGTCATACGACTCTTAACCAAAATGATTTTTTATTTATTTATTTTATTTTAAGTTTACTTTACTCATATGAAGCTCCCCGTTGCCTACTACAAGTTGTGATTTCCCAACAATATTATGTTGCAGTTTTGATGAACAAGCTGCGTACCAAAAATTTAGATGATGAAATATAAATTTTGGGATTGGAATTTGGATGTGAAGAATTTTCTAAGGAAATGTAGAAAACGTTCAATATATTGCTTAATTATTGCTCCATACTAGAGTTTCATGCCATCTATATAAATCTAATATACAAGTTGCACTTCTAAAAATTTGGACCGTCACAGATGGTATAGTTATAATTGAAGTGCTATTCAAACCAATTCAGAACTTGGATGAAAATTCCAATATCCATGAACCTCACCTAGCACAAATTTTACATGGGTATTTTCTTACTAAAATAGTTATAATGTGAAATGCTATTCAAACCAATTCAGAGCTTGCATGAAAAATCCATGAAGCTTCACCAAGCACAAATTTTAAATGAGTAGGAGTAGAGACTAGAGAGTAGAAACAGAATAGGAATATTTTTAGTAGTATATAAATATCCTTTCACAATTCAGCTCATTGCATTGTGATGATGGATTTCTTTGAGTGCTCGCTCGTATATTATGAATCGCTAGGAAGAGGAGGTCCTCCGCAACACCTCCAGTCATAAGCTCTGGTGGTGCTACTGAATCGCCCACTCCGAAGCCCCTTTTCAAAAGAGGTTCATATGTACGAGCGATCACTAAAAGCAATCCCCGGTAGATTGCTTACTAAAAGCTTTACATGAGTATTTTCTTACAAATATCGATAATAAATTGTTTGAAGACTTGCTAGCTTTGCACTTTTAGTTCCATAATTGTGTTCTTTGCACTTTTAGTTCCAGAATTATGTTCATGCGGCCTATTAGTTTGTGTTGCTTGGGTTTTGTGTATAGTTATATTTACTTTATTATGTTGCATTCATGCTATTATTGCCGATTTTTCTAATTACCGTTACGTATTTGTTATACGGATAATCAATTATCTCATAATCTAATTTTTTGGTTATTTGCACTTTTTTTTTTAATCTCTCTTTATTATCAATTGTATTTTCTCAACTATTGGCATTGAAGGTTACTCGTTTTATTTTTACATTCATGAATGATTTTATTTTATTTTTTAATTTTTCGTTATTTGTGAAATCATGTGAAAAAAATAAAACGTAAGGACACTCTATATGTGGGAAAAAAAACTGTGAGTTGATCCATGTGCTTGTGGAAAAAGTTGAGGCTTTAGTCAAAATTTAAAATCAATTTTAATCTCATATATGTGTAAGCCTCACTAATTTTCATTGGATTATTTTATTACACATGTACCTTTCAAATATGATACTTTGAAAAGTTTTCCTTTCTTGGAAATATGTGAGTTACCTATTGGAATTATATATACACAGACTTTAGAACTCTCACCAAAAATAGGAAAATAGCACTTAGATTTAGATTATTTTGCAATTTCCATTGTAGACTCCGTTGTTACACAATTGACAAAGTGATCGATTGTCCTAACAGCAAAGTAATTGCATTTTCTTGTTTGTAATCTCTATGTGTCACACAATCGCATATTAAATTCCTCTCACACTACTAAATACGTAAGTGATCTCGTATGGTTTGAATTCATTGAGAGACTCATGACTAGAATAGTTAATACTACCTATTCTAGCACCACAATCAAATGTTACAATAGATTCAGCTTAAGTTAAGTGATTTTCAGCTTGCATAATGTCGTTTGGCTACAATCATAAAGTTTCATGATAGTTTTATGTTGGTATGTGGTTTTTTCACAAAAGTCAAGTTTACTTATAAGAGTGCAATTAGTTTCAAATGAATATGTGAGACTGAATGATACAAATAGTCACAATATATTATATAAAATAACACCTCTCTCTCTCTCTCTCTCTCTCTCTCTCTCTCTCTCTCTCTCTCTCTCTCTCTCTCTCTCTCTCTCTCTCTCTCTCTCTCTCTCTCTCTCTCTCTCTCTCTTCTCTCTCTCTCTCTCTCTCTCTCTCTCTCTCTCTCTCTCTCTCTCTCTCTCTCTCTCTCTCTCTCTTGTTCTCCATGATCTAAGGCTTTTTATTTTTATTTTTTCCACCTAAATGTGAAACACACAGCACAACTTAATCCGAATAGTAACACCGTGAATGTCAATTGGTGTCAGTGTTTTAATTTGTTACACCCCTAAAAAAAAAAAATAAATAAATAAAAAATCAGCTCCTCAGAAAATGCATCATATATGTTTGTTGGTGGCAATAGTGTTCTTGTTGAAGTGATTATATATCTTGTTTTGATCCATTTTATTTTATGTTTTATTTCTTTTTTTAAACAGAAAAAGTGAGGTTTGTAACGGTTGCATAACAGAGCATACCTCAAATAAGTTAAGTGACACTTTCCAAACCATGGGTAGACAAAGTGTTACCAGGCAAAACCACAAGTGGGTTTACTGTAATTATCCCAAATAATATTGATTAGATTCTTGTTTGGGTATGTAGTATTTCAAATGAGTTGTGATGCTAGATTGTATTAAGCAAGTTATCATAATTCTTTTTAATTGAATATTATATTGTTGAACGAAATACCATTGTTTGATAATTTTGCATTGGACGTCTAGTTTTGTTCGATTATAGGGAAAACTAATCATAGGTTATGGTTGGAGTTGTGTGATTTGGTTACTAGGCATGCCAATGAGATCTCCAGGTTGAATGTGGATGTGGTAATTAGGGGTGGGATTAGAAAGTTAATTGACGTGGGGCGGTTGTGGACCTCCCTTATATTAGGCAGAATTTGCACGAGAAGGTGAGGGATATATTTGAGGAGGGTATCATGACGGTGGTTAATGTGAGAGACTTTAGTTTAATTTTCGATTCGTATATGCAATTTGAAGAAAATAAGTTAGCAAATAAGATGGAAACAACTTCACATATTCACATGGATAACCTTACGCATTTAGATGATTTTGGATAAAGTTACTTACGAATTATATAATAATCTTTCAAAAACTCACAACAGTAATCGAAGGACAATAATCTGAGAGAAAGAAGTCATAATCTATCTCTTGCAAAAGTTTACCATTTTTAAGTAGTTTTTCATTTAATAATAATTGTTTAGGAAAATATAAGGATTTTTCCTAACACAAGGATTAGATCAATGTGATGAAACTAATATTGCAACACATACCGAAACTACAAGCCTTTCAAGCTTGAATGACTAATTACTTTCGATGACTTTGGTTAAAGTTACCTACTAATGAAATAGTAGTCTTTTGGAAACTCATACCGTTGTCAAGGCACAATAATTTAAGAAAAAAAGAAGAAGTCATAATCTAACTCTTTTCAAAGTCACAATTTAAAAATATTTTTCCATTTAATACAATTTTTTTTTAGGAAACTTATTGTACCATATGTCATTTTGTCTTGCTTAAGGATTAAATCATTGCGTTTGCTTCTATTCAAAATCCTATATTTTAACTTGGCCAAACTTATTTGTTCTATTGGCCTAAAGTTAAATGTATCGTCATAGTTTGCAACAATCCCTTTTTTACTATAATTTTTTTTTTCCTCCACAATTTCAAGTTTTTGGGTAGAAAATTTTGCCATAAAAAAAGAAAAAAGAAAATAGAAGACAAAGATGTGTAAAACTCAAATTAGATAGAAATATTAGAGCCCATTGGGCTGAATAAAAGCCCAAATCTAAATCTGAGGCAGCCTCCTAGTAGGAGTAGGAGAGTAGAGAGAGTCTATAAATAGAGATGGTATCACAACAAAGAATTCACAATTCATAACCGCGAGAATCAATATTGATAGTGATGGAGTTTGTATTGTACCCATCCCAAGACGACCTTCTCTACGAAGAGGAGATCCTCCGCAACCCCTTCAGTCTGAAGCTCTGGTGGCGCTACCTAATTGCTCTCACCGAAGCTCCTTTTCAAAAGAGGTTCACAATTTACGAGCGAGCACTAAAAGCAATCCCCGGTAGCTACAAGCTTTGGCGTGCCTACCTTCTCGACCGACTCGACTTCGTTACTCATTATCCCATCACTCACTCCCATTACCAAACACTTAACAACACGTTCGAGCGAGCTCTCGTCACAATGCACAAGATGCCACGCATTTGGCTCATGTACCTTCAAACCCTAACACATCAGAAATTAATAACGAAAACACGGCAAGCCTTCGATAGAGCACTCCGCTCACTCCCTGTCACTCAACATGGCCGCGTTTGGGAACTCTACTTACTCTTCGTTAACCAGAAAGGTGTCCCGATTGAAACCTCGCTTAGAATTCATCGCAGGTATTTGACATTCGACCCTACTCATGTTGAAGATTTCATTGATTTTTTAGTTAGTTCTAGTCTTTGGCAAGAGGCCTCGGAGAGGTTAGCTTCTGTGTTGAATGACGACAAGTTTTGTTCCATAAAAGGGAAAACTAAGCATAGCTTGTGGTTGGAGTTGTGTGAGTTACTTACTAGGCATGCCAATGAGGTCTCCGGGTTGAATGTGGATGCGATTATTAGGTGTGGGATTAAGAAGTTCACTGATGAGGTGGGGCGGTTGTGGACCTCGCTGGCCGAGTACTATATTAGGCGCAATTTGCACGAGAAGGCCAGGGATATATTCGAGGAGGGTATGATGACTGTGCGTACTGTGAGAGACTTTAGTCTACTTTTCGATTCCTATATGCAATTTGAAGAGATTATCTTGGCACATAAGATGGAAACTACATTGAGCCTTGACGATGGTGAGGAGGAAGAAGATGTTGGGTTGGATTCAGTGGCTAATTTTGAGAAGAAGATTCTTCATGGGTTTTGGCTATATCATGGTGATGATGATAAGGATGTGGATGTGGATTTCAGGCTTGCTCGATTGGACTCTCTCATAAAGAGGAGACCCGAGTTGGCTAATAGTGTCCTGTTACGCCAAAATCCTCACAATGTGGAACTGTGGCATCAAAGGGTGAAGCTGTTTGAGGGTGATCCCAACAAGCAGATCTTGACTTACACTGAGGCAGTGAGGACCATTGATCCAATTAAAGCTGTTGGGAAACCTCATACCCTCTGGGTTAATTTTGCCAACCTCTATGTCAACCACAATGATATTCAAAATGCCAGAATTATTTTTAATGTAGCTGTTCAATTCAAGTACAAGGCTATTGATCATCTCGCTGGTGTTTGGTGTGAGTGGGCGGAGATGGAATTGAGGCAAAAGAATTTCAAAGGAGCACTAGAATTGTTGAGGCGGGCTACAGCACAGCCTTCCGTGGACCTCAAACAAAGAGGTAAAAATTTCAACCCTTCCTCGTTTACTGTTTTTTCCTTTTCTTACTCTATATTTTGTAGAAATATCATCTAATTTTGTATCTTGGCATGCTTTGAATCATACTTCTACATTGTATTGTATGCACAGTTTTTATTATATTTGTTTGTTAGCTTCTTTTTTGTTTGTTTTGGATGGGAGGGAGGGGGGTTGGTGAGGTTGTGGATTTGTTGTGTATATCTAGAACTACGTTCCTCAGACCTAAAAATTTCACTGTTTTACGTTTGCAACTACTTAAATATGACAGTTGAAATTATTCTGTTGTATTACATAGCATGTGAAATGATTTGTGAATTATGTCATGCATACTCTCTCTCTCTCTCTCTCGTATGGATTGGAGAGCTATACTTATCATTATAAAAGTCTGATATGGGGAGTTATAAAAGCATAAAGGATTTCAGTGCAGGAAACAGTTCCACATGCATTTTGATTCAATAATGCTAGAATAGGACATCCATGTTACATAGATTTGAAATCAGCTTGTCATGTTTTTCAATTCTTGCATAGCCCATGACACCAGGACTTTCTATATTCTGATTAGTTTAGGTTTTTCATTTTTTGAATGTGGTTCTATTTACATTTCACGGCTAGTTGAATCTGTTTTGGCCCCTTGAGTTTGTTAATATTTTGTCTAATCTTGTTCTAAAGGGTCAAAATATGTGTCTTGAAATACTACAAAACAGAATGGTTGGACATTGAGTTTGTCAATTTGGACCTACTTTCTGAATTAATTTAATATTGCATGGTAACTGTTCTTCTGCTTGCATGTTACATTATCTGTAAATGTTTTCTCTTTGGTAGTGCACTAATTTACAGAAAAGAGGCAATTTCTTTGGGTTTTCAATCTCACTAATGTGTCTCATTTCTTACATAATTACATTATATATTGGTGACTTTATCCAACACAATTAAGGTTTGCGGTTTGAGAGAAAAGGAAAATAAAATCTTTGTTGTAGTGTATTGTGGAACCAAACTAACATTTGAGCTTGTTTTTTTTTTTCCACCTGCTGTGGCTGCTGATGGGAATGAACCAGTTCACATTAAGCCGTACAGATCGTTGAAACTGTGGAGCTTCCATCTTGATTTAGAAGAGAGCCTGGGTACCTTGGAGTCCACAAGGGCAGTGTACGAGCGGATATGGGATATAGGAATTTGCACGCCACAAATTATTCTCAATTTAGCATCTCTACTGGAGGTATGGGCAATGCACCAATAGCTCTGCTGTTATGTTTCTTTAGTTTTAACTTTAATTGGTTTCAATTGATGTTGACCGGTTTGACTTTGTTGCAGGAACATAAATTCTTTGAAGATGCATTCAAGGTATATGAAAGAGGTGTGAAGATCTTTAAGTATCCACATGTCAAAGACATATGGGTCACTTACCTCTCAAAGTTCATAAAGAGATATGGAATGACGAAATTGGAACGGGCGAGAGAGCTGTTCGAGCGTGCTGTTGAAACGGTATGCACCTATTATTGGTTCAGATTAGGTTTAACATGGTAATTTTAATTGCTGGGGCTGCTCTTAGCGTTACTTGTTCGACAATTAACTTCCTATAAAGTTTTAACTGGTGAACTGAGTTTATGATTGTTTCTGGAGTTGGAGGAATAAAGTTGGATCGATAAAAAAATGTGGGTTTTGATCATCAAAATATTTACGGCTTATGGTTTCATAGTTTTTTTAAATGCTCATAGGGATTCTGTTAATGAATGTATAAGCTGTATGACACCCATTTATAAGAAGGGTTTGATTTAATAAATGCGATCTTAGTTTTGGGCTTAGGGGAGTTAAGCTATATCACAGGGAGATTGAAGATCAATCTGTAATAAAAAATTAATTGTGCATTTTGAACGGAATTTTTTTCTTTTCTATTTTTGCACAGGCAAGGAATAGATTTAAGATAACTTGATGATGGGAAAAATATCTTACCTTGGATTGATGTAGTACAATATCTGTATTGAGGAATTTTTTAAATCTGGATTATTTATCCTTTCTTTTTGCCAATTTTGGATTATTCCTCCTGGTTCACTGATGTTTCTTTTTGCCTTAATCTCTCTTATGTGCTGGGTAATGGATTTAGTTTTTGGTTTGAATGGTGCTAAATGTGGTCTATCACAATTAACGTGGTTTGATACTGACCTTTATCATGTTCTTTTCTTATGCATATCAGGCCCCAGCTAATGCTGTAAAACCTTTGTATCTTCAATATGCAAAGCTGGAAGAGGATTATGGTCTTGCAAAGCGAGCTATGAAGGTCTATGACCAAGCAATTAAGGCTGTTCCAAACAATGAGAAATTGAGCCTGTATGATATTTACATTTCCCGAGTAGCAGAGATATTTGGTGTCCCGAAAACTAGGGAAATATACGAGCAAGCAATAGAGTCTGGTCTTCCAGACAATGATGTTAGGACCATGTGCTTGAAGTATGCTGAGCTTGAGAAGAGCCTAGGAGAAATTGATCGTGCTCGTGGAATATATGTATTTGCATCTCAATTTGCAGCAGATCCACGATCTGATGGGGATGTTTGGAATAAATGGCATGAATTTGAGGTGCAGCATGGAAATGAAGACAGTTTCAGAGAAATGCTTCATATCAAAAGAAGTGTTTCTGAAAGGCAGTTAGCTCCTGTGGTTGACAATGCTGCAGCTAAAGATAGCAGCAGAAAAGTTGGCTTTGTCAGTGCAGGTTCTGATGGAGGTATAGAAGTTGCTGTAAATTATGAAGACATCGAGCTATCAGAAGAAAGTGATTCAGACAATGATGAAAAGGTCGAAATAGCCCAAAACAAAGATGTTCCTTCAGCCGTTTTTGGAGGTTTGATTCGTAAGAGAGATGAGGCTGATAATGATGCAGAAGGACAAAATGCCACTGCTACTAAAGAGATGGATGGTGACAGCCGCCTCGGAGCCCTAGAGAGAATGAAGAGACTAAAGAAAGCGTGATTAGGGGTTTATTATGTATAGCCAGAAGGAATTAGTTGCAGTTGAAATTTTGTAGCTTTAGTACTATCGTCTAATTTTACACTTGAGTTGAGCCATCCTTTTTATCAAGAAGTATGATTATTATTATCATTAATGAAATCTTTTTGTATTCCCTCCCAATCTTTTGTCATCTTAGCATTGTGTTGTTTATCTCTCATATTTCTCCCTTTTGCTCTTGAATGGTCCAAACCTTGTTAGTTAAGCTTGTTGGCTTGTTCTATATATCTTTAATGAACGTGTATGATATGAGCGATTCATATTTAATAGACTTCATGCACTGATTAATGTCTTAATTTCCAATTCGTATTGGATGGTACCATTGATTTTTTTTCATTGTCATACCCTACAGGTAAATGCGATGTTTTTCACCCGTTATTTTCATCTTTGTTTTATATTCTGTTGACAAAGAAACTCTCATCAGGCCTGATCTCGGTGAAATGGCAAGTGCCCTTCTGGCCAAGCAATGCCTCGTGGGTTCAAGTATTAGGGGTAAGGTTGCTGACCAACCACCTCTCTTAGACCCACAAAGACCGGAGCCTTGTGCACTGGGTATGACCTTTTTGTCAAATGCATGCCATAAAGTGAAACGAGTAACATGATATAATGGCCTGTGAACTTGTATGGACTCTCAAGCTTCCCAAAGTTCTATTGTATGGACTCCTGTAATTAATAGTTGCAGCATGAATGCAATATGACTTGGTTAAACTCTGCTGTCGTTTCTATAGATATATAAAAATAAAAATAAAAAACCTCGTGGGGCAAAGAGAATGTTGGATGAGCTAAAAAGTTCTCATTCCTAGGTAGATGCTTCTCCTCAATATTATTCGTGTGTATCCAATATGGCTAAGAAAATTAATTAAATGAAAATTTATGAAGATTCAAAATAGTGATAAAATATCTTATTGTCAAATGCATGGCATAAATTGTGAGGCTTGAGTGTCCACAACAGGAATAGGAAAACAGAACTTGTGTATGTTCTGAACATGCAAATTCGAGAGGATTTTTATTTTTATTTTTTATGAATAATAAGCTTCATTAAACAAAAAGAAAAAACTGTATACTCCAGATACAAATTATTGAGCTCGTAAATAACACAGCTCTAAAAAGTGAAATAAAAATTAAAATACACTGTTAAGTGACACATAAATCATAGAGTAAAATTTAGGTACAGTTCCTTAAGTTAGGTACATTAAGTTCTCCAATTGGATGTAATTCTTTAAGAGGAAAAATGTAAATAAGAAAAAAGAACCTGGAACAAGAATAAGACAGCAATGGTACATTGGTTTGCCCAAGTACTAACAAGTAAAGACCCTTTTTTTTTCTTTTTTTTTTTCTTATTGGTCAAAGATGATCCCAGATTGACAAGAACTAATCAATAGCTTTTTACTACAAAGTGAGGCATTTAGGTCGCTTTTAGCCCATTCTATTTTTTGCTAGTTCTAATAATGTTGTGATGCTCAAAATAAGGTAGAAACAGAGAAATCAGATCTGAAAGTACTGCTATGGAGGCACCCATGGGAGATCTCGATGTGTGACGAGCTCTCTTTTATTTTTTTGAGTGCCACTGCCCTCTGGGTTTTATGCCAATATTCGTTGAATTCCAAAGTCATGAAGATTGACAACAAGTTACATTGCAATTAGAGCAAAGGCTGATTAGTATTGGAGAGTAAACGAAAAGGAAATGTCACAAATTTGCCTCATGATGTTTTAATTAAATCTAAAAAAGCCAATGCTTTTTTTTTTTTTTTTCCTGGTAACCATGGTGGGAACATCTGTTAATAGATACAGTAAAACAAATTAAGGGAGTACATATTGAATTTCATGATTTACTTTCTTTCTCTTCGATTTTTTTTTTCTTCATATTTCTTGGGATTTTTATCTTGATGATTCTAGATAAGTTGAGCCGGATAACTTTGCTTTGGGGAATTTTAGAGAGAGAAACAAATCTCAAGTAAAAGTTTGAATTTTATTTATTTGTTTTTTTAAAGAGATGGGTTTAAGTTACATTCGGTGTAATTTTGAAAGAGTTACACATTTTTTAGACCTTAGATTTCTAAAAATATAATGGTTAAAAAAGGTTCATTCATTAATGGACAAGGTTTGGTTACAAACCGGTTTGTAGCCGGTTTGCTACAACCTATTACATGGCACTTTATAAGACTATCCATATGTATTATTTAAAGAAGTCACATAACTCATTAAATAGGTCATATAACTAAAGTACACGTAGATGATCTTATTATTTGTCATATAATGGGATGTAGCAAGCTGGCTACAAACTGGTTTGTAATCAAACCTTGTCCTTATTTATTCACCTCTACATCAACTAAGCTCATTTATTGCATTTTGTTTTACTCTCTCACACTTATGGCTCGTTTAGTACGCTGTAATAGACCCTGTAATGTAATAGCTATTACGTAGGAATAGTTATTCAGTTGTTTGATTATGTTTTTATTACAAGGAATAGTCATTTCTTAGTAATAGTTATTCTTTAAAATGAAGAATAGTTATTCCTCCCAAAAAGGAGTGTAATAGCTATTCCTTTACCTTACGTAATAACTATAAAATATAAAATACCCAAAAAACCCGATCAAAACATACGTTTCTACCTCTATCTCGCCTCTTTTTCTCTCTTGCTCTTCATCTTTCTCATCAGGTTCTCTCTCTCTCTCTCTCTCTCTCTCTCTCTCTCTCTCTCTCTCTCTCTCTTGCTCTTCATCTTCCTCATCAGTTTCTCTCTCTCTCTCTCCTTTTTCTCTCTTAGGCCGTCGAGATCATCTTCCTCTAGTTGGCCGTGGAGATACTCTCTGTCTCATCTTTCTCTCTATGGCCGTGGAGGTCCTCTCTCTCTTCTCTTTCGTCTAGTTGGTGTTTTTAATATGTATGGTACTATTTTTTTTTTCCTCCCCTAGATTTTCAATTTGTATCAGTACTGGTTTTTTTTTTTTTTTTTTTTTTTTATATAACCATTGTTGTTAATCTGTACAGTACTGGTTTTTGTGTTTACTGGTTTTTCAATCGGTACAGTACTGGTTATTTTTTTTTATCCTATATAATCATTGTTGTTAATCTATACGGTACTGCTCATGGGAAAAAAAAAATAAATTCTTTTGGTTTTTGTGTTTACAGCATATACCAGTATTTATTTATTTTTTTGCTTTTGGTTTTTGTATTTATTGGTGTTTTCCATCTATATAGTACTGGTTATTTTTTTTTTCCTATATAACCATTGTTGTTAATCTATACGGTACTGCTCATGGGAAAAAAATAAAAGAATTGTTTTTGGTTTTTGTGTTTACAGTATACACCAATATTTATTTATTTTTTGCTTTTGGCTTTTGTGTTTATTGGTGTTTTTAATTTGTATAGTATTGGTTATTTTTTTTTCCTATATAACCATTATTGTTAATTTATATGGTACTGCTCATAGAAAAAATAACGAGTTATATAATTATTTTTGCTTTTGGTTCTTGTGTTTACAACATATACCCGTATTTTTTTTATTTTTTTTTTTTTTTGCTTTTGGTTTTTGTGTTTACTGGCTGGTGTTTTTAATCTGTATAGTACTGGTTATTTTTTTTTTCCTATATAACCATCGTTGTTAATCTGTACAGTACTGCTCATGGAAAAAATAACTAGTTATATAATTTTTTTTTGCTTTTGGTTTTTGTGTTTAAAGCATATACCAGTATTGTTTTTATTATTAAATCTGTACTGTACTATTATTTTTTAGTTTATACATAATAGAATACTAAACAAAGACTCACAAAAAGTTTAAATATATAATGCATTTCAAAAAGGGTATTTTAGAAATTTGACTAAAATATAATGTCATTCCACCACGTTATTATACTGTACCAAACTATGAAATACAGATTCAGGGTTCTATTCATATGTTGTTACCAAACTAATGAATAGCAATACTTATTCCATTACAGTTTATTCTATTCTTTGTAATACTAATTCCTATTACAGTGTAATAATCATTACAGTATACCAAACGTACCCTTACTAAATTTTCCAAGACACTAATTTTACAGGTGCTTTTAATTTATTCATTTTCGTTGTATATGTTATTGCTAGTCATGTATCAATTTGCATTGAATCGGTGATTTTTTCAACCTATCGTTTGATTCAAAAGTTACAGTAATAGTTAATACCAATATTATATGATATTAGTAATCGGTTTCATTTTGGTAAAATTGAACGTCATACTGAGACTTGTTTTTATAACTCCCAAACGCAATCTTCCAGTATTCACAAGACAACCCTTCAATTTATTGAAGATTACCAGAGGATCAATATGCTTAGTGTCGTTGCTTCTGCTCAATGCCTCCATTGGTTTAAGCCGGACCTGTTGTGCTTTAATTGTCATTCTCTATCTTTTCCTTTTGGTTTGTCTCTTGTAGGAGTCTTTCCGAACAACTCGATTTGTAATTTCAATATACTGTTAATTAAATTTTCTACCCTTCACTGATATACACTTTTGAGAGAAGTGACTTTACATGTTGAAATCCTTGAACATTTTACTAGTTATCGATGGAAACACAACAACGACAACAACAACCAAAAAAAAAAAAAAAAAATTGATACCTGACTAGCACTACCACATAAAGCGAAAATGAAAATAAAAATAAAAATGGAAAAACGTTACGTTTAAAAGTAAGAATAGAGTTCAGCTGCAAATCAATTTGTAGTCAGCTTGCTACAACTCCATACGTGGCAACTCATAAGACTATCCATATATATTATTTAAAGGACAGAGTTTGGTTTGTAGCCAGCTTGCTACAACCCACTATATGGCAGCTTATAAGATCATCCACGTATACTTTAGTCACATAACCTATTTAATGAATCATGTGACTTCTTTAAATAATACATGTGGGATAGAGTATGACTACAAACTAGTTTGTAGCCAGTATGACTACAAGTTTGTAGCCAGCTTGCTACAACCCACTACATGACAACTAATAAGACTATCCACGTGTACTTTAGTCACATGACCTATTTAATGAGTCATGTGACTTCTTTAAATAATATATGTGGATGGTCTTATAAGCTGCCACGTAGTGGGTTGTAGCAAATTGGCTACAAACCAGTTTATAACCAAACATTGTCCATACATGTGAATGATCTTATAAGCTGCCATATAGTGGGTTGTAACAAACTGGCTATAAACCGGTTTATAACCAAATCTTTTCCTTATTTAAACAAGTCACATGACTCATTAAATATGTAATGTGACTAAAAATATAAGTGAATGATGTTATTAGTCGCCACGTAGTGGGTTATAGCAAGCTGGCTACAAACTAGTTTGTAGTCAAAATGTGTCCTAAAATTAATGTCTTGGAAAATTTAACAAGGGAGAAGGAGGAACAGAGTTTGGTTATAAACCAATTTGTAACTAATTTGCTGCAACCCACTATGTGGCAACTCATAAGACCATTCATATGGATTATTTAAACAAATCACATGATTTATTAAATAGGTCATGTAACTAAAAGTACAAGTGGATGATCTTATTAGTCGTCACATAGTGAGTTATAGCAAGCTGACTACAAATCAGTTTATAGCCAAACTGTGTTTGAGAAAGAGTAAAAAAAAAAAATAATGCAATAAATGAGATTAGTTGATGTAGAAGTTAATAAATAAAAATGAACATTTTTAACTGTTAGATTTTTAGAAATCTACAGTCTAAAAAATGTGTAACTCTTGTGAAGTTACACCGGGTCTAGCTTGAACCTAACTTTATTTTAAAAAATTAATTTTGGGGATTGTTATTAATGGATTGATGACATGACACAATCTAGATCTTTTATTATTATTAAAAAAAAAAAAAAAAAAAAAAAAAAAAAAAAAATAAAAAAAAAAAAAAAAAAAAGTCTAGATTAAAAGAACTCTATTTGGTAGAGTGCACTAGGAATTCTAGAGGATCTTGATCCTAAAGTCAATATCTCCATGATTATTTTTTTCTCTCCAATAGCAGAGCGGGTCAATCTCCACGCCTCAGTGGGCTCCCAGCCCAAAGTAGTTGAGTTGGGCTGGGCAAAACTCAAAAAATCGAACACAAACCCAATACCCAATGGCTTGCAAGCAGATCAAGTGAGACTGTTTACACCCATAGGCCACACAACACAGTCGTTTTGAGCATGGAAAGGTGGAAGATAGAGATCACACGATCGTATAATAAGGAGACAGAGACTCGGTATTTATGGTTTTAAGGCATGTACGAATCGGTGATCACTAGATCTCTCATGCTATATTCAGAAGTTTGGAGGAAGAGGAGAGTAAAGGGTAAGGTGGGGAGGGGAGGGGAGGAAAATGATTACCCCTTCCATTATGTTTGGATGTTTTAAAATTTAAGTAGGGGGAATAAATATCTCTCTCATTTGTTTGGAAGTTGTAGGGGAGGAGAGTAATTATATAAATTGATAATTATGATCCACATTTTGATAATTTTAAAATAATATATATATATATATATATAAATAAGTTGATATCATAATGACATAATTGACAATTTACATAATTTAAATATAAGTGGAACCATTACCCTCCATTCCCCCTCCAAATTGGGGGAATTGAAAATTGGGCGTTTGGAGGGCTATTTTACCTTTCTTAATACCCTCAAATCTTTCCACCTCCCACTTAAAAAACTCCCAAACAAGGTTTATTAAACCTTCCCCATCCCCTCCCTTCTACTCCCCCCTTATTCCCCTCCATCCAAACATAGCATAGTCTCCAGATTGGAGAGAAAATTTGGAGGGCTAAGCCATTTTCCTCTCCTCAACCAAAACATTTTATTTTTTCGTCTCTATCTTTTACCCAACCAAAAGCCCATTAAAAAAAACAGGCGGGCTTTTTTGGGCGTATGTATGTTCTATCTTAAGCTAAACAAAAAGGCCTTTCTTATTTAGGCTTTCTTCTAGGTTATGGAAGAAAGAAGTGGTAGTAGTCCACGGCCCAAACGACCAAAATTTGGCAATGCCCTAGACCGTATCAGCTCTTTACACGACTCAATTCTCCACAAGATCCTGTCCTGCTTGCCCACAGAAGATGCTGTCAAAACGAGCTGTTTATCAAAAAGATGGAGGCGATTATGGACTTCTGTCCCAGACTTATCCTTCTGTAACCGTCGCGGTTGTGGTCGTGTTTCTGACTTTGTTGCCTTTGTGGACGAAACCCTGAACCTATACAGTTCTTCTGGTAATTTGGACAAGTTTCTAATCGATTTCGATTACATAAGTCGTTACGCTTGTTACGTGGACAAGTGGGTTCACTTCGCATTTTGCCACAATGTGGAAAAGCTTCATTTAGCATTTTATGGCACATTGAATGCCAATCATACTTTGTTGATGAGCGGTTACCAGCATCATTGTTATTGTTACTTGTTGCCTCAACATGTATGCACTAATTCGTCTTTAAAGATGTTGACTCTAAGATTCTGCAACTTTGCACCAAAACCTAGTATTTGTTGGCCTTCGCTCACAGTTTTATGGATTGGTTATGTAAGCTTGACTAATGATCTGATACAATATATTTTGTTGGGTAGTCCTGAGCTTATAGAATTGAGATTGTATAACTTTCAGCTTCAGGGCAATTATGAGGGCAATTATGAGGTCTATATTACTTCTACAAGCCTACAAAATTTACAGCTAGATGGAGATAGAGGTCTTGCAAATGATGAGTCGAGTTATTTACTTGAAATTTCGGCTCCTAATCTTCAGTCGCTAAGCATTTCCGGGTTTATGTATAGAAGGACGTTTCGGTTGAAGAATGTATTGTCTTTGTTTGAAGCTAAACTCAGTTTTGGGAGGATAGTTGGTTTCGGAAGAAACGCTTACTTAGTCCATCAGATACTGTTAGAGGAACTTCTTGAAAAGCTTCGTCATGTTCATAAACTTACCATATCAACTTGGTGTCTACAGGTAAGGTTTTACTTATTTAATACTTATCAAAAAGGTTTTACTTAGTTAATGGTCCTAGTATTTGTTTGTATTTTTTATTGATTTCCTTTTAATGTATATAAGAAGAGGAAAATAATAGATTTGAAGAAGAGAGTTGACCAAGAGGGTTTTTCTATCAATAATCATCTCATGTATTTGGCATATTCATCATCTCACCACATAGTTGTAGAATCCACGTATTGTGAGAGAAATGATGCATAAATCGGATACATGTTTCTAATTTGTGAGATAGGAATTATAACTCAGCCTGTAATGTATAAAAGATCAACTAATACCCAGACATGCTTATAATTATGGATCAATGTGCAAGCTAACATGAACACTAGAAATGGTTCTCTTTATTAATAAATTGGAAAAAATTTGTAATATTACTTGTCTTAGTAGTTGAGTCAAACTCTGTCATAGAAGAAACTGGATTGTGTAGTTATTGAGAGTACAGATGAAGAAGAGTGAAGAACATAAGCTAACGTTCCAATTTTGACATTATAGCAGAACCTTATGGAATGTTTATAACTTAGTTGTATGTCGTTTATCAGGATCTCTTGTAAATAGAAATAGCTTGTAGTTATCAGGTCCATTACTCGGGACTGTAATGAAACTCCACCGAACAATATTTAGATACCTTTCTCTCCATCTCAATGCCAACAGCTTTTGGCTTTGTTGGACTCACAACATGCTCATGGCAATGATTCAGCTTCCATGCCTACTCATCAAGCTGCAACCATAATGACTCAACACTCATGTTATTACTCAAACTTTACCCACCTTGGCAGGTACACCATGGTGTCTCTCTTCTTTTCATGCCCCAAACTTTGATCATTCTGTATTTTCTTCCAAATTCAATCGCACACCTATTCTTCATAGTAGTGAATGGGTCATCAACACAGGAGCTACTGACCACATGGTCATTTCTACCAAATTTTTCACTAAAGTAACTATTGTCACTAATGTTTCTATTTAATTACCAAATGGGCATTCTGTCATACATATACGCACAGTGCCATTGACAGCCACATTAATATTTAATGATGTGTTGTGCATACCATCCTTTGGCTTTAATCTCATTTTAGTCTCCAAGCTTACTTCCACTTTACAATGCTGCATTGTTTTCTTGTCCAATTTGTGTTTTTTTTTTTTTTTTTTATAGGTAGGCAAAGGAATGGTCTGTACCTCCTGCTACCTTTGAATTCAAGTCATTTCTGTCTCCAATCAAACTCTAAGGATTCGCACATTCTTAATTCTGTAAAGACTTCTACTGATTCTTTTCATTTATGGCATTGTAGACTAGGACATCCTTTTTTGTCTAGAATGTCTTTGCTTTGTAAAATTGTACCTTATGTCACTTGTTCCAATAACTCTACTCCTTTCTGTACTGTTTGTCCTATGGAAAAACAAAAGAGACTTCCTTTTCCACATCCTAATATTCTTTGTGCTGTTCCTTTTGATTGCTACATGCTGATATTTGAGATCCTCTTTCAACACCAACTGTTAGAGGATATAGAGACTTTCTCACTTTGGTAGATGATTCAATAAGGACAACTTGGGTTTACCTTACGAAATTAAAATTTGACCCTAGGTCTTTATTGCAGTTTTTTTATCTTAATGATTGACACCCAATTTGATTGCAAAATTAAGAGTGTGAAAAGTGACAATGGGTAGGAATTTTCCATGACTACCTTCTATGCTTCTATAGGCATTTTACACCAACATACTTGTGTAGGAACTCCCCAACAGAACTCTGTTGTTGAAGAAAACCACAGCATATACTCAATGTTGCTCGCACTCTTAGATTTCAAGCAAATCTGCCTCTGCATTTCTGGGGTGACTGTGTATTGACTGCTGTATATCTCATCAATAGATTACCCTTGTCCAATTCTTTCACTTTGGTAGCACCAAATTTGATGCTAGAGCCACAGCCTGTATTTTCCCAGGTTATCATGCTAGTGTCAAAAGTTACAAGCTGATGCAGCCATGGAAGATTGATTTGCTATTACCTTGCGAATTCGCATATTCAAGAATTATTTTATGGGGCCCATGTGTAAAGTCTAATTGAAGTGAAAGTTGTGTAGTTTTAAAGGTCTAGGTATGAGTCTTTTAGAATTAAAACAGTTTTTTATTTGGGTTTTTATTTTATTAGTTATGGTCAATTTTATATTCAAGGGAAAATCTGTAATTTCTGCTATTCCTGCGAATTAGGGGTATTTTGGTACTTTAGTTGAGTCTAGAATTTTCTAGGAGATCCTAGGTATCTTAGGTTTTATTTTCTTTGGGTCCAAGTTAGTCTTTTATTAGGTTTCTTTAGTTTACTAGTCAAATTAGGAGTCCTATTACTACTAGTACAAGAAAGTGTCCTAATATATATTTGTGCTCAATGTATTCAAACAACAAGAGTTGATTAATAGAATTATTGATTGTTTTGAGCATTGAGGCATGTTGGCCTTTGTGTGTTGATTTCTCCCTTTCTCTTCTCTCCTCTCTTTCTTATGTTACTGTTCGCGGATACTGTTCATACAGCCCCTAACACTTAAATTTCACTCTTTTCCTTCTTTCTTACAACTCCTCCACAAATCCTCTTAAACATTATGATGCAGGACAACAATGGGGAAATAGGATAAATGGGAAAAATGATATAAACAAACAGAACAAACCCTAGGAATCACCACTTAGAATTTGCTTGCAAAACCCTAGGCATCACCACCTTAGGAGTGTCTGGCATCACCACCAAACGAAGAAAAGAGACGCTTTTCAAATCATAGAAATTTTCATTAATCATCAAGTCTCTTGAAAATGAGTACAAGCTTTGCTTAAATAGGCTACTAAGCCTTAATATAAGAAACCCTAATTCTAATGGGCTCGGCCCAATTATTGGAATTAAAATACTAATAAACTTGATTAAATACTAAGACCTAAAATAAACATACAATCAACTTTGAAATTAAGGATAAAAATAAAATAAATATTCTGCTCCCGCATCACATTAGGCCACCACAACCACACGTAGACAAGTTTCCCAATTTGTCCTACTTCACAAGCTCTATGATTCGGTTTCTCACAAATATTTGATCTCTAGAGATCTGGTGTTCCATGAAGACGTATTTCATTTTCATCCTTTGGATCATCTTAAGTCCATTCATCCTGGTCTTTTGTCTTCTTCCCAATCTGTCATGTCTCCCATGGCTTTTACTGAAGTGGTGTTACCTATTCCAATTGAAGACACTGCCTCTACTAGTCTACCTCTTGCCATGACAGACTCTCACTGACTCTATTATTCATTCCTCTTCTATTCCATCTTCTTTCACTTCTGCTTCTCCAGTTCCAAGGAGATCAAGTAGGCCAACAAGAACACGTACTTATCTACAGGATTACCACTGCAGGCTGGATGTTTCTCACACTGTCCCATCCATTTCATCCCCTAATGCAAAAGAACTTATTGTTTCAGGTAAACCTTATGATTTTCTCTCTTTCTACCTATTCCAAAATTGTCTCCTACACATAAAACCTTTGCCTTGGCTGTTTCCACCTTCTTTGAACCTACTACTTTACAGCAAGCCATTCAATATCCTCATTAGAGAGAGGCAATGGATGCTTGAATTGCTGCCTTAGAGGCCAACCAGACTTGGACACTCACTGACCTTCCTATTGGTAAACATCCAATTGGATGTAAATGGGTCTACAAAGTCAACCTTAAGGCTGATGGTTCCCTAGAAAGGTATAAGGCCAGACTTGTAGCTAAAGGTTATACCAATAAGAGGGCCTAGACTATCCCCCAGTTACCAAATTCAGCACTGTTTCTTCTTGTTGTAGTTGCTGTTAAGGGCTGGTCTTTAACACAACTTGATGTTAACAATGCTTTCCTTCATGGTGAGCTTCATGAAGAAGTTTATATGGTTTTTCCTCTTGGTTTTGCAAGCAAGTAGGAGACTAGAGTATGCAACTTAAACAAGTCTCTCTATGGACTAAAACAAGCTTCTAGACAATAGTTTGCCAAATTTTCCTCAACCACAGTCAAACAAGGTTCCATTCAGTCCCATTCTGATTATTCCTTCTTCATAAGAAGTGATGGTTCCTCTTTTATTGCATTACTAGTTTATGTAGATGATATACTCATAGATAGAAACAATCAAGAACTTGTCACTAAGCTGAAGGATCTACATGCTGAATTCAACCTCAAAGATTGGTCATTTGAAATATTTCCTTGGATTGGAAGTTGCAAGATCTTCCAAAGGCATTTCTCTTTACCAGAGGAAATATACTTTGAAAATTCTCACGGATAGTGGTACGCTTGGGACAAAACCAGTAAAAAAACCCCATGGAATAGAATCTAAAATTAAGTCAATTAGAAAGTGAGCCTCTTGATGATCCTTCAGTTTATAAGAGGTTGGTTGAAAGGTTGCTGTATTTGACTGTGACTAGACCAGCCAGTAGCTTTAGTATGCAGATTCTCAGTCAGTTCATGAGTACACCAAAAAAATCTCAAGCTGGATGCTACTAATAGATTACTGAGGTACCTCAAATCCATACCTGGGCAAGGTTTGTTCTTCCCATCTTCAAATTCCTTGCATCTAAAAGCATTCCCAGACTCGGATTGGGCCAGCTGTCTTGATACTAGAAGATCTGTGACAGGCTATTATGTCTTTCTAGGAGAATCTTTTATTTCTTGGAAATCAAAGAAGCAGCAGACAATCTCTAGAAGAAACTGGATCAATGTGCAAGCTAACATGAACACTAGAAATGGTTCTCTTTATTGATTAGTTGGAAATTTTATATAATATTACTTTTCTTAGTAGTTGAGTCAAACTCTGTCATAGAAGAAACTGGATTGTGTCAGCTCACAGTTTAAGGAAGTTCAATGACTTAATTCTATCTACCAGTAATGAAGCCAATTATATTCCTCTTTTTTGCGATGATCAATTGTGTTTGTACATGCTATGAAAACATATTTTCTCAATAATTTGAAAACTTATCTATGCTAAACTGTCATATTCTTTTTCTGTATCATGTGCTTAAGGTCTTAACAATTTTGGAAGTGAAAACTTTGCCATCTCCATTGGCAAAGCGCAAATGTTTGTTACTGGACACAGAGCTTAACAAATGGGACCTTCCTGGGATAGCTAGCCTGCTTCAAAGTTCACCTTTTCTGGAGAAACTAGTTATACAATTGGTGACCCCCTACAACTTTGAGGTGATTTTTTCTTAGAATCCCCCCCCCCCCTCCCCCCCAATTTTTTTCCTTGTTATATTTTACAGTACAAACTTCATATTAACTTTAGCATCTTACCACTTCTATTTGATCTCATCCAACCTTGTTTGTTAAAGTGATTTTTAAAATGTCCCATTTTCCCAAGACAATCCAAAAAGGATCAATTTTTTTTTTTTTAATAATTCAATTGTTACAACAAATGGGGAGGAGGAAGTCGAACTTCGATTCTCATCATTAAAAATGAACAATTTTAGGAGCTGGAAAGAGTGTATAGTGAAACCACCCCTTCTCCAGCCTCATTTGAACTTGCTTTAAGATATACCCTTATATTTTACATTGCAAATTTCAATATATACCCCTGACTTAATGTTCATCTGTAGTTGCTGCATTGTCCACTCTTTATTAAAGCTTATAAATTTGATCACGAGGAGTACTGGATATCGCAGCAGCAGAGGACATTTAGTTGTTTGTCAATGCATCTCAAGACTATCGAGATTGTTGGCTTTCAAGCAAAGTGTCCCGGGTTCACATTTTTAATTGGACTTGTACAGTTTCTGCTTAAAAATGCAAGTGTGCTAGAGAAAATAGTTATATATAGAAAAAGAGAGGCTAGTAATCAAACCCCGAATCTTGTAGAGGCATGCGAATTACTGCAGATCACTCAACTGTTTTTATCATACCAAAGATCCTCTCCAAATGTTGTGGTTTTGTTCTCCTAAGGATCTATCAGAGTTCTCGCAACAGTTTCAAAGATTGTTATTACATTAGGATTATATGAATATGACTACATAACTTGGGTAATTAGTTTACTGACAGTTATATAGATTGTTTTTTTTTTTTGTCAATTGTTTACATGACATTGTGTTTCTTGATTTTTTAAAAATATTTTACATGTTATCAAATTGTTTTTAGATTTTTTTGCCTTGGAATCGTTATTTGATTGAAGCATGCTCAAGTCTTTAGAACATGAATCTCAGGCCAGAAACATCACCTGAATGCAAGCTTGCTTTCACTGAGTATTTGATTATCTGGTCTGAAAACAAAAAGAAAAGTAAGAAAATGCTTGTTTTGATTGTATAAAGAAACAGAGTTGAAGTTGGAAACAAATCTTCTTATTTTGGTTCTTGTAAACATACTAGCTCATTTGATGATTTGATATTAGAGACACACACACACACAGATGAAATGATATTTGACACATGCCGAGCCTTACGGCCCTAGGTATACAATATAAATATCTTCTTTAATACATTTTTATAAATCTGAAATTTCAAATTTCAAACTGAAACCATGTGTTAGTATAATGGAGATCAGTAGCTACAATCATAATTCCTCTGAACAAGCTTATCAGATTTTAGTGGCAAAAGATGTGAGTCATGCCATTTTAATGTTTTCCCTAAAAACACGGAAGGCTTCATTTGTTCACAAAATTGTTGTGTTTGGAATTTCTAAAAACACAAAATCACGCAATTTTGAGTGTAACACTTAATTCTCATTTGTACAATTCTATAAATAAATAGTTAAATTGTGTAACATGGGATTTTTATTTTTTATTTATTTTTATTTAGCCAAGAGTCTTGTACTCAATTAGCATATGTTTCCATAGAACACATCCAAATTCAAAACCCCATTTATCCGACTATTGAATTAAAAATAATAAATAAATAAAAAGAGATTTTTTAGTGTAACAGTAAACTCTCTTCATTATTTCTCTCTTCGCTTGTGCTGTGAGAGGGAGGATACACTGGGCCAGAGGGAAGGGGGGTGTTATGGGGAGCCATGGCTACCCTAGACTTTTTCAAAATCCCCCTTCCCCCATGCAATTTTTAATATATAAAATCTAGTATAAGAACTAATAGGTGAACCTCAAAGAAATTTTTTGTAACCTTTCCAAATACTGCCACGTTGGATTTGGAGTGCCTTGGTGAGCCGATGGTCAGTCTTCGGTCTTCCTTCCTTCTTTCCTTCCACAATTTTTTTTTTTTTTTTCTCTCCTTAAAAGCTCTATTAACTCCCTCTTTTCTCTCTCCCACGGTTTTTCTCATCTCTTCCAATTATTTCTCTCCTCATTTATTCCAATTGATTATCATTTTTTTTTTACTTCCCCTCTTTTCTCTCTCTCCCACGTTTTTCTCCTCTCTTCCAATTATTTTTTTCCTCATTTATTCCAATTGATTCTATAATCTATACAATAATTAATAGTCATAAATTCATTCTTATTTTTTCTCCTTTTGTCTTTGTCTCTTCCTCTCCTCACAATTTTAAAATTTTAAATGACCTTCCTATTTCGTCATAATTTCTCTCTTTCTTGACTCACATCTCCTCATCTCTCTCTCCTCCTCAATGTACTCATAAATTCAATCATCTTCTCTCTCTTACACCTCCTCATAAATTCATTCCTATTTTTTTTCTCTCTCTTTGATTCTTCCTCTCCTCATCAATTCAATCCTATTCCATGCCTTTTACTCTTCCTTCTAACTCTTTCTCTTCTAGCTCTTCCTCTTCTCTCTCACATTGCCACAATTTTTAGCCCTCCTTATTCATTAACCATTAATTCCACACTACTACCTTTTTAGAATCAGACTCTTCTAATGCCACCCCTTGCATTTAATTAAGTTTTGTGTATATATATATGGCAATCTAATTCATGTTGTCTCCCCACCTCCATAAAAGTCACCAAAGGACGATATGATTTGGAAAATTCCTTCGAGGTGAGGTTTTAGTTTTAGTTCTAATTTGGCTTTGGTTGGTTGCCAATAATGTGATAATTATTGGCCTCTAGGTGCCTAGGGCTTGGTATGCTATACAACTTCTATTCATGGTCATTGTGTAATTCATTAATTCATGTTTTACAATTTAGTTTATGTTTGACATTTGTAAGAACACCTTAATTCAATTAAAAATTATAATAATACATCACTTTGATGTCTACACTCAATACCCTCTTTAAATTTTCTAGAAATGCATAATATTTATTTTCAAGGTTTTAAATTCCTATTTGTTAGTATTGATTTTTATTTGACTAATACATTTTTGTGGCCCTTCTTTTTATTTTATTTTTATGCATATATTTATTTTTAGCATTGATATTTATTTTTTATTTATCAAGTTTTAAATGGACCACCAACTTTTAAATCGTTGTTTACATTATATTTTCCAATACTTTTACAAAATAAATTCATACAAAAAAAATAAAGAATTACTTATTGTGAGAACCTCGCCCCTTTTCTCAAACCCGAAGCGAAAACCCCAAAATTGGTTTAATGTGATTTTGGTTTCGGTTTGGAAATTAAATTGGTAGCGTGTCTCAAATGATGGGATGAAAACTTTAATGTTTTAATCGACTCTTGAGGTTGAAAGTCGATGTGACATGTTGTTTGTGGAGTCGCCACTTAATTTATTTTAAAGGACAAATTAAGAAATTCCAAAGACGAGTAATGTAATCCCCTTTTATTCCATTTTAGAATTTGTACAATTGCTAAATGAAATAGTGTGTGTAAATGTTACAAATAAAATTCCCCTAGAATACAATCTAAGAAAATAATATTGTATGAATTTCCTAGTTACAATCTATGTAAAAAGAAAATAAAATGTTGTTGTAAGGCACTATGTATGCAAACCAAGGTTTTGGTTCAGGAGGCTTGGTTACAAAATGGGAAGGTGTTAGGCACCCCATTTTGTCCGATTTATATCGGTCCTCTTATATTAAAAATGACCAAGCATGTTGTAATGTCAATGCATGTTTGTGTATGTTGTACAAACAAATTAATTTTAATTATCCGTGTTGTTATTATGTTGGTTGCAATATGATGTTCATGTTATAGTTGTAAACACATAATCATAATGAACTTGTAAATATAAACACAAGAAATTAAAACATAATGTAAGAACAATAAATTAAAGCATAATGTAAACACACAAAAATTAAATCATAAGGGTTAGAGAACTAACCCGCATGCAAAACAAAATTAAAATCAAGTATGTGCTTCACAACTTGTGTGGTTGTGAGCTTTGTGACTCAATGACTTTAAGGATGTGTATACAATTTGTGGGTTGTATGGGTAATCCTAAGAAGTGTTTGAGTATGTGGGTTGGTGGAAAAATAATTCCAAACCTAAGTTGTAAAGATGATGAAGGATGAACCAAATCAAAATGATTTTTTTCAACCTTCAAAACCTTTAAGACTTTTGGAGAGGAATTTTAGTTTAAGAAAGCTTAAGTGCAAATATTTTCCAAGTCTTGGTTCCAAAGATAATGAAGGGTGAGTTAAATCTAAAAGATTTCTCAACTTTCAAGAGCTTTAGAACCTTGAAGGGCCTTGCTTCAAAGAATTTTTCTGCTCAAAACATTTTTGAAAACTCTCCCTATTTCTCTCTAATTTTTCTCTACCCTTTCCAACCCCTTTGTATGGAGGCTTGATGTTGTATTTATAGAGGGAGAGGTAAGACTAGGTTAATGTGGGAGTGTTTTCCAGCCCCCATGGGCTGTCATAATGGGTGGAAAAGGTTGTGGAAAGTCCATTTCACGTGCTGGAAAAAAACAAAAATTGTGCAGAAAGTGGTCCAGGAACACAGTGCCGGCCGGCACTGTATTTTAAAATCCAAGTGCCAGCCGGCACTTGGATTAAATTTTTGAGGTCCGGCTTAAAAATTTGAGTGCCGGCCGGCACTGTTTTGAAAAATTAGAGTGCCGTCCGGCACTCCATTTTGGGTTATTTAAAATATTATTTTTTTGACTTTTTTTCAACTTACCTCTTTTGGCAATACATTGTGGAACGTGCATGGGCAGAAAAACTGATTTTTCTGCCCTTCCAAAAGCATTTTTGGCATGTAAAACTGAGATATAATCCTATATATGTATGCATATTTAAACTAACGCAGACCCGAAGCGTTAAAACTTTGATTAGCGATAACTTTCTCGTTTATGGTCCGATTTGAATGCATGATGCATCATTTTGATCGTGTTGATCTAAAGACTCATTTAAAATTATTTTGGTGTCAATTGGACGTCCCAAGAAAAATCGGGTCGAAACCCTAGAAATGTACGAATTTCCGTGCCAAAACGCCCAGAGTTCAAATCGAGTGCAAGTCGTGTCGTTGTGATCATGTTGACCTAACGACTCGTGTGAATGTATTTTTATATCAATCGGATGCCCAGAACAAACTGGGACCAAAAACCCTAAATGTGCACAAATTTCCGTGTCAGGGTTTGTTTTTTGATTTTTTAGTCCGTAAAACCCCATGCACGTTATAATTGAAATGTAGGTGGAAAAATGAGGTGTCTACACTTATATGCAACAACAATATCGATTAAGCCAACTACAACATGACAAAGTAATTACGTATTCCGTGCATCGCGCGGATCTGTGACTAGTTTATAAGTAATGGCTCTCCTTAAATTTTTTTTTTTTTTCTTATTTTTTTTGGTTCCGCCTCTGAGGATGATAGTATGGTGAAAATGCATAAACAAAAAAAAGAAGAATATTGAAATGAAGGGGAAAGAACAAAAAGAGTGATAAACTTGATTAATTTATAAACCAAAGAAGAAAAAGAAAAAGAAACTGCCTAACTTATAAGATCAATTTATTGCAAAACAATAAATCTAGTGACAAATTTTCACAACTTTTTACAATTGTTGATGTGGCTTGTTGTGATTGGCGTCAATGGTTGACTCATGTGAAAATAATGTTTCAATCAAAAGATTATGAAAATTTGTGTGCCAACATTGCTCAACAAAAATGTTTAGTTTCATACAATCATGCATGATGTTACAATATTGGAAAATTACATACAATACACACCAAATATTTGTAAGTTGTAGCTTGAGTTCAATACTGATCTAGAATAGCTCACTAATACGTTGTCTTTCATCGATGATCATACCAAATATAACAAAGAAAAAACCCTTAAATTAAACAAATCTTAGCTTTTTATATAGGAAATCACAATGGTCAAAGATGCAACTATTAAGGGAAGATGAAGCAAGATGGCAAACACAACAAAAGGGGGGAAAAGCCTTACCAAGACGACAAGACAAAATGAAAGAAAACGAAGGTGAATAGAGTGTCAGTGGTGTCTGAATTTTGTTCCCATGCTCCTACTTTCACATAAACATTAAAACCAAGAAACTCCTATGATCTTCTCTTTTAATTATGAAACTTCCCACCAAGTTCATGGTTAACGCATTACAACAGCAACTTGGCCAATAACATTTCAGTTATCTGATTGATCTGCTAATAGAGATACATATTTTCTGCAGAAAGTGATAGCATACAGAAACAATGTTGCACTTTATGGCCCTTGCTTGGTGAATGAGACTTACAGCCACAGGGACTAATGAAAATCTCAGTCACTTGTTTAAAATTCATTTCAACATATGGATAATATGACCTCAAGGCATTGTTTAGGGATCAAACTTTGTTCCTCCTAAAAATCATCATGATTTAGCAAATTGAAATTTCCTTTTCCTTTAAGTCAAATATACATTTTTCAGGAAAGAGATTTCATTAATGATAATAATAATCATACTTCTAGATAAAAAGGACGGCTTAACTCAAGTGTAAAATTAGACGATAGTACTAAAGCTACAAAATTTCAACTGCAACTAATTCCTTCTGGCTATACATAATAAATCCCTAATCACTAATTCCTTCTGGCTATACATAATAAACCCCTAATCACGCTTTCTTTAGTCTCTTCATTCTCTCTAGGGCTCCAAGGCGGCTGTCACCATCCATCTCTTTAGTAGCAGTGGCAATTTGTCCTTCTGCATCATTATCAGCCTCATCTCTCTTACGAATCAAACCTCCAAAAACGGCTGAAGGAACATCTTTTTTTTGGGCTATTTCGACCTTTTCATCATTGTCTGAATCACTTTCTTCTGATACCTTGATGTCTTCATGATTTACAGCAACTTCTATACCTCCATCGGAACCCGCACTGACAAAGCAAACTTTTCTGCTGCTATCTTTAGCTGCAGCATTGTCAACCACAGGAGCTAACTGCCTTTCAGAAACACTTCTTTTGATACAAAGCATTTCTCTGAAAGTGTCTTCATTTCCATGCTGCACCTCAAATTCATGCCATTTATTCCAAACATCCCCATCAGATGGTGGATCTGCAAATTGAGATGCAGATATATATATTCCACGAGCACGATCAATTTCTCCTAGGCTCTTCTCGAGCTCAGCCTACTTCAAGTACATGATCTTCACATCTTTGTCTAGAAGACCAGACTCTATCGCTTGCTCATATATTTCCCTAGTTTTTGGGACACCATATATCTCTGCAGCTCGAGCAATGTAAATTTCATACATGCTCAGTTTCTCATTGTTTGGAACAGCCTTAGTTGCTTGATCATAGGCCTTCATAGCTCGCTTTGCCAGACCATAATCCTCCTCCAGCTTGGCATATTGAAGATATAAAGGTTTTACTGCATCAGCAGGGGCCTGATATGCATAAGAAAAGAAAATGATAAAGGTCAGTATCCAACCATGTTTATTGTGATGGTTACATTTAGCACCATTCAAACTAAAAACTAAATTCATAACCCAGCATATAAGAGAGAGGCATAACATCAGTGAACAAGGAGGAATAATCCAAACGTGGCAACATGAAAGAATAAATAACTTAGATTTACACAAATCCTGGATACAGATATTGTACTACATCAGTCCAAGGTAAGATACTATTCCCATCATCTAGTGATCTTAATCTATTCCTTGTCTCTGCAAAAGAAATTCCATTCAAAATGCACAGTTAAATTTGTATTACAAATTGATCCTCAATCCCCCCTATGAGCTATAGCTAAGCTCAAAACTAATATTGCATTTGTTAAAGCAAATCCCTCTTATAACTGGATGTCATACAGCTTACACTCCTTAAAAGTATTCCCTATGAGCATTTAAAATAACTTTAAAACCATAAGCCATAACTATATTGATGATCATAACTGTAGAAATAATTTGCTGAATATATTCGGTATATTTATTCTTCTCTCTAGGAGGTAGATTATATAGGGTACAATAGATCTAAATTTGCTGACTCCTACAATTACTCCTACAATTATGCTTACACAATTGACTCCTATAATTATGCTAATCAGATCTAATTACACCTCCTATAATTATGCTAATTACATCTAATTACACAATCAACTACAATTACAATATACAAATATATACTGACAACACTCCCCCTCAAGCTGGAGAGTAGATATCAATGACTCCCAGCTTGCTACAAATAGAATCAATGGCATTCTTAGGAAGAGCTTTAGTGAAGATGTCTGCTAGTTGACTTCCAGAAGGTACAAACGGTGTGATGATGTCTTTCGATTCTACTTTAGAACGAACAAAGTGACAATCAACTTCGATATGCTTGGTTCTTTCATGGAAAACTGGATTACTAGCAATATGAATGGCTGCTTGATTGTCACAGTAAAGAGGTGTCGGACCTTGTGTTAAGAGTCCGAATTCTTGAAGAACTGTTCTCAACCAGGTTAACTCACAAGTGGAATGGGCCATGGCACGGTACTCTGCTTCAGCACTAGAGCGAGCCACAACTGACTGCTTCTTACTTCTCCAAGTGACAAGATTGCCTCCTATGAAGGTGCAATAACCAGTGGTAGATTTTCGATCTGAAGGTGACCCTGCCCAGTCAGCATCAGTATAACCTTCAATGCGGAGATGACCAGATGATCGATAAAAGAGGCCACGACCTGGAGCATTTTTCAGATACTTCAGGATGCGTATGACTGCATTCATATGAGGAACTCGAGGGTTGGTCATAAATTGACTCACAACACTAACTGCATAAGAAATATCAGGTCGAGTAATGGTTAGATAAATAAGTTTACCCACAAGTCTGCGATAGGTGTCTGGATCATCAATAAATTCACCCTCATCTGGCATCAATTTCAAATTGGACTCCATTGGTGTAGCAACAGGTTTGGAGCCAAGATAGCCTGTGTCTTGCAATATATCAAGGGTATATTTTCTCTGGGATAAGCTTATTCCTGCTTTTGACCTAGCGACCTCAATACCAAGAAAATAACGAAGCTTACCCAAGTATTTAGTGAGAAAACTTGAGCTGAGATGATTTATCAAGATCTGAATACCTTCCTTGTCACTCCCAGTAATAACGATATCATCCACATAAACCACAAGTATCACAATACCCGTTTTTGTCTTTTTAAAGAAAACAGAGTGATCAGCTTGGCTCCGAGTCATACCATGAGAAACTACTGCCTTACTGAATTTGTCAAACCAAGCACGGGGAGATTGTTTGAGGCCATAGATAGATTTCTTCAGATGACACACATACTCCCCCTTGGACTCAAACCCAGGTGGTTGAGCCATGTACACTGTCTCATTAAGATCACCATGTAGAAAGGCATTTTTGACATCAAGTTGGTGAAGTGGCCAATCAAGATTAGCAGCCAGAGATATAATGATGCGAATAGAGTTCAGTTTGGCAACAGGAGAAAATGTCTCAGTGTAATCAAGACCATAAGTCTGAGTAAAGCCCTTAGCTACAAGACGAGCTTTCAGACGATCAACACTGCCATTAGGATTTTGTTTAACTGTAAAAACCCAACGACAGCCAACAATAGATGTACCTGCAGGTTTATGAACGAGATCCCAAGTATGATTCAAGTCTAAAGCATGCATCTCTTCTTCCATGGCCTTACGCCAACCAGGGTGAGAAAGTGCTTCCCTGTAGGACTTGGGAACAACAATAGATGAGACTGGACAAAGAGAATGCTTTAAAAGAAGAAGATAAGTGATCAAAGGAAACAAAGTTAGAGATAGGATGGTCGGTACAAGTGCCGCTTACTCTTACGAAGGGCAATAGGAAGATCAAGATCTGAGGTAGACTGAGGAAGAGGTGGATCTGCAGACGTCGAGGCGGATGAGGGAGGCAATGGAGGGGACTCTACTTGTGGTGGAACTAGAGGTGCATCTTGATGGCGACGACGAACATAAACCTGAGAGATAGGTGGAGCCTGTGGAGCAAAGGGAATAGGTGTAGGAATAACAGGACTAGATAGGATAGATTCCTGTAACTGTCCTCCCTGAGGAGAATAATAAGGAACATCCTCAAAAAATGTCACATCAGCACTAACAAAATGTTTCTGTAAGGAAGGACTGTAACACCGATAACCTTTCTGAGTGCGAGAATAACCGAGAAAGATGCACTTGTGTGCACGAGGATCAAGTTTGTCTCGACTAGGATTGAGATTATGGACAAAAGAAACACAACCAAAGACTTTAAGGGGAACAGAGAAAGGACTCTTATCAGCAAATAAAATCTCAAAGGGAGACTTACCTTTGAGAACACGAGAGGGCATTCTATTCAAAAGATATGTAGCAGTAAGAACTGCATCTGCCCAAAAAGATTTAGGAACATGCATTTGGAGCATAAGAGCACGAGCAATAGCTAGAATGGGCCCATTTTTACGTTCAGCAATGCCGTTTTGTTGAGGAGTACGAACACAAGATGTTTGATGAATAATACCCCTAGACGTAAGAAATTCTTGAAATGAACTTTCTGTATATTCACGAGCATTGTCAGTGCGGAAAGCAAGAAGTTTGGCATTAAATTGATTAGAGATTTCAGCATAAAAAGATTGAAAAGTTGCAAACAATTGAGATCTATCTTTAAGCACATACACCCAAGTTAAACGAGAATGATCATCAATAAAAGTAACAAAATAACGTGCACCACATAAACCAGTAGTGCGAGCTGGTCCCCAAACATCAGAATGGACCAACTCAAAAGGATGTAAACATGGCTCATCATTACGAAGTTTAAAAGTAGCTCTATGATGTTTACTCAGTTCACAAGTTTCACAATTAAAGCTAGAAAAATCAGATAAAGATGGAACTAATTTTTGAAGATTGAGGAACGAGGGGTGTCCAAGACGGCAATGCCACTGATATGGAGAGACTGAGGAACGTAGAGCAGATGGAATCGAGGTGTGAAACGGTCGAAAGTAGTAGAGTCCATCCTTCTCAAAGCCCCCACCAATCATCCTCTTCGTCTTTAGATCCTGAAAGACACAATAAGATGGAAAGAAGGCAATAGAACAATGTAAGGCAACGGTAAGCTTGTGAACAGATAATAAATTAAAAGGAAACTCAGGTAAGTATAAGACATTGGAAAATGTGAGATTAGGAGTGCTAACAGTACCTATCCCTTGGACAGGGGTTTTAGTGCCATTAGCAACAGTGACAGAAAAAGGAGAACAAGGATCCGAAATATTCGAAAGAAGTGAAGAATTACCAGTCATATGATCAGAGGCTCCCGAGTCAATAACCCAAGAAGGACTAGATGATGAATGAAGACAGGTGTTACCTGAGGCGACCATGGAGGAGGATGAGGCACGTTGGAGAATTGAATCATACTCAGCCTTGCTTATAAGAACCTGCTCCTCAGAAGGGGTGGAGTTATCCCCATCAACAGTAGCATGATTAGCCCAAGCTGGTTTGCCATGAAGCTTCCAACAGAAATCAACTGTGTGGTTAGTGCGACCACAATGAGTACATTTCTTTAGGCCGCGGCCACCACCCCCACTACGACCACCTCGGCCACCACGACCATTATGGGTACCCCGGCGAGAGCTATGATCACCACGCTCCCCCTGAGGAGTATCATAATGCCCAACAAGAGCAGATCGCTCGTCTTTGACACCAGAAGATGAGATAGCTGCTCTTCTAACTCGAGCATAAGTCTCACGAACAGTAGGTATGTCCTTTCCAGATAGGATCTGAGAGCGAATGGGATCAAGGTCTGGCTTAAGACCAGATAAAAACTTAGCAACTCGAAATTCTTCCCGATACTTTTGCTGTTTCTGCAAGTCAGTGGACAATGGTTGATACACATTAAGTTCATCCCACATACCTTGGAGAAGAGAGAAATATTCCTCAATTGAGCGATCACCCTGCTGGAGAGAGAACATATCTTGATAAAGCTCATGAATTCGAGTAATATTTTCTTCAGAAGAATACATGAGATGCAGTGTATCCCAAATATCCTTAGAAGATTCCAAGTACGACACATTGTTGAATACATCGGGTTCCAGGCTGTTCCATAACCAAGTCATAATCTGTGCATCCTCTTTGATCCACTTAGAAATTTTGGTGGCATCAGTGGGTTTGGTAGTCGTTAGATACGATTCTTTGCCACGACCAGTCAAGAAAACAAGAACAGCACGTGACCACTGAAGATAATTGGAGCCCTTTAATTTGGTACTAGTCATAGAACCAAAGAAAAGAGAATCCTGAAAGTCTTTGGTGTCACCCATAATTAAAAAAAAAATGGAATAGAACAGTAACTCAATATCAAAGTAACAGTGACCAAGCTTGCATGTGAGACAAAAAGAGCCACAGTAACACAGAAATATCACGAGGCAGTAAGGAGTAAAAGACTAATATGTTACCAAGCAGTCGAGATAACAAAAAAAGAGGCCGAGAGTACCACAAAGGAGTCGGTGTTACCAAAGATGAGATGGCGTTTACCAAAGATGCAAGTGACCACCACGAGTAGTCTGATACCCACTTTTAAAAAAAAGGAATCTGATACCCACGGACTTAAGAGCCAGGGGTCAAATGTTCACTGTGGGTTCGAGAAGAGCCGAGAGAGGTGGGTGCTGGCAGCGGCGTGAGAGAGCCAAGACGAGGTCCAAGACAGGCCTGGGAATAGCCGAGAGCAGTAGATCGAGAGTCGAGAGCCACCGAAGTAAGACCTGTGGTGCAAAGAAAGGCCGAGAGGGTCACCGCAAGTCTAGGGGGAGCACCAGGAGCTGAGATGGTCACCGGCGAAGCCCGGTGAGCCGATATAAGTCCGAGATGACCACCGGCGAAGCCTGGTTATCGAGATAGGTACTGGCGAGTCCTGGCGGCGCCGGAATCCGAGACAGAGAACAAGGAAACCCTAAATTTTTAGGGTTTTCAAAGAGGAACAGGTAACCCGCTCTGATACCATGTAGAAATAATTTGCTGAATATATTCGGTATATTTATTCTTCTCTCTAGGAGGTAGATTATATAGGGTACAATAGATCTAAATAAGGAAACAATTAATCACATCTAATTACACGATTAACTCCTACAATTACGCTATACAAATATATACTGACAACAATAACAAACCCAACTTCTGCTCCCACATGTTTTTTTATTCATCCAACTTTATTCCTCCTACCCATCATCATTATTTAGCAAATTGAAATGCTATTAGCCAACTCCTATGATTTCCTAAATTCCTAATTTAAGTATGTAACTTCCAACCAGGTTCATGGTTAACACAGTTCAACAGAAACTTGGCTAATAACATTATAGTTATCTGATTGATCTGTTAATTAATATTCACAATTTTCTGCAGAAGATGATAGCATACAGAAACAATGTTGCACTTAAAGTCCCATCTAGGTGAATGAGTCTTAAAGCCACACTGACTTATGAAAAACTCAATCACTTGTGCATACCGTTTCAACAGCATGCTCGAACAGCTCTCTCGCCCGTTCCCGTTCCAGTTTCGTCTTTCCATATCTCTTTACAAACTTTGAGAGGTACGTGACCCATATGTCTTTGACATGGGCAGGGCCGGCCCAAGCATAAAGCCATTTAAGCAATGGCTTGAGGCCCCCGAAATTGGAAAGGCCCCATAATTTTAAAAGCCCACATGTATAAGCCCATTTTAATCATTAACATATTCAATAAAAAAAAAATTTTCCAGCAGCTGCAGCTGGCTTACTGCACAGCAGCTGCAGAGCATTAAAGTCCATCAATTCTGCAGGATTTCCAGCCGGCTGCTGCAGATTTGTTTTCCTTTTTCAGTACACGTGTCAACTCCCTCAATGTTTTAGATATTAAAATACAAAGTAAATATATATTTTTTTTTTCCAGCAGCTGCAGCTGGCCTGCTGCGCATTAAATTCCATCAATTCCAGGATTTTTCAGCCGGCTGTTGAAGATTTTTTTCCCTCTCTCTGTACGCGTGTCAGCTCCTTCAACGTTTTAGACATTAAAATACAAAATAAAATTTTCTTTTATGCAGCCGGCTGCTGTTGATTTAATTTATCAATTGTACACTAATAGTATAAGATTTTTTTTTTCTCTCTCACGTGACATCTCAACTCCCTCAGGCCTCACCGTCTCTTTCTCTACTCTTCAGACTTCAATTTCTCCACTTTTCTCCTAAGTCCAAACTTTTGCTCTCAGTCTCACTCTCTACTTATTGCTTTTGCTGAATCGCTCTCTCTCTCTCTCTACGTCTTGAAATCTTCTACAAAATTTGGATTCAACGTATAAATAGGTAATAATATCAATCTTTACCCTCTTGAATAAATTTTTTTTTTCTTAGCAATTGGGATTTGTTTAATAAACTGTGAATTTTTTATATTCATTGTTCAGGTATTAATTTTATGTAGATGAGTAGATATTGGGAAAAATCAACATAATCAGGTTCTATTGTTCTATACTTTCCTATTTTAATTTCATTAAATTTTACTTATTAGTTAGATACTATTGTAGACTTGTAGTATTGTTACATGTTTTGGCTGTTATTTGTTTTTTGGATGTAAAGTATTTGTTGTTTGTTTGTTTGTTTGTTTTTTTTTCCTATATGGCTCCTCGAAAATATGAATCTGGGCATCAGAAACTAAAAAAAAAAAGAAGAATAGAAAAATTGATTGAATCCCAAAAGGGAGCTCTTGAAAAATTTGTTACAAGTAATAAACAAAATATCACAGAAAAATTAGGTGATAGTTCAACAAATGAACAAGAAATTCATCTTAAAGAATTAGAAGATAATACAATAATACCATCAAAAGATACAAATGAAAATAATCCTTACGATAGCCAATTGAAAGATACTAATGAAAATAATCTTAATGATAGTCAATCAAAAGATACTAATGAAAATATACCGAATGATGATCAAAATTTTAATATACCTACTTTTGATGAAGAACATGAAACAAATTTAGAAGCAAATGAATATATTAACGAAACACTTGATTATAGGCCTTTAAATATTTATGATCCAGCTCATTGGAAAAATATTGACTCAAAATTGAGAGATTTATTAGTAGAAAAGGGTCCAATTAGACATAATGATTCAGAATTTCCTAAAGATAGAAACTCTAGGCATTTTTCTACTACATATTACACTCGAATCTTACCAAATGGGGAGAAACATGATAGAAAATGGTTAGTGTATTCAAATGAATTAGATAGTGTATTTTGTTTTTGTTGCAAGTTGTTTAATTCGGAATCTTGTGCAAATCAATTAGCTAATCAAGGAACTAATGATTGGAGAAATCTTAGTGGTAAAATTAAAAGACATGAAACAAGTAGTGAGCATATTACTAATATGAACACTTGGAGTGATTTACAAATAAGATTATTGAAAAATAAAACAATTGATAAAAATGTTCAAGAACTAATTAACAAAGAAAAAGATCGTTGGAAAAATGTATTACAAAGAATTATTGCAATCATAAAGACTTTAGGTAAAAATAATTTGCCATTTCGAGGAACAAAAGAAAAAATTTATCAAGAAAATAATGGAATTTTTTTAAGTTTAATTGAAATGATTGCAGAATTTGATCCGGTAATGCAAGAACATATTCATCGTATTCAACAAGGTGAAATTCATAACCATTATCTTGGTCATAAAATTCAAAATGAATTGATACAAATGATAGCAAATGAAATTAGAAGTAAAATTATTAAAAAAATTAAAGAAGCAAAATATTTTTCTATTATACTTGATTGCACTCCTGATATAAGTAATCAAGAACAAATGACTCTCGTACTAAGATGCGTGGATATTTCAACAAGTCCAATAAAAATAGAAGAATATTTTTTAGAATTTATAAAAGTAGATGTCACTACTGGTTTAGGTCTTTTTAATGAACTTATAAATGTAATAACGAAATTTCAACTTAACATTAATGACATACGAGGACAAGGTTATGATAATGGATCTAATATGAAAGGAAATAAACAAGGTGTACAAAGAAGACTTCTAGATATTAATCCTAAAGCATTTTACACACCATGCGGTAGTCATAACATTAATCTAGTACTTTGTGATATGGCAAACTCTTGTACTAAAGCTGTATCTTTTTTTGGAGTGGTACAACGTTTGTATACATTATTTTCTTCTTCAACAAAGAGATGGAATATTTTAAAAAAAAAACTATCAAAATTCACTCTTAAGCCGTTATCACAAACACGTTGGGAAAGTCGCATTGAAAGTGTTAAAGCTATAAGATTTCAAGCTTCAAAAATAAGGGATGCTTTGTTAGAGTTAGCAGAAAGTAGTGATCAAGATTCTAAAACAAGAAGTGAAGCTAACTCTTTAGCAAAATATGAGTTTGGAGATTTTGAGTTCTTATTGAGTTTGACTATTTGGTATGAAGTGTTATTTGCGGTCAATTCAGCTAGTAAAATTTTACAATCTAAAGATATGCATATTGATGTGGCTATAAATCAATTAAAAACTCTTATAGATTTTTTCAAAAATTATAGAGAAACTGGATTTGCAACTGCTATGAGTTCAGCCATAGAGATTGCTAAAGAATTAGAAATTGAACCGATTTTTCAAGAAAAACGTGTAATTCGTAGGAAAAGACACTTTGATGAAAATGTTGATCACGAGATAACACAATCCGTTGAAGAATCTTTTAGAATTGATTATTTCTTATTTATAGTTGATCAAGCTATTTCCTCAATTGAGCAAAGGTTTGAACAGTTTCATATATATGAAAAACTTTTTGGTTTTCTATTTAGCTTCGAAAAATTAAAATCATTTGACGATGATAGCTTAAAAGATAAATGTCTTTGTCTCGAAAGTGCTCTCACATATAAAAATTCCATTGATATTGATGGTTTAGATTTATTTTCGGAATTAAAAGTTTTAAGAGAAGTTATACAAACAGAAGAAAACAAGAACACTCCAGTTGACATATTGAATTATATTAAAAAATTAGAATCTTTTCCAAATGCTTGTATCGCATATAGAATTTTATTAACAATTCCTGTAACAGTTGCTTCTGCAGAAAGAACTTTTTCAAAATTAAAATTGATAAAATCTTACCTAAGATCGACTATGTCACAAGAAAGATTAAGTGGATTAGCGATTTTATCAATTGAAAAGAACATGTTAGAGAAAATTGATTATAAAAGTTTAATAAATAATTTTGCATCTAAAAGAGCAAGAAAAATGAAATTCTAGTAAAAAAATTATAGATATTAATTTAATTTAGTATTGAATGGTTAATAAAAAAAAAAAAAAAAAGGCCCCAATTTTAGATTTGGCTTGAGGCCCCCAAAAAGTTTGGGACGGCCCTGGACATGGGGATACTTAAATATCTTCACACCTCTTTCATATACTTTGAATGCATCTTCAAAATATTGTCAAACCAGTTGTCAATAAAAGTAAAAACTAAAGGAACATAAAAGCAGAACTATTGGTGGAATGCCCATACCTCCAGCAGACGAGCATAATTAAGAACAATTTGTGGCGTTGCTATTGAGATGTCCAAAATCCGCTCATACACTGCCCTTGTGGACTCCAAGGTACCCAGGCTCTCGAGATAGAAGCTCCACAGTTTCAATGATTTGAAAAGATTGATCTGAACAGGATCACTGCAAGTGAAAACAAACAAGCCCAAATGTTAGTTATGTTCCACAATACACCACTGTCCACGACTAAGATTTAGACTGAGTAGAACAATACAATAACATGATATAATATATTCAGATTTAGATTCAGAGCAACACATTAACAGATAGAACTACGAAACACAAAATATATATGAGATTATCCAAACGGGCTATCTTTTCAAAATATGATGTCACCTAAAACAAGCATAAGGAAAAATCATGAGTGTTCATGTGTGATTGGAAGTGAGATCCTATCAACAAGATTTTCCTTTTTTTTCAATGTATTGGATATGAATTTGCAACAAATCGTCAATTCTGATTTTCCTTTGTTTGTAACTGTTTTAATTTTTAAGATCGATGCATATATCGATGTGACTGAGAATGCGTCAATTATCTTTCACACGCATCCACTATCTTACTTAAGATCCTTTTCTGATGATTTTGACTTTGTGTTCAAAAGGGAATGGTGTAGTATTTTCCAAAATGAAGAGTACTTGTAAGCTATGATGCAAAATCTACTTTGTTATACATTCATTATTGAAGAAAATGCTAAGTAGCAACTAAATCGATGAAAAACAATTAATTGCAATTGAAACTAAAGATTTAAGCAATCTACAAAACTACAAGTTTGTTGTAAAGTTAAAAGATCTTAAGCCAATGCTTGTAATAAATCCAAGGTCTATGGCAAGTGTTTTACTTGGATTACTTTCTTTCTTTTTGGCATCTGGAACTTATGGACACAACGGAATAAGGTGATTTTTCAACATACTAATCCCAACCCTTGGCTTGCTAGCTCAGTTGAAAATCTTGTTATGGAGTTTGTCTGTTGTATTCAAGTTCCTTCTGTTAGTAGATCTCCTACTACTATGCTTGTTAGATGGGAGAAGCCTAGCCCAAGTTGGTTCAAATTAAACACTGACGGTTCAAGTCGTTTTTATCCAATGGTTACAGGGAGTGGTGGGCTTATACGAAACTCGAATAGTGACTGGATTATGGGGTTTGTGAGGAAAATTGGTATTACTAGTAGTGCTGCAGCGAATTTTGGGCGTAAACACCTCAATCAACGTATGTGGTAAGATATAATGTTTACTAGTCTAAAACTGAAGCCACCTCTTGGATTTCGTGTATAAATGACATCTCATGGCTTTTTCATTTTTGTAATCCATTCCAATAAACATTTTGCAAGAACAACATGGGTTTTATCTTTTTCATAGCAAAGTCGAAATTCAAACTTTATTATCTCGAATATTGGATCATCTTCAAACAAAATTGTGCACTTTACTGTGTTTTGATACAAGTATGGGCAAAATAACTTCTAAAAAATGCGCTATTGGGCCAAAATTACCAACCAGATCAATTTCCTATGATCCAGGATTGTGATCTTGACAACGATGCCCCATCAAGAACATCTTGCATCTATTATCTTAAATGTAGTAAAAAGAACCATAAAACTATAAATCCAAAAAAAATATTATCTAACAATGGTATTACATTTAACAATACAATATTTATTTAAAAAGGAACACGATAACTTGCTTGATATAATTCAACTTCAAAACCCATGTAAAAGACTATATACCCAAAGAAGATTCAAATCAATACAAATTTATATAAAATTCAACTCCCACATGATATCAATTTTGGGTTCGAAACGCCTCAATCAGTGTAGCTTACAACTTAAATATATAAAATTGGGTATATAGTATCCTTAAATTACAAAACTCTAAAAAATAATAATAATAAAAAGGACAATTGAAAATCTCCATATAGTAACTCCAGTTATTGCACTAACCCCAAGACTCCTTCATTTGAATCTGAAATCATTCCACATAAAAATGTGAAACTTAACTCAATAAATTAAGTAGGTAATCATAAACACAAAACAATATGCATTTTTTTTTTTTTTTGATAAGTGCAAAACAATATGCATCTCATACAAAAAGTATATAAACCCTATCCACCAATATTATAATTAAGAGATTATTCTCCAAGAGACAAATGTGCAAGCACTTAGGTGAGATAAACAAGTCATATTTTGAAAATCAACACTTAAGTTTCTTTGAAGTGAGATAGACAGGTCATAAATAAAATCATCCTACTATTCAATAATACATGGTCAGAGTTATATGCTGAACTTTCTAGCCAAAAACTTGTAATTGTGGAGAAAAAAAAATAACTTATAGTAAAAAATGGATTTTTGCAAATCATGATGAGACATTTAACTTAAGGCCAATAGAATAAATAAGTATGGTCAAGTTATAATATAGGACTTTAAGGGTGTAATGTTATTGCGAATCAAAATTATCTCAAACTTAATCAAATTATAATTAGAATAAAACCACAAAAACGGTAATTTTAATTTCCCAAAAGGTTGTGATACATAGTTGAGGAAAATCTCCACAAAATTATGGGTTTTAGAGACATCTCGATAAGGATTTGATACAAATCACAACTTAAAGATTTTTTTTTTTTTGAAATAATCTTCAAGCACTATTTCATTGACATCTCATAAAACATAAATAATTTGAAAATAAATGAATCAGTAAGAATTCAAGGCTTCAATATGAGTTCCAATTAAAACATTGTAAAACAAGAGATATAAGGTCATCTAAAGTTTATGCAAATGTGTTGTCTTGAGTAAAATGATATTTGTAAGGATGGCTCAAGTGTAATATTGGTGGTTAGCACTAAAGCTACAAAATTTCAGCTGCAACTAATTCCTTCTGGCTATACATAATCGCTCCCAATAAACCCCTAATCACGCTTTCTTTAGTCTCTTTATTCTCTCTAGAGCTCCGAGGCTGCTATCACCATCCTTGTGGCATTTTGCCCTTCTGCATCATTGTCAGCCTCATCTCTCTTACGAACCAAACCTCCAAAAACAGCTGAAGGAACATCTTTTTGGGCTATTTCAACCTTTTCATCATTGTCCAAATCACTTTCTTCTGATAGCTCGATGTCTTCATGATTTACAGCAACTTCTATAGCTCCATCGGACTGTGATTCCACACCTGCACAGACAAAACCAACTTTTCTACTGCTATCTTTAGCTGCAGCATTGTCAACCACAGGAGCTAACTGCCTTTCAGAAACACTTCTTTTGATACAAAGCATTTCTCTGAAAGTGTCTTCATTTCCATGCTGCACCTCAAATTCATGCCATTTATTCCAAACATCCCCATCAGATGGTGGATCTGCAAATTGAGATGCAGATATATATACTCCACGAGCACGATCAATTTCTCCTAGGCTCTTCTCGAGCTCAGCATACTTCAAGTACATGATCTTCACATCTTTGTCTGGAAGACCAGACTCTATCGCTTGCTCATATATTTCCCTAGTTTTTGGGACACCATATATCTCTGCAGCTCGAGCAATGTAAATTTCATACATGCTCAGTTTCTCATTGTTTGGAACAGCCTTAGTTGCTTGATCATAGACCTTCATAGCTCGCTTTGCCAGACCATAATCCTCCTCCAGCTTGGCATATTGAAGATATAAAGGTTTTACTGCATCAGCAGGGACCTGATATGCATAAGAAAAGAAAATGATAAAGGTCAGTATCCAACAAGTTTTATTGTGATGGTTACATTTAGCACCATTCAAACTAAAAACTAAATTCATAACCCAGCATATAAGAGAGAGGCATAACATCAGTGAACAAGGAGGAATAATCCAAAAGTGGCAACATGAAAGAATAAATAACTTAGATTTACACAATTCCTCGATACAGATATTGTACTACATCAGTCCAAGGTAAGATACTATTCCCATCATCTAGTGATCTTAATCTATTCCTTGTCTCTGCAAAAGAAATTCCATTCAAAATGCACAGTTAAATTTGTATTACAAATTGATCCTCAATCCCCCCTATGAGCTACAGCTAAGCTCAAAACTAATATTGCATTTGTTAAAGCAAATCCTTCTTATAACTGGATGTCATACAGCTTACACTCCTTAAAAGTATTCCCTATGAGCATTTAAAATAACTTTAAAACCATAAGCCATAACTATATTGATGATCATAACAAACCCAACTTCTGCTCCCACATGTTTTTATTCATCCAACTTTATTCCTCCTACCCATCATCATTATTTAGCAAATTGAAATGCTATTAGCCAACCCCTATGATTTCCTAATTTCCTAATTTAAGTATGTAACTTCCAACCAGGTTCATGGTTAACACAGTTCAACAGAAACTTGGCTAATAACATTATAGTTATCTGATTGATCTGCTAAGTAATATTCACAATTTTCTGCAGAAGATGATAGCATACAGAAACAATGTTGCACTTAAAGTCCCATCTAGGTGAATGAGTCTTACAGCCACACTGACTTATGAAAAACTCAATCACTTGTGCATACCGTTTCAACAGCATGCTCAAACAGCTCTCTCACCCGTTCCAGTTTCGTTTTTCCATATCTCTCTACAAACTTTGAGAGGTACATGACCCATATGTCATTGACATGGGGATACTTAAAGATCTTCACACCTCTTTCATATACTTTGAATGCATCTTCAAAATATTTATGTTCCTGCAAAAGTCAAACCAGTTGTCAATAAAAGTAAAAACTAAAGGAACATAAAAGCAGAACTATTGGTGGAATGCCCATACCTCCAACAGACGAGCAAAATTAAGAACAATTTGTGGCGTTGCTATTGAGATCTCCAAAATCCGCTCATACACTGCCCTTGTGGACTCCAACGTACCCAGGCTCTCTTCTAAATCGAGATAGAAGCTCCACAGTTTCAATGATTTGAAAAGATTGATCTGAACAGGACCATCAGCAGCCACTGCAAGTGAAAACAAACAAGCCCAAATGGTAGTTATGTCCCACAGTACACCACGACTAAGATTTAGACTGAGTAGAACAATACAATAACATGATATAATATATTCAGATTTAGATTCAGAGCAACACATTAATAGACAGAACTACAAAACACAAAATATACAGTAACAAAAGGAAAGAAACAGTAGACGAGGAAGGGTTAGAATGACCTCTTTGTTTGACCTCCACCGATGGCTCTGCTGTAGCCCGCTTCATCAATTCTAAGGCTCCTTTGAAATTATTTTGCCTCAATTCCATCTCCGCCCACTCACACCAAACACTAGCCAGATGATCAATAGCCTTGTAATTGAATTGAACAGCTACATTAAAAATAATTCTGGCATTTTGAATATCATTTTGGTTGACATAGAGGTTGGCATAATTAACCCAGAGGGTATGAGGTTTCCCCACAGCTTTCATTGGATCAATGGTCCTCACTGCGTCAGTGTAAGTCAAGATCTGCTTGTTGTGATCACCCTCAAACAGCTTCACCCTTTGATGCCACAGTTCCACATTGTGAGGATTTTGGCGTAACAGGACACTATTAGCCAACTCGGGTCTCCTCTTTATGAGAGAGTCCAATCGAGCAAGCCTGACATCCACATCCACATCCTTATCATCATCACCATGATATAACCAAAACCCATCAAGAATCTTCTTCTCAAATTTAGCCACTGAATCCAACCCAACATCTTCCTCTTCCTCATCGTCATGGCTCAATGTAGTTTCCATCTTATGTGTTAAGATAGTCTCTTCAAATTGCATATAGGAATCGAAAACTACACTAAAGTCTCTCACAGTAAGCACACTCATCATACCCTCCTCGAATATATCCCTTGCCTTCTCGTGCAAATTGCGCCTAATATAATACTCGGCGAGCGAGGTCCACAACCGCCCCACCTCATCAGTGAACTTCTTAATCCCACCCCTAATAATCGCATCCACATTCAACCCGGAAACCTCATCGGCATGCCTAGTAAGCAACTCACACAATTCCAACCACAACCCATGTTTAGTTTTCCCTTTAATCGAACAAAACTCATCGTCATTCAACACAGAAGCTAACCTCTCCGAGGCCTCTTGCCAAAGACTAGAACTAACCAAAAAATCAATGAAATCTTCAACATGAGTAGGGTCGAATTTCAAATACCTGCGATGAACCCTAAGCGAGGTTTCAATCGGGACACCTTTCTGGTCAACGAAGAGTAAGTAGAGTTCCCAAACGCGGCCATGTTGAGTGACAGGGAGTGAGCAGAGTGCTCTATCGAAGGTTTGGCGTGTTTTCGTTACGAATTTCTGATGGGTTAGGGTTTGAAGGTACATGAGCCAAATGCGTGGCATCTTGTGCATTGTGACGAGAGCTCGCTCAAACGTGTTGTTAAGGGTTTGGTAATGGGAGTGAGAAATGGGAAGATCACGAACGAAGTCGAGTCGGTCGAGAAGGTAAGCATGCCAGAGCTTGTAGCTACCGGGGATTGCTTTTAATGCTCGCTCGTAAATCGTGAACCTCTTTTGAAAAGGAGCTTCGGTGCGAGCAATTAGGTAGCGCCACCAGAGCTTCAGACTGAATGGGTTGCGGAGGATCTCCTCTTCGTAGAGAAGGTCGTCTTGGGATGGGTACAATGGAAACTCCATCACTATCAATATTGATTCTCGCGGTTTTAAATTGTGAATTGTGATACAATCTCTATTTATATACTCTCCTACTCTTACTAGGAGGCTGGCTCAGATTTAGATTTGGGCTTTATTGAGCCCAATGGGCTCTAATATTTCTATCGAATTTGAGTTTTACACATCTTTGTCTTCTATTTTCTTTTTTCTTTTTTTATGGAAAAATTATATTTTAAACCTTTTGATTTGAGGGGTATAACAAATTAAACACCGACACCAATTGAGATTCTATGTGTGTTTCACATTTAGGTGGAAAAAAAAAAAAATGAAGCCTTAGATCATGGAGAATTGAGAGAGAGAGAGAGAGAGAGAGAGAGAGAGAGAGAGAGAGAGAGAGAGAGAGAGTATGAATTAAGATTTGAGACCAGAGAGCTTGAGAGCTTAAAACACATTTGAGAGAAGAAATGGTAACAGATTCGTGAGAGTGAGACAAGAGGGTTATCATAGTGAATCAAAGTGAGACGAGAGGGTTATAAATTTTAAAAAATAAAGAAAATGTAAGTTAACTATATATCCATGTTGGGGAAATGTCCCATGCCATATAAATCCTCCAATTTCTTCGAATTTTCAATAATGGGGTAAATGCCAGGTTTTTCCAATGATACTCACCTAGCAACGGGGTGAATGTCATTGCACTCACAATTGCTTTGAATAACTCAGTTGCAATTCTTACCTTGAAAGGGTCTTGGCCTTGGTGCTAGGTGGGCCATGCTCGAGGTTAGGGTTATTTATTTATTTATTTATTGACAAGAAAATACCTCAAGCTTCATTAACTACAAATATTAATACATCCAGCAACATCCTTCCTGAACACATGCCAAACTTGATCAAGTAAGGAAGACAAAACAACAAAACCATGCCATCTATTAGCTAGGCCCCATTTTGCTAAAACATGGGCTGCTTCATTTGATTCTCTCTTAATCCATTTAAAACTAACTTCTTCTAGCTCTGTAGCTAGTTGCAGGGGTATCTTCCAAAATGGGTCTTGTTTTCCATAACGTGGCCTGGGGGAGTTCTCCATTTTTTGCTTTGATCAGGACCTCAAAACAAATTTTGGAATCCCCTTCCACCTCCATTTTCCTCAAACCCAACAACTTAGCCATTAAAATAGCCCATTTAATTCCTTTGGCCTCTGCTTGATTAATAGTACCTTTTGACTCCATTCTAGTTCCAACAGCAATAATATTCCCTCCCCAGTCTCTAACTACAGCAGCAACACAAACTTCTTTTTCTACAACAACAACATCACAATTTATTTTGAGAGAGCCAAATGTAGGAGCCTTCCAGTTCATTGTTTGCATAGGAGTTTTGTTAGTGTCCTGCTTGATCCAGATTGTTGAACGCTCATGAAATTTCCTTTCAATAGACAGCAAAGCCACTTGCATATTAGCTTCAGATTTTTTAAATATTATCTTGTTTCTTAAATTCCAAATCTGCTCCCAAATGATCACTGCCATGGTTTGGAATTGATCTATTGGAATCTTAATTGGGACCAAATTAGAAGAGGGGTCAACCACAAGCTGTACTAGTTGGAAGCTTGACGAAACATTCCATCTATTACCAAACCATAGAGTTTTAGCCAAATCACAATCTTTGAATAGGTGCAAGCAGGATTCCTCTTCTATATGGCAAAAAGGACATTCACCCTCTTGGGTCAAACCCAATTCTTTCAACCTGCTACGAGTAGGTAGAATATTATGGGCAATTCTCCAGAGCTTCATCTTATATCTTTCATACATTCTAAGCCTCCATAACCTCCTCCACACTGATCTTTCAGGACTTGACAAAACAACTTGCTGAAGAAAGTATGCTAATTTGACAGTGAACATCCCATGAGGGTTTGCAACCCACATCATTTTATCTTGTATATTCCTCAGTGAAAGAGGAATGGCTAAAATGGCATAGCATGATTCTTCATCAAACAACTCCTTGAGTTTTGCTAAATCCCAACAACCTCTTTCTCCATCAATTAGCTGACTTACTACTAGAGATTGTTGCTCCACCAAATTATTTTTTGGGCGTGGCTTAAAATTTTCTAACCATGGTATCCAAAGATCCTCCCAAACCCTCACTTTATGCCCATTGCCAACTGCATAACAAGCCCTTTTTTTCAAAACCTCCCTAGCCTTCTCAATTCCCCTCCAAAAATTCCCCTCCAAATAGGTGAAGCTTGATAAGCTCTTCCTATATTCAACCATCCATCCCTTACTTTGTATTTGGATCTTAACAGTCTTGTGCATAAGCTTTAATGCCCTAAAATTAACATCCAACCTAACTTAGCCAATAAAGCCTGATTAAATATTTTAAATTCCCTAAACCCCAGGCCCCCTTCAGCTTTTGGACTGCACAAATCCTTCCAGTTCTTCCAAGCCATATACTTTTTAGAGGCATTATCCCCTTTCCACCAAAACCTCCTTATGGCTTTATCCATTCTATCACATGTTGGTTTGGGAACATCAAAGGCTGACATTGAGAACGTTGGGACAACCTGCACCACTGATTTGATCAGAGTATTCCTACCAGCCCATGACAGTGTTTTCATTTTCCAACCAGTCAACCTTCTGTCAACCTGCTGCACTAAATAATTAAAATTCTCTAATGGCAACAGGGGAGCTCCCAAGTATTTCACATCCCTCTCTAGTTTTCTCATTCCTAAGTGTTGAGTAATACTTAACCACAAATCATGAACGGTTAGGCTAGTGATATACTGATATTATGCTTAGGCTGCACTTTTTTTAATCACAAGATAATAGATTATGCAAGGCGTTGCTAACATAGGATCAAGGAACTAGCATGTCTAGCCACAGGTCATGGTGGCTAAGTCAAGCCCACTAATGGTGTTGGGTTATTAAGTGCTTGTAGCCTATCTATAAGTTATGAGTGGACCTTGTTCAAAGTTCAAATCCAACTTATGGTTGGTTCCATAAAAGAATAGTTATTGGGTTATAGAATGGTCAGTAAAGTAGCCCATTACGTCACATGAGGCACTTACCCAAAATGATCCTCAGCTTTCCTTTAAAGATCATGATGAAATTTTCATGGAAAATACAATAATGAAAGTAATTCACTCACTATCAAGGAATCTTGATGATTTACACATAATTTGCTAAATCTTCCATTAAACTCACTTTTCCAAATACCTCGTTAATAACATCTTGCATCTAACCTGAAACTTATCAATCAAAATGGAGTGGAATCTTGAAAGTTTCTCTCTCGGCTATGGGGGCGACCACTTCAAACCCTAGCCGTCAGTAGAATTATGTCCTTGCTTTAGTGCAAGTTTTGTTCCCTCCGGTGTGTATACACCGGTAGGACGGGTGTGCTTATATAGCCTTCTACCCTTTCTTTCTCCCTTGCTATCTTATCTCATTGTTTTTGCTCTGTTTGTTCTTTTGATTTTTTTGTTTCTGTGCGAGGTAACCATTATGGAGTCAATTGAAGATATGTGGAAAAACTTCTCTCTGTCTGATAAGGAAGGCCTTAATGTGGATCTGGCCAACACTTCACAACAATCAGAAAACATCCTGGCTGCAAAATTTCTCACGTCCCGTGTACTGAATATGGATGCTGTGGCCAGAACTTTTAAACCGTTATGGAAGACAAGACAAAGCTTCACTGTCCAAGATTTAGGGGGCAATAAAGTTGCCTTTGTCTTTGAGGATGCGATGGATTTGGAGAGAGTCCTTATGAATGAGCCATGGACATACGATAAGTTCCTGGTGGTGTTCCAACGAGTACAAGGAGATGAACCAATTCAGGATTCAATGTTCTCGCACACGTCCTTCTGGGTTCAAATCCACAATTTACCCATAAGGCGTAGAACTGAAGAAGCGGCTGAATCTATTGGTCGCTCGATAGGCTTGGTGGAGAAAGTGGCTGCTATTGAAGATGAACGTGGTGGAGAAAACTGCATGCGAGTCCGTATAAGATTGGAAGTAAATAGCCCCTTATGCCGAGGACGTTTGGTTAATTTTGAGGCTGGGTAGCCTTTCGCTATGAAAGGTTGCCAAATTTTTGCTACTGGTGTGGGTGTTTGGATCATGCAGAAAAAGATTGTGACGTCGGGATCCAACAACGACAAGCAAGCACTAAGCAGGAGTACCAATTTGGGGCTTGGCTGAGAGCTACTTCAGACCGAGCACCACACAAGACCGCAGTGATTGTACCTGGAAATCAACCAAAAAGCAGGAACAAGCCAGACCGTAAGGATCCTGCCCAGTACCAGCCAACGGCGGAGGCGGAAGATCTGACCAGCGACCTGCGTGAGAATGGCAAGAGCACTGAAAATACGGAGGCAGATCCGGAGCATGAAATGGAGATCGAGCATAATCCGGGATTTCCATTCCAGACCCGAATCAAGAAGTCAAATATCGAGACTTTCAACAACCAACTTAAGGAAATAGATCAAGCAATCAATTATATGCCATTTGGGGAGAACATTCCAGACAAAAATCCTGAGTTGTCTTATACGGCAAATTTCCAAATAGAGCATGGACTGAAGTCAGCTGGGCCTATAGCACATCCTGCGAACAACTTATCAAGTCCAAGCCGTAGGCCTCTCCAGAACATATCCAATGGGCCGTGTAAAAATCAGGAACCGAAGACACACACCACCAAATGGAAGAAGCTTGCACGTGCTCAAAAACCCACAAGTGGCCCACCTATTATAGTCCAACCTCTCAAGCGCGACTTTATGCTTATAGAAGAAGACCCAGTGCAAGGCAAAAGGCCTAAAGCAGGACTTGACCAGTGTATCTTTGGCAACACTTTCACCATTGATAACACACTGGAATGCATGACACCAGAGATAACGGCAGAGGCTGGATCCCAGCCCTGCCGGAAGCCATGAAGTGCATCAGCTGGAATTGTCGCGGGCTTGGGAACCAGGCGACAATTCAGGAACTCGCAAACCTTGTGCGATTAAAGGACCCCTCCGTCTTGTTTCTCTCTGAAACTTGGATGGATGAAGATCGACTTGAACTGTTACGATGTAGATTTCATTTTTCTAATAAATTTGTAGTCAAAAGAATAAATAAAGGAGGAGGTTTAGTTCTTTTTTGGAAGTATGATTTTAACCTGTCAATTCGCTCTTACTCACTATCTCACATTGATTCTATTGTTGACAGTGATTCAGATCAACCTTGGAGGCTCACATGCTTTTATGGTGCACCCGAAACACACCTCAGAGAACATTCTTGGAATCTCCTTCGCACCCTCAATGGCCAACTTTCTCTTCCATGGTGCTGTTTTGGAGATTTCAATGAGATTGTTCGAAGTTCCGAGAAGAGTGGGCATCGAAACCAGAGCGAAAGTCAGATGCAACGATTCAGGGCAGTGATTGATGAATGTGGATTCTTAGATTTGGGCTTTCGGGGCCTTCCTTTTACATGGTGCAATAACAGACGTGGTAGAGCGACCACATGGCTCCGGCTTGACCGTTTCATGGCAACAAACGAATGGATTCAACGTTTCAGTTCCGCAGCTGTTGATCATATAGAGTGCTCTACTTCGGACCACAAGCCTATTTACATGAATACTCATCCGATGCAAGTACCCAGGCCACGGCAGAAACTTTTCAGGTTTGAAGACATGTGGCGCATGCATCCGGATTGTGAACCAGTGGTTACCCAAGCATGGGTACCGAAAACCAGAGGATCTCCACTAGCACAAGTGAGGACCAAAATTCAAAGATGTGGGGAAGAGCTTAGTAGATGGAGTAGAGCTCAATTCGGCAATATCACAAAAATATTAAAAGAGAAGACGGAATTGCTTAGACAAGCAGAGGTGGACAGCACACTTGGGTATGGCCATGATACAGTCATCTCTATTCGCCAAGAAGTGAATGTTTTGCTTCTTAAAGAGGAGAAAATGTGGCAACAAAGATCTCGAGTTTCTTGGCTCAAAGAAGGGGACCGCAATACAAAATACTTTCACAATAGGGCATCCCAGCGCAGACGGAGAAATTCAATTCAAACGTTGATAAGAGAGGATGGAGAGATTGTCACTGGTTCGGAGGCTATTGGCACACAATTCACTGACTATTATCAAGCTCTATTCACGGCAAATCCGCTCGAAGATGTTGAAGTAGTGCTGGATGGCATCCAGCCGTGTGTTACACAAGCAATGAACCAGAATTTAATAAGCCAATTCACTGAGGAGGAAGTAATTACAGCCATGAAACAAATGGCACCACTGAAGGCTCCTGGACCTGATGGAATGCCTCCAATTTTCTACCAAAGTTACTGGCACGTTGTGGGTAAGGACATATCATCTGCTGTTCTTTATTGTTTACATTCAGGTACGCTACTACCATCTCTAAATCATACCTATGTCACCTTGATTCCAAAGATTAAAAGTCCAGAAAGGGTGACAGAATATAGACCAATTAGTTTATGTAATGTCATATATAAACTAATCTCAAAAGTCCTAGCAAATCGCTTGAAAAAAATCTTGCCTCATGTAATCTCGGAAACTCAGAGTGCTTTTGTCCCTGGAAGGTTAATTACAGATAATATCTTAATTGCTTTTGAAACTTTACATCACATGCATAATAAAAGAGTAGGTAAGGTGGGGAATATGGCTCTCAAGCTTGACATGAGTAAGGCTTACGATAGAGTAGAATGGGGTTTCTTGAAACAAGTTATGGTCCGTATGGGGTTTCATGATAGGTGGATATCACTCATTATGGAGTGCATAAGCACTGTCACATATTCAATCCTTATCAATGGCAACCCTACAGGTCACATTACCCCCACCAGGGGTCTTCGCCAAGGTGACCCCATATCCCCATATTTGTTCCTATTATGTGCAGAAGGATTAAATGGATTGATCAGAAAAGCCTCACTCCAAGGCGAAATTCATGGTGTCTCCTTATGCCCGAGAGGGCCAAAGATTACTAACCTGTTTTTTGCAGATGATAGTTTGCTGTTTTGCAGGGCTTCTCTCCCTGAATGCCAAAAAATCCAGGAGATTCTTACAATTTATGAAAAAGCATCTGGTCAACAACTCAACCGTGCCAAGACTACCCTGTTCTTCAGCAAAAATACTCCCCAAGCCATGCAAGAAGATCTTAAAGAAATTTTGGGTGTCCCTAGTATTCAGCAGTATGAGAAATACCTGGGTCTCCCATCCCTAATTGGGAAGGAAAAGATAACCTGTTTCTCTCAAATAAAAGAACGGGTATGGAGCAAAGTCAAAGGCTGGAAAGAGAAGCTTCTGTCCCAAGCAGGCCGAGAGATACTCATTAAGGCAGTGGTCCAAGCAATCCCAACTTACACTATGAACTGTTTCAAATTGCCGGTGACGTTGTGCAAAGAAATTGAAGGTATTATCAGAAGATTCTGGTGGGGTCATAATGGTGAAAATCGGAAAATTCATTGGCTCAAGTGGGAAAAGTTGTGCAGACCAAAAGGGACAGGTGGACTTGGATTTAGGGATCTCCAAAAATTCAATCCAGCTCTCCTAGCAAAACAATTCTGGAGACTCATGCACAACACAAATTCTCTGCTCTACAAAGTCTTCAGTGCCAAATTTTTCCCGCATGGAAATATTATGGAGGCTTCCGAGAAGAACCGAGGGTCTTTTGCTTGGCGTAGTATCTTAAAAGCTAAAGAGCTTATTCAATCGGGGATGAGCTGGCGAGTTGGAGATGGCATTCGAATTCCTATCAAAGGCTCAAATTGGCTTCTAGATGAGGGACATAGGCGGGTCCTATCCCCCCTCCCTGACCTCCCCAAGGATGCTAGAGTTGTTGAGCTTATCCATGGCTCCCCTCCAAAGTGGAACATAAACAAGGTGCAGTCTTTGTTCCTCCCATATGATGCTGAAGCAATCCTCAAAATTCCTCTTAGTGAAAGGGTGCAAGAGGATAAAATTTTCTGGTTTGACACTAGGGATGGGAAGTACTCAGTCCGCAGTGGCTATAAGCTGCTCCTAAAAGATGCTCGGGTCTTCCAAGCTGAGAGCTCGAGACATTGGGATCCAGATCCTCTTTGGAAGCGGATATGGGGAGCGAGTGTACCGACCAAGGTAAAATCTTTTCTTTGGAGAGCTTGCCATGACTCTCTTCCTACAAACTCGGGGCTCTTTCAAAGAAAAGTGCTACCTAATCCTCTTTGTGGCCTCTGCCAAAGCCAACGTGAAGACAGCCTCCACGCATTATGGGCTTGTTCGCAACTGAGTCAGGTCTGGAATGGAGCACCCGAGTTCTCTGTTTTCCAAAACCGTGACCCCAGGTCCTTCAGCGATCTTGTACGCCATGTGATGCAGACTGATTCTGACAACTTACTAGAGAAACTTGCAGTAACCTGTTGGCTCATTTGGAACAAGAGAAACCATGATCGCCATCACCCTCCCAGTGAACAATATAGTCAACTTTGGACCCGTGCTCAATCCGTCCTTCATGAATATCTAGCAGTGAACACTGAAGAGAAAGCCCAGAAACCAAAACCACCTCAGGCAAGATGGAGGCTCCCTGTAAACCATTACTACAAAATGAACTTCGATGGAGCTATCTTTAAGGACTCCAATTCAGGTGGCATAGGCGTCGTTATACGGGACAACACAGGCCAGGTTATTGCCACTCTCAGTCAAAAAGTCTTCGGCACACACACGGTGGAGATGATCGAAGCTCTTGCTGCCAGGAGAGCCATTATCTTTGCTAGAGAGGTGGGCATTGATAATGTAGAAGTTGAGGGGGATGCCGAGAATATTATTAAGGACCTTAGCAGCAACGACCCTCTCCATACCCCATACGGTCTTGTTATTGAAGATGCCAAAGCCTTGATCCAAGATCTCCAGCAATTCTCCCTATCCCACACTCGTCGCAATGGCAACTCTGTTGCCCACGCTTTAGCTCGCAGAGCTTCTGGATGTAACAGTTTTTCAGTATGGTTGGAGGAAGTTCCTCCAGATATAACCCATGTACTGATGTCTGATTTACTTGCTCTTAAGTGATCAATAAAGTATATTCCTTTCTCAAAAAAAAAAAAAAAAATAAAAAATCTTCAAAAATCTATTCATCAATTCTCGTAAATGTAGTAAACGTCAAACAAAATTACATTAAAAAATACCATATTTAATTAAAAAGAAACATGATAACTTGCTTAATACAATCGAACATGACATAATAAATTTCAACTCCCACATGACATCAGTTTTGGGCAGACACGCCTCAATCAATGTAGCTTTAAGAATCAAATATAAAATATATATAAAATCAGGTATACAATATCCCTGAATTACACAACTCATAACAACAACAAAAAATGACAATTGAAAATCGTCATATAACAACTCTATTTATTGCACCAACTCTAAGAATCCTTCAATTGAATCTGAAATCATAGCACATAAGAATGTGAAAAATAACTCAATAAATAAGGTAAATAACGATGAACGTAAAATAATATGCATCTCATAAAAAAAGTATGTGGTAAGATAAAAAAGTTGATGTTCAACGCATAAAAGGGAAGCAAGAATATAAAAAATTATATTATGTTATTGATACCACTAAGCATGCCTATTAAATAGGCAAAATCATAATGTAATCATGTGTAATTAAAAAAAAAATTATTATCCCTTAACACCCACCATAACTACAATATGGGGCTCCAATGTCATTCATCAATTTTTCGTCAACTTTGTAATTTGGGTGCCATAGTATATAATCTCTATCTACCAATATTACAATTAAGGGATTATTCTCTTTGAGATACAACAACAACGAACTTAGGAGAAACTCATTGAGGGTCCTATTGATATATATTTTCATGACAAATGCATTCACATAATTACGCAAGAACATATTATCTAAAATTTACGTAAACAATAATTAGAATGTTCCAAAAAATCCCAAAGCAACATATTTTACACATAAAGCATCACAGATATTTACTTTTAATTCAATGAGTCTCGTAATTTCATTATAGTAAATTTTAAATGCTAAAATAACCCAATACCAATTCTCCTTTAAAAGAAGAATTAAATCAAGCCTTCCCCCCATGAAGTTTTTAAAATTTATCATTTTTACAATTTTCTCCAACATGATAACTCGAAATATGGAAACAAGAAATAGTTTTCTCACAAAAAATAATTTAAGAATAACATAATTTATTTATTATCCAAGAAAGCGAATTATAAAACCAGTGGTGTTTTAGAAGAACATCCAGCTTATGCTACCTACTTACTTCCTAAGCTCATACTAAGAGGAAAAAAAACTCTAACTTAGAATTTACTTCCCTCATATTTTGAAAATCAACACTTAACTTTCAAAAAGTGAGATAAACAAGTCATAAATAAAATCATCCTACTATTCAATAATACATGGTCAGAGTTATATGCTGAACTTTCTAGCCAAAAACTTGTAATTGTGGAGAAAAAAAAATAACTTATAGTAAAAAATGGATTTTTGCAAATCACAGATATTGATGAGACATTTAAATTTCTTAAGGCCAATAGAAATGCAAAATAAATAAGTAAGAAGAGGTCAAGTTATATGAAGTTATAGGACATTTAAGGGTGTAATGGAAACAAGAAATTATTGCTCACAAAAAATAAGAATCATAAATTATCTCCAAGAAACTTAATCAAAGAAGAAACCAGCTATAATTAGAATAAGAAGAAAAAAAATAACTTAGAATTTACTTCCACAAAAACGGAAAATAATTTTAATTTCAAAAAGTCCCAAAAGGTTGTGATACATACATGTCAGAGATATGCTGAACTGAGGAAAATCTCCACAAAATTATGGGTATTAGAGACATCTGGATAAATATAGGACGAAGGGTGTAATGTTTGATCAAAATTATCTCAAACTTAATCAAATTATAATTAGAATAAAACCACAAAAACGGTAATTTTAATTTCCCAAAAGGTTGTGATACATAGTTGAGGAAAATCTCCACAAAATTATGGGTATTAGAGACATCTGGATAACGATTTGATACAAATCACAACTTAAAGATTTTTTTTTTTAGAAATAATCTTCAAGCACTATTTCAATGACATCTCATAAAACATAAATAATTTGAAAATAAATGAATAAGTAAGAATTCAAGGCTTCAATATGAGTTCCAATTAAAACATTGTTACATTTAAAACAAGAGATATAAGGTCATCTAAAGTTCATGTAAATGTGTTGTCTTGAGTAAAATGATATACATGATTCTAAAAAATGTGTGCATTTCGCAAAGGGTCACGTACGCCATCTTGGAAGTCTCATACATGCGTTTTCATTTTATTTCCAATATTTATGGACTCCTACATTTTTTGAAACTTTCATTCTCTAAGCATTACAAAAATCTTTCATATTTTTCTGCCTAGCTCCTATTCATCCTATAGCCTAACTCCAAGCCTAATTTAGGTGGTACAAGTTAGCCTTTTGCATACGGGGTTAAATTTTGTACACATTTTTCTCCTTTCTTCCAATTATTTTTTTCCTCATTTATTCCAATTAATTCTATAATCTATACAATAATTAATAGTCATAAATTCATTCCTATTTTTTCTCCCTCTATCTTTGTCTCTTCCACTCCTCACAATTTTAAAATTTTAAATGGCCTTCCTATTTCGTCATAATTTCTCTCTTTGTTGACTCATATCTCCTCATCTCTCTCTCTCTCCTCCTCAATGTACTCATAAATTCAATCATCTTCTCTCTCTTACGCCTCCTCATAAATTCATTCCTATTCTTTTTCTCTCTCTCTTTGACTCTTCCTCTCCTCATCAATTCAATCCTATTCCATTCCTTTTACTCTTCCTTCTAACTCTTTCTCTTATGGCTCTTCCTCTTCTCTCTCACATTGCCACATTTTTTAGCCCTCCTTATTCATTAACCATTAATTAAACACTACTACCTTTTCAGAATCAGACTCTTCTAATGCCACCCCTTGCATTTAATTAAGTTTTATGTATATATATATGGCAACCTAATTCATGTTGTCTCCCCACCTCCATAAAAGTCTCCAAAGGACGATATCAGTTGGAAAATTCCTTCGAGGTGAGGTTTTAGTTTTAGTTCTAATTTGGCTTTGATTGGTTGCCGATAATGTGATAATTATTGGCCTCTAGGTGCCTAGGAGAAATTATTCAGTCCACCAGATGAACCACGTCATCTATCCACCATTTTAATAATTAAACGTTACGTATGTTAATTTAATGACTCATCAATATTCACACAACCAACAAATAAGGAAAAAGACCAGAATACCCTCTCTTTCTCTCTCCATCATGGTTGTGTGAATATTGATGAGTCATTAAATTAACATACGTGGCGTTTAATTATTGGAATGGTGAATAGATGACGTGGTTCTCTTAGTGGACTGAATAATTTCTCTGTGCCTAGGGCTTCGTATGCTATACAACTTCTATTCATGTTTCACAATTTTGATTCTGTCACTGTGTAATTCATTAATTCATGTTTTACAATTTAGTTTATATTTGACATTTGTAAGAACACCTTAATTCAATTAAAAATAATAATAATACATCACTTTGATGTCTACACTCAATGACCTTTTTAAATTTTCTAGAAATGCATAACATTTATTTTCAAGGTTTTAAATTCCTATTTGTTAGCATTGATTTTTATTTGACTAATACATTTTTGTGGCCCTTCTTTTTATTTTATTTTTATGCATATATTTATTTTTTATTTATCAAGTTTTAAATGGCCCACCAACTTTTAAATCGTTGTTTACATTACATTTTCCAACACTTTTACAAAATAAATGCATACAAAAAAAAATAAAGAATTACTTATATGCAACAACAATATCGATTAAGCCACATGACAAAGTAATTACTTATTCCGCGCATCGCGTGGATCTGTGACTAGTTTATAAGTAACGGCTCTCCTGAATTTTTTTTTTCTTAATTTTTTTGGTTCCGCCTCTAAGGATGATAGTATGGTGAAAATGCATAAACAAAAAAAAGAAGAATATTGAAATGAAAGGGAAAGAACGAAAAGAGTGATAAACTTGATTAACTTATAAACCAAAGAAGAAAAAGAAAAAGAAACTGCCTAACTTATAAGACCAATTTATTGCAAAACAATAAATCTAGTGACAAATTTTCACAGCTTTTTACAATTGTTGATGTGGCTTGTTGTGATTGGCGTCAATGGTTGACTCATGTGAAAATAATGTTTCAATCAAAAGATTATGATAATTTGTGTCCCAACATTGCTCAACAAAAATGTTTAGTTTCATACAATCATGCATGATGTTACAATATTGGAAAATTACATACAATACATACCAAATATTTGTAAGTTGTAGCTTGAGTTCAATACTGATCTAAAATAGCTCACTAATATGTTGTCTTTCATCGATGATCATACCAAATATAACAAAGAGAAAACCCTTAAATTAAACAAATCTTAGCTTTTTATATAGGAAATCACAATGGTCAAAGATGCAACAATTAAGGAAAGATGAAGCACGATGGCAAACACAACAAAAGGGGGGAAAAGCCTTACCAAGACGACAAGACAAAATGATAGAAAACGAAGGTGAATAGAGTGTTAGTGGTGTCTGAATTTTGTTCCCATGCTCCTACTTTCACATAAACATTAAAACCAAGAAATTCCCATGATCTTCTCTTTTAATTATGAAACTTCCCACCAAGTTCATGGTTAACGCATTACAACAGCAACTTGGCATTTCAGTTATCTGATTGATCTGCTAATAGAATTACATATTTTCTGCAGAAAGTGATAGCATACAGAAACAATGTTGCACTTTATGGCCCTTGCTTGGTGAATGAGACTTACAGCCACAGGGACTAATGAAAATCTCAATCACTTGTTTAAAATTCATTTCAACATATGGATAATATGACCTCAAGGCATTTGTTTAGGGATCAAACTTTGTTCCTCCTAAAAATCATCATGATTTAGCAAATTGAAATTTCCTTTTCCTTTAAGTCAAATATACATTTTTCAGGAAAGAGATTTCATTAATGATAATAATAATCATACTTCTTGATAAAAAGGACGGCTCAACTCAAGTGTAAAATTAGACGATAGTACTAAAGCTACAAAATTTCAACTGCAACTAATTCCTTCTGGCTATACATAATAAATCCCCAATCACTAATTCCTTCTAGCTATACATAATAAACCCCTAATCACTAATTCCTTCTGGCTATACATAATGAACCCCTAATCACGCTTTCTTTAGTCTCTTCATTCTCTCTAGGGCTCCGAGGTGGCTGTCACCATCCATCTCTTTAGTAGCAGTGGCAATTTGTCCTCCTGCATCATTATCAGCCTCATCTCTCTTACGAATCAAACCTCCAAAAACGGCTGAAGGAACATCTTTTTTTTGGGCTATTTTCACCTTTTCATCATTGTCTGAATCACTTTCTTCTGATAGCTCGATGTCTTCATGATTTACAGCAACTTCTATACCTCCATCGGAACCTGCACTGACAAAGCCAACTTTTCTGCTGCTATCTTTAGCTGCAGCATTGTCAACCACAGGAGCTAACTGCCTTTCAGAAACACTTCTTTTGATATGAAGCATTTCTCTGAAACTGTCTTCATTTCCATGCTGCACCTCAAATTCATGCCATTTATTCCAAACATCCCCATCAGATCGTGGATCTGCTGCAAATTGAGATGCAAATACATATATTCCACGAGCACGATCAATTTCTCCTAGGCTCTTCTCAAGCTCAGCATACCTCAAGCACATGGTCCTCACATCTTTATCTGGAAGACCAGACTCTATTGCTTGCTCGTATATTTCCCTAGTTTTCGGGACACCAAATATCTCTGCTACTCGTGCAATGTAAATATCATACAGACTCAATTTCTCATTGTTTGGAACAGCCTTAATTGCTTGTTCATAGACCTTCATAGCTCGCTTTGCAAGACCATAATCCTCTTCCAGCTTTGCATATTGAAGATACAAAGGTTTTACAGCATTAGCTGGGGCCTGATATGCATAAGAAAAGAACATGATAAAGGTCAGTATCAAACCACGTTAATTGTGATAGACCACATTTAGCACCATTCAAACCAAAAACTAAATCCATTACCCAGCACACAAGAGAGATTAAGGCAAAAAGAAACATCAGTGAACCAGGAGGAATAATCCAAAATTGGCAAAAAGAAAGGATAAATAATCCAGATTTAAAAAATTCCTCAATACAGATATTGTACTACATCAATCCAAGGTAAGATATTTTTCCCATCATCAAGTTATCTTAAATCTATTCCTTGCCTGTGCAAAAATAGAAAAGAAAAAAATTCCGTTCAAAATGCACAATTAATTTTTTATTACAGATTGATCTTCAATCTCCCTGTGATATAGCTTAACTCCCCTAAGCCCAAAACTAATATCGCATTTATTAAATCAAACCCTTCTTATAAATGGGTGTCATACAGCTTATACATTCATTAACAGAATCCCTATGAGCATTTAAAAAAACTATGAAACCATAAGCCGTAAATATTTTGATGATCAAAACCCACATTTTTTTATCGATCCAACTTTATTCCTCCAACTCCAGAAACAATCATAAACTCAGTTCACCAGTTAAAACTTTATAGGAAGTTAATTGTCGAACAAGTAACGCTAAGAGCAGCCCCAGCAATTAAAATTACCATGTTAAACCTAATCTGAACCAATAATAGGTGCATACCGTTTCAACAGCACGCTCGAACAGCTCTCTCGCCCGTTCCAATTTCGTCATTCCATATCTCTTTATGAACTTTGAGAGGTAAGTGACCCATATGTCTTTGACATGTGGATACTTAAAGATCTTCACACCTCTTTCATATACCTTGAATGCATCTTCAAAGAATTTATGTTCCTGCAACAAAGTCAAACCGGTCAACATCAATTGAAACCAATTAAAGTTAAAACTAAAGAAACATAACAGCAGAGCTATTGGTGCATTGCCCATACCTCCAGTAGAGATGCTAAATTGAGAATAATTTGTGGCGTGCAAATTCCTATATCCCATATCCGCTCGTACACTGCCCTTGTGGACTCCAAGGTACCCAGGCTCTCTTCTAAATCAAGATGGAAGCTCCACAGTTTCAACGATCTGTACGGCTTAATGTGAACTGGTTCATTCCCATCAGCAGCCACAGCAGGTGGAAAAAAAAAAACAAGCTCAAATGTTAGTTTGGTTCCACAATACACTACAACAAAGATTTTATTTTCCTTTTCTCTCAAACCGCAAACCTTAATTGTGTTGGATAAAGTCACCAATATATAATGTAATTATGTAAGAAATGAGACACATTAGTGAGATTGAAAACCCAAAGAAATTGCCTCTTTTCTGTAAATTAGTGCACTACCAAAGAGAAAACATTTACAGATAATGTAACATGCAAGCAGAAGAACAGTTACCATGCAATATTAAATTAATTCAGAAAGTAGGTCCAAATTGACAAACTCAATGTCCAACCATTCTGTTTTGTAGTATTTCAAGACACATATTTTGACCCTTTAGAACAAGATTAGACAAAATATTAACAAACTCAAGGGGCCAAAACAGATTCAACTAGCCGTGAAATGTAAATAGAACCACATTCAAAAAATGAAAAACCTAAACTAATCAGAATATAGAAAGTCCTGGTGTCATGGGCTATGCAAGAATTGAAAAACATGACAAGCTGATTTCAAATCTATGTAACATGGATGTCCTATTCTAGCATTATTGAATCAAAATGCATGTGGAACTGTTTCCTGCACTGAAATCCTTTATGCTTTTATAACTCCCCATATCAGACTTTTATAATGATAAGTATAGCTCTCCAATCCATACGAGAGAGAGAGAGAGAGAGTATGCATGACATAATTCACAAATCATTTCACATGCTATGTAATACAACAGAATAATTTCAACTGTCATATTTAAGTAGTTGCAAACGTAAAACAGTGAAATTTTTAGGTCTGAGGAACGTAGTTCTAGATATACACAACAAATCCACAACCTCACCAACCCCCCTCCCTCCCATCCAAAACAAACAAAAAAGAAGCTAACAAACAAATATAATAAAAACTGTGCATACAATACAATGTAGAAGTATGATTCAAAGCATGCCAAGATACAAAATTAGATGATATTTCTACAAAATATAGAGTAAGAAAAGGAAAAAACAGTAAACGAGGAAGGGTTGAAATTTTTACCTCTTTGTTTGAGGTCCACGGAAGGCTGTGCTGTAGCCCGCCTCAACAATTCTAGTGCTCCTTTGAAATTCTTTTGCCTCAATTCCATCTCCGCCCACTCACACCAAACACTAGCGAGATGATCAATAGCCTTGTACTTGAATTGAACAGCTACATTAAAAATAATTCTGGCATTTTGAATATCATTGTGGTTGACATAGAGGTTGGCAAAATTAACCCAGAGGGTATGAGGTTTCCCAACAGCTTTAATTGGATCAATGGTCCTCACTGCCTCAGTGTAAGTCAAGATCTGCTTGTTGGGATCACCCTCAAACAGCTTCACCCTTTGATGCCACAGTTCCACATTGTGAGGATTTTGGCGTAACAGGACACTATTAGCCAACTCGGGTCTCCTCTTTATGAGAGAGTCCAATCGAGCAAGCCTGAAATCCACATCCACATCCTTATCATCATCACCATGATATAGCCAAAACCCATGAAGAATCTTCTTCTCAAAATTAGCCACTGAATCCAACCCAACATCTTCTTCCTCCTCACCATCGTCAAGGCTCAATGTAGTTTCCATCTTATGTGCCAAGATAATCTCTTCAAATTGCATATAGGAATCGAAAAGTAGACTAAAGTCTCTCACAGTACGCACAGTCATCATACCCTCCTCGAATATATCCCTGGCCTTCTCGTGCAAATTGCGCCTAATATAGTACTCGGCCAGCGAGGTCCACAACCGCCCCACCTCATCAGTGAACTTCTTAATCCCACACCTAATAATCGCATCCACATTCAACCCGGAGACCTCATTGGCATGCCTAGTAAGTAACTCACACAACTCCAACCACAAGCTATGCTTAGTTTTCCCTTTTATGGAACAAAACTTGTCGTCATTCAACACAGAAGCTAACCTCTCCGAGGCCTCTTGCCAAAGACTAGAACTGACTAAAAAATCAATGAAATCTTCAACATGAGTAGGGTCGAATGTCAAATACCTGCGATGAATTCTAAGCGAGGTTTCAATCGGGACACCTTTCTGGTTAACGAAGAGTAAGTAGAGTTCCCAAACGCGGCCATGTTGAGTGACAGGGAGTGAGCGGAGTGCTCTATCGAAGGCTTGCCGTGTTTTCGTTATTAATTTCTGATGTGTTAGGGTTTGAAGGTACATGAGCCAAATGCGTGGCATCTTGTGCATTGTGACGAGAGCTCGCTCGAACGTGTTGTTAAGTGTTTGGTAATGGGAGTGAGTGATGGGATAATGAGTAACGAAGTCGAGTCGGTCGAGAAGGTAGGCACGCCAAAGCTTGTAGCTACCGGGGATTGCTTTTAGTGCTCGCTCGTAAATTGTGAACCTCTTTTGAAAAGGAGCTTCGGTGAGAGCAATTAGGTAGCGCCACCAGAGCTTCAGACTGAAGGGGTTGCGGAGGATCTCCTCTTCGTAGAGAAGGTCGTCTTGGGATGGGTACAATACAAACTCCATCACTATCAATATTGATTCTCGCGGTTATGAATTGTGAATTCTTTGTTGTGATACCATCTCTATTTATAGACTCTCTCTACTCTCCTACTCCTACTAGGAGGCTGCCTCAGATTTAGATTTGGGCTTTTATTCAGCCCAATGGGCTCTAATATTTCTATCTAATTTGAGTTTTACACATCTTTGTCTTCTATTTTCTTTTTTCTTTTTTTATGGCAAAATTTTCTACCCAAAAACTTGAAATTGTGGAGGAAAAAAAAAATTATAGTAAAAAAGGGATTGTTGCAAACTATGACGATACATTTAACTTTAGGCCAATAGAACAAATAAGTTTGGCCAAGTTAAAATATAGGATTTTGAATAGAAGCAAACGCAATGATTTAATCCTTAAGCAAGACAAAATGACATATGGTACAATAAGTTTCCTAAAAAAAAATTGTATTAAATGGAAAAATATTTTTAAATTGTGACTTTGAAAAGAGTTAGATTATGACTTCTTCTTTTTTTCTTAAATTATTGTGCCTTGACAACGGTATGAGTTTCCAAAAGACTACTATTTCATTAGTAGGTAACTTTAACCAAAGTCATCGAAAGTAATTAGTCATTCAAGCTTGAAAGGCTTGTAGTTTCGGTATGTGTTGCAATATTAGTTTCATCACATTGATCTAATCCTTGTGTTAGGAAAAATCCTTATATTTTCCTAAACAATTATTATTAAATGAAAAACTACTTAAAAATGGTAAACTTTATCAAGAGATAGATTATGACTTCTTTCTCTCAGATTATTGTCCCTCGATTACTGTTGTGAGTTTTTGAAAGATTATTATATAATTCGTAAGTAACTTTATCCAAAATCATCTAAATGCGTAAGGTTATCCATGTGAATATGTGAAGTTGTTTCCATCTTATTTGCTAACTTATTTTCTTCAAATTGCATATACGAATCGAAAATTAAACTAAAGTCTCTCACATTAACCACCGTAATAATACCCTCCTCAAATATATCCCTCACCTTCTCGTGCAAATTCTGCCTAATATAAGGGAGGTCCACAACCGCCCCACGTCAATTAACTTTCTAATCCCACCCCTAATTACCACATCCACATTCAACCTGGAGATCTCATTGGCATGCCTAGTAACCAAATCACACAACTCCAACCATAACCTATGATTAGTTTTCCCTATAATCGAACAAAACTAGACGTCCAAAGCAAAATTATCAAACAATGGTATTATTACGTTCAACAATATAATATTCAATTAAAAAGAATTATGATAACTTGCTTAATACAATCCAGCATCACAACTCATATGAAATACTACATACCCAAACATTACAAAAATCTTTCATATTTTTCTGCCTAGCTCCTTTTCATCCTATAGCCTAACTCCAAGCCTAATATAGGTGGTACAGGGTAGCCTTTTGTATACGAGGTTAAATTTGGTACTTAGTCTATAAAACCAATTGAGAAATCCTTTCTTACACCTAAATTCTTGAGAGTACTGGTGTAATATGGCCTATATTTGAAATGTGTTTAATCTAAATGACTTGTACCTATGAAAGTATATTGGTTGCTCACAGATATATATCTAATGCATATGTGTATTCGTATCCATAAAGAGAGAGGGCTTAGAAACTAATTACCATATCTAAAATTGAAGCCAATTCTTGGATTTCATGTATAAATGACTTCTTAGGGCTTTTTCAAGTATTTATGCCATTCAAATAAACATTTTGCAGTACCAATATTGGTAGTATGTTTTTTAATGCAATTTCGAAATTCAAGCTTAATTATCTTGAATAATGGATCGTCTTGATAGTGCTTAGTTGTGCAAATATAATAAAATTCAAAAATACATGTTGCAAAGAGCTCATGATCCCCTTCTTTTTTTTAGCTTTTCTTCACAAAATGCAAATCTTTCTTTAAGGTAACTATAAATTGTTTCATAATTATTATCAAGTTCTACAGGAGGAAGCGATATTGGAAGTGAAGAGAGATGGAAAAAAGGTAGAGGAAACTTCATTAGCTTGCACTTCCACAAGCATAAGGATAACTAAATCCATCATTACCACCATATGATTTCTTAAGAATTTCCAAGCCATCGAATTCTCATTCTTTATGAATTCTATTATTTTGAAGTTACGTTTAGAATAAAGACCATGTCTTAAACTCCAATGTCTTATATATAATTGAATTATTAGACACATTTGGAATAGAGATAATATAATATATAAATGAATTTATTCTTGAAATATTTTTGTGCAATGGTCATTCAACAATACTCACACCTTTTTTGTGTGGGTATAATATCTCTAATAGGTAAAATTTCACATTTGATAGTACCAACGTCATATATGATAGTAATAACATCACATATGATGGTAATAACATCACACACCATCATATTATTTGGTATTCTAAATTTTATTTATTTATTTAAATTTAATATATAAGAAAATTGGATAGTGTCCACGTCACATTGGATAGTAATAATATCACATATAAGAATCATGGAAGTAAACGCATTGATTTAATCATTAAGTAAGGCAAAATTTCATATGGTAATAATTTTTATTTATTTTTAAATGGAAAACTATTTAAAATTGGCGACTTTGGAAAGAGATAGATACGACTTTTTTTTTCTTCTTAAATCATTATCCCTTGATTATTGTTATGAGTTTCTGAAAGATTGTTATGTCATTAGTACCAACTACAACCAAAGTCATCTAAGGTCGTAATGTTTTTTACATGAATATGTGAAATCATATTATGATAATGAAAATTGGCCACTCAAGCAAGAAAAGACTTCATCATGTTTTGAAATATAAATTTCATCGCTTTGATTTAATCCTTACGAAAGACAAAATGCTATATTGTATAATATTTTCCTAATTTTTTTTATTAAATTGAAAAATATTTGAAAATGATTACTTTAGAAAGAGATAGATTATGACCCTTATTGTCCCTTGATTGTTGTTACGAGCTTCGAAAAAAGATTATTATGTAATTCGTGGTAACTTTAATCAAAGTCATCTAAGCTCGTAAGGTTATCTACATGAATATGTGAAGAGTTATTATACTATTTTATTATGATAATGAAAATTGGTCACTCAAACCAAAAAAAATCTTCAAGTTCCCCTTATGCATTGCAATATTTAATAAAACAATTTTTTTCCTCCTAACATATTTAAAACGATGTCATTTTGCTCGTTTTGTGTCACAACATTAAGTAGTGTAAAATCAACATTAAGTAGTGTAAAATCAAAATAATTCCAAGCTTTAAGGATGTAAATTACAAGTTATTATTATTATTATTTTATTTTTTTCTTTTTGGAGTTTTTTTATTAATTTGAAGTATTGGATGCAAGCCCATGAAGGTGGATGTGGTGGCAATACAAGTTAAGAGAATCTGAAAAAGGCCGTGTTTGCCTGGCTCCATTTCCAACTGCTACACGTCGCTGCCGTAAGCAGCAATAATAATAACGCGAGCCCACACGCAAACTCCTTCTTCTTCTCTACCTCCTCCGACACATACACAGACACAACCCCTTCACAATTTTCAAAACAACGCGTTTCGCTTTTCTGTAAGTCTCTCTCTCTCTCTCTCTCTCTTTCTTTCTCTATCTCTTACAACAAAGTCGTGCTATAGATTTTAGTTTGCGTGTTCCAGATGCTGATTATGCTTGGGGTAAAGTTTTTTCATTTGGGTTTTTTTGTTTTTTCATTTTTGGGTTGCCCATGATTTTTTACTAGATTCAGAGTATTGGGTTTCGATCTGGGGTTTTGATTGTTATAATTTTTTTTTGCATATACTTTGTCTGCTTTAAATATTCAAACTTTATGCTTCCTGGTCTGTTGGGTTGATGAGAAAACGGAGGAAAACCAAGCTTGGTTGATTGGAGTTTTATATTTCATGGGGTAATTTTAAGTAATACTTTGTGCTTCAAAGTTTCCGATTTTCTCTGCAACCAAACGGATGCTTTTATTAGTTGTCATATAGGGTTTCTATGCTGATTGTATTTGTTGAACAAACTAAACCATTTATAGTATTGAAATGTTTTGTTTCACTGTTTGATGAAAAAAAATGGGAAAAAGAAAAGGGTTAGATTTCTTATTATGTTTTCTCTTATTTTGTGGTTTGTGTTTCAGTGAATAAAATTTGTTCTCTTTGCGCGTGTCCCGTTCTCTTCTCCAATCCTCCACACTCACCTAAAAAGGAAAAAAGAAAGAAAACCCTTAATTTAGATTTATATAATCTTATAGATATATACCCAAATGGAGGTTAAGCTCTGGAATGACAAGCGCGAGAGAGAAATGTATGAGAACTTTGCTGAGCTTTATGCGATTATTAAGGCTACCGAGAAGCTCGAAAAGGCTTATATTCGAGATATCATATCCCCATCTGAATATGAGATAGAATGCCAAAAGCTAATTGCCCATTTCAAGACCTTAGCCTCTTCACTCAAAGATACAGTCCCTAGCATTGAGAGGTTTGCAGACACCTATAAAATGGATTGCCCAGCAGCTATAAACCGCCTGGTGATCTCTGGGGTGCCTGCCACGGTGGAGCATCGTGCTGCTGCAGCCACCACATCTGACCCTAAAATTGTGGCAGAATGTACCACGAATTTCATTACTGCAATGGACGTGTTGAAGTTGAATATGGTGGCGGTTGATCAGGTGCACCCTGTGCTCTCGGAACTCTCGGCATCGCTCAATAAGTTTGCTGTTTTGCCACCGGACTTCGAGGGTAAGACAAAGATGAAGGAGTGGCTTGCAAGGTTGTCGAAGATGGGGGCAGCAGATGAGTTGACGGAGCAGCAGGCTAGGCAGCTACTTTTCGATCTGGATTCTTCGTTCAATTCATTTATGGCAGCTTTGCCTAATTCTGGTACTTGATTGATTTTCGTAAGCATGTAAATAAGGGTATGTTATTTTGTTTCAGTGATTATATCAAGTACTTTGTGCTTTTTTGCTACTTCATCCTTGGTAGATCCTCGGTGATCATTGGAAGAGTTACATATTTCATATTTGTGACCACTTATACGTTTAGGATGATTGTCTAGTGGATGTGAATGTTGATTTGTTTTTAAGGATATGGTAATTATATTATAATGTGAAAGTACTCAATGTGGTTTCTTTGTTCATTATATTCAGTTCCTTATTGTTCTTTGTGATGGGAGTTGGTCCTTTATCTTGATGAAAGCATGAGTTACTATTTGTTGCTTGCGCATTCTAAGTGATGTGGTTTAATGTGGATGGTACATGGATCATGAGACTCCATACATCAAATTCCAGGAGTAGAAATATTTATCAATTCTGTTTTGTCATAGTGTGTTAATCCTGAAAATTGCATTTAAAAAATAGGGTGGCTTCTTTTGAGCTACAAATTCAGTGGAGGATTTGTGGGTGTTTATGTCATTCAAGACGATAAATTGCAAACCCATTGGTTGTTGAAGTATTTAGTCTGATATAATTCTAAGGAATCTGCTGGTCGTATGTTGGTTTTAGGTTCTGATGTTAATGCAAATCATAGTGTCGAAGTAGTCGGTTAAGGCTATCATCCCAGGCATAGCTATTATTCTATGTATCAGTTTTTTATCTGTTTTTCAGATAAAGGGGAATGATAGTAGCAGGTGGGGATTGGAGTTCTGTGTGAATAAACAATCTGTACAAGGGGCAGTCGTTTTTTCTTTCTTTTTGAATAAATCAACCTACACAGAATACTTGACAGAGCCTCAAAAGATGTTGTCTCTTCTGCATGGTAGCTTATGTGCTTGTATTTGTAAAGTGTTTCCCTTCCAACTTTTGATTTTCTTCATCATCTTCTATATCTGTCTTATTTGGGAAAGGTTTTCTGGTAGGGGTTCTCTTTGAAAGTTTGCCTAGCAATTGCTAGTACCTTATGAATTCTTGATACCTTGGTGCCTTCCTATGAAGGCATGCATCTGTTCTTGCTTTTACTGGTAAAATTTGCTATTTAAAGTTTTCTGGATTGGCTTTTTAAGTCATGAACAAGATTTTTCCGAAGTTACTTGTGCAAAATGCTGTTCTATTTTATGTATGAGTAGATCTTAATTTGTTCGAGTTGTGGCTTATACTGATTAGTATATGCCATTGCCAGGAGTGTAGCCTTTATTATTTTTACAGAGGTTTTGAATTTAACTTACTTTCTATTTGCATGATTACAGTCTGTCCTTCCAATAGACCCTGACTCCATTAATGGTCACCCTCTTATAACGCTGGTTTATTGTACAATTTATGCTCTTGCTATGTGCTTTCATGATATGGTTTTTTTTTTTTTTTTGGTCAGCTTGATCTCTTTTACTTCCTCTAAAACAACTGTTGCTTTATCTTCAATAGATATAAATGGAATAAGACTTTTTTGTGTCCACTTTTTGCTATGTCCAAAACTGCCTTTTTTTTTCTTTTTTTTTTGGTTCAAATCTATTTTGCCTAAAATTTAAATTAAGGACAAAAGGTATTTTGACAAAGGATTAAAAGACAATTTGTAATTAAGAAAGAAGGTAAAATAGTCAAATTTAAAAAATCTCTTAAATATATTAACTTCATACTATACATTTTATCCATGGTAATATCTATAAGAAAACTTTCAAAACTCTTTCACATTTAGACAATTCTTTATTTGAACAAAAAGATTATTACACAATGGAATTGTCACCATGTAATTCCAAGGTGGTTTCTTGTGTCGACTTCTATAGATTCACCCTTCTCTTTTTTTTTTTTTGTGATACCTAGATTCACCCTATAAAGGGTTGAAGTTCTCAATGATAAGAACCTGAGTGTTACCATGGGAAGTAGAAGGTGTTCACGGGTCGGACTTGGGTTGTGGGTAAACCTGATCAAGCTTGGTGGGGAGTTCTTGGATTAGTTTCGATCAAAAGTTGATCAGATAATATTTATATTAAATCCCAAAAAAGAACAAAAATTATAGCCAACAAATCTCAATCAAATACCAAATCCATGATAAAATCTCAAACCTATAAAACAAACTGGGTGTAAACACAAAGCAACTACATCAAATCCCAAATCCAGCAAAAATAATCCCAAATCCTAGCAAATCAACGTGGCAAGCTAAATTAGAAGAATTTTTATTTTTTTCAAGGAGAATGATCTTGGGTGTAGTTCGGGTCCGGATCTGCTTGGACGGTCCTAATAGGAAGACCATTTTCATATATTATAAATTTATAATATAATGATGTAAAATATCACTGCAATAATGACTTGAATTGAATCTAGCTTTCTCCTATGGAGATCATTTGGATTCTTTTTCTTATCAGTCTCAAAGATCATTTGAATTTATTTGCCGATAATACCAAGAACAATGGAACTAGTTTTACCAAAAAGCAATTTCTTTTATACTAAGCCGAAAAACGGACAGTATGATTACATCCTCAATGTTTCTGGATGAGGGTAGCAAGGTGAGCTAAAAAGAAACTATATAGCTTCAACCTACTACCCACTTCAGTTGCAATTATATTACCTCCCTACTTCAACATTTTGGTGTCAACTTATATTACTGTAGAGAGGACATCATAGCACTATTGGTTTCTCAACCATGTGCCCACTCCCTACACCTCTTCTTTATGTACAGACCTGAAGATGCATGAAGCCAATATGGATGAATGTACAACAGAAACTGCCCTAACCACCAACAACAGTCCCCACATAGTTGTTGATCAGCATGTATAGAAGTATAAATTAATCTATCCAGCAGCTGGAGTGGATGCTGATGTTTTTATAGATAAAGTTGCAGGTCGATCTTCATCAGCATCAGAATGATTGCTGCCAAGGGTGATAATATTGCTGAGCTTTTCCCCCCCTGCTGCTCCTTCTCCACTTGGATGTGACTGATTGCCAGATGAATTTCCACTGCCACCCGAGCTTGACAATCTCTGCTGTCTAAGATACCTCTCTGTAGCATCATGTAGTAACTTCATCATGCTGCCAGAATCAGAACCAGGTGATAGCTCTTCCTCCCGCTCCGGCTGAATATTCAGATCAATTTGACCTTTAAAAGGAGAAGAGGAGGACTTCATCTTGTTAGGTTCATCGTCAGAAACATCATTGACCTCTCTGATATGCTTTGGACTACTATTTCCTGTATTATTATATGGCAGGGAATCATCATCCTGCAATTTCACAGGCAATGGCAGCTGCCGCTGCTGCTGCTGCTGCTTTTTGCGTGTTGTTTCCGCTTCTTTCTCCGATTGTTTCTTTTCACGCCGGATCATTAGGGTGCGGAAACGGCGTTTCACTGTTAGGCAGACAGTACAGGTGCAAGACTGCTTGTGTTTTGGGCCCTTCCCACTAGGGGGCTGAATGCACACAATGCACGAGCAGCCAGGTCTATGTCGGGGGTGTTTTGTCGTTGCTTGGGATGATGCTGGGAGCGACTCACCCTCTCCCAAGATAGCTAAGTTGGCAAGAGTGTCAAGCCCCTCCAAAGCTTCAACATTATCTGGGTCCTGTTTAGTAGCCCTCGTTTTCTTGGTGGAAGCTGTCCAAACACAATGACAAGTTGCAAATTTGATGATTGGCAATTGTAGGCAATGCACTACTGAACACCTAGAACACATGCATACACACACGGAGGCAGAGAAAGAGAGAAATAATTGTTTGAGATTTGAAGCAATTCATACCTAAATTACAGTGGCGTCGCAGATTTTCAAGCTCCTGAGCTGTCAAATCTTGAGCTGCTGAACACACAGATCTGGTAGCAGAGAGGATACAAACATATCAAGGGAATGCCAGAGATGTCAAATAATGCGCGCACACACACACACAGACACAAAGTTTCTATACTTCTCCTTTTTTTCCCTTTGGGTATGTTTCTATGTAGCCATTTGGGATGTGCAGGAGGAGTTTGGCTAGAAGTAAAAAAAGAGGAAAAACAAGGAAACATAGTCTCCTCGTATAGATAAAGGCAGCAACGTGGTAATTTAGATGTAGCAACCCTGCCTATGAAATGGCAAGAAAGGTCTAATTCTTCGCAAAGTGTGTGTATTAGCAAATGTTCAAGCAGTTTGGGCAACAGACTGAGTCTAAGGTTCATACAATATAGTTCCATCCCAACTTGTGCATCATGGAGCAGCAATTCAATAACATGAATCACCTGAATGAAGTGAATTCTTCATTTAAGCAAAGCATATTCATCTCGACTGCACATTCAGGCTACAAGATGGTACAAGAAGCTTAAATGAAGTAGATGTGATGAAAAACCCATGTTGCAGAAATAGAGATAGATGATGATCTACCTTTGTGGGTCCCATGAGTTATCAGAACAGGTCCACTTTGAGGGAAGAAGAGCAGTGACCGGTAATTTGCGCCACTTAGAACAGTCTTCACATTCAATCAACTGAATCGTTTCACTGACACAGATGGAACACAGCGTTGGAATTTGCAAAGCTCAAAGAGACAAGGATAGTCAGTCCATGTCTATTATAAACAGAGAAAGCTCAAAACTGAAAAAATGGAAGGAAACGAAAAAAAAAAAAAAAAAAAGCTATTATCCATTTCAATATAGGCATAATAGAGTGTGTTATAATACAAAATCCAACACAAAGAATGCAAAGTTACATAAACCAAATGTTTTCTTCACTGCTTTCTACAGCAGAAGTTACAAACCATTTTAAACCTGGCAAAACAATTTTGAAACAATATGAGATTTGTTTAAAAATTAGTCTCCTATAACAAAAGTTACACCATTTTTACCCAAGAAAGGTAGCCCCCCCCCTTCACAAACAAAAAAAAAAAAAACAAACGTCCTAGGTATGCTTGATCTTAAGAAAGTAACCACACACGGGGAAAACAACAACACGGAATCTCAATACAAAATTGAGCACTGAAAGATGAGTAATTTACCCCAAATTGTTGGTAGCAAAAATGGTTGGCTTCCCAAGTATTGGTGCATCCTGTAATAATAGATGTCAGGACTCAAAATATGGGGGTACTTACCATTTAAAGGTTTGACTCATTAATCAATTACAGAATAAAACACTGAGAAAAAGTGACTTCATAAGACAACAGACATAAAACAGAAGACATAATAGCTGTATGACCCAAGAGTCGATCTATTACTTTTTCTTTTCTATTTGTTTTCCCTCGTTATAGTCATGTCCACATCAGAAGAGTCTATTTAGCAAATTTATATCACCAAGGCAGATTGGTAGCATTACTAGAACAAAGTAGCTACACTTCTAACTATAACCAATAAAATTGATCCTGGAATAGAACAAAATCAACAAAACTTTCCCAATTAATCCGGCCCTCTTGATGTGTCAGATCTTCTTACAACTGGGAAGATACTTTGTGGGGACCACCAGACTACAGAGATTGTATAACCACCCAATTATCAGGCTCAGCATAGCATGTCACAAGTCATGGAAAATTAACACTATGCAGTTTATGATATTATAGTGTGGAAAAAGGAAAGAATATGGTTATGAATTCCAGAGTAATGGAATACAACAACCTCCAAAATTGTGGCCAGGAGCAAAAGCAGATCATTGACAATCATACATAAATCTTACATGTGGCTGAAGAAAATGTACAAGCAATCAATGGTACTTGGTACTCCAATATTTTTCAAAAGGAACAAACATTAACTACGTACCTCATACTCCTCAAACTCAAAGCCTTCAATCAACACAACACTAGGAACAAGGTTAGGAGGGGGGCGGAGTAATCCCTGAGCTTCTTCCCATGTTATCTTCAGCTGTATCAGGTCCTCATTTTCCATTCTTATGCGCTTGCTCTTGGTACGCAAGGTGCTGTTCTTCCTCTTCCTAGAGATTGATGATTTAGCTCCTAGTACTTCTTTTGCAATGTATCCCGACTTATCAACTTTAGACCATGAACTAGGATCAGCCAATTCAGCCTGTTCGATTGATGAAAAGATGGGTGATTCAGAACTATCTTTTAAATTATGAACATTAAAATCAACTTCAACAGTTTCAGTTTTGTTAATACTTACATCTCCATGTGAAGAAACTCCATTCAAAGTCTTATTTGTTTCATTGTCCTGTCAACAGAAACATGAATAAGAGTGATGTAAATTGTAAGCTAAACCTGTAAATCTTCTGCAAACCAAGTATTTAAAGGCTACAAACTGTTACACCCAAAAATTATGCAACAAAGGAACTGATATCGCGATTAAATTGTGGAATTTGGTTATTATGATGAACAAATTTGCAATTAGCTAATCCTCCAACATAAAATCAAGAGCAATAATGCAGTTCTTATAGCATAAAGCCGTCACTTCCAACTGAATAGTAGAACATTTTAACAAATTGTATTCCCAAACACCATCAAGATGAAATCAAGAAGGAACTAAGAAACACTTAAAAAATCGATTATCTTTACACACTTACACATACAAATGTACAGTAAGAATAAGGTGCGAGGCTATTGTACAAGGCAAAACCTGATCAGATGGTGGAGCATTTGAAGCCTTTCGGAATCCCATAACCAATTTTCCCTCTGGCTCTAACCGACTAAATGTTACTGAGAAAATAAAATTGATCATCAGTTCCAAAACAAGAAAAATATGAAATCTTGATGCACTTGATCCTAGTGAGTTGACCACACTCACTAGAAAGATGAACTAAAAGATAAAAGCATTAAACAAGAATTTGGAAGGCCAACGCAAATTAACAGGCAACATTCAGCACTTAAGTGCTTAACCAAAACTCAAAACCATGCTTGAAATGTACAGCAATCAAGTAAATGTAAGCACCACAAACCAAGTCTAAACCACTACAAAGAAGAAAATCGTTGGCAGGAAATAAGCATACTGAGCTAAAGCCTGAAAAACAGAAAAAGTTGCCATTCTACCCGTACAGAAGATTTAATCAACCCAACATCCAAAATCTTTAGATTTCCCCATCAATATTTGGTTTCATTACCTATATCGCCAGCTTGCAATTGCATAGATTGTATGCAAGGAGTAACCCCCTCCAAAACATACATTCTGCTATTATTATTGGGCCAGAAGCGGAACTGAAAAATCCATTCCTTGCCTTTTGCATCCTGGACTTTAAGGGGTAGTCCTTCAGGCTGAGAAATTGGTGGGAAGTACGCCTGTCTCATGGTGAGTGAATAGTGTTATACAAGGATTATCACCATAAAAAGTTGTGACAAACTAAAATTAATATACCAAATTAAGAAAGGATCTTCTAGAAATATTAATAGCCAACAAGCAATCTCATAAACGCACATAGCCATATAAATCTCATGCCAATGAGGAGATTCGATGAAAGTCAAAATTGCTCCTTTTTTTGTTATATATATATTTTTTAAGTAAAAGTCAAAACTGCTCTTACACTAAACATAATGAGAACCTTTTGACACAAAAAAATTACTCTAAGAAACATGGTATCTGGAATGACAGCCATAGCAATCATTCTGGTTATCAACAGTATGACATGGAACTTCTATATTGCGGTATATAATAGCTAGACAAGTATTCATAAAACTAAATTTGCTGTTGACAATTTTTCTGCGATTAGAGTTGGTAAAGATTTAAATTTATATAACCCAGTAATGTTTCCTTCCTTTCATAATAAAACAATCCTATTTATTTTTAAACTAGCCTCTTCATACACACTATACGCATGTTCAGAGGTTCTTCTTCTTTTTTTAATAAAAATATATATATTTTTCCAAAAGCCTTATAGCTCAACTAATACTTCTTGATGTTTTTAAGTTGTAACTGCAAGTAGTCATTATTTAAATCTAAAACGTGTCCTAATTTTTATGGGATTTGATTTTTTTTTTTTTTTTTTTTTACTGCTTTCTAACCTTTTGATAATGTGGCCTTTTTATGTGAGAGTGTGTGGGGGGTTGTCAGTGGGAGTAGAATTAGATGGGCAATTTTAAATTTCTCAATTTACCTTAGTGTACTTAATTCGTCTTATTGTTAAATCACTTTCAATTAGGTAATAGGGTTATTTTGGGAAGTATAGAAAAGTGGACAAAAAAGAGTTCTATTCAAATTATATATACAGATTATCAATGTCATAAACAGTCAATAACTGTCCACAGACCCACCATTACAACCGCTATTAACATCACTTTATATGTTGCTAAGCAAACAAGAATTCAGAGAAGGAGAATTATTCTCTAGTTAGTGATCCTAAAATGGAACAATAACATCACAGCAAAAAGGTAAGGTGAAAGGTCAAATTGGGGCACCATTAAAATGGAAGCCTCTGCATCCAAACTTTTTTCTTTTCGATGACGAGGAACCTCAGACCCCACAAAGTAGGGCCAGGGTAAACCCATGATACATGCTATAGCCCGCAAACCACAAGTATGTTTGGGACTTGAACACAAGATCTCCAGGTATATGACACCACTGAGGCTTCCATTTGAGCCATACCCGTAAGGGAATCTCTTCATCTAACCATTAAAAGAATGAAACAAAAGCACTAAGGCATGCCATTTCTTATGACAAGGTTTGGTCCGCACAATGACTAAAGAATTGTTTTCCTATGGATTGATCCTAATGAACGCATCAACAGCAATAATCATAACTTGAGAAAATTACGAATATCTTCTTCATGTAAAGAGCTTCAAGATTAGAAATGCTAAAGAAGTTAAAGCTGAAACTGGGGCACCATAAGACTTACCTCAGCACATTTTTTTGGAAGCACTAAACGCCCAATCCGCCCAGCATCACTATGACTTAACATTTTCTCAAATAAAGGAGTGATCACAGAATTTGAACTTACATGTGGTTAAGGCTTATATGATGGTGATTTGTAAATATAAAGAATAGACAGTCTTGTATCAGATATAAAGCAAAGCCATGCTCATCAACAGAAATCAGAATAGATTTCACAGAAATTTCAATAAAAATCAAACTTCCTATTTACAATAATAGCTAATTATAAAATATAAGATTTAAATTTATCTTCCAAACTTTAAAATATCAAGAACGTGTTATTTAATGAAAGGATGCTCATCAACAGAAATCAGGATAGATTTCACAGAAATTTTAATAAAAATCAAACTTCCTATTTACGATAATAGCTAATTATAAATATAAGATTTAAATTTATCTTCAAAACTTTAAAACATCAAGAACATGTTATTTAATGAAAGGATACTCTCCAGATATTTGCTGTAGCTCTTGATCAGTAAACCTGGGCCAGTACCGAGGAAGTAAGAGATTTCTTCCTCTTGCATCTACTCGAGGCCTTCCACTGCGAACCTGAGCTTCACCAGACAAGTCAACTCCATTATATAAATTACCAAGATATTGCTTTGGCAGAGGTGTAGGAGTTGTTCGCAAATGAGTTCCACTAACCCCGATTTGGCCATTTGTTTCATTTGAAGATGCATGAGGGGCAGTCGAACCAAAATGTGTGGTAGATGGATCCTCCTTTAAGGATGAAGGCTGTTGAGATAAACATGAATTATGGCTTTCCTCACACTTAATGCCTGCAACAAAATTCACATTAACTTAGCAGCCACTCTACCTGTTATTTCTGCAGGAAAAATCTCTCCAGCATGAAATCAGGAATATAGCAGATCAGAAAACTTTTTTTCTTCCAAAAAATCATGTGCCAATAAAGTGCATACCTGCATTCCCATTGTCAAGTATTTCCCGTGCACCAAGTTTCAGGCTTCCATTCATTAATCTTTCAGAAAGATCCTCAATTTTCTTTTTTTCCAAGGGAGAGGCAGATAATCTATCACTGGCATTAATTTTGTTAATGCCACTTGATATGTCAACTTCATAGGGCAACCTTGACTGTGATTCTGATGAGGTTATAGAAGAATTAAACAAACTCGGTGCCTGCCGCCATGGTACAGGACCTGATCCAGCCAACTGACTCCAATTTTTTACAGATAGATCTTTGAGTCTCTCAGGTAAAGGTGCATGAAAACACAAAGATGCTGGCCATGCTGGATTTGATGTCTGGAAAACAGTATATGGAACACAGTTATAACAAATCAATAGTATATAGAATGCAAGACTTGCACATATTAAACATCACTTCAAATGTAAGTACTTCCTTTGCTGGATCATATGAGAAAACTTATCTGCTCATCATAAGTCTAAACTGTTCAGAAATGCCCCATAAATAATTACAAAAAAAAAATTCAAAACATCCTCCTCTATAAAAAAAATTTAAATGCAAGTTAATTTTTCCTGATTACCCATTTTGACATTTAGCAAAAGCACAAAACCTTAAATCAATATCACTATCTCCTAAGATGAGGCAATTTTGTCCATCTGCAAGCAGTAAATGAACAGTTTATTGAATTGAAGTAACAATTATGAGTTTCATGCTCACACCAAATATTTAGTGCATGAAGTTCATAAATTTAGCCATGTTCAATCTAAGTAATATCAAACAACTTTATCTTTATTTCTTTAAGCATTCCACAAGAGGGATTAAATTGAAAAATTTCTGAACTTGACAGTCAAACAACATTAATTAAGGATCTAGCCAACAAAAATTAGTGGAATACTCTCAATCAATTGACCAAAATCAAAGAACAAGACAGGAAAAGCCAAATACAACCGTACCCAAGATACAGGTTTCGTTGCACACGTAATGCATTCAATCCCTCCAGGATCCAACAATGTAAATGCATGACTTGAAACAATACATCCACAATGAACTTGCTGCAAAGGAAGATTAACCATTAGAACATCTATAATAGAAATCAGCAACTTTTGATTGGAGAATGCAAGTAACTAGTTAGATATCTAGCACACCACTCAAGAAGATTAATAAACCAAAATAAATTTCCAGCTCACCTTCCCACAAGTCTCACAAGACCTCCAACCAGTAGCGCTCAAGTGGAAAGTCTCACAAAATCTTCCTTCCTCATAAACAGAACTAGTTTCACATGGAACTAGAGTCAAATTTTTATATAACTAAAGCATTAAGAATAAAATTATCACAAAACAGATTAAGAGTTCTTCTTTATGTAACTGGATAAGCAACATAGCAAAACATTAGAGAGGCTAAAGGCTTCTTTTAAATTATATACATCATAATCCTCCATTTAAAAAACTACCAACAGAGTATCATCCAAAAACTGCTACATTCTTTAATAAAAGAAATATTAATCTCCACAGGCAACAAGCTAGTTCCATACTAATGCAGAACCAACAGAGAACTTTTCTTTTCAGGCCACAGAAAGTTTGTTGTGAACAGACAGAATATAAATGGTAGCCCATTCAGATGATGTATCCACCCCTAAGAAATACACATACAGACACAGAAAAAGCAGGCACAATCAGTTAAAAGGGAAACATAAAAGCACCAAAAGTTGGCATATCTCGTTATGGCGGAGCTCAGGGTTTTTCTGAGTAAATGGATGCATCCAATTTAACAACTCACCAAAGTTTCTTTAACTAATCCAGGGATAATTTAAGCTGTCAGAGGTACAATGCAACCTAGTAGAAATCCAAGAAGAAAAAAATATGATACGAAAGACAGTATGTAGAATAAATTAGAAGTATTCAAGTGCACCAGCACAGCAAAATGAAAGTAACTGGGTGGGAACACTTGGATGTGCTCTCTCTCTCTCTCTCTCTCTCTCTCTCACACACACACACACATGCAGCAAAAATAGACTAAGAGGTCAAGGAACATAGTTATTTTCTAATTTAAATCCTTATATTACAAGGTTTGGATCTCCACTACAAGATCAACTATTCTACTAATGCCAGCCACTTCCAACATCATTTTCATACTAGAGAAGGACAGCAAAAGACCACAATAGAAGGAGGATGATTCTTAAAGAAACAATATCTTGACAGTAAAAAAATAAATAAAATAAAAACTAATTACAAGCAGAATATGCTGGTAGGTACGAAGATTTTGTTATCCCTAAACACTGGAAAAAAGCACCTAGATGATGAGAAGCAGGGGACTAACTAGGCCCTAACAAAAATTAGAAATTAATGATAAGCAAAGTCTGTCATAAGCTTTCAATTTGTTTGGTTTGGCACTCCTTTACAATCAGCCGGATTCAACAAACCCACTCAAGGATTAAGACAGGGAACTTCCACCACAACTTTAAAAATCTTTACATTGACCTTCCAAATACAACTCTTAATGCAAAATCACCCAAGAAACCAAAAAAAAAAAAAACAGTAAAAATCACATGCCAAAGTCACAAGCAGATCGTTAATGGTTAAGGCGACGAATGATCATAATGTAATGATTTAGCACCCCTTTAGTCTCTGTTTATCACGTAATGAACAAATATGTAGCTTCAAAACCAAACTTAACCATCAAAGAGCAAAACTTTATAGTCATGCTTGAATGAATTAATTCCCACTTTAAATTAGGCAAGAGCAAGCAAAGCAAACAGCCAACTATTAATTGCAACTTAACAAAATTGGAAATATACAATCAAAGTGTAATACACGTACCAAATCATAGACTTCATGATTATATTCCAAATAAATAGTTCATTAAAATTTTAGAGCTGCTTAAAATAAAAATTATACAGTAACTCATTCCAGTTAAGACAAACACATTCTACGTAAAAAAAAATGCAAAAATCGATCATTTCAGTTTCCTCAATCAAACTTCAAAACAACAAACACATCAAAATTCGAAACCAATTTCCCAAATTAACCTTCTAACAAGCCCAATCTCCAGCTCCAAAACCAAAATTTTAGCAAAAATCCCCAAAAACACTAAACTTGAACACAAACTAATCAGCCACACTAAAACACTTCAAATTAACCACGAAATCCCCAAAAAAGACTAAAAAAGAAACAAATAGCAAAATCCACTGTACGAGTCAACAAAACAGTAAAACAGAAAAAAAGGAAACTTACGCGCATCGATCACAGAGCTCGGCGCACTCGCCGGTTCGGAGCTTCCAGCCCTTCCTAACCCGCTCCGATTTCAATTCCTTGCACGCCAAATTATAACACAACAACTTGTTCGAGGACGAAGACGACGACATCGAAAAAGTAACAGTAGCGAAGAAAGCAAAAGCAAAGCAAAGCAAAGCAGAAATGCTTACACAAACAAACCCTAGAAATTCAAAGGGCCATAGAGTTCAAAAGCGAGAGAAAGTGCAAAATATCGAAATGGTAATAATCGCGGCTTGATCTGTGTAATCATACGAGAGAGAATGGTATTTTTGAAGTGAGAGAAAGAAAGAAAAAAAAAAAGTAAAATGTGCTTTCTATATAAGAGGCTTTAAAAACACGTCGACTCGTGAGCTTTTTTGGTGTTTACATCTTTTCGAGCATCGTCGTTTTTCTTTTTTCTATTTAATAACACTCTTCTCACTTCCTTTCAAAATTTACCATCTTCTCTCACTTCCTTGTTACCGTTTTGGAGAATCAATTACCTACCTGCATAACCATGTACATGCTTTTTTTAATCCAATGATTTATTAAACAACTCATTAGAGTATTAAAGAAATCACTCATAAAATTTTATCAAAAAAAAAAATCACTCATAAAATTAACAATATGTTTAAGATAACTTATTTTGCTTAAAAATATGTTGAGAATAGTCAATAGTGTGTTAAAACTTAGAATGACCTCATTTTGTTTTTAAAGATAAGAACTATAACTAATTTTAGTTGTTTTTTTAAAAGATATTTTTATTTTAGGAAACTGAATTCACAAAAATTGTATTTCTTGTTAAGATGAGAAGTGTCGAAAGAACACTCGTCTACCCAAATTTGAAAACAAAGGTGTTTGATAGCATATTAAGTCAAAGTACATGTAATCTAATTAATTATTTCAAATACATTCCCTCCATAATCAAATTTTAAAATTTTAATGTTTTCACATACATAATTCTACTAAAAATTAGTTTCAAAATTGATATTTTCATGAACTACATGTTAACTAAAATTTCTTTTAATCTAATTCTAGGGTTTTCAAATTTATTGAAGTAAAATTCATACTAAGACATGTGATAGAGCCATAATTGTTGAAAAATTATTTTGAGTATACGTGGGGGGAACAAGGTAGGGTCGTTTTAGTAAATTTGGGACAGAAAATTGACTCGTGTTGGACTGGGCAATAATTTACGATAATAACCCACGTGAATAAAGATAGAGCGAGTGTGAGCAATTTATATAGGGCATGAGAGTAGCTCAAAGTAAAGTAAGCGAATTATATCATGCATGGCCCATCTGAGGGTCATGCAATCACGTAATGCTTACTTCTGGTTTCCAAAACACACGCGCTTTTGTGGCTTTGACAAATTCTTTGTCTTTCTGTTCAGACTATAAAAAAATTTCCTTCCTTTCTTTTTCTAGTCTGGTTGTTGGTACTTTCCTTTAGGGTAAATTATCAGGAAGATGAGAATTAATCTACCATAAATATTTTAACCTATAAGAGTTAGTGGACTATGACATAGGGTTACTTTTTTTCTTTTCTTTTTTCTGGTTGGCTACCACTTACTGAACAGAAAGTACAGGAATTTGTCACATTTACAGTGATGGGTAGGGTCAGATCTGTGCACTGTGAATTATCAAACGGTTGAAAGTTGATTTATTGGATTTTATGTACACTAGTGGATTTGCTTCCTTAACAGAAGTAGTCGGCTATGGTCGCGGTGGGAAAATATAATTACATAAGCTTTTTGTGGGGTCCAAAAACGGTCAGCTGGGCTGTAGAGATTGTCTCAGCAACATATGCAATCGTAAACAAGTACCACTGTCATTTTTTTGTAATTTGGTAAATGGGATAAAGAGATTAATTGAATTACAAAACTCTTAAAAATACTCATAGAATATTATAGTATCGATTTAATTTACACATCTTTTAAGAAAACAAAGAGCTCATTTACCCATAAGCTTGTGTGATGTATAGAATGTTAATCCAACTAAATTTAGTGATAGGCATCGTAAATTTGTTTCCCATTTTCATGTTTAATGCTTATTAGAATATAGAAAATTTCACAACTAACCATTACTAATGTGATTTATTGTGATTAGCGTATAATTAGAATAATATTAACGATGGCTGCATACGACAATTTAACACTTTTAATAAATTATGAAAAACGTAGAGCACACAATTGCTCATTGGGACGTAAGGACAAAGCAAAAATTAGCCCTTGCATGAGTATGTTTGAAGCAAGTTTAAGACATTTATTAATTAAGCATTTAAAATTTGGGTTGCTTGATGTCCATGCAATTAGTGAACCAATCTCGGAATACTCTGAAGCACGCAAGGGAGAGATAAATGCAAAGACAAAACAAGATAATCACGGATATAAGATAATTTTGTCTATAAGCTAGGCATCTATTGAATCTCGGCCACATCACGGATATCAGATAATTTTGTCTTTAATAAAAACCTTGTTCAGCCATTCATAAAGCCAAAAGAAATCAAAATTACTTCAAACGGAAAGTTATACAAAACATGCAATTGAAATCAGCTCCATGTCCAATTTGGTTCTAACATTGAGAATAGAGAGGGGGGGAAAAAAAACGCCTAAACATATAGAGAGGGTGGGGGGAGGGGGGAAATTGATGTTTCTCCTTTGTACCCTTTAAAAACAATAAAGAAGGTATAACTTGTTGTAAACCATTTTGTATAATCTTTGATTAATAATTAAAATTCAAAAGTATAATGTTAAAAACAAAATATATATTTTTCATAAGCGTTGATATAATTATCAGTTATGATTAAAGTAACATCACTTTCATATGGATCCATCACTAATACAATTAACTTTTCTTTTTTTTCTTCTAACTTTCAAAGGCATAAATTTGTAATCTATTTGTAATTTGTACGAGAGAGATCAAACTCACACTCTCATTAAAAATAAAAATAAAAATAAAAAAAGTCAATTAGGAGAGGGATTAAGGATACCACTTAGCTAAATATTCAATAATAATACAATTAACTTTTACTATACACTAATCACAATATGTTATTTCATTAAACTTATTGAATTAAAAATTGTTTTACCAGGCTAAGGTGTTTTTCTTTTAATCTAGACTTGCTATCATTTGGTAAGAGTTTTTTTTATTTAAGTTTATTTGTCTTATATTGATATGTACAGCTTTTTTAATGCATCATTTGGATAAGCTATTCTAAACCAATTAAGTTTTAATTCATTTAGTTATTGCTCAAATGAAAGATATGCTTTTGTCTCTCATAAACATAAACGCAAAAACAAAAACAAAATTAAACAAAGAGTAGTCCTGAGTGGTGACAACAAAAATTGGCCGTATTTTTATTTAAGTTTATTTGTCTTAATTGATATGTACAGCTTTTTTAATGCATCATTTGGATAAGCTATTCTAAACATAAGTTTTAATTCATTTAGTTATTGCTCAAATGAAAGATATGCTTTTGTCTCTCATGCTAGACAATTCAACAACAACGATAGCTAACATAAACATAAACGCAAAAACAAAAACAAAATTAAACAAAGAGTAGTCCTGAGTGGTGACAACAAAAATTGGCCGTACACGCGGGGTCAACAGCCTAAGTTTCACTACTTTCTATGGTCTACTACACTACATATGATTATTTTTTTTGATCATTACACTACATATGATTATGAACATAGGCAATGTTGGAAAGCAAGGGAGGCCATACCGAAGTGACGTCAAAATGATCTTTTCTCAACGGGAAGCAGTGATTCTTGCCGTCATAGTTACGCTGTCGATGGGAACCCATGGCATCCGAATCCAATCGAATAAAATGATAGTAGTGACTTTAGAACAGTGTAACACGTGGTTCTAGGCTGCTTGTTTTCTTATTTTGTAACGAACAAAGAAATCAAGTTCATACTCAAAATTAGTAGTTAAGTTTAAATATAGTAATATATTAGTAAACAAATTAGTGAGTGTAGAACTTTTTTTTTTTAATAAAGTTTGATTATTGAAACTTTGACTAAAATATTGTTTTCATCCATTAAATTTATATAAATTAGTTTCTTGTCTTTGAAGTCCTAAATTAAAATATATATATATATATATATATATAATATATATAGTATTTATATTCATAATTATTGAAAATTAAATGTTACACTTTTCATCCTTAAATTTTAAAAAATATTTTTTTATCCATAAATTATTTTTAAGAAAATTCATTCATATTTTTTACTCTAAATTATTGAAGAAAAAAACCTCTTTAAAGAGTTTAGTGACGAAAAATGAAATTCATACAACTTTTAAGAATGAAAAAAAAAAAAAAAAAAAAATTAACCTTGAACTTTTAATACTCAGTTTGATTCATCTTGTTTTGCAACATTAATAACACCTAAAAGGTATCAGGAAGAAAGGAATGCATGTGCATAAAATTAGGACTTCTTAATTTTATGCATTAGGCCCCGAACAAGCTCTTAGCTAGACTAGCACATGGGCCAAAGAATGTTTAGTACAAAACCACACCCATGTGATAACCTTACCTCATCTTACCAATGAACATAATTTAGATGTCGACCATATCTTGAGTAAGAACATTCATAATAGGGATTGGTCGAAGATTCTAAGGGAACAGTCTTTGTCGGTAACTCTCAAAACTTGGTAACCAAGCTCCCCTAATCTTGAGAAGAATTCCTGAGAAAAATTATTGTCGGTAACATTAATTCAACATTTATTATCATGACCAACCGTCAGCTCGTTTGATCAAATGCAATCGGATAGATGGTAAATCCTTTGTGTTCTTTTTTTCATGATTGTGTCTATTTTTTGGGTGTTTATTTGTTTTTATTATTTGTTTTGGAGATCTAAGTCATAATTATTTGATTTTGTGTGAGAGTGTTTTCAAAGGCCATTTCCCATCAAACTTCCACTATTATTGCGTTAATTATCTCGAGAAGGATAGAATTGGCAACATGTGTGCTTTAAAAGGATGGATATATATATAGGTGGTAAATGCATGCACCCTACAACAGGTCAGGTGCAATAAGGAAAATGGAATTGACAACTAGTGTGCTCTTTCTGCACATAAGGACAAAACACCCTTAGAGGTTTTGAAAGAGAAAGATAACTGGGCTCATTCTTTATTATTATCATTATTATATTTGATGTATTATCGAGACCATCTTGATATTAATCAATCCATCTCATTCTGAAGAAAGACTAGATAAACAAAGGGGGGAAAATCTCACTAGATGTATTGAAATGCTTCTAATTCGTTCTTGTGCACCACAAATGTGTGCATGTTAGGATGATTCGCTCCAAAAGCCACCACAGCCCACAATCAACAAAACAGTAATTATCTGTTTAAAACAGGAAAAATCACATTCTTATGGTCATTATAAGCAAACCTGTCACAGTATGAAATGTTATCCTTATTTTTTCTATTGTAGGCAGGAATAATTTCGTTGCAGTACCATAGTGGTGCCCTCCTAGGTCCTACAAGTGGACTTGCATCCTCCTGATTACTTATCAAACTATACACCTATCCAAAAAAAAATACTTATCAAACTATACAATGACCACTGTGGTCCTAACTTAAACAAACACAAGTATGTAATTCAGTTAAAAATAAAAAAAAAACACAAGTATATATGTACTAACACTTTTCCTAGTGTATATTGTGTGTGTGAATAATGTACTAACACATTATTTTTTTTATATATAAAACTATGAAGAAGCACCGAGATATCATTTATACATGGAATTTAAGAGCCGGCTCCACTCTTAGATTTGGTAAATAGTTTCTAACCCCCCTCTGTCTCTCCCTGGATACAAATGCACAATGAGAAATATATCAGTGAGCAACCAATACATTTTCATATGTAGCTTAATCTGGGTGTTGATTTTAACAATTTCCTATGAATTGAAAGTTAAGTGTGAATGATTTTTAAAAGATGAGGGAAGTAAATTCTAAGTTAGAGTTTTTTTTTTTTTCCTTCTTAGTATGAGCTTATGAATAAAGCAATAAGCATAATCTCAGTGATCTTCCAAAACACCATTGGTTATATAATTCTCTTTCTTGAAAAATAAATAAATTATGTTATTCTTAAATTTATTTTTTATGAGAAAACTATTTATTGTTTCAATATTCCTATTTATGATGTTGGAGAATTTTTTTAAAACTATAACTTTTGCAAACTTCTTGGGGGAGAAAACTTGATTTAATTCTTCTATTAAATCAACCATTCATTCTTAGGTTTTATTTTTTTCACATGATTTCAAAAATAACGAAAAATTAAAAAATAAAATAAAATAATGAATGTAAAATTAAAACGAGTGACCTTCAATGTCAATAGTTGAGAATTACAATTGATAATAAAGACACATAAAAAAAAGTGCAAATAACCAAAAAATTAGATTATGAGATAATTGATTATCCGTATAACAAATACGCAACAGTAATTAGAAAAATCGGCAATAATATTAATAGCATGAATATAATGCAACATAATAAAGCAAATAACAATACACAAAACCCAAGCAACACAAACAATTAGTAGGCCGCATGAACATAATTATGGAGCGAAAAGTGCAAAGCTAGCAAGTCTACAAATAATTTATTATTTGAACCGTAATCAGAAAAATTCATAATAAAGCAATTTAATGTAGTGAAATCATAATCTTGAATAGGCTTTCTCATTTGAAATGAAATGGAAGGAATCGATTTTATGGTACAGATTAAATATTACAATCGGAAATAAAATCTTGACAAATAGAAAGATTTTTAAATGAAGACAATTCTATTTCAGTATCCTCTATTTCAGCATCTCGTGATGATGAATAAAAAATTGTAGTTGGCCAACAAGGGAGCTCAAAGTTCAACAATTCGCACGGATCGACGTTATGATGAGGAAGATCGACGTTATGATAAGGAAGATCACAAATGATCTCCAGCGTTCTGCTCCGCAAGTTGCATAAAACAACAAGCGGTTTAACCAACAAATACATGATATCCCCATCATTGGGATGATGTTCTTGCACTCCATAATCAGAATAATTCTCCATTACATATTGAGGGAGCCAAGGAGATTTTTCTGAAACCATTTGGTTGACATATACCTTGTGCTCCAAAGACCATTTGCCACCTCCAGTATCATTATAGTCCTTGAGCTCCCAAACGCGTATAAGGTTAATCCGGAACTCCTCTGATTCTGAACCCTTTGAAATTATACCTGAAATTATACCTATCCTCAGGCACCCCCTACAGACTCCAAGGTGATAATCTGTAGGACCAGGTCTTAGGAAGGAATTCCAATTTTCCGGGAAAGCAAAGAAACGACAACATCTGATGTTGTACGGATCAAACCCGAAAAGACAGCTTTTGAAGTCGCACCAAAAAAGCAAACCTTTATAGGGAACACTGGGATAGACTAATGAAGAACGTGTAAAGCCCTCGGGACACAACACAACCGACTCGCTCCATTCAAAGGTCTCGGACGAGAATATGTGTACCTTAAATTCCCTTATGGTGAAATGGTAATCATAACGGAAATCAGGCATGAGCACCACCCTGTAACTGTAACTATTATCAATATTATAGCTGCAGACGAACCCAATCGAGCCACGATTATTTAGACGAAGACGTTCAGGAAAAGGAGGGAGCGTGAGACATTCCATAGTGATTGGATTTATCACTAAGTGATCGTTAATTAGCGTACTCGTCATATATATTGCGCGGCAAAAGAGCAAGCCATTATGCGAAGCTACAATCTTAATATGCACATTGTTTTATTGAAGATCTGGTAGATAAGAGAGAGATTTCAATTCTGGTTCGTTGGAGATTACACGTAAGGGTTGTGGATGGTAGTGCTGTAAGAGCAAGCTAAAGGGCGGTGGTTGTGTTTGACTGCCAATAAAGCTGTGAACGAAATCAGGTGTCGAGATTAGAGAGCGCCAGTGATTTGATACGCACTCGCATTGAAGCAAGGATATTAAAGGCAGCCGAAGCAGAATTTCCACCCATATATGTTCCGGGAGATGAAGAAGAAGAGAGCATTGCAATTCATCATCGTTTGGAGGAGGAACTTCCTTGACATCCAAATCCATGAGACACAATACAAGCTAGCGTAGCTAGGGCCTAGGGTTCTCTCACGAAGAATAAATCAAGATCGAGGAAACCTTCTCTCATATTCTTTTGCTGGAAAGATCTATATATATATATGCGGCAATTAGGTCGGCTAGTTATTAGGTTTGCCGCAACAGAGGATTAGGAAGACACAAAGTCTTCAAAACCGACAATCATTGGGTTTCAATCCCGTGTGAGACACATAGCGTGCACTCAGGTGCCTAGCCCTTAAGCCAACTACACACGCGTTGCATACTTGCATGCTTCTAGAATTTGAATCATAGACTTTCAGTGGAGAGGACATAAGACATGAGACTTGTCAATATGTCATTGGGTTTATATATTAATATATACTAACATAGAGAATTTTGGTCTTGTTTCTCATTAAAATAACTTTACTGCTTGTCGTTTAAGAAAGTATTAAGGTGTATTAGTATTGACAAATATATAGTACTCAAATGATTGAAATTGATTTGACATTTGTTTTACATATTAAACACAATTCACATAAATTATATGCCAAAAAGTGTATTATTCTAGTATACCATCCGTTACAAACCACATGACTTGTTTGTATAACCTTAAATGCGATGAAAACAAAGAGTATCATCATATCATGCCCATGCTTATTAAAAAAAAAAACAGAATCTAAAAGAGGGAATTGAAATGGTCATAACCATGGTAGTTTTCACATGCAAAATTTCGTGAAGTGTAAGTGGCACCACAGAATAGAGCATTACAATTTACAACGACAGCAAACCTTATTCCAAATCATGAGTAAGGTGTGAAATGTGAGTTGCTTCCCAAAAGTGGGGCCTTGACTAGCAATATAGTTCACACTAGGTTGATTCTTTCACGAAGATAATCTTTTTTAAGTTTATGTGGGGACTGAATGCAATATAGCCAATAACGTCTCTGCTTCTTCCTAAAATGACTGTATACAGTAACACCATGATAGTGATGCATACCGACCCACATGAGAGCTCTGTCTCCAAATCATAATAGTAACAAACCCAAAAGGTTCAGCTTGTCACATAATAAGAGAGACTAGACTAAAAATTTAAACTCCAGCTTTTTTTATTAGTGAATTCACCCAAAAGTGCGAGAAGAGAATTTTCTTTTCATTTTGGTTGCTCGGTTTATAATAAGTTTGTCAATGATTGAACCTAGGACATTTGTATAGTCCCCATAAGCTGAGGTGCACTAAACTTTTAGTGACATATCAATATATAGTACATTATAGTTATTGATCTTTGTAGGCATGTGGTTTAACATTTCCTTTCCAAGGTGGAAGTCTTGTTTTTTTAACCCAAGAGTTGGGGGACCTTTTCTTGGGGTGAGGTGGGTGTTGAAAAACTTTTAAAGCAGATGACAAATCCTCAGGTGTGTGCAATCCATCTTACTCATGTTCAAGTGATTCATTACTGTTCAAGTCTGAAGTTGGCTTATACATGTAAAAAAATGGAACAAAGTCACCAACAAGAGTATGTTGAGTAGTCGCCCATGCAAGCATTTCAAATATGGAAGTCAAGTCCATTTTGAGACTCTTACCGAGTACCAACATAAGGTCACCACGCTCTAGTGGGTGGGTAAACTCTCATATTTGAGCTAGCATATTAGATTACAATGATTTCGAACCCTTTAAGGCCAAAATTTGTCTGCATAGTCTTTTAATTATCTTCAAGCAACTTTATAGCAAATTTTTTAAGGCCCCTAAGCAAATGAAGTGCACATTTGCCTTGATAGTGTTAAGTGTTAGAATAGCAAATCAAGTACAATCAATATCTATATCAGGGATAATTCTACAACATCCATGTGGGTACCGTACCTCTAATAGATAAAATCTCACATTAATGATACCAATGTCACACATTATGGTACCTACCTCACATATGATGGTACCTACCATTTTTATTTATTATTTAAATTATTATATATAAAAAATCAAATAGTACCAATATCACATTAGATAGTATCAACATTACATATAATGGTACTTATATCACATTTGATGGTACCAATTGAGTGAGTACCATACCCACAAAAAGAGTGTGGGTATTATAGAATGACCCTCTATATTAGAGTCATTCCCTGTATAATTGATACACAGAAATAATACAGTTATACAGATTATTTCATTCTTGCTTTTCTACTTTGGCTCTGTTCTTTTATTCTCAAGAGTAATCTTTTTTCTTTTCTTTTTATTAGGTAAATTTGCTCACGCACCAAAGCAATAAATTTACAAGTGTTTATTGCCTTGATGGTAATCACTGGCCCATTAAAAAAAAAAAAACCTTTCCAGCAACAACTTGCTAAATAACATTTCTCCTTTTCTTTTGCCTTATTTCCCCTTAATTTGTGGTTCTATACAGGTGGAATAAAATAAAATAAAAAACCCACCAAATTTCAATATCTGAGGGGCCACAAAATGAAATTCATGAAATTAGAATCCAATCTCTATATAGGAGAAAACAAAGTAGCTAAACCTTGATCCACTGTTATTTGAAGTTTATCATAGGCCATCGGTGTCTTCTGGTCACACTTGTAAGTTCCTTTCCCTCTAGCCAGGACCTCACCATCTGAGTCTATGATCCCTTCCTTTGTTGGGTCCTTGGTTCGGGGACCAGGTTCCAAGAAGAATGCCTTCACCTGTAGTTTGTTGCAGGATACAGAACAAACAGTTAACAGAACACCAAAATACTTTATATGTATATATATATTTTGTCAAAAACATTCTGTGTCTGCAAGTTAAGCAATAATGGAGATTTCTTTTCCATCTTATAACAGCTTCCAAAGGGTGAAAAAGAAAATAATGAAGAACAGATTGTCTTATAAAATTTGATGACATACCTTGAGGTACATGACATATGGTGATTTTACATGACTTCCATTGTTCAATCCCGTCATCAATGACAATAAGGATAACTGTGGACAATCCCTGATAAGGATCAAGTCCAGATAACCATCTGAGAACTGCACATCAACAGGCAAAAGAGAAATAAAAAAATATCATTTATGCTTATAATGACAGACAAATTATTTGAATTTGACACAAATTTGCCCTCTTGAGAATTTAACAGGGATTTCTAAAGCTCATGCTGAGAAAATTCAAAGCTGAAATGGAGAGAACAATAGGTTCTAATCTAATCAAGCTGTTAGGCCCCAAAACTGATAAAAAGGGAAAGGAGGAATGCCACATTAGAGACTGCTTAGACTTTTAATGAAATAACAAGGTAATTTTTTCTTGGCACAGTTCTTGAATTTATAATTGCAAAAAATAAAAATAAAAAGGAATGGGAGAGAAAATATGCACATGCCAAGCAGCATGCAGGTCCAGCTCATACAGTCAATGAAAATGAAGTAAAGAGAGAGAGAGAGAGAGAGAGAGAGAGAGAGAGGGAGAGCAAATGCAATGTAGGCATTTGATTTAGCAGTATTGATGTCTTGCAACATAACAAAACTAAAAAGGGTGAAAGAAACAAACTAATAAATTCATGCTGAGAGCCTATGACTTTTACCTTGGCATCAGGGGCTGCCATGGTTTCTTCACCTCCCCAAGGTACATTATGAAGCCAGACTGAGACAAATGGTCCACTAATACTTCTCCATTCTAAATTCTCCAAGTCAATATTAGGTCCCTGGTAACCATGATGCCGAACCTTAACAGACTTCTCTTCACTTGGACTGCAGCTATCATGTTTGCCAGTAGATTTCCCATGGTAACTAGTTGGCTCTCCATAGGCTTCAAAACCAGGTGCAGGCACAAAAGAAATACATCCATCGTATTGCCGCAAATGTAAAATTCGTTGAAGAGCCTAAAGAAAGAAAAAATTAGCATTAGTGCCTTGATGCAGGCTACTAATAAAACAACAAAGTATGACTCCAACCAAGCCATATTTCAAATTAGATGCAACTCAAAAAAATAAGCATAAAAGATCACATAGAAATCAGCATTGTTAAAGCTGTCACATTTTACTCAATTAGGTGCAAGACAGTGTCTACTGTGTGCAATTTTGCACCTTTACTGCTGATGGATATGAAGATACAAATTCCACCACTAATGCTTATGTTTTGCCTTCTTGCATCTATATTCCTAATTTATAAAAAGGAAGGTGGAATTGATAAAAACAAGTCAAATATTCATGAGAAAAATAAAGTGTATGCAATTGTTTTATAAAATTAAATTTGGTTTAGTTTCTTAATTTTCTATTAAAATGAAACTCTAGCTTATATATGGCCTTTCAAATGTGCCAACACAAATAAGAGTCTCCAACCTGCATTCACTAAGGAATTATCTCCAATCAAAAGATCAATTTTCCCAACCTGCTTTACATAAATAATGATGACACATAAGCCAATTTATCCCCAAAGCCTTATTAATTACTGCTCCCTCATAACTGCTACCACCACCAAAGTACTGGTTTTATGATACACATAATGATATGATTATTTGAAGATACTCTTAGGTTCTTAGAAATTGTAATGCAACTAATTCAACAAAATATTTATTCTGTTCAGTCTACTTGTAACTTTAGATTAAAAAAATAGATTACGTGCAGTGACTAAAGAAATACATACAAACAAATCACCAGTAGCTTAAATGAGATATTCTTAAAAACATACATAGAAATCTATGCGAGCACTTCCCATCCACCTGTACTTTTCAGATTCAATGTCGATATCTGCCACCAGACCTGAAATATAATGAGATTTTTTATGAGAAATAATGGAAATATTACGGATTGATATCCTCTAGAGTTTTTGGGGTAACTCCACCATAGGGTTCTTAAAATTCTACTTTCACTGTTAAAATAGTGGTTAGATTTTGCCACAACATCAATAACCAAAAAAGATGACAAAATACTGCCAATCAATGTTTGTTTAAATGTTATTGACGAAAAATCTAAACCACTCATTTAACAATGAATGGCTAATATTTTAAGAACTTTATAGTAGAGTTACCCTAAAACTTTAGAGGATCATAATCCGTTCTAGTCAAAACCGGTAACAATATTCATAAAACTTATACAAGTCAAATCCAGAGCATATCTTAAAAAGATGATATTGAACATTTGGAATAAACTTCAAAATAAGCATCTGGTAATGGTATTTCTGCATACCCCATGCAAGCATCAATATACTAAAAAATTTGGTCTCTCCTTGCAAGATTGTAGCTACATCCAGTGAGCGCTTATGGCCTATCAATAATAAAAGCAAACGGCAGAAAATTCTTTAATCAAAATAGAGTACCATGAGAATAATGGCAAAAGGAAACTTGAATTGAAATACAGAGGGACTTCATTTTCAACCTCGGATAATGGTAAGAACAGCATTAGGTGCTGTACAAGGATAACCGACTGAATCCAGAAGGGATTTTACCATGCCATTTCCTGTACCTGCAAGAAGAAACATTTTTTGTCAAATATCAAAATTAAATTGAGTCATTAAAAATGTTCACAATAATAAACAAACCACCACCAGGCCCTTTTTCACCATCAAGAGCAATGAGAATGGAGTGGGAGAAACTTGGTGGATAATAATATGCAACTCTACATTGCTCCTGCTTATTCATAATTAAGCTAATCACAACATAATATTTCCCTTCAATTCTTCAAAGTATTGTCGAAATGATTAATGTCCAAATTATAGAACAACTTAGAAATTCTCATCTTCTTATTTGGACAGGAAAATTTAAAGAAAGAAAAATTACCCATTCTCATAATTAGCACACATGAAAATGTTCATTTATGTATAAAGTCAATGGCAAAGAATAACACTATTAAAGATTATTGTCTTGGAATGAAATGACTATACCAATTGTGTCCAGAGTGGAGATCACTCCACCAACTCCATCTAAATTACCTGAAGAAAGGGAATTGAGAGTATATGCAAGAAGGAAGAAAAACCAGGATCAGGACGCTCTTCAGGACAGTCACACAGACCCCACTCTTGAACAAGACCAATTAGCTGCTTCCCCTGAGAATATCGAACCTGAGGTAATTCCTGAACTTTCTTCCCCAATTGATACTCTAATAAAGTCTAGTGTTTCTATAGATTCTATTGATCCAGTGGATGATTTACCTATTGCTTTGAGGAGACAGTCCCGTACTTGTCAGTCAAACTATAAATATCCCATTTCGAACTATGTATCATCTCATCATTTATCTGATTCCTATATAGCTTTTGCAAACTATTTGTCTTCTGTATCCACCCCTAATAATTTACAGAATGCTCTTGGTAATCCAAAGTGGAAAAGTGCTATGGTTGAGGAAATGGAAGCACTCCAGTAGAACTCTAATTGGGATTTGGTTGAACTACCTAAAGGCAAGAAGACTGTGGGTTGCAAATGGGTTTTCACGATGAAGCATAAAGCTGATAGATCTGTGGAAAAGTATAAGGCTCGGTTGGTAGCCAAGGGTTATACACAAACCTATGGAATTGACTATCATGAGACTTTTGCACCTATGGCCAAGATTAATACGATTTGGGTTCTTCTGTCTTTAGCTGCAAATTTGGATTGGCCCTTGCAGCTATTTGATGTTAAGAATGCTTTTTTGCATGGGGAAGTGGAGGAAGGAGTATACATGGATCTTCCTTCTAGTTTTACTACGGCCTCTGATGTTGGAAAGGTTTGTAAGTTGAACAAATCTTTATATGGGCTGAAAGAGTCTCCACGAGCATGGTTTGGCAAGTTCAGTCAATCTATGAAGAATTATGGGTTCAAACAAAGTCAAGCTGATCATACTTTGTTCTTTAAATGTGATAGAGGTAAACTTACAGCTCTGATTGTATATATTGATGATATGGTAGTTACAGGTAATGATGAAGAAAGAATTAGAAGGCTGCGAGATTATCTTGCAAAAAAGTTTGAGATGAAGGACCTGGGTGCACTAAGGTATTGATTGGGCATTGAGGTTGCTCGATCTAGGCATGGTATTTTTCTGTCTCAACGAAAGTACGTTTTGGACCTATTAACCGAAACTGGAATCCTAGCTTGCCAATCTATTGATACTCCTATTGAGCAGAATCACAAATTGGGGGATGGTCGTGTTGATCAGGTTCCAACTAACAAGGAGAGGTACCAAAGGTTAGTTGGGAGATTGATTTACTTGTCTCACACACGACCTGACTTGGCTTATGCTGTAAGTGTGGTGAGTCAGTTTATGCATTCACCTAATGAAGTCCATATGGATGTTGTTCATCGAATTCTCAGGTATCTGAAATCCGCACCTGGTAAGGGTTTAATGTTTTCTAAACATGGTCATCTAGAGGTTGAGCGATATACAGATGCCGATTGGGTAGGATCAATTACTAATAGGAAGTCTACTTCTGGATACTTTTTGTTGGAGGAAACTTAGTCACATGGCGTAGCAAGAAAAATGTTGTGACTAGGTCGAGTGCAGAGGCAGAATATAGAGCCATGTCGTATGGTGTTTGTGAGTTGTTGTGGTTAAGGATCTTGATGGGGGAATTGGGTTTCAATCTTGAGAAACCAGTAAATCTTTACTGTGACAACAAGGCTCTTTACTCAGTACAACAAGGCTGCTATCAGTATTGCACATAATCCAGTTCAACATGATCGTACTAAACATGTTGAAGTGGATAGACACTTCATCAAGGAGAAGCTGACTGATGGGATTATTAGTGTGCCTTTTGTGAAATCTGAGGATCAATTAGCAGATATCTTGACAAAGGCAATATCAAGTCGAGTTTTATATTCCACACTTGTCAAGTTGGGCATCCAAGATATCTATGCACCAAATTGAGGGGGAGTGTTGACGTGTGTATAGCTAAAGATTATTTGACTTTTGTATTAGCTGTTAATTAGTAATTAAATTAGCCGTATTAGTTAATTGTAATTATTTTCCTTTTCTGTATTCCCTTGTATAGCTTTATATGCCTCCATATTGGGGCAGAATAAAATATCAGCTCTATTTTAACAAGATTATTATGGTCGCACATCATTGGAATGTATACTGATACATCAGTCCCATACTCCCATTAAAGTTTAACCCGAAGGGGGGAGGGGGAAAAAAGAGGACAAAAAAGAACCTTATCATGAACATATTATTCCATTCCTCAAATGATACTTTATCTACTCACGCTTTCCTACCATAATCCAAGCAATGCCAACTAAAAATAACAATAACATAGAAAGATATAACAAACCTGCAGGAACTATTCCGATAGGCATTTTAATTGCAGCATCCCAATCCTCTCTTTCGAGCAGTCCATTTACTACCTAGTAAATAGTGCAATTCTTGTAAGAGCAAGAAAAGGAGCAGAGGTCAAAAAGATGCCAGAGTTGGGCAACTAAAGCATAAGTTGTACTAGAAGTGCTGCCAATTATACGTGAAAAACCAAAATAATTAAATAATATATAGACCTTGTAACACCAAAAAACAATCTAACAATCACAGCAATACCCTATGGCATGCATTTGGGACTTGTGGGCATATCCTAAAATTTAAAAGGCCAAACGCCAACAGAATCCTAAAAGTGAAAGTTAAAACTAATACAGTTACTTATAGTTTTCTATTAATTTATCCTGCTAACAGTCAAGGAGAAAAGCAAAGAACTGATGACCAAGTATAGAAGAATTTCAAAATGGGATAGTGAACCATGACTTCAATCCATGAACACCTGAAGAACAGAACTTCATTGGCATGGATACCAGAACCTTGTAAAATTAGAGTCCTTAATTTAACAAAATTTCAAATGCATGTGATGATAATAGAATATCTTATAATGTTTTTTCAAAAAAAAAAAAAAAAGAACTTCAACAATCATTTTTTGGAGATTAAAGATTGTAGTCCAGATTGAATTATTTATATATTCCAAAAATGGAAGATCTTAATGCCTTAAATAATTAAGAAACCATGTCTGCCTTTACAATGCAAGTGTTCAGATGAAGTCACACACTAGCTGTCCACATGCAGCTTTTTCCTAGAGTTAGATTTTAAATATACCTCTGGAATAAGTCATTCTTCCTAGGATTAGCTTCCACCAACCAATTAATGGTATTCCATGTATTCATCATTGTCACAACTAAAACATATAATACATTCTCTAGCAATCAAGCAAAGTCAACCTACCTCAACCAAGATTCCATCCCCGCTAACACAAACAATGCCATCATACTTGGTGAGATCAAGTGATTTAGCTACTTCTTTTGCATGAAGCTGATATTGAGTTTCTAAGAGATTGAATTAAGGGAAGAAGGAAAAAAAGCATGAGAAACAATCCTAACATTCCTAAAACTTAATGATCAATGTACACAGTTTTATGAAAGAACCCAAACCTTGCAATGTAATTTGGATATCAGCATCTTCAAAAAGAGGTTTCACGTGATCAACAAAAATCTTGGATGCAGATTTTCTCCCACCAAATGGGTTCAAAAAAACAAATAGCCGTTTAGGCCGACCTGAGAAACAGATTACACTGATAATCATAAAAAAAAAATAAAAACAATACGACTAGTTCAGACAACCCACTAGTATACAATAGATGACATTAAACTCCAGGGGGTTCAGAGTAACTCCAGAAAAATTCAAACTTTGTTTCATATCTCACCACAATCGTTTCCAATTAAATAAAAACAAACTTAAAACATCAAACAGAACCTAAAACCAAACTAAATGAGCTATAATGCATATTTTTCAAAACAAAAAATACACCTCTCAATGCTTTTCTTTCTTGAGATTTGTTTACAGTTTCATTTTTTTTAGGCACATTAACCTTAACTTGCACAAAATCCATTAAAAATTACGCTCACATGACTATTCAAATTTTATAACAAAAATCTTAGCAAAAAATATATATTTGGAAATTAAAATGAGCAGTAATTAAGAAATGAACAAAACCATCATTAAACACTTCTCAATTCGGTCCTTACAAAACTGGAGGGAAAATAACGGAAATTTAAACCATATAACGACCAACCGATAACGAAAATCATAACACAATAACAAATATTCTCCATTCCTGCATTTTCCAATCATCCAAACAGAACCCAAACAAGGAAGCCAAACTAAATAAATATAATAAAAGCGAAAATTGTTGAATTTACCAAGCGAATCAATGTATTGCCGGAGCTTCTGAGACCAGAGACTGAGCGAATCTTCAGACAAGGATTCAACCACGATGTCCTTCCTCACGAGAGCTCCTGAGCTCGCGACGCAGAAGATTCCACCTCCTCCGCCCTCCACAATGGCTCTGATCTTGATCTTCGACCCCTCCGTCGCGAACCCGAGAACCTCCTTCTCCACCGTCAAAGAACGTTGACCTCTCTCCGTGAATTTCAACTTCCCGTTCGATGTTAGAGTCAACTCCGTCACGCAGCCGTTGACGATGACCCGGTCAGCCATTATTGGCTGCTCCGGGTTCTCGGGTTGCTCCATTTTCCCGTGTTTACAAAGTGTGAATAGAAAATGTTAAAGCTGTCCAGTTTTGGCTTTATTTATTTTTTGTTTTGTTGAAGACGGAAAGAGTGAAAACCCGGTTCGCTTAAGTTGAACCGGGTTTTTGACTACCAAGTTAGAACTTAGAATGTGAGTTTAGACTTTAGAATTGTACTTTGTACGCCAGGTGAGACAGGTCAGTGAGCAGAACTCAACTTCTATGTTTGGTTTTTCACTTGTTTCATAGACACTCACGCGCCTTTGCCGGCTATGGATAAGGATAAATCCAAATTTCAAAATTATTCAAAAGTTCTAAATCCTAATATCATTTTTTAAGTTAAGGAATTAGGATCAGTTTTTAATTTGAAATCCTATTGGTTAATTTTGATTTTGTAACTATTTAAATTATTGATTATAAAGTAAAATTAAATTAATTTTTAAATTATTCAAAAGTTCTAAATCCTAATATCATTTTTTAAGTTAAGGAATTAGGATCAGTTTTTAATTTGAAATCCTATCGGTTAATTTTGATTTTGTAACTATTTAAATTATTGATTATAAAGTAAAATTAAATTAATTTTTAAATTATATTGATAAAATTCAAGCTCAAAAAAAAAAAATTTTTTTTTTTTTTTTTGAGATAAAATTATTTTAAAAACTTTAACGAATCATAATCCTACCCAGGTTAATTATAAAATTTAAATGATTTTGAGTTTGTTTTAGGTATTTTAAAACTTTTAGTTAAAGAGGTGTGGGTTTCTTAAATGTGCAAGATATCTTTTATTAGTGATTAGACCAAGGTAGATTTTGAAATTCGAACAAAATTTTATATGCAGTTAAATAGTATCAGAAATTGTAAAAAAAAAAAAAAAAAGCATTTTTGGTTGCAAAAAATAGAGGACTACAACTTAACCAAGCAAAAATACTTCGAATGTAAAATATACATATTGCATATTGTGTAGAAAAACTTATCCTAACTATATCCTCCACTCTCTTCAAGACCAACTCGGCTAATGCATCTGCATGCATGAAAAAAAAAAAAAAAAAAAAAAAAAAAAAAAAAAAAAAAAAACATATGATCAAATCAATTGAAATTGCTAATAATAATGAGACACGTTTTACTCCACCCTTTAAGATCAATTCATTAAGGTATCTCATGACAGAAAAACATCCTTTTATATAATTATAGCTAGAGTCATATAACTCACAAAAGAATTTCATATAATAATTCAAATGAATATTTTAAAAACATGAGATTCTGCCTCATGCTCCTTTTCAGTTTTCACAAAGGTATATTGTCATACAATGACTATCATCATTGATTTAACTTTTAAAGCAAAAAGGAAACAAAACTTTTATGGCCAAACCACATATATAGTTAAAGTATCATTTTTCGACGTATTTATAAATATTAATAGCTATTTAGCATTCAACTTGGAAAAAAAAACTCAACCTAATTGTAGTAGTTTATAATCTAAACACATTTTTGCTCTTTAAATAAAGAAAATATAATTTTCAAATATGCAATTATCAACATAGCAAACACATAGAAACTTAACCTGAGAAAAGACGAAAATGAAGGTAATACTTATATAAACTTTATCTTGCCCAAACTCTTATTTCCACTTAAATATTAAATATTAGAAAATAATTATACAATAGTAAGTCAATTAGATGCAAACATAAAGAAAATATAATATAAATTGATACAAACTCAGGGGTCGAACTCAAGCACTCACAGAGGGGTGGGACTTTTTGGGAAGAAGAATAACCATTGGGGCGAATGCCCAAGTTGTAATTTAAATGCATATCTGAAATAACATATATTGTGTTTAACAGATTTGGCTGGAATATATCTATTTATATCTGAATTAATTAATAAGACTATTTAATTTATTAAATATGAGCATTTAATTGGAGTATTTAATTGGGCAGTGGGTATTTAATTTATTAATGGTGTAGTTTTTATTATGGGGTAGTAGGTATTTAATTTAGTTTATTTAATTCATGTGCTACCTAAAATACTACGTGTCAAATAGAAGACGTTGCCTTAGATGTCAAGTGACAAAAAGATGGCAACGTCTTCTGCTTTAATTTATATATATATAGATTACAAAAGACGTAGCAATTAATTTAATTGATACCTCGTCAATAACATAATAAATAAATTTCTTTAATTACTTCTTCTATATAATATAAAAGGTTAAATATATATACTCTTTAATTATTATTTTTTTAGAAAAGTCTTTAATTATTTCATATAAGGAAAAATCTTACTTAAAACCATAAATTGTATTGAGCTCGACTTTGTCTAGTAATACTTTATTTTATGAAAAAAATATAGATATATTGTGCGTACTGCATTATAGACTAGCGGGTCCATCCTTGCAATCAGCATGGTTGTATAGTTTAACATGTAGTGGCGTACCATGTGGCTCATTAATTATTAAAATAATTTATTTTCGATTGAAATCTATTACTATAATATAAAGTGACTTATTAATTGTTAGGATATTTTAATACCTAACTTTCAAGAAATTTAAAATGCTATTCTGACTAAAATTTTATTACCGGAATCAAAAGTTTCATCATAATTTTGTGTTTTATTATAATAAAACTTACATCTTTTTTTTTGATAAGTAATAAAACTTACATCTTAGTGCTTGTACAAAGTGGCTCAACATATGTATTACACGTCGTAACAATTAAATGTGCTTTTGCCTATTGTTCTTAATTAATTATTAAGATAGTTAATTTATACGTCATAAAATTATTTAGACCTTAAAATATGATTGCACTATGTGGTGTGATTGCTACATACACTACACCAAAATACAATTATTACATCAGGTGTTATTGCAACAAAAAGATTTTTAGTGGTATTAGACATCCTATTGCTTCTACAAGTTAAAAGTGGTTGTGATAGTAACTTGAAAATTGGTAAGTATAACACTTTGTAGATACTCTAATTAAAATTAGACATCCTATTGCTTCTACAAGTTAAAAGTCAGTTCCTACCAAAGTAGCCTGAAATATTATTGTTAGGGGCCGGTATAACACTTTGTAGAGACTCTAATTGAAACTTTAATATAACATATAAATATGTACTTCAAAAGTCTATGTTTATTAATTTGGACCCAATTATATTATATTATTTTTTTATGTTTATTTTTTCTTTGCGCATACGAACACGTGTATAACCAATTAAATGTGGTCTAAACTAAAATGCAAATACGTTGATTTCATGCAGTTTGGATGTCACTTGACGTCTCAAATAGTAATAGCATGGTTAAGGAGATATAAAGGTTATAGAACATATAGTCATGATCATCTTTTTCTTTTTTAGTTAAGTGAAGCAGAAGATGGATTAAGGAGATAAAATATTCTGTTATTCGATTGTTTTCGTATCCTTCTCTTTTACATGGTTTGGTTGTTATAGATGCGTTCATATCCTTCTCTTTAACCTATCTTTTGGGATTATAACATTAACGTGGTTGCACACAACGCAATGATAATTGATAAGCGTGGGCCAGTGGTCCTCGCATTGTTTAAGCAAACTGAGATTTATTTGGTTGGGGGATGACGCTATCTATATTATTATTGTGTTGTCAAATGGAGGAGATGGAGAGCACACAATCCCTAAGGCCTACTGGTTGTTGAGTTGACAACTTCTCTTGATATAATACACTAAAATGTTCCTAACCGACATCAATTACAACACAACCACCAAACTTCTTATTGAAGGACTAAGAACAAAAACAAAAAAGCTCTTTGAATCAAATGCTTCTCTTATTCATTACTACTCACGTTTGGAGCAAAAAGTTTGCCCTTATGCAAATCATCTTCTCGATCCCACCAAAGTATTAGTATTTTTTGTTTTTGATGAAAATTAAGATAGAGGAAACAGTAATAGTATTAATTAATACTTAATATCTGAGATTATTCGAGAATAATGAAATTATGAGCAAGACATTAATTGGTTGGACTCTAACCCGTTGAGAAGCTTGTTTCGATCGATTTTGGCCCGTTGCTTTGAAAACAAATTTGGAAGCAGAAAATTCATCGTAAATGACTATTATGCTTGTGCGATACACCACTTAATAAAAAATCATATGAAATTTAAAAGACATGCTTAAATTAAATAATAAAATAGATAGTAAAAATCAAAGAACAAAAATTATTTTAAGTTACCTACAAAAATTATATTGTTTAAGTACAAAAATTATTTTAAGTTACCTTTAAAATTTTGTTTAAGTACTTTTATATTTCTTAAAAAAAAGTTCTAGTTTTTAAAAAAGAACTAAAAATCATAATAGATTATAAAATAATTTATGATATGATAAAGCTCTTTTTAAATATCTTGAAACTTTTTTTGATATTGATAATTAAGTTCGTAGTATAATTTACATTTTAAAAGAACTTTAGAAATAAAGTTTCACTTAGAGCAAATATGTTAATTATTTCAATATTTTTATAATGCATCATATAACATAAGAAGGAAAAAAGGGGGAAAAAGTAAAAAACTTAAAGGTTGTCAAAAACTAAAAAACGGTGTAACTATAATGTGTAGGACTCCACTTGTATTATATAGTATATGATATGATATGATTTTGACATGAACTTATATGATATATAATTCTAACATGAATGCTTTAGTGACAATAACTAAATGATTTATTATTATATAATTTCAAGATTTTCACATATATGATATATAATTCTAACATCAATACTTTAGTGACAATAAATAACTTCCAAAGTATTAGTATTTTTTATTTTGATGAAAATTAAGATAGAGGAAACATAAATAGTATTAATTAATACTTAATATCTGAGATCATTCGAGAATAATGAAATTATGAGCAAGACATTAATTGGTTAGACTCTAACCCGTCGAGAAGCTTGTTTCGATCAATTTTGGCTGCTTTGAAAACAAATTTGGAAGCAGAAAATTCATCGTAGATGACTATTATGCTTGTGCGATGCACCACTTAATAAAAAATCATATGAAATTTAAAGGACATTCTTAAATTAAATAATAAAATAGATAGTAAAAATAAAAGAACAAAAATTATTTTAAGTTACCTACAAAAATTATATTGTTTAAGTACAAGTTTTTATTTTTTATAAATAAAAAGTTCAAGTTTTTATAAAAGAACTAAAAATCATAATAGATTATAAAATATTTTATGATATGATAAAGCTCTTTTTAAATATCTTGAAACTTTTTTTGATATTGATAATTAAGTTCGTAGTATAATTTACATTTTAAAAGAACTTTAGAAATAAAGTTTCACTTAGAGAAAATATGTTAATTATTTCAATATTTTTATAATGCATCATATAACATAAGAAGGAAAAAAGGGGGAAAAAGTAAAAAACTTAAAGGTTGTCCACTTGGTGTAACTATAATGTGTAGGACTCCATTTGTATTATATAGTATATGATATGATATGATTTTGACATGAACTTATATTATATAGTATATGATATGATTTTGATATGAACTTATATGATATATAATTCTAACATGAATGCTTTAGTGACAATAACTAAATGATTTATTATTATATAATTTCACGATTCTCACATATATGATATATAATTCTAACGTGAAAGCTTTAGTAACAATAAATAACTTCCAAAGTAATAGTATTTTTTATTTTGATGAAATTTAAGATAGAGGAAATAGTAATAGTATTAATTAATACTTAATATCTGAGATCATTCGAGAATAATGAAATTATGAGCAAGACATTAATTGGTTGGACTCTAACCCGACCGTCGAGAAGCTTATTTCGATCGATTTTGGCCCGTTGCTTTGAAACAAATTTGGAAGTAGAAAATTCATCGTAGATGACTATTATGCTTGTGTGATACACCACTTAATAAAAAATCATATGAAATTTAAAAGACATGCTTAAATTAAATAATAAAATAGATAGTAAAAATAAAAGAACAAAAATTATTTTAAGTTACCTACAAAAATTATATTGTTTAAGTACAAGTTTTTATTTCTTATAAAAAAAAATTCAAGTTTTTATAAAAGAACTAAAAATCATAATAGATTATAAAATAATTTATGATATGATAAAGCTCTTTTTAAATATGATATTGATAATTAAGTTCGTAGTATAATTTACATTTTAAAAGAACTTTAGAAATAAAGTTTCACTTAGAGTAAATATGTTAATTATTTCAATATTTTATAATGCATCATATAACATAAGAAGGGAACAAAAGGGGGAAAAAGTAAAAAAATTAAAGGTTGTCCACTTGGTGTAACTATAATGTGTAGGACTCCACTTGTATTATATAGTATATGATATGATATGATTTTAGCATGAACTTATATGATATATAATTCTAACATGAATGCTTTAGTGACAATAATTAAATGGTTATCCACTCGGTGTAACTATAATGTGTAGAACTCCACTTGTATTATATAGTATATGATATGATATGATTTTGAAATGAATTTATATTATATAGTATATGATATGATATGGTTTTAACATGAACTTATATGATATTTAATTCTAACGTGAATGCTTTAGTGACCAGAACTAAATGATTGATTATTATATAATTTCACAATCCTCACATAATGTATGTCTTACAGTTTCATCTATATTGGGCTAGATTTAGTAGTTTCTGTAGCCCATACAAAACCCATTAAATTGTTTTGGGCTATACCTAATCTTTCACTTAAACAAAACCCACCCAAGATCCAACGACCCGAACCGGCCTAAACCACAAGCTCTGAAATTTGAGCATAGCAGCAAAGCAACCCCAAGTGAAAAAAACCACAGCAGCTAGCGTTGAAGCTGCAATGGCAAAAGCAATTGAAGAGGAAGTAATCCCGATCGGACGGATCCAAGGCCGCCACATAAAGAAGAGGGCTCTCAAGAACAAAGCTCTTGCCGTCAATTTCAACGAGAAAGATCTCAGGTAACTATGTGATACACACTTGCTCTGTTACAGTAATCAGAGAAACCAAACCCTAAAATTGTTTTTTCTTTTTTGGTATGAGAAAGGGATTATGTTAATGGGTTTCACAAGAGGAAGAAGAAAAGGAGAAAGGAAGCTGAAAAGAAGCAAGAGGAGGCACTAAGGAAAAAGCGTATTGAGCTGCGCAAAAAGGTTTCATATTTCTCTGTTAATTTTTTACTTGTAGTTTTTTTTTTTTTGGTTGGAATAATGAGCCAATATTTTCATAGGAAAGTGGTTCAAATTAAAGGTGTGTTAAGAATTTTCGAAGTTATTTATGTATAATGTATCCATATAATGCTATGTTTTTGTTTTTAATGTATAATGTAACTCATTGTCAATCAAATGCGCAAGTATTTCCTTATTTTTTTAGCCATAAACTTTTAATATTGTTGTCTTGCTCGCGGAAAGCTGGCCCGTACACCTAAGGTTTTAAATATATATGTATATACTGTTGCCTTGCTCTTTTTGCTAGGGAGATTGAATTGTATGTATTGATTGTAAGATTTTTCATCCATAAAAAAGCATTAGAGACAATGAGAATAGAAGGGATTTGAAAGATGGGAAGTTGATATAGGCAGTCTCATAAAATATACAACCTGGCACTTCGTACCATTTACGAGACCTAACTTTGTGTCCAGAAACTTTCTGTATGAAATCACTGCTGAATTAGTGTTAAAAATCAAATAAGTTGGTAGAGTATCAACTATAAAGCCAAAGTATTCCTCTTCACAAGCTCTTGTGCTTAGTGCAACTGCTCAAGTTATTAGGGGTGACTGTGAATGCAAGGACTTAAGTAAGACATTGACATAGAAGGAAGATGGTGGAGGGTTAGAAAAGTTGTGACAGATTAACATAGCAGTCTTACCTGTCAATGTCTGTACTCATCATGGTTTTCAAGATCTATTTTTTATACTGTGTTGAATCATATGTGTATCACTCTTGTCATTGGTGATTACGTGTTTATACTGGCTTATGTAATTTGAAAATCATCTCTAGGTTTTAATTGTCTTTTTTCAAACTTTTTCCCTTTTTTTATTTCCGGTAAGTAGGTTCTAATGATTGTATGTCTGCTACCTAACTAATTTGGCAGAGGAAACTGGAAAAAGAAATGGTTGCCTATGGTGGAGCTCCACCAGTGGATGGTTTAGCACCTGATGAAAATGATGAGTACCAAGAAGAGGATGAAGAAAAGGAGCCAATTGCATCTATTTCTGGTATATTTGAACTCTGCAATCTACTGAATTTGTGCATATATAAGCTAATTGCGTATAAAGCACTCACACTAGTTGGGTCCAATATGTTTGAGCTACCTGGCCCACTTGCCAATTATTCAATGGTTCAATGGGTCTTTTGATTTAGTAGCATTGTTACAAATATAAACAATGTGATCGCTTCTCTGGATTCAAATCTTAACATAATACATTCTTCTAATATTAGCGATAAAGCTAGCATTGAGGGGCACTTTTTATTTCAGAGTTCTTCGAATCTCTAACTATTCCCTCGGATGTATGTAGTTCTCCTGCCCCACATACACCAGATATTATAGGGAGGAATCCCTCGGAGGTGATCCCAAGATGCTGACTAGAGCTTTTGAATCTAGGATCTCATGGATCTCTTGAAGCCTTAGAAACCACTAGGCTAACTGTCTGGGGATAATTGTGGGGCACTTTTGAATTGGGCAAATTTATGAGAATTACCTGCAATTATCTCATTGTTTATGATTAATTTAATGCTAAGAGAGTTTAAAAGGTGGGACATGAATATTTTGATGACTCATTTAATTCCCCTCTAGCTGCTTTTTACTCTTCTCTCTATGCTGACTTGGTGCAAATGACATATGAATCTATCTGCAGTTTCCCCCCCTCTAATCATAAATGTTTAGATATTTTTATGTTTGTTATCCAAGCTCATGTTTTCTAATCATTTAGCATTTCATAATTCTTGAAAGGGATGACAACATATGACGATGGCAGCATGAAAGTCACAGTAACAACAAGTGAGATCTCTCGTGAAGAAGAAATCGTTCCGAGTGACAAAACAGAGGCAGCAGTGCCCCGATCAACTGGAGCTGATAAGAAGCACAATGTGCCCGTGATTAAGAAGAAAGCATTCAAGAGAGTTGCAAAATCAAAATCACGGCCAAAGCCTCAAAATAAAAGAGACAAAAAGAAGGGAAAGAAAAGGAACAAAAAGACGCGCTAGCTGTTCTGCCTGGATCAACCAGTTCTTCTGTTGACTGATTATAAGTTTAATGACTTGGCTGTGTAGAGTTTTTGGTTGGTTTCTGAGTTTTGTTATATGATAGCTGAGCCACTGACTCCTTGTATTAGATAATATCTATCATTTGAATATTTGATTATCTTTTGAAAAGTGAGCCTGCTTAGATCTTGGAGACTTTGAACTTTTCCAATATAATTATAGCTCTACCATAGTACCATGTCAACAACCCCTTAATAAACGCACCCGTATTTCTCAGCTGCATAAATCACTTTCCAAGAATCGCTTTGTACGTGTTGGAGCTTTGAATTTGATGGCCAAGGGCTTGTGCATTATTAGGGGTTGTTGCAACTGAGAAATACGGGTGCGTTTGCTCTTCTGAAAGATTCCTTTTCTTTCGCATCATTTGGAGCTACATATATGTATAGTTGTATACATATATCATCAACAATCATTTCATATTTAAGGATCGTTGTCTTTACTAAACCTTTACTGGGCCAGGATTCTGAGTATTATTACTCTTTTGTGATTATGATTGTCATTGTAACTACATATATGTATATATATATCATCAATAATCATTGAAAGATTCTTTTTTCTTACGCATAATTTGGAGGTACATATATGATATATGTATATACATATCATCAATAATCATTTCATATTTAAGGATCGTTGTCTTTACTAAACCTTTCCTGGGCCAGGATTCTGAGTATTACTCTTTTGTGATTATGATTTGTCATTATAACTATTTTTATTTTACAACAAAAACAATGACACGAAAAAAGACAATGATTATCAATTCGTGTTTTCACCTACAATGAGGGGTCATATGCATGAATCTTGATGATTTAGTCATGAGACAGCGGGAAGCAACGTTGTGTCGTTATGTGATGACAGATGATGGTGTTATGGGACAGATCAGGAAGAAAGTTTGTGTCGTAAATGCGTCTCCTCAGAGATACACTCATACACTTGGGATTTGAAAGTAGTGGACCCCGTTTAGTTATGGCAGTTTACAGTAGCTCATGTACGTACACTTTGTGCTAGATTGAAGATGTGCATTAAAGAAGAACAAGTCCTAGAGCTGACATAATAGTACTGTTGGTGGTCTTTCAATTTCTCACAATTCATGATTGCTCCCGGTGACTCTCCGCCTTCATTTTTGACTGCGGACTTAGTCGCAAAGGACTCGCACGTTGAAAATCTGTAATGTCGTGTATACAATTTTTTCATAACAATAATTGAGGTGGTAAAACGAGGTTAGGACATCATTAGTATTAATCATAACATATTCTCGAACAGTTTTGAAAAGTGAAAATTGTGTTTTTAAACAAGAGATAGTACTAAGTTTACTAACATTGTTTAAAAACACGGTAATACCCATATGTCTCATTGAGTCCATTTGTTCTGATCCCATTCGTTGTGATACACATGTTGCATGGCTTATAATTTTCAACAAGGTGGCGACTTTGTTGTACGAATGGCATGTAATTTTCATGCTTTACAAATTGCTACCCTTTGCTATATATGTAAACTTTAGTATTTATGAGGTTTCATTTAGAAAAATAAAAAATAGTGGCATTGATGCTGATGCAGGACTGGTTATCGTTGGTACAAATTCGATCTCTGGGTCTTTTTCCCCCCATCTCTTAACTCTCCCTGAATAACGCCGAGGGCTTTTGTTCCAATTCTAGCATTTTTGTGCATACTGATTCATGGCCAACATAGCTATCACTTCCAAGGCTTTATGGTCCTTTGGAAGGAAGGAAAAATAAAGAAAATGATTGGATTGAAAAAAGAATTTTAAAGAATATTCGGATATTCCACATATCTCTTGTTTGGCGGAAGGTAGAAAAGAAATTATTACTAAGAGAATGTCTATTGCATTCCATTCACTCCTAAGCATTACTCTAAAAATTGCGAAGAATACTATTTTTTTTTTAATGAAATGGAGGTAAAATATCGATTTTATCCTTATTTAAAATGAGTAAAGCTTAGTAATAAAACTTTGTGATATTAAGTTTATAAAGTTCTTTAGTGTTTTGAGTGTTTGATAATATATAGTGCTTTAAAGTTATGAATTTGTAAAACATGAAAAGTGAATTGTATAGGTTTTTATTAAAAACTCCAATTTCAACAATTCAAACTTTAACCGCAACCTGTTTTCAGTTTAAATGATCCCTTAAAGTTTTACTAGTCTCTTCACACGCGCGTAACGCGTGTTCAAGCTTAAACTATTTATCACTTTTAATTTTTTAATTTTTTTTATTCACCATTATCCAAATATATTGTAAATAAATGAACAAATTTACTTTTTCTATTGATCTTTTTTTATTTCACGTTTTAAATAATTATCACTACAATCCCAATAAGTTCAAAATTCTTTTAAACCCACTACCAAGTGATTACAAAGCTTATAATATTTCTCAAGATCAAATGGTTTCTAAAAATTTGGACTTCATATTTCTAAGTTTTGCAACCCATAAAACCAACAAAGACCAAACTGCACTATTGTCAATGGCAAGTCCACATGTGCTAAGATACTAACCTAAATTGCTCCATCTTCTTCTATTATAAGTGCCTTCTCTTGGAGACCTTTTTTTTTTTTTTAAAACAAAGTTTTACATTTAGTCCAATAGATGTATATGCATTTGTCCATTCAAATTCCATGACTAATTGGGGATATCAAAAATTAAAACCAAAATTACATTGAACCAGGATTCATATACAAAATTCAATAGACTTTTTTTTTATTTAAATAAAAAACAAAAATTAGTGATTAGCTATTTCAATTTGTTTGACAATTTCAACTAAAAAGAGCTTTTGAGAATAAGGAATGCTCTCCTTAAAGCACTTTTCTACGAGACAGAACCTTTATGATGGATTCTTTTATACTTTGATGCATGAAAACACCAATACATGCTTCAATCAGCACTAAGCCTTTTGCTCTATTCCTATACCTTGATTAATGACTATATTGTTGAGAATAATGCGTACATTATTGGGTTGGCCGGGTTGGGTCATGAGTTAGATACTTTTACATTATTATATACATCACCTTTTTCTTTGTTTGGCCAAATTTTATTAAAAACACACACACACACATTTTTATATCTCGGCACTCCCATACTTTACCAAAAAAACTCATTGACTTGATTTTTAATTAGGCGTGTATTGGGAATTAAATGATATTTTTTTACCAAAAATATAAAAGAACATTCTCATTTGGGTCAGAAGAAAAGTAAATTCCAACTTTGTTTCCTCGTCCTATTTTTGTCCTCTTCATCAAGACATTTCCTTCTAATTTCTCTTTGCTCATTTTTCCTTTCTAATCATTAATTTTAAAATCAACGGCTCCAAATCACCATTTCACACCTCACAACCCTATCCTCACATACACACACACACACAACCACCACCTCCACATGCCAAATCACCCTTATGATAATTATTAAAAGACATGTATTCTTATTGTGTTTATATATAAAATATATTTTAGTATTAGATATTTATTATGATTGTGTTTATATATAAAATAATATATTCTTATTATTAAAGAAAATATGATGTGTCAAGATTCTAATGAAATGTTTAATAATAAAATAAAATTTAAATTCAATTAGAAAATATATATTAAAATAATAAAACGTAAAACGATAAGACGTCGAAAACTTATATTTTACGATATTAGATGGTCAATAAAAAGTTATAGGATTTTATAGGTTAGATTCCTGGGCCTCCAAAATCCAACGGTCCAGATTTGATTCCGAAGCCGTCACTGTGATCACGCACTCAAACAAAACAGACACATAGTCAGAGGCTTCAGAGAAATTGCTAAAGCGTTTGTATCAACGAAAATTCGCAGACACTTCGACGAAACTTCTCAGTACGCAAATATTTCAACGACAACAAAAAAAAAAGCTCTCAAAAATATTTTTTCCTCTCAGGTTATCCACTTTCCCGCTCGCTTTTTTTACTTTTTCTTTTTCCTTTCTCATCCATTCGAATCCACGAGAAACAAAAAAAAAAAAAGTTCGTTTCATTTTTTTTTGGTTGTCCTCTAGATCAGACCTCTGTTTGGTTACTGAGAAAGCAAAGGAAAATATAAAAACGAAACGAATTCTCGAGCAGTGTTACTTTTTGTTGTTTTTGTTTTTCTTTTCGAGTCAAACTAAGTTTATTATTATGATATTATTTTGTTTAAGACTTTTTTTTTGTTGCTCTCCTTCGTGTGAAGCTTCTGTTTGGTTGCTGAGAAAATACTGAAACGAAAAGGAAAGGAGTCTGTCTCACTCTCTTTATATGTTTGTTTATGGAAATAGGGAAGTTTTAAGTGAAAGTGAGCTTCTTAGGTTGATTGGAAAGTTCATATAGTTGCTGAATTTCTTGCACTTTCTCAGCAGCCAAACAGGAGGGTGGTTTAGTTTGATAACATTGAAAAAATTGAAAAATGCAAACGAGGTATATGGAAAGATCGAACAGCATGGCGAGAGAGAAGCGTGGTTTGGATTCAACTTCAGCTGAAGAAGGTCAGCCTGATAGGAAGCGACCTGCTTTAGCAAGGTATATATTTTCTTCTTTTTTTTTCAAAAATTGAATTTTTTTATTAATGTTATTCAAATTTTGCTTCATGCTTTGTTAAATTGGTTGCTTTTTAAGCTGAAATATTGAATTTAAGTTTGGAGTTCTTTGTATATATTTTCAGCTCTTAATTGCTTGTTGCTTCTATGGTTCTACTTGAACAAGAAATGTGAAGTTTGTTCATAGAAACTGAACCAAGAAAACTTTTTTTTTCTAAAATTTATTTGAATTCTATGAAGCTTTGTGGATAAGTTTGGTCTTGGCTATAAGTTGGTATTGTGAACTGAGAAAAAGGGTTATGTATGAAACTGATTTTGATGTTATGAATAGTTTGTTGGAATCATAGAGCTCCAAATTGTGATACTCTCTGAAATATAGAAAGAGTTTGATATAGGACTGTCCTTGTTACATTGGCTGCAAACAAACTTACTGAATTATACTATGTGTAGCTGTATGTCTTCTTCAACATGGTTCAAGGTAACAAAGCCTTTCACGCTACATGGTTTCTTATCTAAAGTTGTTAGGTGCATTCTTAAATTAAAGTTGGTTATCATGTCCCTTTAACTTTATTGATTATTTACTGTAAACCTTTGTATTATTCTCTTATGTTATTTAACTTTGTCGGTGTATCTCCTTAAAGTCCATTAAAATCCCTCATTATTCTTTTTTAAAAATCCAAATTTATATTGATTATGTTGTAACATCTTTCTCATCTGTAAAGTTGGTTTAGCTAGGTTTTTTCATATTTTTTGTGCTTCGAAATTTTTTTATTTGTTCGACCTATATATTATTGGCTTCTGTTGTGATTTACATGGTCCAAATATATCTTCTAAAGAAACATCCCTGTTTGTCTACCTAAAATTGTGAATTGGATTTTTAACTTCAACCTTTTCAACTGTAATACTGTGGAGTTGTGTCTTGCATTTGTTATAGCTGAATTGATTTCACATGCAATGTTGACAGCCTTCAGATATTGTTTCTCAAAAGTTCCAATTTTGTGCAGTGTAATTGTTGAAGCTCTAAAGGTGGATAGTCTGCAGAAACTTTGTTCATCATTGGAGCCTATTCTTCGGAAAGTTGTAAGATAGTTTTTCTTATAAATTTTGCTTCTTTCCATGAAGATTTAGGATAATTTGTTTTTCATGTTTCACCATGAAGTGATAAATTGAATTTATCAACTGCCCAGTTAGTTATTAAATGATTTTTTTTTACTCATCTGGGAATGCAGAACTGATTCCTTTTTTTTTTTTCTTTTTCCCAATCATTGTTTTTAATAAATATTTGGCCAAATTACTCTATTGGTCCCTAAACTTTATCCCATGAGCAATTTGAGTCCATGAAGTTTAAAGTGATCACTTTTAGTCCCTAATAACTTAAAGTGATTGCTTTTAGTCCCTAAAAACTTACTGTAATTGCTTTTAGTCCTTAACAAACTTAAGGTGATTACTTTTAATCCTAATGTGTTTAACAAAGTGATGAAGTAATAGTTTTTAGTTTGGCCATGTCATCTAAGGGACTATAATGGGCTAAAGTTTAGTAACCAACGATGTATTTTGTCCTAAATATTTCTTCAATAATTCTCAAAAAACAGTAAATGAGACTACAATGTATATGTGGACATTTATGTTTCTGAACATGGGGCTTAAAGACAAACACACCAGTTATTGGAAAGCTGTGCCTTTTTAGTGTCTATCATGTCTAGCATTTGGTGGCTCAGTTTCTTATTCATGAATTTAAACTAGCCTCATGTGTCCAATGTATGTCGAAAAGTCTTGGTGCTTTCAACATATTTACAACTCCTTTGTAGAAGTGTCTATGTTGTTTAGTTGGACATGCTTGCTAAGTGAAATTCTCCTAGATTGATTTATAGTTTTGGTGTAATGCTTTTGATGTCTTATGTATACCACTGAACAGGTTAGTGAAGAAGTGGAGCGTGCTTTAGCAAAATTAGGCCCCGCCAAACTTACTGGGAGGTATTATTATTATTATTTTTTATTCATTGGCTAACTCATTAAAATAATAAGAAACATAATTTTTATTCTTCAAATCCATAAATGAATTTTCTATTTGGTCTGTTTGTAAAAAATAGATGTTCTTGTTATGTGTGACTATTAGAAATGTTAAAGTTGTATTTGCAACTGGATTAATAATAAATAAATAAAAAAGATCTAGAATTAGGCTTTATTTAGTGCTATTGTGTTCTGGGTTTTGCCGCATCATCAATTCATGGTTGTTGTGAATAGGGTCAGATTAATGGAAATTGGACAAACTCTGGAGGTTTGCTCCTTGATTCTTGGACTCTTACCTCCATAGCAAATATGGTGGGCTCTCCAGCTTGTGGATTTCTTTCATCCTAGGTTCATGATAAACTTCTCTCTTTCCACCAACCAGTCTTAGTTCTTGCTATAATTTGACATGGAGGGTTGATCTTGGGCTTAGATGCTATGGTGCAATAATCTGAAAACTTGTTTGTAGGGATAAACCCCGCTGGGTCTGGATCTAAGTATTTGTTATTTACATGTTTTAATTTTTTTACCTTTGTCGCTTTTCTTTGTTATTCTTGGCTTTTGCCCACATCTATCTATTGTTGCCAATAGTGTCATTATTTGGATTAATGATGAGACATTCATGTCAATAATTTGTTCCTGGTAATGCTTGAGAAAATGCAGGTCTTCTCCTAAACGTATAGAAGGGCCTGATGGGGGGAACTTACAGCTGCACTTCAAGTCCAGGCTGTCCCTTCCTCTCTTTACCGGTGGAAAAGTAGAAGGGGAGCAGGGTGCTGCAATTCATTTTGTTTTGATTGACTCAAGCACAGGCCTTGTTGTCACATCAGGTCCAGAATCCTTGGTGAAGCTAGATGTTGTTGTGCTTGAAGGTGATTTCAATAATGAGGATGATGATAACTGGACTCAAGAAGAATTTGAAAGCCATGTGGTGAAAGAGCGTGAAGGAAAGAGGCCACTGCTGACTGGGGATTTGCAAGTAACACTGAAGGAAGGTGTAGGAACACTAGGTGATCTCACTTTTACTGACAACTCAAGCTGGATAAGGAGCAGGAAGTTTAGGCTAGGGCTGAAGGTTGCCTCAGGTTTTTCCGAGGGCATTCGTATACGTGAAGGAAAAACAGAAGCCTTCACTGTTAAGGATCACAGGGGAGAATGTGAGTTCATAATTAGTGCCAATAGTTTTATTCCATATAGAGCCAACCCCAAAACTTTGAGACTAAGGATTTTTTGTTGTAGTTTTATTCCATATATTATGTTTGTGCCTGTTTGTAAATTTGCAATTCTTTGCATTACAGTATACAAGAAACATTATCCACCTGCATTGCATGATGATGTTTGGAGATTGGAGAAAATTGGCAAAGATGGGTCATTTCACAAGAGGCTGAACAAAGCTGGAATTTATACAGTTGAAGACTTCCTACGACTTGTGGTTAGAGACTCACAGGGATTGCGGACTGTAAGAATGCTGTATTTCCCTATCAAATTCAAATCCTTATATTGCAGTTCTAATTATTTTTTTATTCTTATGTTGTAGATTCTTGGAAGCGGCATGTCGAATAAGATGTGGGATGTTCTTGTTGAGCATGCAAAAACTTGTGTTTTGAGTGGGAAACATTATGTGTACTATGCTGAAGATGAGAGGAATGTTGGTGTTGTTTTCAACAATATCTATGAGTTTTGTGGCTTAATTTCCAGTGGACAATATTACTCAGCCGATTCTCTTTCCGAAAGTCAAAAGGTAATAGTTTATCTTCAATCCCATATCAATTTGGATGATCATGTTGGTTTGCGTTCCATCTTGCCATTGACTAATGTTACTTTTAGGCATCATATTACATTAATCTTTACTGCTCCATAATTTGTCCATATTGTTTTTATTTTCCTCGCACCGGGAATCTATTCAAAAATATGGTGGAAGAATAGTCCATAAGCAGCTATTATTTGAATCTAAATAAGCAATAAATATCCTATGTTCACCCTATTCCAGCTTTTATTAGAATGAAATTCACCCTTTTCTAATTTCCCACGGGCTTGTCAGAAATGTTTGACTTCTAGGTTATGGGGAAAAAGATAAAGTTTGGAGACTCAGATTGGTTTTGGTTCTTGCAGGTCTACGTGGACACCTTGGTGAAGAAGGCATACGACAATTGGAGGCATGTTATAGAGTATGATGGCAAGTCACTTCTGAGCTTTAAGCAAAATAAGAGCTTGGGTGCTTCTCAAACTGAGGTCTTCTTGAACTCGCAAGATTATTCAAATTCCTTTGACCAACAGCAGTTCACCCTTCCTACCCTGCCTGTTCCAGTTCCTTCAGAGCAACCTTCTATGGATTCAGCAGGCCTAACAGTTGGAGGTATATATATATATATTATTATTATTTTTTTGGTATAAATTATACAATATTTGGTGGGTATAAGCATTAAATAGTGTTGTTAATTGGGTATAAAATTCCTGTTCAAATTGAAGTGCTGAAATGGAATCAATTTGGAAGGTTTTAATGGGTCACTAATTGAAGGTTTTGGGTTTTTTTTTTTTTTTTTTTTTCAATTACTTGTGGATATGGTGTGACATGAAGAACACTGAGCTGTTTTGATGTCTATACCAAATCAATTGTTCCTAGCAAACCCTCTTAGGATGGCTTTTCATTGTGTGTCACGGTGTCTGTCTTAAAAGCCTGAAGGCCTAAAAAACTGAGCATTTGCATGCATTACCTCTTCTATTTGGTTTCTGATTATGTGTACTCTCTCTCTCTCTCTCAGGATATAATGATAATACCAGATTCCCGCTACAGTCTCAGAATGTGAATCTCAATGCTCCTATTCAGTTTGATGGCACTTCAATCCCTCTACAGAATCCATTGATCGGCAGTTCTCACCAAGCCCTACTTCCAAGAAGTGAAAATCTGCTGGCCCTTGGTCCATCACAGTCATCCACATCTGGCTTTCAGACGGTTGGTGCATCCAATCTTACTTCTTATAGGGGAGTCGAAGACTACTTCCCAGAGGAAGAGATTCGTATGAGAAGTCATGAAATGCTTGAAAATGAAGATATGCAGCATTTGCTTCGTTTCTTTAACATGGGAGGCCATGGCTCCATTAATGCGACTGAGGATGGATACCCTTATCCATCACCATACATGGGAACTCCATCTCTAGACTGCAACTTCGATGACGATCGGACTCGGTCATCAGGAAAAGCTGTTGTGGGATGGCTGAAATTAAAGGCAGCCCTTAGATGGGGCATCTTTATTAGGAAGAAGGCTGCTGAGAGACGGGCTCAACTTGTTGAGTTGGACGATCCGTAGATGTGGTCTGCGAGGCAAAGCTGATCCGGTTTTGATGTTAATATGCTTCTTCTTCTCTGCCTGCCTGATTCCTACCATGCTAAAGTTTCCAAGATAGCTCAGCAAAACAAGGACTATATTCATAGGCTTAAATTGTTGGGTGGAGACTTGACTCTGAGCTCTTGCTGTTCCTTGGATCATAATCCTGACATCTGGAAACCTGTTGTACAGTGCTAGCCTGTAGTTGTGTTTTACTCAAATGTCCTCTCGACATTCTTGCCAGCTAGTTTAATTGACCAACAAAGTTGAGCTGTTTCTAGGGAAGATGATTGCAGATGGAGGAGATACAAGATTTTAGCGGAGAACCTTCCAGGTTTAGCATTGTTTATTTTATCATTATAGTTGTTAGTGACCAAGGCAGAAGTGGTGGTTAAAATAATTTTATCACTTCCAGTCATGGCTAGCATGTTGTATCTTAATTATGCTCTTAAGTGTATTATGTTAGTTAAAATCCAACACTCATTCTGTATTGTAGGTTGTTGCCTTGTAACACGAGAATAATGGTTAATGATAGTGAACTAGTGATAAAATTGCCGGATCATATTTTGGTGACTCCTTTCTGAGTGTTGTGTGGTGGTCACTCGCATGGTAGCTCTAGCTCTTATACTTTATCTATAAAAGCTGCACCTGATTAAATTCAAGCACATAAAATGAGATTTAATGATGGGTGCAACTGTTATGGGTCATGTAAGGAAAATAAGGTCTAGAATTCAAAGAGTCGAAGGAATAGAATGCTATGCACCCTAGGTGATAGGCTTATACTTTTCTGAGTTTCTCTCTCAAGGCTGGCTGCAGTATCTACAATTTTGTAACTCTTGAAATATTTACCAGCAAAAATTTCTCAAAAATCACCATAACCTCCAAATTACATTCCTACGGATTTGGTTTGTTTTGGTTAAACTATGATGGATACATCTCTTTCACGTAAACCAAAAAAAAAAATTAGCCCATAATCTGTTGGAAACAAAAATTAGAGGGAAAATTGCATCCCCAAACTATTGGATTTATCTTAATTCCTCTCTTAATCTATAAAACCCAATCTCCCCCATTATGTATTGAAATTATGAAAATAACCCCCTAATGAATAATTTTATGTTAAATTCAAGCAAAAATAACAGATTTTTTTTATTATTTTATGTATTGTCAATTTCAAATCATAATACTCAAAATCTATCATTACATATTAATACACTAAAAATATTTTGTTACTTTTGTTTGGATTTAATAGAAATTTAGACTATGGGGTCTATTTACATATTCTCAATAAATAAGAGGGGACATTGTTTGATTTTATTGATAAAAGGTGGAGTTGAGATGGACCCAATAGTTAAATAGAGGAAAGTGCATTTTGCCCAAAACTATAAAGCAGGATGATAAGCCGACACAAAACTAATCAAACCATACAACACGCTTATATTTTGCAGTAATAAAAGATTAAAAAAAATATAAAACAAAGAAAATTATAAATAAATAATAATAGTCTGTTATTCTGCATCTGAGACCTCATCTTCATCTTCCTCCAGGATGTAGACCAAGGCACGTTTTCTTGCAGCGAAAACACAAGCAACACCTCGGGATGCTGTCACAATAATTTCCAATAATACAGTCAGGAAAATCGCATAACTTAATTCAAATCAAAGCTAAAACAATATTCTTGATTTAACATGTCAAGAGTACGGTTGAGAGTTGACACTAGTTTTTTCTTTTTTCTTTTTTGGAGGGGGGATGGGGGGTTTTACTTATTAGAACAGGGGTAAGGGTGGGCTCTAGTGCTCCAATGCACTGGAGCCGACACGATTGCGACATGTGACAAAAATTGGACATGTGTCCTCATCATGTCGGCTCCAATGCACTGGTGCCAAGTCGAATCCTTAAAACAGAGCACAAAAAAGAGGTGAAACCCTATGGAATTTATACAAGAGACACATTAGAAGTTGTTTCCACATGTAAATACAAGAAAATTTTCAATATTAGTTATCTACTGAGCACAAATGACAGCACATATAATAACATAAATACAAAACTGAGATTATAGCAATTGTCTCTCTTTCTTATTTTCCCCTCCAAGGAACTTGAAACCGTATTTATCTATATCGACTTTCCCAGTTGATGTCTTCAATGAAACATATTGGACCATCAGTCACCATATTGCTTTTAACATGTTGAAATAGTTGCTGAACTCAACTAAACCTTAGTCTCAACTCATTGGGTACATCATACATGCATGATTCCTTCTCCATTTACAAAAGGACTTTCTTCTTTCAAGTAAAATTTCTTATTACTTGTCAAGAGAAGACATGGATTCCTTTTCCATCATTCAGTCCAACCTAAGTCTTTATGTCAAAATTATGATAGCAAAAACATTACAATGACAAAGATTTTGACGACATTGACTACAGTGATGATGAACAAGACTGATGATATGAGGGTTATATACTTGTGGTTGATAGATTCAATCTGAATGATTGACAAAATTCAAGAGAGTTCACATTTACAGGTAAAAGTGAACCTGTTTAAACTTCTTATGACTCAGCCTAAACATGATACCGACCTTTTCTCTTAAAAACAAGAATATTCATTTAAAAAGCTACCATGACACTATTGTTATAAACCAGGCCTACACAATACATCAGACCTTTCCTATTGAAAACAAAAATATCAATTTCAAAATCTGTTCAGAACATGCAAAAATAAATTTTACTTAGGATCTTCACATGCATCATCATCAATATTATTATTTGCTAGAAATGTCAACTATCAGAAATACACACAAATCTAATCAGTGGATTATACAATGGCAAAACAGACAGCCTTCTTAAGGTTTTCAATTACTCTTCTGTTCAATGGTGAATCTAAACTTTGATGTCCTTGATATATACAATACACACACACACACGTCCATATCATTAGTCAACATAATTAATTCATCAATGTGGTCACTGGTCCATCTGATAGAACTCATACTAGGACTATTCTTCTTCACAAAATTCCAAATGCAAAATCAACTAAAATAAAATGAGGCCAATGAGCTCTAGCTCAAATGGCACTTCCTCCTCTTGTAACAGAAAGGTGAAGGGTGAGATTGTGGATTCACGACCCACTAGATGCATGTATAACTTAACAATATAAAAAAGAAAATAAATAAAGAAAATGAGAAACACTCACTGCTAACTGCCAGGGGAGCAATTACTGAGTGAGGAACACTGCGAACTTTTTCATTCTCCATTTGCAGGTACACAACGGATTCCTAGACATACAGAGTTGCAGTAAAGTTGGTAGTTAACCACACAAAGCAGCTTAAAAAAAAAACACTTTAGCAGGAAGGAAAGAAATTTACCTTGGGAGATTTTTACTTTCTAAGTCTTACAAAAAACTAATGTATTGGAACACAAGTTAAAGAAATAAATAACTAAAAACGGGGGAACTTTTTTTTCTTTTGATCAGTAAATAGAAATTTCATTAAAAACAGTACACGGGAAGTGTACAAAAACAAGAATTAAGCGTTACAGGATTCTAGAAAATCCAGAGCAGAAGAGAAAACCAAAACTCCAGATGCCTTAGACCACTCCATAAGAGTTCTAAGGACCAAACCTTTTAGCTCCAGCACATTCCTCTCCATTCCCTCAAAACATCTAGTGTTTCTCTCCCACCAAAGACACCAGAAAATACAAAGAGGGACCATACCCCAGACCTTCCTAATCCTAGTATTTCGACACCCACCACCCCAGCAACATAGAAGATCCACAATCCCAAATGGCATAACCCAAGAAATCCCGAAAATGTTAAGGAAAAAATTCCAAATCTCCGTCGAAAACAAACAATGCATGAGGAGATGTGAAATAGATTCACCATTTCTTAAGAGAAGATAAATGATCTTCTTGACTTTAAGACAATTAAAAAATTGCACAAGGAAAGCATTTTAACCTGAATAATTTCAGGTTTGCGAAAGATAAAGAAACTAGAAGTTAGATAGCAAGGGCATTGGAAAATGGACTGTCATATTGTTGGGACAGAGGAGTTAATATACAAATGGAAGAATTCCAAAAACATGTCAACTCTACAAAAACTACAAAGTCTGCAATGACATCCTTTTGTAAGTTATCCAATCCAAGAAATAAGGATGAAACAGGTAACCTAAATTACCTTTAGTTGATGCAACATCCAGTAGTCTAGACTAGAGGATCTTGAGATAGATACAAATGGAAGGTCACTTGCTTGTACAATCATCATACAGGCATCCCCAGAGCTTTCAGAAGAGGTAGTTGTTTCATTTAATAACAAAACAATTTGACTTTCCTGTTTAAACAAAATGCATTACACAATATACGAAAAAACTGAAACCATAAGACTGCACAAGGTAATTCAAGGTCATTTACCTTATATAAGGAAAGATCCACACAATGATAACCATCAGGGACACACAACAACACGGCTTCCAACGAAGTATAGCCCTTCTTTACACTCACCAAATCATTCATAAACCCTCTTGCTATGCCTATACAATTGGCAATCTCTGGGAACGAATCTTCAGGTATTTGGAAAGATAAATAATCAATAAAACTATTTTGACTAGTCTGATAAGATGACATGGCATGGCAGGGATCCTGCAGATGTAAAATAAGACCATTGGAATGCAGTGAGATACTCATTCGTAAATATAAACAAAACTGGTTAACCTTAGGATACCAGAGTACAGAGTGAGAGCCAGAGCAAGAGAGTGATGCAGTACCAAGAAATTTGCAGGAAATAAAAAAAAGAACCTAAGAGTCAGAAGCTAGGGTTGCTTGGAGTCAACACCAAGTGGGGAAAAGGGATAGAAAATCTATGAGTCAGCACCTAGAGTTGCCTGGAGCCAGCACCAAGCCATTAGAAAATTTCAACAAAATTTTATTCATCAAACCAAGCATAACAATACTGAACCTTGGGGCCTACAAATAGGATTCCCAAGCTACATACTGACTTTCTAACCAAGCGAGGAAAAGAAATAATTCTTGACAAAATGCAAATAAAAATCAATTCCTAGGAATTAAAATAATGTATGATAAATATCAATCAGGCCTAACTAGTAGCAGGCCTCCATTGGCTTGCTATGTGATTAGGGAACTGCATCTGGTGTCTACACCAAAGAGTGGCAACTTTTAAAAGTTCATATTATCCAGAGTGTCTCCAAAACATTACACTCACAGTTATGTACAATATTCTCTAGATTATTGGGAAAAATACATAAAACCCCTTGAGGTTTTGAGTGTAACACTTGACCCCCCTATGATATTCTTTTATGTGTACATCGTTAATTGTGAAATACTTAATCCCGAGGTTTTTAAGTGTAACAAAAACCCCCATGTGGTAATATTTTATGTGAAAAAATGCATCTCTAGATATGGGACACATGTCATCACATGAGCAATTCACCGTATTATTTATATGGATGTTTAATGATTTACAAATAAAACAAACCACATGGGAGTCGTGTTACACTCAAAACCTTAAGGGGGTTCCTTCTTTTAAGGAAAATACACGGGGTTTTTGTGTACTTTCTCCTTTCTTTACTAGATTAAATTATTTCATTCTATTGGTGGCTTTAGAATTTTTGAGAACATATTAGGGACATATCTAATTTCATAAGACATTAATTTTAGTTGGCATCATAAATTTGTTAAAGGATTGGAGTCACCGAGTCAGTTACTGGAGAGACTAATAATCTTGATTGATTGGGGCCATTAGACATTTGAAATTTGTATTAGGGATATTTTCATAAAAGAACCAAACCCTGCACATCTTTTCCTTCCTTTCTTTTTTTTTCTTTTCTTTTTCCAGGTGAATTCTACTTTTTGTCCTTCCAAACAATCAGACTCTGCTTCTCAACTTTGCTGGCCTTTTTGGGCTTGAATGACACCCGCACCTCAGCAGCCAATTATCATAACCTCCACAAATGAAAAGCCCACCACCATTCCAACTGCCCAATCACGGCAAGTTTTATTGGCCAGTTTAGGAATCAAGTACTTGTGAATTTAATTTCATTAGAGTGCGAGAATGACTTTCATAGTGCAAATTCCACTCGAGTTCATCAAATTCACGAATTTTTGTCAAGTACATAGGTAGGGCAGATCGTGTATCCTAGGTCATACCAATGTTCTAGAGAATGATTAAATAAATAAAACATAGAACCTTCATTTGCTTTTACAGGATTAAAAAAAAAAAATCAATAAATCACCAAATGACAACGCAAGTTCAGACCTAACTAGCTGTCATGAAATACACAGAATAACAGTACCTCATAGTATGATATTGATGCAGGGACAGGGATAGAAGTAGATGCTGGAGAAGATGGAAGAGGGAACAGTGGCAACAGATTCTCACAAAGTATCTTTTCAGATATTGTGCTGAAGGGCATCAGAAATGCTTCCTTGAAACTGAAATGATAAATCATTAATGAAGCAGAGCTAAAATGGTGTAAAACTGGAAAAAATATATACCCAAAAGAGATTAGTTGTGTGTGTGTGTGTATGTTAAAATACAAATTTACTTAGAGATTTTATTTATGCTCTGGTTTTCAGGATGTTCAGTTTTTTCTCTTTCTATGTTGTCTTAGTACGTCTTCTTCTTTCTTTCTTTTTTGCCGGGGGAGGAGTGAATTTGGCTTGCTCCCTTTAACGATTTCTAATAGACATATTACATTTACACAAAAAAAGAAAAAGAAAAAAAAAAGGTTTTCAGTTTCAGTCATAACTCATAAGTAGGGGGGGGGAGTGAATTTGGCTTGCTCCCTTTTAACGATTTCTAATATACATATTACATTTACAAAAAAAAAAAAAATGGTTTTCAGTTTCAGTCATAACTCATAAGTACAATTTTTTCTGGTTGGAAACTAAAAACACATTCAATTGTGCTTCAGCACTAAACAATGACTTTATTCCATTTTATGGAATCAAAACAGCGCTAATTGATGGTCCCATTTTCACAATGCAATCTTGATTCTAATGTATGAGGGCAATGAGAAGGAGCAAGAAAGGAATACCTAGACTCCATCAGCTGAAATTCTTTAGCTAGTGTCCTTCGCAGATATTCACAATCTAAAAATCCCCCAAAATGAGCTAATTCTTTAACTCTTTGCATTGTTTCCCTGAAGAATTTAGCAACATCAGATTGCTTGAAGACCAACATTGACACTGCGAATACATATTGACATATTTGAAAACCAAGTATACAGTTATGCATACACACATCAGCTGCAAAATGAAAGGGCTTTCTAAAGAAATAATGCCAAAAGTAGTTCATTTAGATTTCATTAGAGAAGTTAAAGAGACTTAAGAATTTCCAATGTAATATAATAGTGGAGTTCTCCAGTAATATAGCTTTTCAATTATTTTTATTGATATATGACTATAAGTCACAGATCTGTATGGGATTCAACTGTGAACTTTCCCTCTGCCTGTTGTTTATTGGGGGGTGGGGCCAATCTGTTTTGCAGTTTGCAGATAAACAATCTCTAAGGTAAACCCATATGCAATTGCCTTGTAAGTTGTATGTAAACCGAAACTATAATATGAACAAAAGATGTCACATGATGGGTAAGGTTGTAGGTGACAAAAGTTAAGGACAGATTTAATTGTCAGAGGATGAAAATTAACTTACAATTCAACTTCAATATCACAATCAGCCTCACATAATTCCAGCAACTTTCTAACGGGATCTTGATCATATAAAAACTTCAAAAATATTATAGCAAGTTCACTGCCAAAATAATAAATAAGTAAATAAGATGGCTGCAAAATATTTAACCAGATGGATAAGAAGGAAAACCAGAAAGGCAAACCTATTGTATGGTAGAAGCTGATCACTGGGTTCTGACATTAGTAGCTTTATACATTTGAGAAGCCAGTTGAAGAAATTAGAAAACTGAAAGAAGAGAAAACATTAAAATCTGACACAAGATATACAAATCCAAGAGCAAATTTTTTTTTTTTTGTGGACAAGTTAAATCAGAAAAGAACTATTATTTTAGTTTCCTAATTTCACAATGAGCAAATTTCTTGCTTCTTGAGATCTCCATTCACTGCAGCCTTCTTGGTGACTGGGACTATACAATGTAAAGTTTATAAAATATATGCAAAGAAGAAACCAAATTTTGAGAAACAGCTTCCACAATCTCATATAATAGGCAAGATCATCCATAAAGAATCAGAAAGTTCATTATGAAAATTATTCAAGGCTTTGTTGATATGTTAGTAATGTATTTCTTTGGATATATGATAATGGAGAGATGAAAGGGGGGAAAAGAACACACCACAGGCTAGAATCAACTCTCTCAATCTACAAAGTGCACTTCTAATACAATCTGTCCCCCAACCCATTAAAGCAGAGGCAATGAAGTTACTTTTGACTCTCACCTAAAACCAAATACGCTGACCAAGTCTCATCAATTGTTACAATTATGTTCTGCACCTTAAGGAACCATCCAATTTTGTCTAGTTTTTGTCACATAATTACGTCAAGCAAACCTATATATTAAAGTTTTAAATTTTTAATTAACTAGCCCTCAAGTTTTCCAAGATTGAATCCATATTGGTAAATAAGTGTAAAAATAATTTTAAATGCCTATACTCTAAAACAGAAAGCCTAAACATCCACCAGGTCGGGAACTACAACTTGTTTAAGTGATTCATTTGTTTCGAATCTAGATTTTTTGTTTTCCTTAGGAATTGAAGATTCTGCCTACAATTTTGTCAGAATTATATGGTTGGGAACTTTGGAAGAAGGGAATAGCACTAGAATGTCAATAATATTAGGAAGCTACTACATAATCAAACAGTTATATGTCCAAAAACATTAACTATGGAAGAAAACAGGATCCCCAAACAAGCATACCTGCTGTACCACAGATGAAAGCACTCTCATAAACCGTTCCACTTGAACAAGTAACATACCAGCTTTTTCTGTTGCATTATTGATGAGTGTCTCATCCAAACCAACACCCTGATAACGTGCACGCCATCTTGAAAGGCCCCTCAGTTCCCCCATCCTAAATCCAATAATTTCTGCAGCAGGCTGGAAAATAGATATTTTCTTATAGTTTCCAATTAAGCATCTTGTTATAAAGAACATGACAAAGCAAAACTATATCAGGGACACAGAATTTTACCATATAATTACTAGCAAAATTTATATAGAAACAAAAATGCCTTCGTATGATATATAAGAAGTATATCTCCAAAGCAAAGGAAAAGAAAAAAGAAAAAAAGAAACAAAAAGGGAATGCAAACCAATTACTTTGTAACTTGTTGAAGAAGGTTGTAATGCAGTCAACTTCCTTTTTTTTTTTTATAGGTAAGAGATAATATTATTAGAAAATCACAACTCCTCTATGTGCACCAAAAATGCACAGTGAGGAGGGAATATTACAATACAGAAGAAGGAAAGGAATGATGACACAAAGAAATAACAAAATCAGTTACTAGGGAGGTAATGCAGTCCACTTCAAATTTTACATAACCAGCATTACGTTGCACTTGCATGTTAGCTTTTGACAGTAGTATGCTATCAAAAAGAGTTATCTTGGTTTAAAATGGTTATAAATTCTATTGGCCTCTGAGTATTATATCCATGAAATTAACTTTTTCCTACAACAAATTAAAAGAAAATTACCTGGTACATCTTTGCCCTATTGATGTCTGCATACAAAATAACGTAATTTGACACTGTGTATTTAAATATAATCCATGAAGTCAACCAATTCATAGGATTGCTTATATATCAACTTCAAATCAGTGAAATATGTCATGAATGGATAGTACCAAGCAATAAATTGTCTATAAGAAGTAAATAATGCACCTGTAGATGATTAAGGACAATGAGCTGAAGTTCTTTTCCAGCACCACAAACAACCTTTGACACACGCTTGACACCCTATTAAGTAATAAACTTACCATATCAAATACAAAACCATAATTTCCTTCATGAAAAGAAAATTTAACACAACGTTGAGCATACCGCTTCACCAAGAGAGTTAACTAGAAATTGATGAACTGGTGGACTGGTCCGTGCACCACCTAAAAGGCTAAGAAACTCCTCTTGGGGAGATGAGTCAAGTCCTATGTAAAAACAGTTGAAACCAGTAAATGAGAAAACCGAAGAGATAGGATATACATCAATGAACCGTTGGTTTGTGTTATGATTAGCAGTTACCATGGTCAATAATCAGAGTAGACAAAGAATCAAACTTCTCATGAAAAGTGTGCATAGCATCAGACCACTGCTTACACATTACTGATAGTGATGCCCGGATAACCTCTGTCAGATCCTCAATATTAGATGCTTGTTGAGCCACCTGATGGAGCTCATTTTTCCTACAGTGAGGAACAGATAGAGTGAGAGAGAGGACGATCGGAGACAGTTGGATGCAGGGAGAACAAATGCATAGCATGTTTATATCAACTTCAAGTCAAGTTATCTGAGAGCTCAAAAATTTAATTTTACACCAGCAACTAGAAAGTGATTGAAATAGTGAACAAGAAGCAAAAGAAAGAGAATCATACATATTAAGAAAGTCCCACATTGCCCAAGTTTCCTTGGGTTGTGCACTTTATAAGCCATGGGCATCCCTCATCTCTCTAGGTGTCTTTTAAGATTGAATTAGGTCCATTGGACTTTAACATGGTATCAGAGTTATCCCTTGGGTGTTGGGCAGTTCTCCCCCCTAATATAGTCCACATGTTTGGGTATCATACCACACATGAGGGGACATATTGAGAGTCTCACATTGCCCAAGTTTCCTTGGGTTGTGCACTTTATAAGCCATGGGTATCCCTCATCTCTCGAGGCATCTTTTGAAATTGAGTTAGACACATTGGACTTTAACAATAAACAAAACCAAAAAGAAAATATAATTCTAGGACTACACAATTATGAGCAGTCCCATTTTCTACTGCAAAGTTACCTCTTCCAAAATATAGAAGTATCAAGCATTAAGCAATGCAAGCCATGCATACCATGTCCAGCCGTTCTTCTGGTTCTTGATACATCGTTATCTCCAATAAGTTCTCCCAAGCACATGACTATCAAATGACAAAGATCTTTTGACAAAGCGACCTAATGAAACAATCATATAACAAGATCAGCTTGCTCTGGTAAACTAGCTGGGAAGTTGATCTGTGAGCAACTTTCAAAAATGAAAAAGTATAAGAGGGCTATAAACATTACTAACACTAAAAACCCTACATAACTATTTAATTCAATAGAATATGAAATCAGTCCCACAGCTGGAATTTGAAACTATGGGGACCATGAAAAATCCCTTGCCCATGCTTATGAACAGAAAAACCGATCACATGCATTTGATTGCTTGTTTTCTTATCAGTTCTTCTATTATTATTATTACTACTATTTTTATCTTGCACTAATCTTTTATTCCATTTGAGAGTTATATGGCCAATTATAGAGAGGTGATGTATGAAAGAGAAACTCAGAAAGCAATTAACTTCCAAGAAAATCGATTTTTGTTTTTTGATAAGTAATAATAACTTCATTGATATAGAAAAGGCCTAGTACATAAGGAATATACTAGAGCAAACAAATTACATGCAACCATCAATAAAGGCAAGAATAGAAGGAAAAGAATGGCTAGAAACAGCAGCTATCCATTCCATAAGAGTACAAAGAAGAATCAGCTTTAGCTCCACCGTATGACGTTCAAGAATCTTCGAAAGCCCTCTGATTTCTCTCACGCCAAATAAGTCATGATCGGAAGCGAATGTGGTCCCTGCTTTTTGAATATTGTCCTGCAGATGGTCTTCCCAATCCGAGTAGACTAGGAAAAGACCACATTAAACACGAAGGGATAGCATTCCAAATAATGTTGTGACCTTTCCTCCTCCAACATGCCAAGAGATCAGATACCTTGCGAAGCATAGCCCAATGAATCCCAAACATACAGAAAACCAATGACCACAATTCCCGAGCTTACTCACAATGAAGCAAGAGGTGATCCACTGTTTCACCGGCCCTTTTGCACATAAAACACCACTCTATCAACTTCCAAGCAAATCACTGAAAACTAGATTGTGTCAATTATGTGGAAATCTGATAGACCCTAAAGATATATGATTTTACTCTAATTGCTACTTTCTATCATAAACACAAATGCCAGTGTGTTCCCCTTTAAGCATCAAACAAGTTTGTGTTCAATATGTGTACCTGACTGCTCCTGTTTTCTGCTTTCTTTGGTACATATATGCACCATATTATCCATATTCAAACCAGTCTATTCATCCCTAAAAGTTCCTCCTTTTTCTTGAGAGGCAACATAACATGAAAAATTAGTACAAAAATTCCTTGTTCAAGATATTGCAAGAGTGGGGATAGAAAAAATGTCCTGCCCCACCCGACCCATGCTACCCGCATGGGTTTTCTCTGCCCCGCGTGTGTATATATATTTTTTTATTTAGTATATATTAAAATTATATATATATATTAGTCTATTTACCTATGACCTGACCCTGCCCCACTCCATTGCCATCCCTAATTAGCAAGACTATCAACGCTAAGAGCATCTGCTTTATATGTTTTTTTTGTAAGTATCTGCTTTATATGTCAATCTTTTATATCCACATTGAGTAGAATACATTAACTTTTAAACAACAAGAGCAAGAAGTCTCAGTCAAATTGGTATTTTACAAAAGAATTAAGCACAATGTGGATGTTAAGTACAATTTTTTGCCTTTCTTTGTATCCAAACTAACCCCAGTTGTGGGCAGAGGGGATAGGCTAAAGCAATAGAACTCTCATATTGCTGAAAAGAAAATGCTGATAAAACCTTAAATTCCAAAAAGTTTAATGTAATACAAACTCTGAACCAGAAAATGCAATACTGTGCTGGTGTTAGTCCAATGTATAGAATACCAGCACATGAACTTGATTCAATATGGATGACAAGAAATGGTGACAGAAAATGAAATAAATCAGCATTTGACCCCCTCCCCCCCCCAAAAAAAAAAAAAATTCACTTGTGTAGGCATTATAGTTTTGCCAACCAGAGAGCCAATCAATGACAATATTTCATTTGATGGGAAAATGTTCACTAGAATTCTTGTCATTTGTAACAACCCAAGGAAAGTACTAACCACATCTGCACTTATACTCCAAAAGGACTAGCCAAGTTGCAATTAGGCTCCTTGAAATTGTTAATAAAGCCCAGTTCAACCCAATATATGCCCAATGTGGGACTCAACACACACACACACGCTTATCATAAACTGGGGCATCACAATCTCCTCCAATTAAATCTCTGATGTCCTCATTAAGGCCCATATTGTGTCCAAGCTTACACGGGATTACTAGGTTGGCTCTAATACCATTTAATTTTGTACCTCAAGATTAAGTAGTGTCTCCATTATCTTATAAGTTCAAAATTGTTTCATAATATATCCATATACTTTTTCTAACTCAAAGTTTATAATGAAAAAAAAATCCAAAGTCTCCTTAGATATTCAATTCAGTTCATGACATGGAATGCCTCTAATCAACTATATAACTATCTTTTGCAATTTTTTTTAATTTAAATCACCACTAACTTCTAGATAGTCAAATATGATGATACTTAAGCTTAACTCCTTAAACAAATCGAGTTTCTCGTAATATAGAATTATAGTCTCCAAGCGTTCATTGGCTATAAAGGACAGTGTCCAGAAATCTTGTCAACCCGTTATGAACAGAAAATGTTTTAGATCAGCTAAATAGAAGAGCCCAAAATTTTCCTTACTGGAAGGCTGGCCTAACAACCTCAACTTATAATACTTTATAACTTCATAAGTTCTAATCATTTGCCTGTATAGGATCCAAAACGTTACAATTGAATACACTAATAAACCTAAAGTTCTGAGAAGGAAAAATATTATCAACCGTCTTCCATCAAAATCTAATTAAAGTCGAAGGCTAGAAACTCATGAATAATCTCTAACAATACTTTGTTGATTTTATGAACCTTCCAAAATTTCCAACAGATTACTCTAAGCTGAGCTAAACAAGAGTCAAGAAATTTTTGAACCACTGAAATCTTTCAATAAACAAATCACACCTGTAATATCAAAACCTTAACCTTTTTTATAAGTATATATCAAAACCTTAACCTTGAAAAGTTCCAACATATAACTACTAGGAACCACTGGTAAGCTTGCTACGTAAAAGTCTCTTTTTTTTTTGAAAGTTAGTCCAACAACCCAAATCTTATGTTCTATAAAATTTAATAGGTCCTAAATATATGTCAATATAGAAGCTAAGGCACCATTTTTTATTATACCTAATTATAAACAAACAATTTAAAAATATCATTATCTTCCCAAATAAGATCCCTTGTCACTACAATCCATACCCAACTCAAGGACAACATCCTATCAAAATACAAGTCATGACATAATTTAATAATACCACAAATCATGTATTCTACACCATTGATAAAATCACAATTCATCTCCAATTGAAAGATTCAATCCATTAACATCAACAACAAAATCACACATGTGGTGCTAAAACTTTAACCCTTATAATGTAAAACAATTTCCAAGTTCCAAAAAATGATCAGGAACTCAACTTTTAAATGGCGGAATTTACTCCGAACACGTACTAAGTACCCCTCATAATTAAACATCTACTAATTCCTAGATGAAACCTTTGCATATTACAAAACCTACAAAATCACAGTATTTATCCTATTGTAAGATTCAATTCACCAAGTTTGTACCTTTTTAAAATCAATGAATCACATTGTAATAACACAACATTAACCTCTAGAAATTCATATGATTTCCATGTCCATTATTGCGAGTGTCACTGGGAATATCCATAAGTCTCATGTTACCCTGCGTTCAATATAAAATAGTACTAGAATGCTACAAATTCCAATCCTGTCCAAACTAATTTGAAACTCAAACTTCTGATAGCACAAAACGTAACCCCAAAATGCTACAAGCCTAACTGTCTCACGCTATGAATTATCTGTCAATACCTACAAATCAAACCTAACCAAAACCAATGATCCAAACTTTGGCAAGAAACTTTCATGAGTAAGTTATGCTTCTACACTTGTATCACATTACTTGGTTGCCTTCTAACTTAGAAAGCTGCAAAAGAGTCGTTTGCCCATGAAAGTCATTCTTTGCTTAAAAAGCTATGCCTTTGGCAAGAAACACTCATGAGGTCTGATCTTGGTGCAATGGAAAGTGCATTCTGCCTAAGAGCAATGCTTCGCGGGTTCAAGTATGGGAATCCATCTTCCAAAAATTAGGGATACAGCTGCTGACCAACCACCTCTCTTAGACGGGGGAGCCTTGTGCACTGGGTATGACCTTTTTGTCAAATGCATGCCAGAAATTGAAACGAGTAACATAATATAATGACCTGTGAACTTGCACTCTTATTCTCATTAAGTATACAAAAGTACTCTCAAGCTTCCTAAAGTTCTATTGTATGGACTCCTACTGTAATTAATAGTTGCAGCATGAATGCAATATGACTTGGTTACACTCCTTTTCTAAACACCCCCCCACCCCCCCCAACCCCCCTTCCCTGTGTCCACGGGGCAAAAAATGAATGTTGGTTTCAAGACTTGGTTCTGTTGGATGAGCCAAAAAGTTCTCATTCCTAGGTAGATTTTTTCATCAATATTATTTGTGTGTATCCAATTTAGTTAAAAGAACCAATTAAATGAAAATTTATGAATATTCAAAATAGTGATAAAAACATCGTATTGTCAAACGCATGCCATAAATTTCGTGAGGTTATCCATACAAAGGACAACGTACCTTGTAAATGGAAGCATTAAGAAGTCGGTAAGTAGCTTGAGAGTCCACAAGAGGAGTAGGAAAACAAAACTTGTGTATGTTCTGAACATGCAAAGTCGAGAGATAATTAACTTAAGATAAAACACACTATTAAGTGACACATAAATCATAAAACTTAAAAGAATATATTGGATGTAATCTTAGCAAAAGAGGAAAAATGAGAATAAGAAAAAGAACCTATAACAAGTAAAATCCAAACTCAAGTAGTAACTGAACTATGACCAAGGATTTGTATGATAACATGAGCTTCTAACAAGAATAAGACAGCAATAGTACAATAATTGGATGGCCCAACACTAACAAGTAAAGACCCTTTTTTTTTTCTTTTCTTGGTCAAAGATGATCCCAGATTGACAAGAACTAGTAAATAGTGACAAAGTGACGCAATTAGGTCACTTTTAGCCCATTCTATTTTTTGCTAATTCAATCTTGGAATTTGCTCCTAGGAACTCTACATTAAAGCAATTTTATGAAGCATGGAAACAGAGGCCTTTCACAAGTTACAAGACACTCTTTTAACAATTTGGATGGACAAAAGTTACATGCATAAATAGGACCATGGGTAGAAATGAATATGCATGAACAAGAGGACAATGACATGACCCTTTATACGAGTCATCAGCAAGGACCACTGAGTGTCATCAATCCCAAACAAGAACTGCTAAAAGTTATCAACCCATTGGTTAATCAGTATGGTTTAGAAGTATTTCCAAGAAAGAAAGTAACTTACAATTTTGCCTATTGGAAAAATTCCGAAAATGCTAAAGCAAATGCTTCCATCCTTATCTCCACTGCACAGGATATTAAAGCGTTGATGTGAAGAATTTGACAGCTCTCGAAATGAATCTTCATTGTCATCCATAAAGCCAGTATCTCCAGATACCACTCCAGGCATCCGGGGAACTCTTGGAGCAGGAGGAAAGAAACGAGAAGTACGATCTTCGTATGTTGATATGTTACCATTGTCATCCTGAAACTCAATCAGGAGCCATAAAGAAAATATAAAGAAAAGGCTTCAACAAGTAAAAGATTCATAAAATGTTATAGAAAAATGACACAAATGGCTTTGATTATTTTAGATTTCAAATTTTCAAGAACTCGCAGTGATTTACTATAATTTCAAACTAAATGGAGTTTAATGAAAACCTATAAGTTCAAAACATATCTTCAAGTGAATTAGAAACCAACACCAGCTTAGTAAGCATCCAGCCAAATGTTTTCCAAAGCGCATGTTTCTCAGCCATAATTAGATAAAAGGATACTTATTTCAAGAATCCATTTTATCCATTGAACTCAAAATGATACATGGAATGCAAATATATAGATAAAAGCATACTCTAATCAGATGTCCATCCTCCTCCCAGTTAAGACACACAACTGCAACAGTATGGGACTTTAAACTTCTCAACAACTTTCCATTCTGCATGACACAAAGAATAACAGGGGTTAGAAAAGGCATAAACAAAGGATAAGACAAATTAAGTGTACATTTTACTGTTTTATACACAAACACATGTTATAATGGAAAAGGATGAGGTTGCCAACAAGCAAGAAATCTGCACTAAATTTAAGTACTTCTGCTGCAAGGCAATTTAAAGGCAAGGTGTTTAGGTAGGAAAGAAATGAATTGAAGGGCTAAGTTCTGTCGAAACTATGAGAAGACTATCAATTCTTCAAGATCACTCTCTTGGAAAAAAGCTCTAAGCTTTACCTAAATTGATTCGTCAAAAACTGGTTGTAAAATTACATTGCTAGGCTATTTATAGTGCATAGCCTTAAGGCTTAGCCTCTAGGAGCCCTAACTAACTCAGCCAATAGGCTGCTTACAAGTATTTGACTAAATGCTAGCAACTTGGGCTCCTAGCTTATCCAAACTAACTTGTTACAAAGGCTGCCTTTGTTACTAAAAGTACAATGTACATTAACAAATAGAAACACATTAGTGAGCTTGACAGCTACAGCATCAACTTCTACATCCATCACATCAGTCAAATATACTCTCACATTTCTAAAACATTGCTAAAAGGACTGTCATATCCACAAGAATGAGAAGATGTAATGTTACAAAATAGAAGCAACACAAAAACATAGCAATATGATGATGCTGAATTAGATAATTTTTTTTTTTTGATAGATTGAATTAGAGAAATTTAAATCTTTACTTATAAAATAGCAGCTTGAATTCAATGACTAGTAGAATGTATAAAAAATAATAAATAAAATTGAAGTAAAAAGAAGAAGGAATTCTTGGCTCTATCACAGTTGCCAACATAAAGACAATATATTAAGGCCATAATGTCAACAAAATGGTAAGGATGCAATAAATGGTCTCTAAAATAATTTTACATGTAATATGCCCATTTCAACATAGAAAATTAAAGACAGAACCCTGTCAACATCAAAGCCTATATACACTATATCTAGTCCTTACACAGCATGACTGCCACAATGACTAATTTATTAATGGGGTCATCTTAGAGATTAATGAACCTTTTTTTTTTCCTTTTGTTTTCTTATTTTACAATTGACAATCAAATTATATGTCAGCAGGCTTAGTTGGGTTCTTAAAGGTCTACAGTACTCATAATGCAATCATGAACCACTGAAGCAGATATAAAACTGGAAAAGAACCATAAACTGCACATCAGCATACAATCTATGCAACTACTTTAGTTTCAATTATTTCGTAGTTCACCAAACAGAGGGAAACTTAAAAGGAAAACACAAAGTTGAAAACCATTTATTGCCCATGACAAGAAAAATATATGTTTCAAATCTAGGTGTGACAATCAACTAATGCGTAGCGATAGTAATTAACACCAATAAAGTAATAAGGTCACTAACTTCAACGTCATGCAATGAGACTGTTCCATCTTCAAGCCCAACAGCTATTGCTTTACCATCCGGTCGCCAACACAAGGATGTTATGCACCTCCCTGGAGAAATTTAACAACGAAATTAGAATGCAAAATAAAAAAACTGATCAATCACACATCCACAAACACATATATGTATTTATATATGTATGTTCATATTTATTGAAGTAGTACCAAATAATAACCGATGGAATACGCAACTACAAGCATCGAACCAACTCAACAACTTAACTTAGAGACTGGAATTTGCAATAGAATTCGTAACTTGTAAATTAAAGTTAGCCAAAACCATACTCACCAGGAGAAATGGTCCACAACCTCTGCCAATTGAAACGATGCAGCAAAATCTTCGAGTCCTCGGTAACCATGGCCAGCAAATCCTTCTCTGGGTTCCACTCCGCAATTTTAATCTGCCATTATAAATCAACCGAATTAGAAAATGCACGCTCACAGACACAAACAAACAAGAAGAAGAAGAAGAAGAAAAACCTGAGAGGCGACCGGTTTGTCGAATTGAAGCTGAAAAGGAAGCACACGCTGGTCCTCGTCGGTTTCCATAGCTAAAAGAGGTTCGAAAAGTTTGATCAATCAGTGAAGTAGAGTGAGCATTTGGTTTAGAGAGTAGAAAGGAAACCCTAGAAGACGAAGACGCTGCGACAGTGACAGTGGACTCGGCGTCGTTTTGGGAGTGGAAGAAATACGTAGTTATGTAAGCGAGAAACGTTGGGAGAAAGAGGAGGTGGCGTAGTGTTGGAAATGTGACAAGAATTGAGAGGGCGGGCTTTTTTGGGTTTCGAAATTTCAACAAAATTCACAATAATGCCCAGCTGGCCTACTACTACTACCTCACAGTTACACAATCTGAAGGAAGATCAATTGGGGCTGTTTTGTTTTCCATTTTTTTAATTAAACGAACAAAAAAATACAAAACAAAATTTGCGCCGTTGCCGGGGATCGAACCCGGGTCACCCGCGTGACAGGCGGGAATACTTACCACTATACTACAACGACTTTGTTGATTAAACTCTTTTGACTAAACTGTCTTCAATTGGGTTAGAGTATCTCTAATAGCCTCTCTTAAACCCCTCTCTTGAGTCTTGATGGTGAGTTTGGAAAATGATTAGTTAAAATAAAAAATAGGCTCTTCTTCTCCAAATTTGGTGAAATTTTAAAGGGACTTTTTGGAATTGTTTATATATTTAGACTTTTTTAATCGTATGTTACATAAACTTGTATTGACTTTTTTCCAAATGACATTTGTTACATAAAATAAGCAATTTCCCGCTTAATTTTATCGTATGTTCTCCAATTTAAGACTCTTAAATAGCCCAAGTAGTGCAGAATTGAGGTATACCATGCATATGTAACTCATAAGATATGGAAATAGTTGACAAGTCAATGAGTTGTGGAAAATCTTATTATGAAGTTGAAATACCTCTACTATAACAATGGGAGCGCAGTTGATCTCGACTTTAGTAATCGACTACTATGGATAATTCCTCAAAAATTTACATAACTTTTACACAATTCAGGTCTTAAGATAACATGTAAACAACCTATTCCATTTACTCTCAGCATCTCCTTGGTGGATCAATATGCTAGTGATACATCACTCCACAAGTGAGGCATATTGGAAAAATAAGTGATTCAATTAAAAAATATGACAAATTGTACTTTTTCCCTTCAACTAAGGGGTCATCTCAATTCTCTCTTAATTTATAAAATTGAGAAATGTCCCCCCTTATATATTGAAAATATGTAAATAGCTCTCCATCGCCTAATTTTCTATTAAATTCAAGCAAAATTAATGGAATTTTTTTTTATATATATATTTTGTCAATTTCAAGTCATAATGTTCAAAATCTATCATTACATATCAATATACCATAAAAAAATTTCGTTAATTTTGCTTTGGATTTAATAGAAAATTATATGGTGGGAGCTATTTGCATATTTTCAATACATAAAAGAAGACATTACTTAGTTTATAGATTAAAGAGGGGAATTGAGATGGACCTAAAAGTTTAGGGAGGAAGTGCAATTTTCCCTAAAAATTAGGATATTGGAAATTGGAAATGCAATTTCATTGAACTTTGAAACTGCAAAGTGATTAGAATCAAATAAAAAACTTGAAAAGCAACATAACAACCGACATTAACCATGAATATATCACTAATAAGAAAACATAAATACATGACAACGGAAGCTGAAACCAACTCATAGCAAGAGGAAAGAATATAACTACTGCGCGTTTATGAGAATCTGATAGTTTAAGAGGATAAAATAACTTAAAATGATTTTACTGATATGGGAACATAACCACTGCACTAGGAGAGGATCTGGGGAAGCTTAACAACTTTTGAGCCACTTGTAGAAATTCCTGTAACATATTAAACGTCTGATTTTGCTTAACCCGTGGTTCACAGAAAACCATCTTCTCCAGCACCTTTGCATTCTCAAGCAGAAACTGTACCACTAAAATGAATACTTCCTTTATGTACAAGACACCTTCTCCAAAACCAAAAATCTTGACAGTCTTGAGACGTAGAAGCAAGGACATCAAATAGATCTCCTTTGATTTCCAATGGCTCACTTCATCATAATTGCCGGAGCAGCAGCAGTAGTAGTTTTCTAGATGCTGCAGAATAAAAGTACATTAGCTCGTTTTGAAGTGCAGTTTTAGATTATGATACTTCGTCATGTCAGTTATGGAGTTGATATAGAACAAGGGAACAAAGCCAAATCAGATTTGGGATTCCTGAGTCAAGTCTAAACAGCTTGGAAGGATTTAGGGTTAGATTTTGAGGGGAAAAGGCTAGAAAATAGTAAGGGTTTTAAGGTTTCCAATGGAAAAAGGAGTAATAAGATTTGGGGATGAAACAAAGGGGAAAAGCTAAGATTTGGGTTGCTGCTCCAGGAATGTGAACAGTAAATCGTAGTATTTTGCCTCTTTATGGGGTATTTGGGCCTATTTAATGGATTGGTGGTTTAGGGTTTTGAGGTTTTGGATTTTAGGGTTTAAAGGGTTACAAATTAATGTGTGTTTGCCAGGTTTCAAGTCACTGGAAATTTAAATATAAAGAATAAACTTCTAGGCATCACGCCTAGGATTTCCATGATATTACACCTCGGAGAAGGTTGTATTACACAAACCTCAAACAAAGTTTCATAGCTTCTTTAAAAAACTTATTCTTTTCCTTGAATAGAAAGTATTACATCCATATAAGAGATGACTAATACCTATTCCAAGTGGAACTTAGACTTCTTGAACCTAATAAGAGTTGGACTTGGACTACTTGGGCTTTTACTTAAGAAGCCTAAACTAAATAAATAAACTCAAATAAAACCAAAATAACACCCAATAAGCTAGTAGTGCAATCCATGTCTAGAAACTAGAACATTACTAAATTGCCCCATACACTTAGGGCACGTTTGGTTACACTATATTAGACCCTGTAATGAAATAGTTATTCCTCGAATAGTTATTCTTTCCAAAAATGGGTGTAATAGCTATTCTTTAACCTACGTATTACCTCTTAAAAAAAACAAAAAACAAAAAATCCTAAAACCCTCATTATCTTCCATTATAGTGTACCAAACGTGTCCTTAAAATCAAATAAAAATAAAATTGGCTTCTCATTGCCTACATCAGGAGTTATAGATAGTAACTTTGGCAATAAATGACCTCTTATTCAGACTGACCAATTCCCAAAAATCTATTATTAATGTCACGGTTGTAAAAAGAAAAATGTCAAGTGAGAAGGTTGAGTAAATAGCCCACAAAACGACCACTTCAGAAAGGTCAACAATCAACATTAACTCTTTACGTCAAGAGATTAATGGGGGCCAAGCTCCTCAATGGCATCCTTTTGACCCTAGTTATAGTTAGACACATTGAACTAAATAAAAAAGATAAAAATTAGGAGTAATCCTTCAATATGATATTCGGAAATTGGTCCAAGAAAAGCATACCTGAAACATTGGGAGGTAGGAGGATTCGATGTCTATAACCAATGTCTCCACGTAAGGCGAACTTTGAAGCAGGCTTGCAATGCCAAGGAGGTCCGATTTATTCATGCATGTTTTCATCGTTAAGCATTTGCACTTTGACAATGGAGAAGGCAGATGTTTTACTGACATTATAGATAAAACCTAGATCCATCAAAGCAAGAAGCAGAACACAATAAGGTAAAGTGAATGTAAAAACAAATAACACGACCAATTGCCCTAGGTAAAATAGATTCAGTAAACAATTTGGCTAACATGTTTTACAGAAGACTAACTTACATAAATGTCAATATATCCCATATGCAGACAATGAAAAAAAAAGAGGATTTTTTTAGAAACCCAAGAACTTGATTCAGAGTTGACATATTATCATGACAATCATTATTTGGCACTAAAACGAGTGCCCTCCACCTTATCATGAAACTAAAAGCAGGTGTCTATTAAGTATTAACTCAATAGTTCAACTCATGAAGTTGGACTAATAATATTAGGTCCTTTAATTATCGATTGACTACAACTTGGATTAAAATCAAAATGCTCATGAGAAAAATCCCGGCTCACAATAGAGTATCATAATTTTCCAATACTCATATAAATCACAAAATGATTTTTCCTTTTGCTATTAATATAAATTCTCTAAAGCAGAATCAAATTGTACAATAACTTCTCACTAAGAGTGTATTTGGATAAGCTTAATTAGTCGGCTTATTTTGTTTAAAAAAGAAGTTGTGTAAAAGCACAATTGTACCTAAAAAGAGCGAACTTTTAAAAAGTTGTACATCACAGAAAATAAACACACCCTAAATCTACAAATCAGCCTCAAAGCGACAAGATATCAAGTTCAAGTATGATAAGTGAAAAAGAACACTAGATGTTGTGCATTATTCTATATGCAGTGATTAGCCAAACAATGAGAGTACCAACAATAAAATGCTCCAATCTTTGATAAATTAACATTAGCAATCAATAAAAACAAACCATGAGGCACCATCTGCCAACAGTAAGCTCGTTGACATGACGCAGACTCTGAAGAAGTTCTCTCACAGTTTCTTGATACCCCAAATAATCATCCTCCTCATAAATATGTACATACGTCGATATGTTAAAATCGAGCTTAGCCTCAACCAACGACGACACGTCCTTTATCCGAAACTTCTTCTCAGTAAAGCTCCCCAGAATTTCCAAAGACTCAATCTTTGGAGCCACAATTTCCAATTCCAAGCCATATTTCACCACTGATGAACGCATATAATAGTCCCTTATCACCAATTTTTTCACACTCTCAGACACTATTTCCAACCGATTAACCTGACAACAATTATACAACCCCAAGTATTCAAGTCTAGGACTACCCATTACCACTTTCTTTATCGCATCGTCGTCAATCTTTGTGTCCCCAATACACAAGCGCTTGAGTGAACTCAAATTCACTACCCCACTAGGCTTAATTTTGCAGAAATTAAATTCCAATTCAGAAACAAACTCATTGGCGTAGAGATGCTGAGGCAATACGTATGCCTTAGAATGCGTAGAATAAGGATTAGATGATAAACTTAACATGAGTTTGTCTACCTTGGCAGTAGTAGTGAAACGAACCCAGAGATCGAGACGAGGCTTTAGACCTGAGTCGTAGTCGGTTACGACGGAGAAATTTGTGAGTTTCGTAGCCCTATGTAGGATCAGGGTATTGTCAACGGCACTGGCAAAATCGTCAGCGTTTCCCCAGTATTCGTTGGTGAAACTGAGAGAAGGAACGGAGGTCCAAAGATAAGCCCATCTTTTTGATAAGACGCCAGTTTGAATAGCGTCTTTGGTGGGCAAGGAAGAGAGGATGCAAAGGAGAATCGAGTCCGGTAAAGCGCTAATTCGATCTTGTCTTGGTCCTTCATCATGATCGCTATCGTCGGAGATTGATTCATTGTATTTGCGGCGCTTACGTCGATAAATATCTTCTTTTTCTTCCCACGAATTGGGGTTTGTATACTGCCTGGAATTATTATCAGATGAATGGTTGTCTTCGCGGGAAGTTGAGCTTCTAGAACCGTAACTCTCTTCCGCCATTCTGAAACTGTGAAGCGTGGCTTTGTTTGGTACTACGATGACTGTGTTTATGAGAGCCATTCACTCTCACTCATTCTTCTATATTTATACCATTTTATTTTGGGTTAAATAGATTATTGGTCCTAAGTTTACCACGTTTAAAGTTTGGTTTTTAATGTTTAAAACCAGTAGAAATAGTCTTTAATGTTTCAAAATCATGCATCATTAATTATTTTGTTAGTTTTCGTTATCTTTATATATTTGTGGTTAACGGATTGATAACGTGATTAATTTTTTTTTTTTACAATTAGGACCTGATATGGCATACCAATTTAAAATAAAATAAAACCCACCCAACCCACCCAATTGAATTAAATTAAACCCCAAAATCAAAGAAGCTTGTTGTGATTAGCGACATTGACCTGATCGGTAGGTTACTGAGATCATGTTATGATTGTTTGTTATGTTAAATTTCCAATATATCTATGAAATCTGCCTTAGCAAAAAAAAAAGAACTCTCTCTCTCTCTGTTGCGCCAAAATAACTATCGGGATTTCTAACTTCGCAACAAAGTTTAGAAACTCACAACGAAATTGAATTACCTTTACTAATATGTGAAATTAAGGTAGATATTTTCTAAGGTAAAATGACATGTGGAGTTATGGAGGCATATGATTGCTTTTCCCAGGAACATTGTCATAAGAACTATGAAAGATGTTACTTTTTTCATTAACAACTCTGTGAAAAGTAGCAACAAAGTTTAAAAAATAAAAAACCACTTCTTGTCATTTCCCACACCCATCAATTGAGTCTTGTTTTTCTTTATCAGATTCCTCAAAAGACTTGGACCCTTAGGGTCTAAGGCATTGAGGAGCAAGGACTAGGCCAAAGATTTTAGAGAGAGAGAGAGAGAGAGAGAAGGAGAAGAGATGATTTTAGGATTTAATTTAATTGTGGGTAATTGGGTTTTTTAATCAGATTTGGGTTTGTGGGGTTGGGTGGGTTTTATTTGATTTTAAATAGGTATGTCATGTCAAATTCTAATTATAAATGAAAAAAAAAAAATGCCACCTCAATTAAAAATTAGCCACATCATCAATCTATTAGTCACGTATACACAAAATTAACGGAGACTAATGAAAAGACTAATGGTTCATGATTTTGAAACGTTAGGGACCATTTCTGCTCGTTTCAAACGTTAGAGACCAAACGTGCAACGTGAGTAAAAGTTAAGGACCAACAATGTCTTTAACCTTAAATGAAATGTGAGATTTTTTATTTTTATTTTTTTAGAGAAGATAATGTGAAAATTTAAAGAAGGGATAGAGTTTAGTTTGTAGTAATCTTGTTACAACTCACTATGTGATAACTCATAAGACTATCCACGTGTTCTTTTAGTCACATAATATGTATTATAAATGATTTATAAAATATTTTTTTACAAAATATCTTAAAATTCACTGGACATCGTAATTATGTTAATAATTTAAAAAAAAGTCACATTTTTTTGACTTTAAGTCCAAAAATCGTGTTCAAAAAAACAAAAATGACATGTTCTCTATTCATGAAATCTTATCTATTTTTATGTCATACTTTGTTTGTATTTTGTAAGAAATTTTTTAACCTTTATATGCTAGAAAGATGAGTGATTTTTAATTAATTCATTTAGCATCCATATAAAGTTTGATTCTTATATATTCTTCATATTTTAATAGTTTAAGGTATTGGAGTAAATTAAATGACAATAGGACAATTAAAAACTGTTGCCATCGATACAAGACCAATGCCAAAGCCAAATATAAGTCCTCCAACAAATAAAAAACGATTGGTTGTTAATATTGATGGTCTTCTCCCAAAGCGATCATTAAAATAATTACCAAATGCTGCACCCAATATGGGTCCTATAGTTGATGAAGTCATTATTATAGTTTGTATCGAAGACGGAGCTAGAAAATTATAAGCAAAATTGTTGTTATTTGAAACAATTGTATGTCTATTAGTTGATATATGATTATAATGTAGGGGAAAAATATAATAATGAAAATATTGTAACTGTAACATTATTGTGTCCATGTGAAGTGGTTGGAACAATGTTTTACATGTTGTGCCATTGTGAAGTAGTTGGAAAACAATGTTTTATTTATTGTGTCCAAAAATAAAAACTTATTCACAAAAAATTTAAAACCTTTTATTCTATTAGTTACGGTTCTTTCCATCAAAATGGCTGTCTCCGTTGCAATTTCTAAAAACTATGGTTTTCATTGTAAGGTGTTTGATTTTATGTCATAATGAAAATATTGTAATTGTAACATTATTATTTATTTATTGTGTCCGTGTGAAGTGGTTGGACCAATGTTTTGCATATCTGTTGTGAAATAGTTGGAAAACAATGTTTTAATTATTGTGTCAAAAAATAAAAGTCTATTCACACAAAATTTAAAACCTTTTATCCTATTTAATAAAACTATGGTTACAAACAAGGGCGGATCCAGCATAGGACTAGGGTGGGCACGTGTTACCCACCCTCAAATATTTTTTTAAAAAAATTGTTAGGTATAAAATATAAAAAATAATTGGATTTTATAAAGTATCCATCCTCAATTTTTTGGATAATTCAACAAATACCCACAATATTTTTTTTAGTGCGTTTAGTACTTTTAATAGATAAAATGTCACATTGATGGTATTAGTCACACATTATGATAATTACCCCACATATGTTGATACCTATGATCACATTACTTGATATCCTAAATTTTTATTTATTTATTTAAATTTAATATATATAAAATTGGAGAGTACCAACATCACATTGGATAGCACTATCATCATATATGATGACAACTACATCATATTTGATGATAATAATTGATCGAGTGGGAACCAAACTCACAAAATTAAAAAAGTCAGTATAGAATGATCCTAATTTTTTTGTTAAATTTTTTTTTCTAGGTATATATATATATATATATAAAAACTTACTATCAAACTTACCAGATGCTTTTGCCACTGTGGAAAGATCATTTTCAGTTATGAATATTGTGAATAATCGATTACGTAGTCGAATGAGTGATCAAGAGATGGATGACAACTTGATTGTATACATAGAGAAAGACATTTCTCGTAGTATTAATAATAAAGTTATAATATAACAGTTTCAAAATATGAAACACACGTCAAAATCAATTGTAAAAAACTATAATGAGCTTTTGTTTATTACTTTTTGGTTATATAAATAATGTATATCGACTTTAAGCATTTTTTGTATTATATCTATTAAACTTTGGGATTAAAAGGTGCCCACCCTAAATTGAATTCCTGGATATGGTCATGGTTACAAACCATTTTCATTGTAACATCTATTCTGCTACATGGCTGTTAATTGTTAATGAGATGAGCTAACCAATATATATATAGTGCAATTAAAACCTGTTAAGATGAGTTACAGTCAATACAGTGACATAATTAAAGGCCAACCCAAAAACAATCATCAAAACGTGAGCGGCAGGATTCGAACCTGCGCGGGCAAAGCCCACATGATTTCTAGTCATGCCCGATAACCACTCCGGCACGCCCACCTTGCTGCCCGATAATGCCATATTATTTCTCGTATCACCTTAAGTTAGTGTCATACATGTCCGTTAAGATGCCGAGCCGAGTTTCATGGTTAATGTTCCATATCCGCATATACGCCTGAGGTCCGGTGACTGGTGAGTAACCCAAAAAAAGTGTTTACAATATGTTGACGTGTCATTTTCTTACTGGAAAACACTTAACGAATTGCACAGGCTGCAAGACCAAAACAGCACGCTTTTTATCCAACAGAAACAGACCAAGTTTTGCTTCTCGGTTTCTTGGTCTCTCCTCAGGGAAAGTTCAGTTCAAATACAAACAGTTTGTGCTGCACAGAGCTCAGTAAGTCACCGAACTCAACCTCACTTTGATTATTCGGACCCCATTTTGTTTATGTGAAACTCACTTGCCCATCAAATTAATCTCTGTTACTTTTGTATTTGAATAATTTTGTGACTATGGGTTCAAGGGCTGAAACTATATAATTTCGTTTTGCTATTAGTTTGGCATGCTTAAATATTTTTGAACTATGTTTGTATTAGTTCCCAAAACATGGATTGTGCTATGTGATGGTGCAATTGGGAGGTCTTTATAATTGAGTGAATAAAATCGTTAGGATTGTTTTCTTGACATATATATGATAATAAGGTGTAGCTCAAGTCAAAAATCGAAAATTGAAATACTGCCATTAATTGGTTCATTAATTTTTATTCAACAATGAGATCTTGGTATTAGATTCTTGCTGATATTTAATGGGCTTTGTCTCATTTTCATATATATATTTCAGAAATGGGAGCACATCTGTAACTAGAAGATTTATTGTTAAAATGTCTCTCGTGAAGCCGATAAAGAAGTTAGCATCGTGTGTTGTCCTTGATTTGGATGGTACACTTCTTAACACAGGTCAGTTTGTGCTACTTTAATTTTTAACATCGTTTTTAAATTTGTTGTCATTAACGAATATGCTGATTGTTGTTTAATTTTTTTCGAGCAAAGTCTTGTGAAGTTTGGTAAACAGAAAATAGGATTTTTCTTGCATTCCTGAATTTCACCATCTGTGTTTACCACTGTTAGATATTATTGACAGGAACTTCCAGATATGGTCCTACATAATAGAGGGTTGCAATCTCTATTTGCATGTTCAAGACAGATCTTGATTCTTGTTGTCCTATGCTGGATGCAACTATATTTTCATATAATAGCTGATTGCTTTCTATTCATGTTGATGCTTGTTTTCTTACTATGTTGTAATATGCATTTTTCGATTTGATGACAGATGCCCTCGTAAGTGATGTTTTAAAAGGTTTCTTGGGTAAGTATGGAAAGCAATGGGATGGGAGAGAAGCTAATAGAACTGTAGGAAAGACGCCATTTGAAGCTGCAGCTGCGGTTGTGGAAGCTTATGAGCTTCCCTGCACTACAAGTGAATTTATTTCAGAACTCAACCCACTTTTCTCTGATCGGTAATTATCTATTACACTTTTTGGTTACATGTTTTGATATACATACACATAAATAAAAATTATCTGGTTAATGAGCTCTTGAAACTCAAGTGCACGATAGCCTAAGCCTATTTGATAGCAGAGTCTAAGGCCAAATATGCATTGTGGTTGATAATATATGTAAAATTGTTCCAATAGAGGCGTTTGTTTTTCACTAGGTTCCCTGATGATATTAAACCATAGCTACTCATTTACTCCTATTATGTGTTCAAGCATTTGGACTTTTGTGGAAAATTTGAACGTCTTTCTACAACTGTTGTTGTAGGTGGTGCAACATCAAAGCACTTCCCGGTGCCAACCGTTTAATTAAGCATTTTAGTGGTCATGGGGTCCCAATGGTATTGGCTTCAAACTCTCCAAGGGTAAACATAGAAAGCAAAATTTCTTTTCATCAAGGTAAACCTTAAAACATTTACTTAGTGTAACTCGATTGGGATATTGACTTGTTAACATGCATCAAGGATATTATGTTTTGTGTTTTCCATTTCTGAGCTTCTTTGTTCAATATTTTCCAATTATAGGGTGGAAGGAATCCTTCTCTGTTATCATTGGTGGTGATGAAGTGACATCTGGGAAGCCATCTCCTGAAATGTAAGATGCAACGAGTAGTCTTTGTTATTGACTTCTTTATCAAGTGTTTTTTTTTTGTCTAAGTGTAAAGTCCATGTTAGTATGATATTCTAACTTCATGGTTTCACTATTTAAGATTCCTTGAAGCAGCCAAAAGGCTAAATGTTGATCATTCCAGCTGCCTAGTCATTGAGGATTCTATGTAAGCAACCTTACTTTTAAGTCTAAAAGTTCTAATTTGTCCTTTCGTCATATTATCCTGATCTTTGCTTTTTATAACACCTCCACATATGGCTTGGGGAGGGAATAATGATTTTCCCTTGTATACATGCACTTTATATTATAAATAGCCACTTAAATATTAAGGCTTGATAGAAGAGTTACAAATTGTCAAGTGCTATATTGGAATAAAAATATATTCATAAATAATGTGTCTTCTTATGTCTTTATACTTGTTTTTTATTTAGATTGGCGGGAAAGAAATTTATGATAATAGAAATACCACCTAGATTACTTGGAGCTCTGTATTATAAATCCCATGAGGCCATTAAGCTCCTCAAGCCTGTGTGCATTCCTCCATCATATTCCATATTTCCATGTCATTTTCCCTTGAGGCAAAATCAATTCATTTTATAGCTGTTGAAATACAATATTGTTACAGCCATTTTAATTCTCAAATTATTGCATCAATTGTTAATGTGAGATTTTTAAAAAACTTAAGCTTTTAATTTTCTGAGACTTAGGTTGCTGAAATTCAGCAGGCATATAAAAGCATTACTATTTCATATATACATCTGTTATCTCTCAAGGCATTGTGCAACCTCCAAGTTTGAAATATTTAGTCCAAAACTTTTATAAAGCTCTAAAAAGTATTTGTATCGAAATTTCAGTATTTCTGAATATTAATGCTTAAATTACTTGTTTCATTGCTAGGAGATGCGCAATTGTGCATGAACTTAATTGATGTAGATGGATCTTTCACCTTTCATTCCTTTATTAGACTCATGCCTCTGTATTTCTTGTTTTCTAAGCTTTTTTTCTTCTAAGTTCTGGTATGATTTTTCACTCAAGCATAAAGGAGTTTATTCCACTGATATAACTGTGTTATGGACAACTGTCAGTGTAATCCTATTTAATATCTTAGTGGTTGATAATAACTCGATATGTTTCAAACAAATCCCTGTGTTCAACCATGGTCCATGGGTATATGAGGTCTTATTCACTTTTTGGAGTGTTGGCCATATTGTGACAACATGAATTACTAGAAATAGTTTTATGTGTTATTCTTTTTTTTGATAAGTAATAAGAAAATCCAATAAAAGAAAAGAAACAGTATACTAGAAGTATACTTCAGTACAAAATCAAGGAGACCTTAGGGAGCAAAGCTCCAGGAACCCCATAAAAGAAAGACAAGGGTGAATCCCCCACCCAGCAACCCAATCATAAAGAGAACGTAAGAAAAAATACTTAATCTCCACATAAGACCGCTCACAATTCTCAAAACTACGCCCATTACGCTCACGCCAAATGCACCACATCAAACAATGTGGAATAACTCTCCAAATCAGAATAGTGACACGATGTTTGTTACTGTCTTTATCAGATGTGCATGGCTATCTTTCCTTTCATGTTGTACGTTTTTCTTCTGTAATTTCTTTAATAAATCTTGTATATTTGGCTGTCAGACCAGGTGTTACGGCTGGTAAGGCTGCTGGAATGGAAGTGGTTGCTGTACCATCCATTCCCAAACAATCCCATCTTTACACTTCAGCAGATGAGGTGATCAACTCTCTGCTTGATTTGCAACCTGAAAAGTGGGGCTTACCTCGATTTCAAGATTGTAAACCTCTTTCTACCTTTGTTTCAACCACATTAAGTCTGTTCTATTTGTATCAACCATTTTCAATAGACCTATTGATTTATTTTTGCAGGGGTAGAGGGTACTTTGCCAATAGAATCTTGGTACATTGGTGGACTTGTCATTAAAGGATTTGGTCGGGGCTCAAAGGTACTTGGGATCCCTACAGGTATGTAAAAACCCCAAAATTTCTTTTCCTGTGTCTCATTAAGCTAGAATTGTTATAAAAATTTCTTGACCCTTGAATTATCTTTTTGCTTTGAAATCAGCATTAATTTTACTTTTAGGTCACCTGAGATGTCTATAGATCTGTCAGTTTAGCTGGTTTTGTGGTTGCTCCCAATTTATCCTTCAGCTCCCACTTTTCTGATTGAGCTTGAGACTTGAGAGTATTGGGATGTTGTTCGTGTTACACAAATTTTCATACTTTTTTGCTTGCTAATTTGTTGCATTTTGTTATTCTAATAAATTCTTTATATTTTCAGCTAATCTATCCACAGAAGGTTATTCAGCTATCCTTTCAGAACATCCCTCAGGGGTATATTTTGGTTGGGCTGGATTATCAACCCGAGGTGTTTTTAAAATGGTCATGAGTATTGGGTGGAATCCATATTTTAATAACACAGAAAAGACTATAGTGAGTGTGACAGTGACATAAACGGTAGACTCTTGAATTATTTTTCCATCTTCCTTTCCCTTGTTAAAGCTAGTTTACAATGCAGGAGCCGTGGTTGCTTCATGACTTTGCAGAAGATTTCTATGGAGAGGATTTGCATCTTGTTATAGTTGGTTATATACGACCAGAGGTATTATTATCTATGATTTCTTTTTGCAATTTTTTGCCAGTCTTGCTATTCTTCCATTTTCATGCTAAACATAGGCGTGGAATATGATAGGCCAATTTTCCGTCCCTTGAGAACCTGGTAGCAAAGATTCACGAGGACAGGAGAATTGCAGAGAGAGCTCTTGATCTTCCATTATATTCAACTTACAGGGATGATCCATATTTGAAAAGCTGTGTCAAGGATGGCAGCCATTCATAACTTTTGCAAAATATATCTTGCCGGCTCCATTGGCTAGAATGATAATTTGAGTTGTTTCCTCTCATTTGAAGAAGAAAATGATTGTAACAGTGATATTCTTTCATTTTGTTGAGGTTCTATGCTGGTCCCATCACCCATGAACACAATGTAGTGTTGCTGGAAAACAAAATCATTCCAATGTATTGTTGTTTATTACTACTCATATATGAGAAGCAATGAAGAAAAATAGTCTTCATGAATTTCTATTTTCAGGTAAGCAAAAATATATGTTTGAACCTCCAACCTTGTGGTTAACAGTTACACAAACCAATGCAGAATTGTCCACAAAGACAATTATTTAAATTCATTAAGGATCTGCATATTATTCAATAAAATAATCATGCATCCAACCTCAAAACAAAATCGGAATATTCATGGATTTAGTTACATTTACTTCAATCCTTCTTTTTGTAGCTCTCATCGCCAAGATCATATACCAGTGGCATAACGGAAGGTACCTACAGAATAAGGCCAAATTGCATAATCACCCCCTGGGGTTTGGTTCAGTTGCAAACAGACCCCCTGGGGTTTTGATTTTGCAATATAACCACCTGAGGTTTTTAAATTGATGAAATTGACCCCTCTAAGTATATTTTTTTATCAATTTTGCTAACAAAATTTGTCATATGCATTATATGTGACCACTTTATAATAAAAAATTCATTATTATAAACCCAAGTGCAATGCATATGACAAATTTTGTTAGCAAAATTGAAAAAAAATATACTTAGAGGGATCAATTTCACAAATTTAAAAACCCCAGGTGGTTATATTGCAAAATCAAAACCCCAGGGGGTCTGTTTGCAACTGAGCCAAACCCCAGGGGGTGATTATGCATTTTAGCCTATGAAAACAAAAAGGCTTCCTCCAGGCCCACCAAGATGGCCCATATTTGGTAACATTCTCCGATTGGGCAAACTCCCTCATAGGGACCTAGCCTCTCTATGTGACAAACATGGACCCTTGGTGTACCTTAGCTTGGATAGTGTTGATTCAATCACCACCAACGACCCTGATATCATATTGAAAACCTGACATGGTTTCACATATTGGCCACAAACAAGTCGTTTTTCAAATAATTAGTGTAAACTAATTATAGCTTATAGTAAAACAATTCAATTCCATAGTTATTAAATCCGGACCAGACATTAGGAGTCGGGTCATTAGATCACAAGTTCAACCAGTAGGTCACCGGTTGAACCACAGATTCAAATACAAAATTAAAAAATATATAAAAATATAAAACTAAGTTCGAGCAATCATAAAATAAATAATTAAATTGAAAATAAGTAGACCTAGAATAGTTAAAATAAATAAATATGTCTTAAAATTCTAGAAACAAAAATATATCTCAAACTCATAATTTAATAATACTGTTAAAATTACATTACATTGATAATTTGTAATACTAAAATGAATAATAAAATATTAAATTGCAACATCCAAATAAATTATAAAAATAGAAAAGTATACCCAAAAGAGTAATTTTGAACCTTTATAGTTTTTAATTCATTGATAATTACCAAATAATCCAATTTTGAATAATATAAAAATAGAAAAATAAACCCAAAAGAGTAATTTTCATAAAATTGCAAACCTAGCTGGATTACAATAACCCAACCGAGTTACACAGTTTGCACAAAATCCACTGGGTTTTAGTGGGTTTGTGAGGGCCAATTGCATAATTGGTTTAATTAATAACCTGGACCGACTTAGGTGCTAGTTCACCGAGTTACCAGATCGACCCATCCGGTTCAGTCCGGGTTTAACAACACTGCTCAATACAAAGCAAATTCTAGTTAAATTAGGTTATTTGTTTTATAAATAAATTATCTAATTTGATTTTTTATATTTATTAATACTTGTTAAAAGAAAAAAAAGACCTCGTACCAAAGGAAAAGACCAAAGTTGAACCTCAGTAATTAAGCTCGCTGGTCAGTTGTGAAAGACAAAGAAGAGTCTCTAACTAAACGCTGCGCTTTGATCCCTCATCAATGTCTGTAACGGAAGCAATGGAAGAGGAAGTGGAGAATGAACAGTCAAACTCGCCCTCGGAAGTCGCAGAAATTACAGAAGCTACCCAACAGCAAGAGTACTGTTGGCCTGTGATTCAGTTCGATGTTCTTCCTCATAGAACCTACCACTTCTACCACCAGTTCAGGACCGCTCCAAATCCTAACAACTTTCTAAAAGCCGTCAAATGGTACATATTTCAGAAACTCTGTATTCATTTTTTATTTATATTTATTTATTAATTTGGTTACATTTTGAGCATTGTATATAGGTCACCGGATGGGTCTTGTTTTGTTACAAGCTCTGAGGACAATACACTTCGTGTGTTCACATTGTGAGTTTCTTATTTACTATATAGTTTTAGAGAGAGTTTAAACTTTAAAGTTCAAATTGAAAAAAAAAAAAAAAAATGGAGTGCTCTTTGGAGTACCAATATTGATAATGCATCTTTTTGTTCTTGTGCTTCTATTTGCATTATGGTCTGTCATTTAATGACCTCGTGATAAACACACACACGCATGCAAAGACTTAAACTTTACTATAATTGAGCATTTTGTTCTTTAACAGACCAGATAATGGAAGTGGTGGTGATGTTAACACTTGTTCAATAGCTGCTGATGAAGGTAAGTTGGTCTTAGTTCTCTCCAAAGATAATTTCTAGTAAGAAAAAGAATGAAAAAGGGTAATAGTGCATGCCTGAAATTTCTCTTTGCTGAGAATGATTCAAAACAAGAATTCTAAGTTTCTACCCAGTTTGTATTGATGTATAAAAGCTAAATTTGGTTTTTTTTTTTTTTTTCATCTAAACTTGTTAAGCTCGCTTACTTTATATACTCATGGTTTAATTCTTAAAAATGTAGATTCCTATGCTGCAAACCTTGTCATGAATGAGGGAGAGTCAGTATATGACTTATGTTGGTATCCGTACATGAATTCTTCAGGTGCTTCTATAATAGACTCTCTTGTCCTTGTCGTTGTCCTTTTGCTATGGCTTATATGCTTTCAGTTAAATTTGGATTGATTTTGCGAGTGGTTGATGGTATTCTAAATGGGAGTTTGATCTGAGAATTGATTGACATTTCAGACCCAGTTAGCTGTGTTTTTGCAAGTACGGCTCGTGACCATCCAATTCATCTTTGGGATGCTACTTCAGGAGAGGTGCCTAGCTCTTATTGTTGATAATGCTATTTGTAAATAAGATTAGTGGTTTATTAAACTCTAAGACTCGAAAATGGCTTTGTAATATACAGTAAACGGGCCTTTCCATGGGTACACCTCTGTTTCCTACATCATGAAGGCATGGTGGGTCCCACCCTAACCATGCACCCCGTGTATATTCCAGCTCACTATTTCTAAATTCTATGTGCTCATTTGATAGACTTTCTAAGAAGATTCTGTGCTGCATTTGTGGTTTGCTTATTATATGTCTGGTTGGTGAACATTGCCTTTTGACTGAAAATTTCAGCTGCGCTGCACATACCGGGCTTATGATGCCATGGACGAAATAACTGCTGCCTTTTCAATTGCATTCAATCCTGCCGGGACAAAGTAAGCAAGATTTTTCAAAGGGTTCATGATTCACAAGTGTTGCTATTTCAGCCTTTTGAATTAGGAGTAAAAAGGAAATTCTTCTCAAAATATTAGGTGCTTTATATGTAATTATCACCTTTGGCTCTAATGAGATGCCGATACTTTATAATGAACTGTGGTTTAGTGCATTATCTGAGCCATTTATAATTGCCTCTCCGTGTTGTCATCTTAAGGTAGCGCAGGCATGGTCTTTGGGTGCCAATTAAAAGATGATCCAATGATATTTATACTTTTGTTTTGTCATGTAGGATATTTGCTGGCTACAACAAAACTGTTAGGGTGTTTGACATACATCGCCCTGGTAGAGATTTTAAACAACATTCAACACTTCAAGGGAATAAAGAAGGCCAAACAGGTACTTGCTCTTGTTTTGTCTACCTAAGTAAAATTTTCCATTGACAAATAAAATAATGAAGAACATATCCTTGGCCTTTTTACTGTCTACAGGTATTCTATCTGCACTGGCTTTTTGTCCAACTCATACTGGATTGCTAGCTATGGGTTCTTACAGCCAGACCACTGGAATATATCAAGAAGATAATATGGAACTCTTATATGTTTTACATGGTCAAGAAGGTGGGGTTACACATGTAAGTCAGCATTCCCCATCATTTACTTGATTCTGATTACTGTATCAATAAATAAAAGAAAAAATTATTCCTGCAGGTCCAGTTCTCGAAAGATGGAAACTATCTATATACAGGAGGCCGGAAGGTAAATATTGTGCATTTTTTTTTTCCTTTCGGTCCAAGTTGTTAAATCCAATACAACAAAGATATGTCTTTTTTATTTTTTTGAGCATTGAGAAGGGGGATTGGGTGTGATAATGAACATTTCTCTTGGAAACCATAAATTAGCTTTTTTTGATGAATAATGAGTTGTGATCAATTTATCCATCTATGTTTGTCATATCAATGGCTGATGGAAGACAAATTATGCAAGACAAATTTCCTGGCTATCCAAGTTAAACAAATATATGCAGTTTTCCTATTAGCATTGTGTATTAGATTATAAATGATTAAAACTTAACGGATATTTTTATTTTTATTAAATTCATATTTAATTGTAAAATTGGAGTTTATGTGAGGGCGGTTTGTTTTGCAATTGAGACATCTGTCAGGAAATTGGGGTGTACATTTCTTGCCTACTCCAAACCTGCCTGCCAACATGATGCTGAAATGTAATGTGTGGTTGATTCAGTTCACCTTCTGATTTTCAAATTGTCGCAATGATGATTCTTAATGTTAAGTACACTGTCGCAAAGTTGAACTATAAGATTCATGACCTGGGATACCATAGCCAATGTGCCAGCTAGTTCAGCCTGTAAACTTGTATAATAACCTTGGGATCAAATCCTACCATAACTTTTTTTTAGGGGGGGTTGTGGGTTTAGGCAGTCCCTCTTTTTATGCCATAGACCAAAGGCCCCCTAAAATAGAACAAACCAGAGAAGAAAAAAAACGTTGCTTCTGTCTGCATCCTATGGTTGCCTTTGATCTTTGTTGCACTTGGTTGTTACTTAAGGCCTTATTAAGTTATTATTGCGGGGTGCAGCAAAGCAGCTCTCTCTGTTGGCATTCTTGTTTGAGTTTCTGTAACTCAGCCATAATGTGGTTTTCAGAATTCCAATGAAAATGCGTATGTGTACATGTTTTCTCTCCCATCTGTATATCAAATTTACATTGTCTTGCATTCAATTTCCTTGAAGGACCCATATATACTATGCTGGGATATACGCAAAGCCGTTGATGTTGTGTACAAGTAAGTAGTTTTATCTCATCTGGAGATGCCACTTTTTATTTTTTATGTTTTAAACAATATTTTGGTCTTTCACATGAGGAGGATTACACACAAACAGCTTAAGGACAGTTACAAGCAGGAGAATCTAAAAGACATAACAACCCCCCCCCAAAATAATTTCCCCCAGAAAAGAAGGAAAATTTCCTCCTTAGAGCTCTGGAGCAACCATGCAGATAAAGCTTAAAATAGGGGGAAGATAGGGAACCTCAATATTGCAAGTTCTGCTACTTCTCAAATGCAGCGATTAGGAACAACCTCTTTAACTACTCTTAGCTCATCTTACCTGCTTTAACCAATTAATCCAAAGATAATTCCAGTGCCATCTGCGGCAACACCCGATATATATTATGAAAATTCTGAAACCAAGGGTTGACAATTTCCCAAATTATTTGCCAATATTACCACTCATACTCTGAGCTGTGTTACACTATAATACAATTTTGTATTAGTAGGAACTTGCACTTTTCAGTTTCAATTGATATCTAATTTTTGCATATGGTTTCTTAAAATTAATTAAATGGGTTCCTTATCATTTTCCGTTCATTTGCTGACTATACATATTTCCTTTTTCATCATCTTTGAGTTTAGTTAAGAAGCTTATCGTATCTATTAATGCAAGTTTATTGCCACCAGTCTTGACCAAAAGACATTATTGAAGTGCGTGCAATTTAATATGTGCACCTTGTAATTAGGTTATACAGGTCATCAGAATATACCAACCAGCGGATATTGTTTGACATTGAGCCCTTGGGCCGACACCTTGGTACAGGTGGTCAGGTATTTAGCTTCTATTCATCACTATGTGGTCAGATATTTTTCTATAGCCAAATCAGTATACCATTTTTTTTAAATTGCTATTTGTTTGTTATTGCGTTTTTGGCTTCAGGATGGTTTTGTTCATATATATGATCTTCAAACCGGGAATTGGGTATCAAGTTTTCAAGCTGCATTGGGTATTGATGTTTCACATCCTTTAAAGAGTGGCTGGTTGAATTTTGCATATATCCTTAGTCTCTTTTCTGACTAATTTGTTTTTATCTGTTCTATTGGCTATACAGACACTGTAAGTGGATTCTCTTTCCATCCGTTTCTGCCAATGGCTGCCTCCTCATCAGGGCATCGAAGATTTGTAGTTCCTGATGATGTCTCTGAGGACATTCCTTTGAGTGGTATCTCCAAAAACTCAGCTGCAAACTATTCTCTTTTGGAGATGTTTTCTAACATTTGCAATGTCTTTTCTTCCATTATCAGTCTTGTTGATTTGTGGAATTTTCTTAAAATACCTTTTTGGGTTATAATGCATCATCGTATTGTCTATTTGAGTGTTCTGCTCATTACTTGCCACTTAGGATGTTATTGTTTTAATTTCAAGAGTAATGGAATATACCTGGGATTTGTTTTAAGTTTAAAGTCGGTATCTTTGTTGTGATGCCTGGGTAAATAGATCAAACTAGATTCTGGCTGGACTGGGAAATTTGTTTTAGATTGGTGAATGTTATTGAGGATTGAACCCCAGACATTGAACCGCCACAAAGTTGGACATGCCACTAGACAAGAGAATGTAAATACAAAAAAAGTTGAGTTGAAGTTCAACAGAATCTGATGAACTACAGCTTCAGGTTGGGCAATATTCGAGTCATAAGGCAAGAACAATTAAAAAAATAATGAAATTGGTCATAGAAGAGACTTAGGATAAGGATATAGGAAAAATTCAACCAGCCACTCTTAGGATATGAAAAAAAAATGGTGTTTACATAATTATTTGTTTTTAGCTACTCAACGTTTTAGATAGGGGTGTAATCGGTGAGGTGTGGTGTGGTTTTCTCTGGATTTATGCACCTACATCTTATAGTGCGGTTTTTCTATTACACGCACCTGCACCTATTAAGATCAGTTTTGGCACGGTGCAGTTCGGTTTGGTGCGGTGCGGTATAGGTGCGGTCTTGCGGTTTGGGCTGGACTCATTTGGGTCGGATTTGACCAGCCTAAATGTCAATTTTCATCTAAAAAATCCACCTTTACAACAACTAAAAAATTTGGCTAACTATAGCATACAAATATAAATCATATTTTCCAATCTCAACCTGAATATTTAAAAAGAAAAAAATTATAACATACATATCTCATAGAATGAATCATAATTTCTAATCTCAACCTGCACATATATGTCATCCTTATACAAATATAACACAATCTTAACTTTCACATACCATTAGCATACAAATATAACATAACATCACCTACATATACGATTAGCATATAAGTATAACATACTAGAATGTGTAATCGGTGAGGTGCGGTGTGGTTTTCTCTTGATTTATGCACCTACACCTTATAGTGCGGTTTTCCTATTACACGCACCTGCACCTGCACCTACACCTACACCTATTAAGATCGGTTTTGGCGTGGTGAGGTGTGGAACGGTGCGGTTCTTGCGGTTGTGTTGGTGAAGCTTACACCCCTAGTTTTAGAAAGGGGAAATGTGAACAAAGTTACATATGCACATTTTGCTGGTAACTGACAGGACAGAATGTTCTAGCAAATAGTGGAAAAAAGCATCAATTGGAAATCTAATTGTGGACAGCTATTGGTGGGATGTGTCTTACAGTTTTACGACCAGCTGTACGCGGTTTACACTCTATTTTCTTAGCAACCAACCTGTAGGGGGGGAAAAATATGTATGTTTTTTGTAACTGAAACTTGATTGAGAAAGAATGGAGGAAGATGATCTGTTCATCCTTGATGTGACATCATTGAGCCTTGTGTTCTGCAATTCTTTGGGTGGATCTATATTTTCTAATCACTTAAAATGGATATGGAAATTGGAAGTATTGGGAGTCATCTATGGTGCTGTTACATCTTTATTTATTTTAGGGAATTGTTTCCCATATAAGATGTCCCTAAATTTCGGGTCTTCTCCAAGAATGGAAAACAATTCGAGGGAAAAGAAAAATTTGAACAAATGAATATCATACAAGGAATATTCCTTCATAATTTTCTTCACCCGCTGAAATAATAAATAAATCCTGAAATCTTGTGTAAAATTTTATTTTTTTCACTTTGTGTCTTTGTGCTTGACTTTCTTCTTGCTACATTTTATGGTTTTTGTATCATTCACATGCTTTGTGTTGTAATAAAATGTCTCTCTTTCCTATTATCAATGAGGCTTGGTTAAGAGATTCTTTACACTATTCAGTTGTTTAATGAAAATTTCGATATTTAATAAAAAAATAAAAAATCATTTTTATAAAGTATGACAATCTAATTTGTCCATATTATATGTTAAAAGCCACCATTGGAGAACTAGTATATTGTAATTATTACTTCAATTTCCTTCTAATATTTAAAGCTTTTATCATTTGTACTGGTGCTATTCTTTCTCTCGTGTTATGCGTTTTGTCCATCTCTCATACAATCACTCATAACAAAACAGTGTCATTTGTGTGTAGTAGGCGTCAATCAATTTTTTTCTCCCATCATATATAGCTGCTTTGTCAATAGTTTCTAAGAGATGTGGACAAACCAACAAAGTAAAAAAGAAGAAAAAAAAAGGTTTAATTTGTCAATAGCTTTTTTTTTTTTTTTTTAACACAAACTTATAGAAGCAACACGATTACAAATTTAAATTTGTTTCATAACATGTGAATTTTGGTTAATAATAATCTCCATTTCAAAAAAAAAAAATCGATAAAGATTATTGCAGATTGAAAATTTAAATTTTATAAATTTAAAATATATACGCAAAAATATATATATAAACTAACTTAGTTACTATTAATTGTCATATCTTATTTGGTGGGATGAAATTTTGAATAATATAGCCTTAATCTAGGTAATAGTTCAAACTTTAAACTCTAAATTTATTAAAAGTACATTTGAAGTTTTGAACCCTTTTATAATGAAGCCCATCTAGACATCCTGCTTAACCCTACCCTTTTGAACGAAGTATGGGATGAGAATATACAGGCCAGCCCAATCTGAAGCAGCCCAGCCCAGCCCAGTCAAACCCAGCCCAGACCTCTACGTCGGTTACAGAGTTTTAATCAAACGGTAGGCATTTCCATATATAAATACAGCCCAAGAAAGATAGCTCACACTCTACTTTACTTTACTTTAGATTATTTCGCGCTCTTTCTTTCTCTCTCTCTCTCTCTGAGGTATTCAATGGCCTCGACTGAGAAACACAAAATGCTTGAACAAGGCAAACACGAAGCAAAGAAAGCAAAGATTGATGAAGTAACAGAGTCTTCGGGATCAAAGCCAACAAAGCGCGTGGTGCTCAACCCTGCTGACTGCAACATAGGTATTTCTTTCTTTGATTCTTTCTAAGTATTTGCAATTTCTTTCTTAATTCTTGCACACCAAACAATGTAAAGGACTGAAAGTAATTTAAAGAAAACCGAGAGGGTCCAAGCTTGTTAATTTATTTGAAATAAAGAATAAGGTTGAATAATTATATGTACGTATTTGCATGGATATATAGAGCTAACATATAAACTAGTGCATTCTAGATTTCAATATCGAAGGCGAGGGTCTTCAAGGATCGGCACTTTATGAAGAGTGGTTTGCTTATTGCTGGTCCGGTGCTCGTGCCAATGTTGGAATAACTGGAGGGAAATACTGTTTCGGTTGCAAAATCATTTCATGGCAGCGCGTCATAATGACGGACACTGAGCCTAACCAGAAGAATATTTGTCGTATAGGCATTTCTGGAGGGGACGATAATGTGGGGGGTCTGGGGGAAACTGAAGGCAGCGTTGGGTTTGACAGCACGGGAATATTTTATTGTTCAGGGAAAGTTTCTGATCAATTCGATGAAAAAAAGTTTGGGATTGGGGATACAATTGTTTGTGCTGTTAATCTTGAAGATAAGCGTGGCATTTATTTCTTCAAGAATCGTGAATTCGTACATGGTGCATACATAGTTAATGCTGGTTTTAGTGGTCTTGATGTGATGGAGTCTACAAGAAGAATGTTACAACGCGAATCGCCACTTTTTCCCCATGTTTTGTTGAAGAACGTTGTAGTTCAGTTGCAATTCAGTGTTGAAGAGGGACTTGTTCTTGAGAAAGGTTACAAACCTTGGGCTTCTGCTCTTGAGGATGGAAATGCAATTATGGGCCCCACTTTGTCTGACCCAAAGAATTGTGAACTGAGAATGATGGTTGGATTACCTGCTTCAGGCAAAACTACTTGGGCAGAAAATTGTGTGAAGGAGAACCCTAAGAAGCGTTACGTTTTGCTTGGGACAAACCTTGCTTTTGGATCAAATGAGGGTCTGTTTTTGTTTTCAACGGCTTTGGCTAGTTGTTCTAACGGTGCCATTTATTTTACTGCTCAATATTCTCGTATCTTGTGGCCTTGTACAGGTGCCAGAGTTAAAGCGTAAGCAGATTAATGGTAAAGGATTTGATCCCCTATGGGATCGAGCAACTGGGATTTACAATACCCTTTTATCTCGGGCAGCCAAAATACCTCGCAACTACATAATTGATCAGACAAATGTTGAGAAGATTGAACGTTGGCGTATAGTCCAAACATTTATACACTTTAAGAAGGTAACTACAAAACCATTATATATTTATCTGTTGGAATTTATTTTCTTTAATTAAAGGATTTTTTTTTTATTTTATGTTTATTTAACATTTATGAATGTCTTTCTTTTCTTTGTTCCCTTCTCAGATTGCCGTAGTGGTATTTCCAATGTTTGAAGAGCTTAAGTCTCGTTCTGATAAAAGATTCAAAGAAACGGGAAAGCAGGTACCAGCTGATGTAGTAAATAAAATGATAGGTATCTTACTATTTTAGCTTAGTTGAATCTTTATACAGTTATTTTGCTGCAATTTTGGTTCACCGGTTGGTTTGGTTCTTACTCACTTATAATTTGGTGTTTTATGTTGCCTTGCATAATGTGTTTGGCAGCTAATTTTAATTTGCCCGGGTGCAAGAGTACGAGTGGTTCATGTGAGTTTTATGATGAGGTAATTAGCTACCAACTTGGATATACTTTATGTTTTTGTTCATTGTAATGTGGCAAATGCTTTGGTCTCTTTTATAAGGTTATGTACACGGAACTCAGTCCAATACAGTCCAATATGCATTTGGAGGAGGCAAGACAAGCAACTGCAACTGCAACTGCAACTTGCAACTGCAACTGCAATTGCAACTGCATCTGCACCCAATTTGAACTCAAATAAGAACTCTTCACCTTATCCTTGGGAAGTTTCTATCCAGTCATATACTAGGTTTACGCCACAATATCAAGGTAGGTTTTGTCTGATCACCTTGTAAAAGTTAGCCATATTTTGATATATTTAAAAAAAAAAGTAAAATGTATCTATTTTGATATATAAAGTGGATATGATACTGATGATGTTTCACTCAATCCAGTCACTGGAGGACATCGGCAAAGCTCTTATCCACCTCCTCTTCTGTCTAATTATCAAGGGCCCAACGAAGTAAGTTGAAGTTGTTCATTTATCTTTTGTGAGTTTGTAACCGTGCTCCATGGTAATATGCTAATATATCGCTTTATTCAATATTAATATCAATGAAAAGACATGCCTTGAATCAGTAAAGTGATATAATGAATTTGCTTAAATTTATAGGCATATGCAACACATCTAGGAGCTGAAGCATATCTAGGCAACCAATATCCTCCTATAAGGGTAGCTGCTCCTTCTGGAACTTATACAAGCTATGAGAGTTCTCTTCCTAGAGATGATACTGGTTACTCTGGGAGGTATGGTGGCACTCCAAGTGGTGGGACTACCCCTAACTGGGATTATAGAATGGGTGACCCCTACAACAGTCTAAATATTGAAGCGAATAATGCTATTCCTGGTCCTGTCACTGACCCCTACAGTAGCAGTATGGTTGCACTCCCTCCATTTGTAAGTGCAAGTACCTTGCCATCCTCACACAGCAGTCATGGTCTGCAGGCACCAAGAGCACCTATGGTTCCCTACAGGAGTAGTATGGTTGCACCCCCTCCACTTGTAAGTGCAAGTACCTTGTCATTCTCACACAGCAGTCATGGTCTGCAGGCACCTATGGTTCCCTACTGGAGTAGTATGGTTGTACCCCCTCTATATGTAAGTGCAAGTACCTTGCCATTATCACACAGCAGTCATGGTCTGCAGGCACCAAGAGCACCTATGGTTGAACCCCACAGGAGTAGTATGGTTGCACCCCTTCCATATGCAAGTATGTTGCAATTCTCACACAGCAGTCATGGTGGACATTTTAGCAACATTGGAGGTCCTCAAGCTGATCTACAGGCACCAAGAGCACCCCTATATTTGCCCGGGTCTCCCCCAGTGACATATGGTGGGTACTCTTAATTCATTATTTGCTATATACATAATACATACATGTGTATACTTGTCAATGTCTGTGTTGGGTGTATGTGTGTGCACACGTGCGCATGAGAGAGAGAAAGAGATTTAAATATTATATTTCAGCCACATTATTGCTTCTGCCTTTCAGGTTCACCTTATGGAACTCCAAGTCAAAGACAAAGACCTCCAGATGGAAGTATTCCAACTGATATGCGGTATTCTGGAGGAAATGCCCCTCCTCCTCCTCATCCAAGATAATACTAACTTAGAGTGTAGATTTGCTGGCTCTTCCTCAAAGACATGATTTTTGGGCCATCCATCAAAAGTGAATGAATAGATATGTTATTAATTTGTGGCATGGCCAAATCTAACACGGCCTTTATCACTAACTACAACTGAAGGCATGCCTTTTGAGGATGATTGGTACATAATACTAGCATGACACACTTTTATCTTCATTTTTTTTTGGATGTATAACATTTAGAAGATTTAATTGAAACTCAATATTAAATCGGGGGAGTGATGGTCACTTTGAATTTCTGGTTCCCATCTTGATTTGCTGTGTTCTTTACTTTTTCATTCAGATGGTGTGATCGATGACAATCGCTATGGTTTGGCATATTATATGACAGCTTTACATAAATTTAGGTCTTATATGGTAGGTTGTCTACAATTTTTTGGACTGCAGATTATCTACATAGATTGTGTCATCCCCGTTCATTGATTAATAAAACATTGTAAGGATCGATGGTTATCTAGTGCTTGCTATAAAGTATTTGGCTTGCCCAACGCTTTCGAGAACAAAGCTAGCAGCCTAGCACTATGCATTTTCTTTTAGCTAAGTCTTTTTATTGACTAGCTTTTCATCAAAACACCTTTCTGAGCTCCATTACACACACGGAGCATGTGGCAAAACAAAATGTCATACCAAACGGCCATTGTAGCTATGTGCTATTATGCACATAATTTCTTTTTAAAAAATAAAAATAAAATTAGGCTTATGTGTTATGCACTTTAGGCTTCCTTCGATTATTTGTATACATTTGAGTTATATCCAGACCATGGACCATAGATTGAAAAGCAACCTCCCTTGGTACTTGATTATAACTGAAATTCTCTTTTTCACTCTACTCCGACTCGGTGCAACTCAGAGATGTGGCGTGGTCAAACAGACCCAAAAGAAGCAAAGAAACAAGGAAAGCAAAAGCAAAAGCAAAATTGGTGAGCCAGAAAAAACGGACCTTTTAGAAGAAGTTAGCAAATGGGGTCATTTGCCAATCCGAAACGGGTTGTTGCTTCCATTTTTAGAAAATTTGAAAGAAAAGAAGAGATAGGAATTTTTGAAAAATTGAAGCTTTTTCAATTGCTTCCATTTTTTTTTTTTTGATTAACTTTGCTAATGGAAACCATCTGAACAGTGTATAGTCTTCAAAGTGTGAATGTTTCCAATGGTTCGAAAAAAAAGGGTTTAAATGCTTCGAATGGTGATCTTTTGGGCACACCTTTGTGATTGAGGTTCGACAAATCCTCATCAAGTCTATTAAAATTAAATAGTTTTGGATTATAATACTCAAAAGGTCTTTTTTTTAATTTTTTTTTTTAATAAGAGATTTCAGTTTTATGTTATTTTGGGTCGTTGAGAATGAAAAGGAAAATTTTTAATATTTCAAAATTATACTCAATTCCAAATTAACACCCTAACTTCATAATAAATGTTGGTAATATATGAAATTAGATGATTCTCATATATGGGAAGGCTTCGATCCAGTGTACTAGACTAAATATGATTGTGACACGTATTTAAAGATAGACAAGTGTTCTTATCGTATCCAATCCAATGCATTGGAACACTGGACCTAAACCATACCCCTTATATACATATATATGTTCATTGACCAAGTGTTTGGTTTATATATAGGACATGATAGTTGCTACCACAGACACTTCAGCTGTGACCAATGAATGGGCAATGACTGAGGTGATCAAGCATCGTGTCCTTCGTAGGATCCAAGAAGAGCTTGATTCCGTTGTGGGGCCCAACCGAATGGTCTCGGAATCTGATCTTCCACACCTAAACTACTTATGCTGCATGGTACGTGAAACATTTCATATGCATCCAGCTAGGCCCTTTCTCATCCCACACGAAACGGTGTGCGCCACCACCATAAATGACTATTACATCCCTGCCAAGACACGTGTCTTCATCAACACCATGGGTTGGGCCGAAACACCAAGATTTGGGACGATGTGGAAGATTTTCGACTCGAGAGGCATTGGCTAGCCAATGGGAGCCGAGTCGAGATTAGCCAAGGAGCCGATTTCAAGATACTGCCATTTAGTGCTGGGAAAAGAAAGTGTCCCGGTGCGCCGCTTGGGGTGACTTTGGTACTGATGGCTTTGGCTCGACTCTTCCATTGCTTTGATTGGGCCCCATCGAAAGGTTTGAAGCCCGAAGATATAGATACAAGTGGGGTGTATGGGATGACTATGCCCAAGGTGGAGCCCTTGATGGCCTTGGCTAGACCACGCTTGCCAGACTATATGTATCTTTGATTAATCATGGGATGACTATGTCCATTGATAACATAAAGCCCTTGAAATATTTTCAATTTTTTTATGACAAAAAATTCAATTTTTTTTTGTTGATGTAGCATATTTTATGGCGATTCATGATACAAGCACATCCCTAATCTAAACTTTTAATACACACTTCTATAATTTAAGTCTTTTGTCTACAATGTTAACATCACACATAATTTTGGGAAACTGTTATTCACAACTATGTAGAATGTCCACAATTTTTGGACATTTGCTCTCTAGAATTCCTTTAAGTAAACATTGAGATTGTAACATTGCATGTAATCACTAGTCATATAGACCCATGGTTTTTACCATAATATGAAGGCAATGCTTGATATAAAGGTTATAGGAATATAGGATGAGATCGAGACAGTGCACTTTCATGAACAAATGAAGCAGTCACACTAGCTAACACCTATTGCGGCTAAAGTGAAAATTATGAACCATGCCAACGAGTTTTGCCACTGGCTCAGGCATGCAGTTTTGTTCGATCGAAGATTTTTTCACGAGATTGTAGGTTATTATACAAACATGTCTAGATGGTCGTTTGGGCATATATGTACAATCCTAACACAATTCCGTCCCAAAGATTAAACTTCTGTTGTGCTGGAAAAGCATCTGTTGTTGTTGGCGTATATATATCTTAGGAAATTTTATTTAGAGCTGAATGGGAGGACCTAACACTAACACGTAGGTTTGAGTTTGACATCCAAGGCCCCTACATGGACCAGTATTACTTCATAAACTTTGGCCTACATAAATGATGGAAGTTTTAAGTTATTTCAACATCAAAGTGTCCGAGAGATACCACCTAATTAAGTGGGCTTGCAACCACACTGATGTGGTCCATGTATAGACATTTGCAGTTAGACTTAGACATGTGCTGAGGAGATTGCTCCTAATAGCCAAATTAAGGCGCTGATAGGGTTTACTTTTCCTTTCTTTGCACAAATCTTTCTTCCTGTAATAATGCTTCACAGCTTGATGGCACACGTAGTTCGTCCTAATTATGTACAAGTTTCAACCTTTTCTTTTCATTTCTTTTTCATTCTTAACAACTTCGATACGTACATGTACTTAGAAATTAAATTCTTAACATGAATTCATGAAAGGAAATAAAACCGAAGAATGAAGATTGAATTTATTAAAGGTGCGCTTATATATATATATATATATATATGATATCACTGAATCTCTAATAATTTGGAAAGGTTTTCGGTCTTAGTTGAATCTCTAACAATCTCACTTAAACCATGATATAAATAATAATCGCTCAGCTAGATGAGATTAGATTAGCTCTTTATTATTATTTTTTTTAACTTATTTGTTTCTATGCAACATTTTAAAACCACAATTTTTATTTTTATTTTTATATACAACTATATTTTTATTAACCCTTAACAAGTACAAAAAAAATCTAATTATACACTAGTGAATTTAGTTCCGTCAATAAATAGCCATTTGATTTGCCTCTAAAAATTACAAGTAAGTGACTAAAACAAAAGGTCCTTTGCTTATTTTCTGGAAATGGAAAATAATTTCTGAAAAATATTTTACGGTGTTTCGTTGCATTTTTGAAAAATTTTCATCCTAAATTCATTGAATGGTAATTACCACCTTAAGACATCTTCCTCAGACAGTCTCTCTGAAATGTTGAATTTAAAATGCTGTTTAATGAATTCGCTCACAAGAATCGTATCATAAAAACCGGTAGCTGCCATACTTGCAAAATACCAATCACACGTTAAAAACGTATAATATGAGTGCAATTTGATTGAAACATAAAAAAAAAAATACCTATATTGAGTGAGAGTCCCATCTGGGTTACCTGGATTGATTGGTAATATCCCAGACAGCAATTCGTTCCATCTTCTAAATCAGTTTTGGGCCCACCAGAGACATCAAATAGTGAGCGCCGTGGACCAAGAAATTTAGATTATAGCCTCCAACGGAGGTCCACCTCAAAAATACGTAACCACTGTCGCAGAACATCCGCCACTCGTAAAAACTCAAGTAAATCATGAAATTTGCATTTTTCTATGATTCTCACTGAAAACATACTAGTTCTTTTGTTAGTATTCAACTCAATCTCAATTCTAGTTTCTCTTAAATCCAAAGATAAAGATAAAGGCACAATGGAATAAATATTTTTCACTCCGTTGAATGCCATCCTGTCAATACCATTGAACCATGACTTGGCTAATGTATTAAATACATCCACACGAACTCGTTTTGAAATTTTATGATCATGATCCTCGTGTGAAACCAAATTTATAGACAACTATACCAAATACAATACATTATATAAATAAAACAAATTACCTAATTGTTGGTTCTGATCGGAGGATCGCTCCAAGAACTTGAATGGTATTATGGGGTATATCAGACTACTTACCTGGTAAAAAAGTTGCTAACCAATCCGATTCACGAAGTTCCTTTACTGATACTTCGTAGGATTTCGATTTTAACAACCTTGGACTCTAATTGCTATATTTAAAAAATTAAAAAAACAAAACTACTAAATGGAAATCACATATCCTAAGACCAATATTCATGATTTACAAAAGTTTTTATCGGATAATGTGGCAGATTCTGCGAGAGATCTTAAAAAACCTGTATTATATAAAATGAAATAAATTACCTAATTATTGGTTCTGATCGGAGGATCGCTCCAAAAACTTGAATGGTATTTTGGGGTATATCAGAACTGCTTATCCGTTAAAAAAGTTCCTAATTGACTCGATCCACCGCGGCTTCCACTATACTGACTGCCACCACGGCTGAGGGAGAAAATGTGAAGAACTGGGTGTACGTGTATCTAGAGAGAATTTAGCAACAAAAAATAAAGTGTATAAGGAGAGAGAGAGAGAGCTACCAGATGTAAACAACAATAAAAAAAGAGGGAGTGAAGAGAAAGGCGTGTGTAGAGGGATCAGAGAGAGAGAGAGAGAGAGAGAGGGGGAAAGAGGGATTGAATGTCTGAACGTGAGCAAGCTACGGGGGACAAAGGAGACAGAGGGTTGCATGAGGATTGAGGATGATATTGGCACGACAAAGCGGCGAGAGCAGCAATTAATGCACAAAATAGCAGTGAAGTACTGAGATACGGGGCTTTATTTGTGAGAGAGAGAGAACTATTTGGGTGTATTGGGGTTTTGGGATATGTGAGAGTGCCTCTACACCATATTTGTAATCTTCATCTTTGATAGTGAAATTCTCCATCGTCGCCTGTGGACGTAGGCCAAAAACCGAACCACATAATTCCTTAGTGTTGGTGTGATTGTTTATTTATTTATTTTTACAGTTTCCTTCGTTCTATATTTGTTTTGAATATCTTTCTCAAGCCATAATTATTTTGCACAATCAATCTTGGTATGAGAGTGCTATCTGGAGACCCTTTCACACAACATTTTAAACATGGCTTCCTGACGAACAAACAACTTATAAGTCTTTTCTTTCCATACTAGAAGAACTAAGAAGTCTTCCGCTTCAATCAAATTATTTTTGTTCTTTTTTGCCCCAAAATAGTGTAGTAATTCAAGGGTCGAGATTTTCTGACTTAGATATCTTGTGTTGAGGCTGGATACTTGTGAATATGGAAAACAAAAGAGGAATGATAGAACTTTTGGGACTCAAAACTGAATCAAATTATTTATCTAATCAAGAAGAAATTTTCAGCTTTAACCCATACACGTATAAAAGCTTATGAGGTCCCAACCGTTGAATTCATTGTTCTCTCAAATCCAATCATAACTTTGTATGATTTACTTGAAAGTGAAGCTGGGATTTAGGATGGTAATGAAACACACTTGTCTACCGCATATAGGTTTTGTCCTTTTTTTATTTTACTCTAGGTATATCGGATTGCTTATTCGGTAAAAAAGTTGCTAACAGATCCGATTCACGAAGTTCTTTCATTGATCCTTCGTAGGATCCCAATTTTAACAACCTTGGAATCTAATTGCTATATTAAAAAAAAAAAAATGCTAAATGGAAATCACATTTCCTAAGGCCAATATTCATGATTTACAAAAGTTTTTACTGGATACGGTGGCAGATATTCTACAAGAGATCCTAGAAAACCTGTATTATAGAAAATGAAATGAATTACCTAATTTTGGTTCTGATCGGAGGATCGCTCCAACTGGGGAATTAACTCTGTTGTCCTCAAGAAAGTGACAATTAATATAGTGTATCATATATTATATTGCCTAAAAAAAAAAAAAAAATAGATTACCATTGGAGCTGGCAGAATTCGAGCTTCAACTTCGCTAGCTTCATCTAGAACTTGAATTTTGAAGTCCTTATTGTTCTCAGTATACTTACATTTCTCAACCATTTGTTTTATGTTCTTTTCCCTTTGCCAAAGCTCTTCATGTGTTACTTCTAACAGTTTAGTAGCCTGTCCTTCATTTAAATCCGTACGGTAACACTGTCCAGCAACAATTGAAATAGTCTCCATTGGTAAACGGTAAATATTTGGAGCCTTCCCCGCTAGAAGCACAGGCCAAATGTGGTGCCTGAGCCTAAACACATATTTGCTAAAGTAATAATCAACAAGCGTCATGTCAGCAATCCTAAAGGAATATAGACAATAATTAGCCCAATTTAAAATAAATAATTAAAACCACATAAGTTGACAGCTTTAGAAACACTAACAAACAACAAACAATAACAACCACAATACAAACACCAATGGAACAACACAAAACCTTCGGTAACACCAAAACACCACCAACCTATATAAATCTAATAATATAGTCTAGAAAAATCACCTATTCGACAAAATAAACACACACAACGCATTTATATTAGAATATTCTAAATAAATCTAATAATATAGTGTAAATAAATAGAGAAAGCTTTCGTACATTGTAATGGTAGATATTATCTCCCTTTCCCTCTATTGTAGTGAGAAAGTGATTTGTTTTGACTTTGACCCTCCGTCCGCTAGTTCCGAATCCGGGCCTTTTTGGAATCGAAATCGGAATCAGAGTACAATCACTGGGGAATGTTCCTCCTCCACTATCTAGTTCACCACCACGTCCATTGTTTTGGCCGCCACCGCGGTCCCGACCTCCACCGTGATGGTAGTTTTGCCCTACTCCTTACAAAACAAACCTTTGATACTAGTCTACCCGATGGTCGAGTCTACCATTGCCGCCAGACCGGGACATAGAAAGAGAGGAGGGAGAAAATGAGAATTGGGAAGAAGGGATTAGAGAGAGGAACTGTGTAGAGCCGTAGAGGGATTAGAGAGAGAGGGACTGAAGAGAGAGTGTGTGTAGAGATTAGAGAGAGGAACGTGGGGGACAAAGGTGACACAAGTTGCATGAGGATATATTTTTTACGACAAAGCGGCCAGAGCAGTTGAGTACTGAGATACGATTCTCAATGCCCTTTTGAATAACACTCATTGATTTGTCATTTGTGATTCAATGATGGCAGCCTCTGATCTTGTCACCCGATGGTAGCCTCTGAGCACACACGTGTTTTGATAGGCTTAGCAAATAGTGGACGTTGATAAAACATTATAGCCTTGAAAAACTGATGGCCTTCTAACTTCTAAGTCCTTCGTAGGATCCTAATTTTAACAACCTTGGAATCTAATTTGTAAAAAAACAAAACTGCTAAATGGAAATCACAATTCCTAAGGCCAATATTCATGATTTACAAAAGTTTTTACTGGATATGGTGGCAGATATTCTACAAGAGATCCTAGAAAACCTGTATTATAGAAAATGAAATGAATTACCTAATTTTGGTTCTGATCGGAGGATCGCTCCAATTAGGGAATAAACTCTTTTGATATTTGGAACCATCTAGTTTATGGTCATCAAGTGAAATGTAAAAAAAAAAAAAAGACATTTATGGACAAGAAAAAAACATTGAAGAATACGACATGTATTATAAAAAAATAAATTACCTAAGAGACGGTTCTAATCGAAGGATCGATCCAAGAAAACTAACGGTGTTCTGTGTCATTTCGGACAGCATATTCAGTAAAAACTTTCCTAACTCATGCAAAGGACTAGAAACTTTGATTCTCACTTTACACTTTTCTGGTCTGTACTAGAAGCAGAGCAAACACATTCAGATAAAAGATTTAGATAAAAGGTGCTTTGTAAAATAACAAGAATGAAACAAATGAAAATGCATGTGCATGGGTGGCATGGTGCTACAATTGGGGAATAATAAAAAAATTACTCAAAAAACAATACCTCCTCTAAACATATTTGGGTAGCAATCTATGTAAGATCAGGATAGTTCAAACATTTAGAACAAAAAAGATTGTAACCGTCGGTTTTCACCGTTTGGTTACCGAAGCAATCCTTGTGGAACCTCCGCATACTATTCAGAGTAAGAACTAACTTCTGCCTCATTTGTTTTGTAAGGCCACTCGGGCTCAATATTGTCACCTATTCCACAAAATAAACACACACAATGCATTTATATTTCACCCCTCTAGTAAGTCCCACCAAGTGATAGGCTTGGTTAAATGTGTGTAAAAGACCATTATATCAAACTGGACAGTTGTATAAGATTGTACAAGACAGCCAACGTGCAACCCATAATTCATCTTTTCTTTTTCTTTTGCTGAACCGTAATTCATCTTTGTTTTGGTCAATTCCTCCTTTTAATTATTGCTTTCCAAAAAACGGAAGGTATCATTTCTCCCCCCTTGACATATGTTTTCTTAAAAAAGGAAATAATGATGGAGTCTAGTCCACCAGCTCAAGTGTCATTGAAAGATGAATTATTAGACGACAGCTAGAGCAAGGTCCAAGTTTCTTATGTTTTTGTTCATAAAAAAAGAAAAAAAAAAAAAACTGCTAAATGGAAATCACAATTTGTGCACTTGACTGCAATAGCACCATTCATGTAGTGCAAGGAGAAAGGTGCATGTGGAACTTTTCCACATAGCACACGTTTGTGCACTTGACTGCAATAGCACCATTCATGTAGAAATTTTTTTTTTATATTAATTCTCAGTTAAATCTTTATTATTTTTATGATATTACAATATGAAATATAGAAATATTCTTTTTGTCTACGCAATCATGATAATGTGTTTGTTTTAAAAATAAAAAATAAAATAAAACATTCAACAAAAAAAAAAAATTCCAATATTTGTTTAGTAAAGAAATCTTTCATACTGTGTAATGGTGGACACTACTTCCCAATATTGTAGTGAGAAAATGATTTGTATGGACCTTAACTCTCCGTCCGCTAGTTCCGAATCCGGGCCTCTTTAGAATCGGAATCATGTTCTGGCCGCCACCTCGACCGTCGTCTCCGCCGTCCCGACCTCCATCGCCACCGCCTCGCCTCCGCCATCCTGACCTCCGCTGTCCCGACCTCCACCGCGTTGGTAGTTTTGCCCTCCGCGGTCTCGACCTCCACCGCGTTGGTAGTTTTGCCCTCCGCGGTTCCGACCTCCACCGCGTTGGTAGTTTTGCCCTCCGCGGTCCCGACCTCCACCGTGTTGGTAGTTCTGCCCTCCGCTGTCCCGACCTCCACCGCGATAGTAGTTTTGACCTCCACCGCGGTCCCGACCTCCACTGCGGTTGTAGTTTTGATAGTGGTCCACCCGATGGTCGGGTCTACCAGTGCTGCCAGATCGGGACATAGAGAGAGGGGAGGGAGAAAATGAGAACTAGATTAGAGAGAGGGACTGTGTAGTGTAGGGATTAGAGAGAGGCGAGGGAGAAAATGAGAACTGGGATTAGAGAGAGGGACTAGGGGGAGTGAGGGGACAAAGTTGATAGGACGCATGAAGGGACAAAGTTGACAGGTTGAAAGGCGGCGAGAGCACGTACTGAGATACAATCTCTGATATTAGTATTATAAATAAGAGGTGGTTTTTTGTTTTTAAAATCATATTCTTACAAGTTTGATTTCAATAACAACTAAAAAAAAGGTGTACATGAATTACAGAATTAGACTTTCCATTATTTGCTGCACGTATGCATGTTTGAAAATTTTGGACTATCGATTATGGAATGTTCAGTCCGCTTCATTCTCATTGTTTGGAGGGTATAATGGTATTTTAGGAATTACCCTTTTCAGTTATGCTTTTTCCGAGAGAGAGAGAGAGAGAGAGAGAGAGAGAGAGAGAGAGAGAGAGAGAGAGAGAGAGAGAGAGAGAAGATGGACTGAGGGATAGAGAGACGGATACAGAGAACAAAAGTGCAAATTGGGTCGTTATAGTATCATATAGTTAGAACTGGACTAACTTAGCATAAAAAAAGTTAGAACTGGACTAGTTGCTAGCTGGCGTAGGGGTTAGGGTGGGAGGTGAATAGACGTGAACATACGGGCTGTTGATATACGCGAGATTCTGGCTGATGCAGGGTTTTAGACTCCTCTTGGAGAATTCAGCAATTTAGAATTTCTAGGTACTATTAAACTCCAAAACAAATCACCATATTTAAATGTCTTGATTTAAAATAATTTATAAAGTCTGTCCAATAAACTCCAAAACAATATCACCTAAAAAACAAAACAAAACAAAACTCAATGCCTGCTTTTGACATTAGCAAAATAAAATATATTTGATAATTGTGTATTTTCAAAAGTTTAAATGAATGGAAACATACAGCTAAATTATGGATAAGTATTAAGGTGGTGAAGTGTTAAATTAAGATAGATTTTTTTGGATAAAAATAGTTGATTTGCTTCCATGCATAAAAATAATCCACTTAATCTTCTTGTGAAATAATTGATCTTAAGTTTAATTTTATCAATTTTAATTTAGAACAAACAAACGTTTTTTAATATAAACAACTATAACAAATTAAACCCCTAAGATTTCAAAAAATAACAAATCAAGCTTTCAATCCATAATTCCATATTAAACTCAAACACAATATCATTCCACTTCCATATATATTACATATATATAGATGTTTAATTTTTTATTTTTTAAAGTTTGTTGGTTTAATTTGACACTTTTGAAATTATTTGTTTAATTCGTTATTTTTTGAAATTTTAGATTTTTATTTATTACACCCTTAAAGTATAAGATTTAAAATATAATCTTCCAATTTAATAATTTAGGTTCTAATTGAATTAAATTTCTATTTATCTAAATATTTTATGAGTGTACAACTCAAGCACTAGTGGTTTTTATTTTTAAAACACAAAAATATTATAATATAATTTTGGGATCCTTTTGGAATCGCCTTAGGCTAACTTGCCTAGCCTAGAGCCGTAGGCACTGATCAGTTACAGACCTATTGATTTGTTTTTCCAGGGGTAAAGGGTACTTTGCCAATAAAATCTTGGTACATTGGTGGACCTGTCATTAAGGGATTAGGCCAGGGCTCAATGGTATTTGGGATCCCTACAGGTAATTATACCCACAAATTTTCTTTTCTTTTCTCTTTTTTTTTTTAATAAACTTTTCTTTTCTTTTCTCATTAAGCCATAAGTGTTGTGAAAATTTCTTAGACCACTGAATATCTGGTTTAAAATCAATTCTACTTTACCTTTTTAAGTATTTAACCAAAAAAAAAAAAAAAACTTTTACTTTAAGCCATCTAAGATTCCAAAAGTTAAGGCATTTTTTTTTTTTTTTTTTTTAGCAAATTTAAGGAGCTACTTTTTTCTATTTTGCCTAACCACTTTATAAAACACTACATCCGATTCTTTATACTCAACTCTATTTTATTATAATATTGTTTTTTATTATATTAAAACACCAAAATGCCGGAACCAATTCAACCCTTTTCATCTGCCACTGCCACCCCACTCCCCCACTCTCCTTCCACCACACTGAAACAACAAAATCAAACCCACTCTCCTTCCACCGCCACCCCCTTTTCATCTGATCCCAGACCCATGTTACGGCACCGAACGAGCCTGGCAGGAAGATCGAGATGTACTCTCGACTTCTCCACCACCGCTACGCGTCTAACTCTAAGGTGAGCTCCGATCACGGTCATTGCTCCTTCGATCTTCATCTTCCCCATTTCATCTGATCCCAAACCCATGTTCTGGCACCGAATGAGCTTGGCAGGAAGATCGAGATGTACTCTCTGCTCCTCCACCACTGCTACGCCTCTAACTCTAAGGTGAGCTCCGATCACAGTCGTTGCTCCTCCGATCTTCAACTTCCCCTTTTCATCTGATCCCAAACCCATGTTCTGGCACCGAATGAGCCTGGCAGGAAGATCGAGATGTACTCTCTACTCCTCCAATACCGCTACACCTCTAACTCTAAGGTGAGCTTTGATCATGGTCGTTGCTCCTCCGATCTTCATCTTCAGTGGGTATTGTAGACTCATTTTTGGTTGATGGCAGGGAATATTTGGTTCCCATGGCTTTGACAACTACGGAGCAGAACAGAAGAAAGAAAAAAGAAAGAGAGAGGGAGTGGGTGAGGTTTCAGAAAACAAAATAATAAAAAAATGAAATAGCAAATGAACAGTGTAAAGCATAAATGATTTGGAACTGTGGCAAAAACCCATTTTGTCTCACGTGAAGCTCATCCATTGGGAGCCATTTTTTAGGCTTGTGAGCTATATTTGAGTTTATTTTGACTTTTGGCAAACCCATTGGGAATGCTCTAAGGACTAAGGTAGTCTATAAATCTGTCAGTTTCTCATACTGAGCTGATTTTATGGTTGTTTTCAATGTATCATTTGGCTCCCAATTTTGCTTATTGAGCTTGATAGTATTGGGATGTTATTCATGTTATAACTTTTTTTCATTCTTTTTTACTTGCTAATTTTGTTGCATTTTTATTCAACTAATCTATCCATCGAAAGTTATTCAACTATCCTTTCAGAACATCCCTCAAGTGCATATTTTGGCTGGGCTGGATTATCAACCAGAGGTGTTTTTAAAATTGTCATGAGTATTGGGTGGAACCCATATATATTTTAAACAACACAAAACAAACTATAGGGGGTGTGATAGTGACATAAATAATAAACTCTTGAATTCTTTTTCCATTTTCCTTCCCCTTGTTAAAGAAAATGATTGTAACGTGATATTCTTTCATTTTGGTGAGGTTCGATGCTAGTCCCATGAACACAATGTAATCCGTAATTCCAAATTCTCGCGTCGTTCCAGTATTTTATACTTGTTCAGTGAACCTTCAACCATGTGGTTATAAAAACCCACACGCAGAAACCAAATGAGCTTATTCCAGCTGTTGATTTCTTCGTGAAAATAGTTACACACTTACACTAATATAGATATAGAATTTGTGTCTTAAAAAAAAAACCCCACAGCGGAATTACAATACGTATACGGGTATATCATGGGCTGGGTTTGGTCGTACTCCATCCATTTCATAGACTTTTAGTTTAGTTTATTATTTAAATGCTCTTTTATTATTTTTACTATTATTTTTTTTCTTGCACCACAGTATCTCAAATTTTTTTTTACACTACCTGACTACTGTAACCTCATTTGTAACGACAACGCATATCAAAATGGTTGAGCCATAGCCACCCGACGATGAAAACGTCAGCCCACAGCGGAGATCAGCTTTCTCTATCATCGAAACCTCAACGGTAGGTTTGAAATCTCATGTTTCAGAAGTTCGTTCATAAGTTTTTTTTTTTTGGGTCGAATAGGTGGTTGAACCACCGAGTAGTAGAGAAGGGTTTGCTTTATCGTGGTGGTGCGAATGAGGGTTGTAGAGACTGGAGGGAAATAGCCTGTACGAGGCCATGGCCGATTTGTGAGAGAGAGAGAGAGAGAGAGAGAATATAAATATAAATATATAAATATTATACAAATTATTAAAATATAAATAATTTTGATATTAAAATAACTTGCCTATTGTTAATTTTTTTTTTTTGGGTTGAGTAAAATATAAATTTTGAAATATATCCAAGTACATCATTTTTTTTTTTTGGAAAAGAACTTGCCTATTGTTAATTTTGATATTAAAATATAAATTAATTTTTTTGAAAACATAAGACAACTTGTGGGTCTCTATTATATTTATGTAAAGTAAAAAAGGCTTTTTTAAGCAATATCCAAAATAAGAGTTGTCAACTCAAATACGCCAAACTTCTCCACCTTTAGTTCACCTGATGATGGACTTCATGTCCACGCCAGCAATGAAGACAATGGAAGAAAACAAGCCGAAGTGTCCCTCCAGAAAAGTAATGTACTTGGATTGTTGGGCCCAAAGCTAGAAAGTGGGGAAAGAAACTCAAAAGAGTCATCAATATTGGACCAGAGTGGATGCTTGCATGTGGCATACCGATAGAAAGAAAGTTTAAAATTCAAGCTCACAGCACAAATTGGGAAGTCAATCGTTTAAAATTCAATGTTAAGTCTTTGGCTATTTTTGTTATATTTAGTACCGTAATAACAATAAGATCATTCTCATAACAGACATTATGAGCTAAATTTGATTAAAAACATCTATTTATTTCTTCTTATTTTTTAACAAATTTATTACTCACCTACTACTTTCTATTTATATCTTTATTCTATTTTTATATTATTATCTCTCTCTAAAATAAATAAATAATTTTGATTCCTTTCTCACTTTCCCTTTCATCACACACAACTCCCTTTCAATCCCAAATCAATACAATCATCCACAATTTTAACCCCAAATTATCACAATCATCCACAATTACAACCCCAAATTAACACAATTTCAACCTCAAATCCACACAATCAACCACAATTTTCTCTGAAATTAATCAAACCAAAGGAACAAAAAGGGAAAATAAAGGATTTACCCCCAAAGGATTTTGAATTGAAAGTGCCAAATGATGAAATTGCTAAAAAGACCCAACCAAAACCCATCATTGCAGTCCCCATTCCCCAATATGGCAGCAATGTCGTCCACATGGGAGCGTTTGAAGGCATGGATTTCAAACGGCGATACCAACGATCGGCGTCGTTTGCTGGTTTCTTCCTTTCATCAATGAAGACCGGCGTCGATTGTAGACAACCGGCAAGTCTACGTCGGATCTCAATTGGCGCGAGCAGGCTAACCGCGCGAGAGAGAAAGAGAAAGCGAGAAGAGAGAGAAACAAAATATTAAAGTGTTTTCTTGGCATTTGTTGATCTAGAGTAACACGAGGTATACCTCATGCAACTATAGCAACTTCAATTTTTTTTTCTTTGAAGTATAGCTACTCTAATGCGGGAGGTTTTAGTGTGTTTATAGCTATTTTATAGCAAAGAGAATGGTATAACTAGTCTAATGAGAATGCTTTGGGACTATAAATTTACGATGAATGATGGCACAAAGATTTTGTTTCCTTCTCATGGTTGACAATATGATAATTACAAATTTATTGAGCTTCACAATAGCTTCTTTAATTTTTTTTTTTTTTTTTTTTTGTGATACAGAACCATTCTATCTCGGACCATTCTGTATATTGTAATTTCTTACCGATTCTTATAGTGATGGAATTTCCATAGTCTTCTAATTTGTGGTTGTTCCATAAGACTTTGAAACAATTTGCATTTTATGAAACTAAAACGACATGCTTTTTAATTAGGGTTGTGGCGTACACACTGGGTTAGAGAAAGAGCCCCACTCGGTGAGTTGGGTTTGAGGGTTTAAGAATTTGTCATTACACTAAAAACCAGCCCAAACGTGTAATAGATGTATTGTCAGTTTTAATGTCCACTTTTATGTGTTCACAAAAATACCTTTACCCATATATTTTATTCCGCTTTTAAAAAACAAACCCAAGGACATATGGATAAATTTGGATATACCCTATTAAAAAAATATACAAGACATCTTCCCCACCTGTACTCAAATTCAAACTAAAAAAAACCAGCCTCTTCATACATGTTCCGAGACTTTTTTTTTTTTTTGAGAAAATTATACACTTTTTCTTAGGTTAATGTTTTTGTCAATTTACATAAATGTACTACACAATCATAGTATTATTTAAACTCTACATAATCATAGTATTATTTAAACTATCAAAATAATAAGGCTACGCGCTAATAATAATTACAATAACTTTTGAAAAGTAAACACCAAAGAGTTATATTCTCTTAATAAAGTTGACAAAATTCTTAACATGTCATTATTTTATATTAAAAAAGTAAAAAATAAAACCCACACCGATGTGAATGTTTCATTTAGAGACTATTCTTTTTTCTAATAAGAAAATTACCATTTGAAATTTTCACTTTTATTTATTTATTTTTTTAATTTTTTTATTCAAATTCTATATGAAAGGCGTGCTCAGAGGCTTATTTTTTTATCCCCTAACAATATTATAATGAAATTGTTTGATATTTGACTTTAAATAATATTTATTTCTAATAGGTGTTTTTTTTTTTAAATAAAAAAATGTATGATTGATATAAAAAAGAAAAAAACAACAACATGAACAATTTAATCATTTACAAAAACTTGTTCTATTTTTTTATTTTTAAGTTAAAACGTGTAGATGTTATACGTCTTAAAACTCCAACTTTTAACATACATTAAAAAACAATGAATAATAACATTTTCACATATAAGGTAGGCACTTTTTAAACTTAATAAAAACATTTGGATGCCAATAATTGTTTAAGTCATGGCAAACTTATAATTATTCGTTTATATTTATTTTCATTTTTTTACAGTTTATTTTCCCTGATTTTTATAAAAGCTACATATATACTAAAAATATAGGATACACCAATAAATCTTTATACTCGTATAGCATTAAATCAAGAGCCGGTATTCATTGGGGTGGGGGTTTTAATGCAAGGCCTATAGAATCACAAAAGGAGACACACAAAAAGTTATATGAACCCTGAGGGGTAGCTCAACTGGTCTGGTCTTGGGTGTACTCCCAATGGTCACTAGTTCGAATCCCCTCAGGGCCACTTACCCAAGGTAAAGCCTTGTGTCTATCATGGTACACATGCTGGTAGGGTGTTGCGTGTCCCCCTGGAATTAGTCGAGGTGCGCATATCTACGAAACGCTGGCCTGGACACCCAAGGTTATCAAAAAAAAAAAAAAAAGTTATATGAATTTTTTATTATCAAATTTGTAAATTCTTTACACAAATTGAAGGTCTCGTGATGTGCATTATTACCTAGGCAACTATATCTATGTTTTTAACAATATTACATATATAACAACAACAAAAACAACAACAATAATGTAGTAGGAATAAAAATTAAAAATTGAAAAAGAGGATGAAGAAGATGTTGTTTGGTTTGTAATATTGTGGAGCACGACGTAAACTACTCTTCTTAATCTACCAAATCAACTTCCAAAGAAGTAAAAAAGTGGATCATTATTCACTAACCCTTTGGTTGCCAAGAAAAAAAAAAAATCCACATGCTTTGAGATATTACAAATTCTCAAAAACCAAAATAGCATAAAAAAAATTAAAAAATAAAAAAAAAACAACTTTTTGAGTATTATAATCCAAAACTAAATTCAGTTCAATAGATTTGAAGAAAATTTGTACTCTTTTTTTAATTTTTTTTTTTATGAGAGAAGAAAATTTGTCCAATTGTAATAACAAAAGTAGGCTAAAAGCAATAGTTTTAAAAACCAGACCGAACCGGTCGGTTCAACTGATTCAACCGTGAATCAGGAACTATTCAGGTCCAATTTTTCTTAAAGATCGGAAATTAGAAAACATTGAAGAAAAATCAGAAATTGATGGTTCAACCTGCAAAGTCGAAAATCGGGCCAGTTCAACCGATTTTAGACCGATTCGATCAAAATGCCTAAACATTGTAGTTATGGGCAAAGGAAAAGGAGGGTAGCTGAAGGTTTGCAGATGCTGAATCGAAGACATCTTCAAATGGTTGTGCTCTTTGTATTTTGATTTTTGACATCTCACAGATTATATGGCCATATAGAAGGAAAAGACCGTTGTGGTTTGATGATGAAATCTCTCCATTGTTGTCATTGTTTGGACTTGAAATCTCAGCCGTGAGTGGTATTGGTGGGGGTACCGTAAAAGCATAAAGCCATAAACGCAACAATTTTGTAAATGATATCAGATAGCAATTTTGTGTTTTTATTTTTTATTTTTTTTAAGAAGGAAGAATACAAATGGGTGGTGAGGCATTTTTGTTTTTGGCCTTTTTGGCTTTTATACTACTTGGGATCCAGATCCTCTCAATTTCAAATGAAATGGAGAGTCTCCATTTTATGGTCAAGATTGATTTAAATTAGATCAAAAGCTTAGAATGTGCCACCTTATTTACAAGATTGATTTAAATTTTATGGTCAAAATTGATTCAAAATTAGATCAAAGGGAAATGGAGAGCATCCGGATCCTTATAGTTACCAGTTACCAATGCGAATCAATGCAAATGTGCAACGTGATAATGTCTAATGACCACCAGAGATTAAATTCAAGGCTTAAATATACTATTGGTCCCTAAAATTTACTCATTGAGCGTTATTAGTCCCCGAAATTTGAAATGAGCGTTATTAATCCCTGAAGTTTTAAAATTGAGCGTTATTAGTCCCTCTATCTAATTCTGTTAGTTTCTTGTCTACATGGCTAACGGAGAAATGATATGTCATATTTTAAACGACGTGTCAGTTTATTTTTTTAATTAAAAAATTACACATAAGCAAAATACCTTATTGGACTGACCCAGACCCATATCAGAAAAAATACCCGACCAACAAAAGGTTAGTAACTAGATTCACTTGCCCATTAACAAGTAAAAACACCACCTCCATTCCTCTCTTTCCGGTCACCCACTCGCGACGCCTTTGGCCAACCTATAGTTTGTAGATCTGTGATTTGCTTCAATCTTCAAGCTAAAGAGAAATCTCGATAAAAGGAAATTGAAAATTGTACTGGGTTTATTTTTCTTATTCTCTTTCACTCTTTGGGTTTTCTCTTTGATCTGGTTCTTGAAAAACTTCTTGAACTCTGCTCCTTTTATCTACAAACTTCCTTTGCTTTCTTATTATTTTTTCTTTCTTTTTTGGACTTTGTGTGTGGAAGATTGATTTTTTATTTCTGATTTTTTTCTTCTTCTTAAAGTGCCATAGGAATTTTCTGATATTTGGATCTAATGTCTTATTGGGTTTCACTATCTGAGGTTGCGTTGGATTGTAGATTTTGTCTCATTTATGGTCTTTTATATATGTTTCAAATCTACTTGGATTTGGACTTTGCCTTTAGTGAAAAACGGAGACAATGTTGTCTAAAAAAAGAAGCAATAGTTCCCAACTTCAACGACACAGAACAACACGAGAGCAAGGACGAAGAACATGCCATGTTAAGCGTCAACAGCCTCCTTTGGTAGAGGAGGTATGAAGACTATATAGTATAAGGAAAGAAAGAAAAATACCAAGGAGATTTAGCGCTCATTTCAAACTTAACACCCTCCAATCCGGACGTGCCACATCAGCATTTTAAAATTAAAATTTAAACTCTACCACACACAATCAAAACCCCATTTCTCTCTCGTTTTCTTTCTTCTTCTTCTTCACTGATCGAGCTATTGCTTCCCTCTCCCATGGCCGCCACCAGTATCATTCTCTCTCTCAAAAGTCAAAACCTTGTTTCCCTCACAAACCCATTTCTCTCTCTCTCCTCCAAAACCATATTCCCCTCACAAACCTGCTTCTCCTTTTCTTCCCTCTTTTCCTCTCTTAGAAAATATCCTCTGTCTCTCACCCTCTCATTTTCACCCTCCAGATCCGCCTTTGCCACAATTCCAAGATTTTTAGGCACCGATTTTGCTACTTTTGGTTCAAAAGAAAATGCTCCAAAAGAAAATATATAATTTTTTTTAACTCCCTTTCTACCCTTTTGTTCTTCATCCATGTCTTTGTTGTATTCTTGATCCGGGTATTGCTTATTTTCCTTTTTGGAAACTCTAATGGGATAAAAGATTGGAACTTTTTTTTTTTTTTTTTTTTTTGAGAAAATCTATGGACAATTGTTATTATGCTAAAGTTGGAATTTTTATATTTTTACGGAGGGGGGATTTTTTTTTTGGTAAAGGATGAAGAAAGATTATGGTTGTATTATATATTGTATAACAACAAAGTTTTTGGGTGTGAGAGGAGGGTGTGTGAGAGAAAGATGGTTTTGGAGGAGAGAAAAAGATGGGTTTGTGGCGGCCATGGGAGAGGGAAGCAGGAGTTCAATCGGTGAAGAAGAAGAAAGAGAAATGGGGTTTTGATTGTGTGTGGCAGAGTTTAGATTTTAATTTTAAAAATGTTGATGTGGCACGGCCGGATTGGAGGGTGTAAAAGTGGGGTTTTACACCCCATCTGTATTGAATTTAATCTTATGACCACAAGCTCTTTTAAAAAAAATAAAATAAAAATACCACTAGGAAATTTTTATTTTTAGAAAATGATAAAGCCCTAAAAGAGATTTATGGACATTATCTATTACTATTAAGAGGATTATTTCCTCTCATATCCATTTTTAGCAACAGTAAAAAATACTACAAACACTAGACAATAGAGGTGAGTAACACGACCCTAGTTAAGACATGTATAGATTCTTAGAATATATAATAGTGCATAATAGTTTTAATAAAACGTATAATGAAAAAGTTTTATTTTATGCATTTGTATACTACTTGCATTAAAGTTATTGAATATATACTTTTCACAAGTCATATATATAAATTATATATATAGAGAGAGAGTAATTCAAAGATTAAGCTAGAATTTCAACAATCTAACAGTAAAACATGCAAAAAGTGTCTAGAAGATGTCAACATTTTTTTAGGGAGGAGAATAAAAAATAATAATGTTATCTAAATAATCAATAAAAGCCCATAGAATCCTAGTGGATTTTAAAGCAACTTTCAAATTTGATATGAGATTTGTAATTCATCCATTTATAAAGTGTGGATTAAGATCTTTTAGAATTTTCAGGGTAACTCCACCTTAGAGTTTTTAAAATGAATGGATTGGATTTTACAAAGTCATTAATATTTGAAAAGAAGTTGATTATCACTATTTTGGCAACTATTAAAATTAATAATGACATGATAAAATCCAATACATTCATTTCAAAATAGATGGATAGGTTAAATTTCTAAGGTGGAGTTACCCTACACGATGTATAGAACTATAGAAGTTAGAACCTACCCTCCATCTTCGTCCGGCACCACCTGTCCACCCCTCTAATTAATCCCAAGTACAAAAATGATAAAAAGAGTTATGGCATTCACTTTGAAACCTAAAACCGTAAAATAAATGATTAAGGAAAAGCAATTATGAATTCGTGTTTCAAGAAGCAAGTAAACAATAATGAGTAAAGTCCCTAATAAATCAGAATCATAAGTTAGGATATATGGAAAAATTATTCAATAGTCCCCCTCTCACATGAATGGTGGGTCTTACCACGAATTTAATTAGTGGGACCCACCATTCATGTGAGAAGTGGACTACACATGTATTCGTAGTCCTGGACTACTGAATAATCACTCGGATATATGTTGTCGAAACACTTGGATATTCAATTTTCATCCTATACCTGAAAACCGAAAAGGAAAATTAATTATTAGAATCTAATCATTCAAACCCAACAAAGACAATATTAATTGATTTAGACTGTGTTGCTTAAGCTAGACTCAAATTTTATATACTGACTGAATAAAAAATCAAAGCCCCTGTGTTTGTTTTCGCAACCTCACATTTTTTGTAATTAAAGTACAGCTATACTTACATTTTACGTAGCTAATAATTTTAGGGATAATTTTTATGGATTATTTTCCCGAAAACCAAACTGAGCAAAAAGAAAGAAACTTTAGATAAAATGAGAGAGAGAGAGAGAGAGAGAGAGAGAGAGAGAGAGAGAGAGAGAGAGAGAGAGAGAGAGAGAGAGAGAGAGAGAGAGAGAGAGAGAGAGAGAGAGAGAGAGAGAGAGAGAGAGAGAGAGAGAGAGAGAGAGAGACTGTGTTTTCTCATCTTATGCAAATGCAATCTCTTTGTTATTTTCAGGGGCAGAGACAGGGAGTGCAGGGGAAGAGGTCCCCTAACATTTTGCATTTTCCTATTTATTTATTAAAAAATAACATAAATTAAAGGAAAATATCCTTATGGGCTCCCTCTAGAAATTTTTTTATGGGAAAATATTCATTATTAATTGATGCATTTTTAAGGAAAAAAAATTATCAAAATGGGATGATTCATATTTTAAGAGAAAAATATGTAAGATTAAAAGATTAATGCTTAATCCTCTATCCTAAATATTAAAACTTTAAAAATTAAACCCCTAAAAACTTCAAACCATTTTATGTGCGCGCCTGTGGCCGTGAGAGAAATGGAATTTTACAAGTCAAGTCCTTGGGGCCCTTGTGGGTCGGGTCAGAAACTCAGAACACGTGGCAAACTTAAAAACAATATTAATTGGACTTTTGCTGCGTGTTTGGTACACGCAACTCAATCCGTGATTCTGGATTCAAATCCAGAAAATCATGGGTCCCACAGTAAAAAATCTTGTTTGGTACACAAGATTTGAATGAGGATTTAAATCCCAACTTGAATTTTTTGTGGGTCCCATAGCAAATTTGAGTTCACCCCTTCACCTGTTTTTGAATCCAATCCGGATTCAAATCCAGACTCAATTTTTTTGTGGGTCCCAGTTTATTACCGTTGCTGGGCCCACCTTATTCTTTTCTCCCGTTTTCTCTCTCTCTCCTCCGTAAGCTTTTCTGCTTCTCTCTCTCTCTTGCTCTCGGCCATTACAGAATAGCCAACCATTCCGTTCAACAAACTTATCACCCACACATCAAAACCCACAGCCACCGTGACTCAAACATCAATCCCTGGCATCAACAATCCAAACCCAGAAAAAAAATAAATAAAAAATAGATCCACCCACTTCAACCAAACCCACTCACCTCTAGCAAACCCAATTGCAACACAAGCCAACCAGCCTCCACGTCGCCAGAACGAGCTCACGCCGTGACCATTCCAGCGCCGATCGCAACCCACATGTCGCCGAAAACTTCCCTCTCGCAACCCCTTGCACAACCAACCTCAACCTCCACCATGGCAACACCGAAAATAATATGAGCTTGTGTTTTAGAGGAAGAAGAGAGAAAAGAAAAAGAGAACAGAACTGAGAGGAAGAGTCAGGTGAAAAAATAAAGATGAGAGAAAAAAAAAAAAAAAAAAAAAAAAGAGTAAAAACGTGCAGCAAGAACGTTCAGGAAGTAAGAAGAAGAAAGGAAGAAAAAAGAAGAAGAGAGAAATGGGGCAGGGGATGTATGTCTGGTGGGGGGAAAAGTAAAAGAAAAGGGGGGTGGGGGGGTTACGTGGATGGTGGGGAAAAAACAAAGAAAGAAAAAATAAAAAATAAATAAAATAAGAAGTGGTGTACGTGGGTGATGATGAAAAAAGGAAAGAAAAAAAGAAAAAAAAATTAATAATTTAATGATAAAATCTAAATCTAAAAACCAAAACTATGTACCAAACACAATTTTTTTTTTTAAATTGTGATTTCAGTTGTGAAACCAAAACTATGTACCAAACAGAATTTTTTTTACAATCTTGAATTCAAATCAGGATTAAAGTTCCAACTTCAATAAAGTAAAAAGTCACGAAACCAAAACAAAAAACGAAAACACGTACCAAACAGACCCTTGGATTTTGAGGAGAAATCAATTCAT
>OU015767.1:35237074-35474574 GCA_907173295.1 Fagus sylvatica
AAAAAAAAAAAATGCTAAATGGAAATCACAATTTCCTAAGGCCAATATTCATGATTTACAAAAGTTTTTACTGGATATGGTGGCAGATATTCTACAAGAGATCCTAGAAAACCTGTATTATAGAAAATGAAATGAATTACCTAATTTTGGTTCTGATCGGAGGATCGCTCCAATTAGGGAATAAACTCTTTTGATATTTGGAACCATCTAGTTTATGGTCATCAAGTGAAATGTAAAAAAAAAAAAAAGACATTTATGGACAAGAAAAAAACATTGAAGAATACGACATGTATTATAAAAAAATAAATTACCTAAGAGACGGTTCTAATCGAAGGATCGATCCAAGAAAACTAACGGTGTTCTGTGTCATTTCGGACAGCATATTCAGTAAAAACTTTCCTAACTCATGCAAAGGACTAGAAACTTTGATTCTCACTTTACACTTTTCTGGTCTGTACTAGAAGCAGAGCAAACACATTCAGATAAAAGATTTAGATAAAAGGTGCTTTGTAAAATAACAAGAATGAAACAAATGAAAATGCATGTGCATGGGTGGCATGGTGCTACAATTGGGGAATAATAAAAAAATTACTCAAAAAACAATACCTCCTCTAAACATATTTGGGTAGCAATCTATGTAAGATCAGGATAGTTCAAACATTTAGAACAAAAAAGATTGTAACCGTCGGTTTTCACCGTTTGGTTACCGAAGCAATCCTTGTGGAACCTCCGCATACTATTCAGAGTAAGAACTAACTTCTGCCTCATTTGTTTTGTAAGGCCACTCGGGCTCAATATTGTCACCTATTCCACAAAATAAACACACACAATGCATTTATATTTCACCCCTCTAGTAAGTCCCACCAAGTGATAGGCTTGGTTAAATGTGTGTAAAAGACCATTATATCAAACTGGACAGTTGTATAAGATTGTACAAGACAGCCAACGTGCAACCCATAATTCATCTTTTTCTTTTTCTTTTGCTGAACCGTAATTCATCTTTGTTTTGGTCAATTCCTCCTTTTAATTATTGCTTTCCAAAAAACGGAAGGTATCATTTCTCCCCCCTTGACATATGTTTTCTTAAAAAAGGAAATAATGATGAAGTCTGGTCCACTAGCTCAAATGTCATTGAAAGATGAATTATTGAGACGACAGTTAGAGCATGGTCCAAGTTTCTTATGTTTTTGTTCATAAAAAAAAAAAAAAAAAACTGCTAAATGGAAATCACAATTTGTGCACTTGACTGCAATAGCACCATTCATGTAGTGCAAGGAGAAAGGTGCATGTGGAACTTTTCCACATAGCACACGTTTGTGCACTTGACTGCAATAGCACCATTCATGTAGAAATTTTTTTTTTATATTAATTCTCAGTTAAATCTTTATTATTTTTATGATATTACAATATGAAATATAGAAATATTCTTTTTGTCTACGCAATCATGATAATGTGTTTGTTTTAAAAATAAAAAATAAAATAAAACATTCAACAAAAAAAAAAAATTCCAATATTTGTTTAGTAAAGAAATCTTTCATACTGTGTAATGGTGGACACTACTTCCCAATATTGTAGTGAAAAGATTTGTATGGAATGATTTGTATGGACCTAGTTAACTCTATCCGTCCGCTTTAGTTCCGATCATGTTCGGGCCTCTTTAGAATCGGAATCATGTTCCGGCCGCCACCTCGACCGCCGTCTCCGCCGTCCCGACCTCGACCGCCGCCTCCGCCATCCTGACCTCCGCTGTCCCGACCTCCACCGCGTTGGTAGTTTTGCCCTCCGCGGTCTCGACCTCCACCGCGTTGGTAGTTTTGCCCTCCGCGGTTCCGACCTCCACCGCGTTGGTAGTTTTGCCCTCCGCGGTCCCGACCTCCACCGCGTTGGTAGTTTTGCCCTCCGCTGTCCCGACCTCCACCGCGATAGTAGTTTTGACCTCCACCGCGGTCCCGACCTCCACTGCGGTTGTAGTTTTGATAGTGGTCCACCCGATGGTCGGGTCTACCAGTGCTGCCAGATCGGGACATAGAGAGAGGGGAGGGAGAAAATGAGAACTAGATTAGAGAGAGGGACTGTGTAGTGTAGGGATTAGAGAGAGGCGAGGGAGAAAATGAGAACTGGGATTAGAGAGAGGGACTAGGGGGAGTGAGGGGACAAAGTTGATAGGACGCATGAAGGGACAAAGTTGACAGGTTGAAAGGCGGCGAGAGCACGTACTGAGATACAATCTCTGATATTAGTATTATAAATAAGAGGTGGTTTTTTGTTTTTAAAATCATATTCTTACAAGTTTGATTTCAATAACAACTAAAAAAAAGGTGTACATGAATTACAGAATTAGACTTTCCATTATTTGCTGCACGTATGCATGTTTGAAAATTTTGGACTATCAATTATGGAATGTTCAGTCCGCTTCATTCTCATTGTTTGGAGGGTATAATGGTATTTTAGGAATTACCCTTTTCAGTTATGCTTTTTCCGAGAGAGAGAGAGAGAGAGAGAGAGAGAGAGAGAGAGAGAGAGAGAGAGAGAGAGAGAGAGAGAGAGATTGACACGAGAGTGTGGGACTGACAGGGATAGAGAGACGGATACAGAGAACAAAAGTGCAAATTGGGTCGTTATAGTATCATATAGTTAGAACTGGACTAACTTAGCATAAAAAAAGTTAGAACTGGACTAGTTGCTAGCTGGCGTAGGGGTTAGGGTGGGAGGTGAATAGACGTGAACATACGGGCTGTTGATATACGCGAGATTCTGGCTGATGCAGGGTTTTAGACTCCTCTTGGAGAATTCAGCAATTTAGAATTTCTAGGTACTATTAAACTCCAAAACAAATCACCATATTTAAATGTCTTGATTTAAAATAATTTATAAAGTCTGTCCAATAAACTCCAAAACAATATCACCTAAAAAACAAAACAAAACAAAACTCAATGCCTGCTTTTGACATTAGCAAAATAAAATATATTTGATAATTGTGTATTTTCAAAAGTTTAAATGAATGGAAACATACAGCTAAATTATGGATAAGTATTAAGGTGGTGAAGTGTTAAATTAAGATAGATTTTTTTGGATAAAAATAGTTGATTTGCTTCCATGCATAAAAATAATCCACTTAATCTTCTTGTGAAATAATTGATCTTAAGTTTAATTTTATCAATTTTAATTTAGAACAAACAAACGTTTTTTAATATAAACAACTATAACAAATTAAACCCCTAAGATTTCAAAAAATAACAAATCAAGCTTTCAATCCATAATTCCATATTAAACTCAAACACAATATCATTCCACTTCCATATATATTACATATATATAGATGTTTAATTTTTTATTTTTTAAAGTTTGTTGGTTTAATTTGACACTTTTGAAATTATTTGTTTAATTCGTTATTTTTTGAAATTTTAGATTTTTATTTATTACACCCTTAAAGTATAAGATTTAAAATATAATCTTCCAATTTAATAATTTAGGTTCTAATTGAATTAAATTTCTATTTATCTAAATATTTTATGAGTGTACAACTCAAGCACTAGTGGTTTTTATTTTTAAAACACAAAAATATTATAATATAATTTTGGGATCCTTTTGGAATCGCCTTAGGCTAACTTGCCTAGCCTAGAGCCGTAGGCACTGATCAGTTACAGACCTATTGATTTGTTTTTCCAGGGGTAAAGGGTACTTTGCCAATAAAATCTTGGTACATTGGTGGACCTGTCATTAAGGGATTAGGCCAGGGCTCAATGGTATTTGGGATCCCTACAGGTAATTATACCCACAAATTTTCTTTTCTTTTCTCTTTTTTTTTTTAATAAACTTTTCTTTTCTTTTCTCATTAAGCCATAAGTGTTGTGAAAATTTCTTAGACCACTGAATATCTTTTTGGTTTAAAATCAATATCTACTTTACCTTTTTAAGTATTTAACCAAAAAAAAAAAAAAAACTTTTACTTTTAAGCCATCTAAGATCATTCCCAACGGTTAAGGCATTTTTTTTTTTTTTTTTTTTTTTTGCAAATTTTAGTTTAAGGAGCTACTTTTTTCTATTTTGCCTAACCACTTTATAAAACACCCACATCCGATTCTATTCAACTCTATTATTTTATTATTTTTTAATTATTTTTTATTATATTAAAACACCCAAATGCCAGAACCAATTCAACCCTTTTCATCTGCCACCGCCACCCCCCACTCTCCTTCCACCACACTGAAACAACAAAATCAAACCCACTCTCCTTCCACCGCCACCCCCTTTTCATCTGATCCCAGACCCATGTTACGGCACCGAACGAGCCTGGCAGGAAGATCGAGATGTACTCTCGACTTCTCCACCACCGCTACGCGTCTAACTCTAAGGTGAGCTCCGATCACGGTCATTGCTCCTTCGATCTTCATCTTCCCCATTTCATCTGATCCCAAACCCATGTTCTGGCACCGAATGAGCTTGGCAGGAAGATCGAGATGTACTCTCTGCTCCTCCACCACTGCTACGCCTCTAACTCTAAGGTGAGCTCCGATCACAGTCGTTGCTCCTCCGATCTTCAACTTCCCCTTTTCATCTGATCCCAAACCCATGTTCTGGCACCGAATGAGCCTGGCAGGAAGATCGAGATGTACTCTCTACTCCTCCAATACCGCTACACCTCTAACTCTAAGGTGAGCTTTGATCATGGTCGTTGCTCCTCCGATCTTCATCTTCAGTGGGTATTGTAGACTCATTTTTGGTTGATGGCAGGGAATATTTGGTTCCCATGGCTTTGACAACTACGGAGCAGAACAGAAGAAAGAAAAAAGAAAGAGAGAGGGAGTGGGTGAGGTTTCAGAAAACAAAATAATAAAAAAATGAAATAGCAAATGAACAGTGTAAAGCATAAATGATTTGGAACTGTGGCAAAAACCCATTTTGTCTCACGTGAAGCTCATCCATTGGGAGCCATTTTTTAGGCTTGTGAGCTATATTTGAGTTTATTTTGACTTTTGGCAAACCCATTGGGAATGCTCTAAGGACTAAGGTAGTCTATAAATCTGTCAGTTTCTCATACTGAGCTGATTTTATGGTTGTTTTCAATGTATCATTTGGCTCCCAATTTTGCTTATTGAGCTTGATAGTATTGGGATGTTATTCATGTTATAACTTTTTTTCATTCTTTTTTACTTGCTAATTTTGTTGCATTTTTATTCAACTAATCTATCCATCGAAAGTTATTCAACTATCCTTTCAGAACATCCCTCAAGTGCATATTTTGGCTGGGCTGGATTATCAACCAGAGGTGTTTTTAAAATTGTCATGAGTATTGGGTGGAACCCATATATATTTTAAACAACACAAAACAAACTATAGGGGGTGTGATAGTGACATAAATAATAAACTCTTGAATTCTTTTTCCATTTTCCTTCCCCTTGTTAAAGAAAATGATTGTAACGTGATATTCTTTCATTTTGGTGAGGTTCGATGCTAGTCCCATGAACACAATGTAATCCGTAATTCCAAATTCTCGCGTCGTTCCAGTATTTTATACTTGTTCAGTGAACCTTCAACCATGTGGTTATAAAAACCCACACGCAGAAACCAAATGAGCTTATTCCAGCTGTTGATTTCTTCGTGAAAATAGTTACACACTTACACTAATATAGATATAGAATTTGTGTCTTAAAAAAAAAACCCCACAGCGGAATTACAATACGTATACGGGTATATCATGGGCTGGGTTTGGTCGTACTCCATCCATTTCATAGACTTTTAGTTTAGTTTATTATTTAAATGCTCTTTTATTATTTTTACTATTATTTTTTTTCTTGCACCACAGTATCTCAAATTTTTTTTTACACTACCTGACTACTGTAACCTCATTTGTAACGACAACGCATATCAAAATGGTTGAGCCATAGCCACCCGACGATGAAAACGTCAGCCCACAGCGGAGATCAGCTTTCTCTATCATCGAAACCTCAACGGTAGGTTTGAAATCTCATGTTTCAGAAGTTCGTTCATAAGTTTTTTTTTTTTGGGTCGAATAGGTGGTTGAACCACCGAGTAGTAGAGAAGGGTTTGCTTTATCGTGGTGGTGCGAATGAGGGTTGTAGAGACTGGAGGGAATAGCCTGTACGAGGCCATGGCCGATTTGTGAGAGAGAGAGAGAGAGAGAGAGAATATAAAATAATAAAATTATAAATTAATTAAAATATAATAATTTTGATATTAAAATAACTTGCCTATTGTTAATTTTTTTTTTTTGGGTTGAGTAAAATATAAATTTTGAAATATATCCAAGTACATCATTTTTTTTTTTTGGAAAAGAACTTGCCTATTGTTAATTTTGATATTAAAATATAAATTAATTTTTTTGAAAACATAAGACAACTTGTGGGTCTCTATTATATTTATGTAAAGTAAAAAAGGCTTTTTTAAGCAATATCCAAAATAAGAGTTGTCAACTCAAATACGCCAAACTTCTCCACCTTTAGTTCACCTGATGATGGACTTCATGTCCACGCCAGCAATGAAGACAATGGAAGAAAACAAGCCGAAGTGTCCCTCCAGAAAAGTAATGTACTTGGATTGTTGGGCCCAAAGCTAGAAAGTGGGGAAAGAAACTCAAAAGAGTCATCAATATTGGACCAGAGTGGATGCTTGCATGTGGCATACCGATAGAAAGAAAGTTTAAAATTCAAGCTCACAGCACAAATTGGGAAGTCAATCGTTTAAAATTCAATGTTAAGTCTTTGGCTATTTTTGTTATATTTAGTACCGTAATAACAATAAGATCATTCTCATAACAGACATTATGAGCTAAATTTGATTAAAAACATCTATTTATTTCTTCTTATTTTTTAACAAATTTATTACTCACCTACTACTTTCTATTTATATCTTTATTCTATTTTTATATTATTATCTCTCTCTAAAATAAATAAATAATTTTGATTCCTTTCTCACTTTCCCTTTCATCACACACAACTCCCTTTCAATCCCAAATCAATACAATCATCCACAATTTTAACCCCAAATTATCACAATCATCCACAATTACAACCCCAAATTAACACAATTTCAACCTCAAATCCACACAATCAACCACAATTTTCTCTGAAATTAATCAAACCAAAGGAACAAAAAGGGAAAATAAAGGATTTACCCCCAAAGGATTTTGAATTGAAAGTGCCAAATGATGAAATTGCTAAAAAGACCCAACCAAAACCCATCATTGCAGTCCCCATTCCCCAATATGGCAGCAATGTCGTCCACATGGGAGCGTTTGAAGGCATGGATTTCAAACGGCGATACCAACGATCGGCGTCGTTTGCTGGTTTCTTCCTTTCATCAATGAAGACCGGCGTCGATTGTAGACAACCGGCAAGTCTACGTCGGATCTCAATTGGCGCGAGCAGGCTAACCGCGCGAGAGAGAAAGAGAAAGCGAGAAGAGAGAGAAACAAAATATTAAAGTGTTTTCTTGGCATTTGTTGATCTAGAGTAACACGAGGTATACCTCATGCAACTATAGCAACTTCAATTTTTTTTTCTTTGAAGTATAGCTACTCTAATGCGGGAGGTTTTAGTGTGTTTATAGCTATTTTATAGCAAAGAGAATGGTATAACTAGTCTAATGAGAATGCTTTGGGACTATAAATTTACGATGAATGATGGCACAAAGATTTTGTTTCCTTCTCATGGTTGACAATATGATAATTACAAATTTATTGAGCTTCACAATAGCCTTTAATTTTTTTTTTTTTTTTTTTTTGTGATACAGAACCATTCTATCTCGGACCATTCTGTATATTGTAATTTCTTACCGATTCTTATAGTGATGGAATTTCCATAGTCTTCTAATTTGTGGTTGTTCCATAAGACTTTGAAACAATTTGCATTTTATGAAACTAAAACGACATGCTTTTTAATTAGGGTTGTGGCGTACACACTGGGTTAGAGAAAGAGCCCCACTCGGTGAGTTGGGTTTGAGGGTTTAAGAATTTGTCATTACACTAAAAACCAGCCCAAACGTGTAATAGATGTATTGTCAGTTTTAATGTCCACTTTTATGTGTTCACAAAAATACCTTTACCCATATATTTTATTCCGCTTTTAAAAAACAAACCCAAGGACATATGGATAAATTTGGATATACCCTATTAAAAAAATATACAAGACATCTTCCCCACCTGTACTCAAATTCAAACTAAAAAAAACCAGCCTCTTCATACATGTTCCGAGACTTTTTTTTTTTTTTGAGAAAATTATACACTTTTTCTTAGGTTAATGTTTTTGTCAATTTACATAAATGTACTACACAATCATAGTATTATTTAAACTCTACATAATCATAGTATTATTTAAACTATCAAAATAATAAGGCTACGCGCTAATAATAATTACAATAACTTTTGAAAAGTAAACACCAAAGAGTTATATTCTCTTAATAAAGTTGACAAAATTCTTAACATGTCATTATTTTATATTAAAAAAGTAAAAAATAAAACCCACACCGATGTGAATGTTTCATTTAGAGACTATTCTTTTTTCTAATAAGAAAATTACCATTTGAAATTTTCACTTTTATTTATTTATTTTTTTAATTTTTTTATTCAAATTCTATATGAAAGGCGTGCTCAGAGGCTTATTTTTTTATCCCCTAACAATATTATAATGAAATTGTTTGATATTTGACTTTAAATAATATTTATTTCTAATAGGTGTTTTTTTTTTTAAATAAAAAAATGTATGATTGATATAAAAAAGAAAAAAACAACAACATGAACAATTTAATCATTTACAAAAACTTGTTCTATTTTTTTATTTTTAAGTTAAAACGTGTAGATGTTATACGTCTTAAAACTCCAACTTTTAACATACATTAAAAAACAATGAATAATAACATTTTCACATATAAGGTAGGCACTTTTTAAACTTAATAAAAACATTTGGATGCCAATAATTGTTTAAGTCATGGCAAACTTATAATTATTCGTTTATATTTATTTTCATTTTTTTACAGTTTATTTTCCCTGATTTTTATAAAAGCTACATATATACTAAAAATATAGGATACACCAATAAATCTTTATACTCGTATAGCATTAAATCAAGAGCCGGTATTCATTGGGGTGGGGGTTTTAATGCAAGGCCTATAGAATCACAAAAGGAGACACACAAAAAGTTATATGAACCCTGAGGGGTAGCTCAACTGGTCTGGTCTTGGGTGTACTCCCAATGGTCACTAGTTCGAATCCCCTCAGGGCCACTTACCCAAGGTAAAGCCTTGTGTCTATCATGGTACACATGCTGGTAGGGTGTTGCGTGTCCCCCTGGGATTAGTCGAGGTGCGCATATCTACGAAACGCTGGCCTGGACACCCAAGGTTATCAAAAAAAAAAAAAAAGTTATATGAATTTTTTATTATCAAATTTGTAAATTCTTTACACAAATTGAAGGTCTCGTGATGTGCATTATTACCTAGGCAACTATATCTATGTTTTTAACAATATTACATATATAACAACAACAAAAACAACAACAATAATGTAGTAGGAATAAAAATTAAAAATTGAAAAAGAGGATGAAGAAGATGTTGTTTGGTTTGTAATATTGTGGAGCACGACGTAAACTACTCTTCTTAATCTACCAAATCAACTTCCAAAGAAGTAAAAAAGTGGATCATTATTCACTAACCCTTTGGTTGCCAAGAAAAAAAAAAAATCCACATGCTTTGAGATATTACAAATTCTCAAAAACCCAAAATAGCATAAAAAAAATTAAAAATTAAAAAAAAAACAACTTTTTGAGTATTATAATCCAAAACTAAATTCAGTTCAATAGATTTGAAGAAAATTTGTACTCTTTTTTTAATTTTTTTTTTTATGAGAGAAGAAAATTTGTCCAATTGTAATAACAAAAGTAGGCTAAAAGCAATAGTTTTAAAAACCAGACCGAACCGGTCGGTTCAACTGATTCAACCGTGAATCAGGAACTATTCAGGTCCAATTTTTCTTAAAGATCGGAAATTAGAAAACATTGAAGAAAAATCAGAAATTGATGGTTCAACCTGCAAAGTCGAAAATCGGGCCAGTTCAACCGATTTTAGACCGATTCGATCAAAATGCCTAAACATTGTAGTTATGGGCAAAGGAAAAGGAGGGTAGCTGAAGGTTTGCAGATGCTGAATCGAAGACATCTTCAAATGGTTGTGCTCTTTGTATTTTGATTTTTGACATCTCACAGATTATATGGCCATATAGAAGGAAAAGACCGTTGTGGTTTGATGATGAAATCTCTCCATTGTTGTCATTGTTTGGACTTGAAATCTCAGCCGTGAGTGGTATTGGTGGGGGTACCGTAAAAGCATAAAGCCATAAACGCAACAATTTTGTAAATGATATCAGATAGCAATTTTGTGTTTTTATTTTTTATTTTTTTTAAGAAGGAAGAATACAAATGGGTGGTGAGGCATTTTTGTTTTTGGCCTTTTTGGCTTTTATACTACTTGGGATCCAGATCCTCTCAATTTCAAATGAAATGGAGAGTCTCCATTTTATGGTCAAGATTGATTTAAATTAGATCAAAAGCTTAGAATGTGCCACCTTATTTACAAGATTGATTTAAATTTTATGGTCAAAATTGATTCAAAATTAGATCAAAGGGAAATGGAGAGCATCCGGATCCTTATAGTTACCAGTTACCAATGCGAATCAATGCAAATGTGCAACGTGATAATGTCTAATGACCACCAGAGATTAAATTCAAGGCTTAAATATACTATTGGTCCCTAAAATTTACTCATTGAGCGTTATTAGTCCCCGAAATTTGAAATGAGCGTTATTAATCCCTGAAGTTTTAAAATTGAGCGTTATTAGTCCCTCTATCTAATTCTGTTAGTTTCTTGTCTACATGGCTAACGGAGAAATGATATGTCATATTTTAAACGACGTGTCAGTTTATTTTTTTAATTAAAAAATTACACATAAGCAAAATACCTTATTGGACTGACCCAGACCCATATCAGAAAAAATACCCGACCAACAAAAGGTTAGTAACTAGATTCACTTGCCCATTAACAAGTAAAAACACCACCTCCATTCCTCTCTTTCCGGTCACCCACTCGCGACGCCTTTGGCCAACCTATAGTTTGTAGATCTGTGATTTGCTTCAATCTTCAAGCTAAAGAGAAATCTCGATAAAAGGAAATTGAAAATTGTACTGGGTTTATTTTTCTTATTCTCTTTCACTCTTTGGGTTTTCTCTTTGATCTGGTTCTTGAAAAACTTCTTGAACTCTGCTCCTTTTATCTACAAACTTCCTTTGCTTTCTTATTATTTTTTCTTTCTTTTTTGGACTTTGTGTGTGGAAGATTGATTTTTTATTTCTGATTTTTTTCTTCTTCTTAAAGTGCCATAGGAATTTTCTGATATTTGGATCTAATGTCTTATTGGGTTTCACTATCTGAGGTTGCGTTGGATTGTAGATTTTGTCTCATTTATGGTCTTTTATATATGTTTCAAATCTACTTGGATTTGGACTTTGCCTTTAGTGAAAAACGGAGACAATGTTGTCTAAAAAAAGAAGCAATAGTTCCCAACTTCAACGACACAGAACAACACGAGAGCAAGGACGAAGAACATGCCATGTTAAGCGTCAACAGCCTCCTTTGGTAGAGGAGGTATGAAGACTATATAGTATAAGGAAAGAAAGAAAAATACCAAGGAGATTTAGCGCTCATTTCAAACTTAACACCCTCCAATCCGGACGTGCCACATCAGCATTTTAAAATTAAAATTTAAACTCTACCACACACAATCAAAACCCCATTTCTCTCTCGTTTTCTTTCTTCTTCTTCTTCACTGATCGAGCTATTGCTTCCCTCTCCCATGGCCGCCACCAGTATCATTCTCTCTCTCAAAAGTCAAAACCTTGTTTCCCTCACAAACCCATTTCTCTCTCTCTCCTCCAAAACCATATTCCCCTCACAAACCTGCTTCTCCTTTTCTTCCCTCTTTTCCTCTCTTAGAAAATATCCTCTGTCTCTCACCCTCTCATTTTCACCCTCCAGATCCGCCTTTGCCACAATTCCAAGATTTTTAGGCACCGATTTTGCTACTTTTGGTTCAAAAGAAAATGCTCCAAAAGAAAATATATAATTTTTTTTAACTCCCTTTCTACCCTTTTGTTCTTCATCCATGTCTTTGTTGTATTCTTGATCCGGGTATTGCTTATTTTCCTTTTTGGAAACTCTAAGGGATAAAAGATTGGAACTTTTTTTTTTTTTTTTTTTTTTGAGAGAAATCTATGGACAATTGTTATTATGCTAAAGTTGGAATTTTTATATTTTTACGGAGGGGGGATTTTTTTTTTGGTAAAGGATGAAGAAAGATTATGGTTGTATTATATATTGTATAACAACAAAGTTTTGGGTGTGAGAGGAGGGTGTGTGAGAGAAAGATGGTTTTGGAGGAGAGAAAAAGATGGGTTTGTGGCGGCCATGGGAGAGGGAAGCAGGAGTTCAATCGGTGAAGAAGAAGAAAGAGAAATGGGGTTTTGATTGTGTGTGGCAGAGTTTAGATTTTAATTTTAAAAATGTTGATGTGGCACGGCCGGATTGGAGGGTGTAAAAGTGGGGTTTTACACCCCATCTGTATTGAATTTAATCTTATGACCACAAGCTCTTTTAAAAAAAATAAAATAAAAATACCACTAGGAAATTTTTATTTTTAGAAAATGATAAAGCCCTAAAAGAGATTTATGGACATTATCTATTACTATTAAGAGGATTATTTCCTCTCATATCCATTTTTAGCAACAGTAAAAAATACTACAAACACTAGACAATAGAGGTGAGTAACACGACCCTAGTTAAGACATGTATAGATTCTTAGAATATATAATAGTGCATAATAGTTTTAATAAAACGTATAATGAAAAAGTTTTATTTTATGCATTTGTATACTACTTGCATTAAAGTTATTGAATATATACTTTTCACAAGTCATATATATAAATTATATATATAGAGAAAGTAATTCAAAGATTAAGCTAGAATTTCAAGCAATCTAACAGTAAAACATGCAAAAAGTGTCTAGAAGATGTCAACATTTTTTTAGGGAGGAGAATAAAAAATAATAATGTTATCTAAATAATCAATAAAAGCCCATAGAATCCTAGTGGATTTTAAAGCAACTTTCAAATTTGATATGAGATTTGTAATTCATCCATTTATAAAGTGTGGATTAAGATCTTTTAGAATTTTCAGGGTAACTCCACCTTAGAGTTTTTAAAATGAATGGATTGGATTTTACAAAGTCATTAATATTTGAAAAGAAGTTGATTATCACTATTTTGGCAACTATTAAAATTAATAATGACATGATAAAATCCAATACATTCATTTCAAAATAGATGGATAGGTTAAATTTCTAAGGTGGAGTTACCCTACACGATGTATAGAACTATAGAAGTTAGAACCTACCCTCCATCTTCGTCCGGCACCACCTGTCCACCCCTCTAATTAATCCCAAGTACAAAAATGATAAAAAGAGTTATGGCATTCACTTTGAAACCTAAAACCGTAAAATAAATGATTAAGGAAAAGCAATTATGAATTCGTGTTTCAAGAAGCAAGTAAACAATAATGAGTAAAGTCCCTAATAAATCAGAATCATAAGTTAGGATATATGGAAAAATTATTCAATAGTCCCCCTCTCACATGAATGGTGGGTCTTACCACGAATTTAATTAGTGGGACCCACCATTCATGTGAGAAGTGGACTACACATGTATTCGTAGTCCTGGACTACTGAATAATCACTCGGATATATGTTGTCGAAACACTTGGATATTCAATTTTCATCCTATACCTGAAAACCGAAAAGGAAAATTAATTATTAGAATCTAATCATTCAAACCCAACAAAGACAATATTAATTGATTTAGACTGTGTTGCTTAAGCTAGACTCAAATTTTATATACTGACTGAATAAAAAATCAAAGCCCCTGTGTTTGTTTTCGCAACCTCACATTTTTTGTAATTAAAGTACAGCTATACTTACATTTTACGTAGCTAATAATTTTAGGGATAATTTTTATGGATTATTTTCCCGAAAACCAAACTGAGCAAAAAGAAAGAAACTTTAGTTCAATCAATGAGAGAGAGAGAGAGAGAGAGAGAGAGAGAGAGAGAGAGAGAGAGAGAGAGAGAGAGAGAGAGAGAGAGAGAGAGAGAGAGAGAGAGAGAGAGAGAGAGAGAGAGAGAGAGAGAGAGAGAGAGAGAGAGAGAGAGACTGTGTTTTCTCATCTTATGCAAATGCAATCTCTTTGTTATTTTCAGGGGCAGAGACAGGGAGTGCAGGGGAAGAGGTCCCCTAACATTTTGCATTTTCCTATTTGTTTATTAAAAAATAACATAAATTAAAAGAAAATTCCTTATGGGCTCCCTCTAGAATTTTTTTTATGGGAAAACTATTCATAATTGATGCATATTTTAAGGAAAAAAAATTATCAAAATGGGATGATTCATATTTTAAGAGAAAAATATGTAAGATTAAAAGATTAATGCTTAATCCTCTATCCTAAATATTAAAACTTTAAAAATTAAACCCCTAAAAACTTCAAACCATTTTATGTGCGCGCCTGTGGCCGTGAGAGAAATGGAATTTTACAAGTCAAGTCCTTGGGGCCCTTGTGGGTCGGGTCAGAAACTCAGAACACGTGGCAAACTTAAAAACAATATTAATTGGACTTTTGCTGCGTGTTTGGTACACGCAACTCAATCCGTGATTCTGGATTCAAATCCAGAAAATCATGGGTCCCACAGTAAAAAATCTTGTTTGGTACACAAGATTTGAATGAGGATTTAAATCCCAACTTGAATTTTTTGTGGGTCCCATAGCAAATTTGAGTTCACCCCTTCACCTGTTTTTGAATCCAATCCGGATTCAAATCCAGACTCAATTTTTTTGTGGGTCCCAGTTTATTACCGTTGCTGGGCCCACCTTATTCTTTTCTCCCGTTTTCTCTCTCTCTCCTCCTTAAGCTTTTCTGCTTTTCTCTCTCTCTTGCTCTCGGCCATTACAGAATAGCCAACCATTCCGTTCAACAAACTTATCACCCACACATCAAAACCCACAGCCACCGTGACTCAAACATCAGTCCCTGGCATCAACAATCCAAACCCAGAAAAAAAAAAAAAAAAATAGATCCACCCACTTCAACCAAACCCACTCACCTCTAGCAAACCCAATTGCAACACAAGCCAACCAGCCTCCACGTCGCCAGAACGAGCTCACGCCGTGACCATTCCAGCGCCGATCGCAACCCACATGTCGCCGAAAACTTCCCTCTCGCAACCCCTTGCACAACCAACCTCAACCTCCACCATGGCAACACCGAAAATAATATGAGCTTGTGTTTTAGAGGAAGAAGAGAGAAAAGAAAAAGAGAATAGAACTGAGAGGAAGAGTCAGTGAAAAAATAAAGATGAGAGAAAAAAAAAAAAAAAAAAAAAAAGAGTAAAAACGTGCAGGAACGTTCAGGAAGTAAGAAGAAGAAAGGAAGAAAAAAGAAGAAGAGAGAAATGGGGCAGGGGATGTATGTCTGGTGGGGGGAAAAGTAAAAGAAAAGGGGGGTGGGGGGGTTACGTGGATGGTGGGGAAAAAACAAAGAAAGAAAAAATAAAAAATAAATAAAATAAGAAGTGGTGTACGTGGGTGATGATGAAAAAAGGAAAGAAAAAAAGAAAAAAAAATAATAATTTAATGATAAAATCTAAATCTAAAAACCAAAACTATGTACCAAACACAATTTTTTTTTTAAATTGTGATTTCAGTTGTGAAACCAAAACTATGTACCAAACAGAATTTTTTTTACAATCTTGAATTCAAATCAGGATTAAAGTTCCAACTTCAATAAAGTAAAAAGTCACGAAACCAAAACAAAAAACGAAAACACGTACCAAACAGACCCTTGGATTTTGAGGAGAAATCAATTCATTGTTTTCTTCACCCGCTGAAATAATAAATAAATCCTGAAATCTTGTGTAAAATTTTATTTTTTTCACTTTGTGTCTTTGTGTTTGACTTTGTTCTTGCTACATTTGATCTGGTTTCTGTATAATGGCCATTATTATTCACATCTCTCTCAATCCCTTAAATAAAAGCTTTACGCGCAACGGCATAAGGACTGAGGAGTAAGGAGTAAAGGCCTAAGGGTGAGTAATACAAAAAAGAGTGAAGAAAGTCTAATTGTAAACGGGAGAATCCGCGGTCATTTTTATAAAGTATGGCAATCCAATATTTTGTCCATATTATATATTAAAAGCCAATATTTAATTAAAGCTTTTATCTATTATATGTTAAAAGCCACTATTGGAGAACTTGTATATTGTAATTATTACTTCAATTTCCTTCTAATGTTTAAAGCTTTTATCTTTGTACTGGTGCTATTCTTTCTCTTGTGTTATGCGTTTTGTCCATCTCTCATACAATTGCTCATAACAAAACAGTGTCATTTGTGTGTAGTAGGCGCCAATCAATTTTTTTCTCCCATCATATATAGCTGCTTTGTCAATAGTTTCTAAGAGATGTGGACAAACCAACAAAGTAAAAAAAATAAAAAGTTTAACTTGTCAATAGTTTTATTTTTATTTTTTTTGTTAGCTTTCCCACAATCGTATAGAAGCAACACGATTACAATTAGAAATGCGTAGTTACTGTTAATCTCCAACTTGGGCGAGAAGTTTAAGGGTTGTTAAATATAACTTTATTTCATAACATGTGAATTTAGGATAATAATTCTCTCCATTTAAAAAAAAAAAAATCGATAAAGATCATTGCAGATTGAAAATTTAAATTTTGTAAATTTAAAATATATACGCACACATATATATAAACTTTGTAACTATTAATTGTCATATCTTATTTGGTGTGATGAAATTTTGAATAATATAGCCTTAATCTAGGTAATAGTTTAAACTTCAAACTTTAAATTTATTAAAATTACATTTGAAGTTGAATACGAGAACACTTCGGGCCAACAAATAAATAGACTGAAGACCACCATCTTCTTCAATAAATCCACTCCACAATTAGCCCAAGCAACCATCCTCGACATGTTAGGATTTCTAGCAATAAAACAATATGAGAGATACTTAGGGCTCCCTTCCTTCGTAGGCAGAGCTAAATACTAAAGTTTCGCACAAATCAAAGATAGAGTTTGGAGCAAACTTAAGGTTGGAACGAGAAATTAATTTCCCAGGCAAGAATGGAGGTTCTTATTAAATCCATGGCCCAAGCAATCCTCACATACACCATGAGTTGCTTCTATCTCCCAGCTTGACTGATTAAGGAGATTGAAGTATTGATCCGAAGATTTTGGTGGGGTTAAGGTGGTAAAAGAGGCAAGATGCACTGGTTGTCATGGAGCACCCTGTGCAAATCAAAGATTAACGGTGGTTTGGATCTCAGGGACTTAGGAATGTTCAATGAAGCTCTACTAGCAAAACAGGTTTGACACCTTATGCATAACACTTCCTCACTTTTTTACAGGGTGTTCAAATCAAGATACTTCCCACATTGTTCTATATTGGAAGCTAAACCAAATGCAAGAGGATCCTTCGCATGGAAGAGCATCTTGGGGGCAAAACAACTCATTAACAAGGGGTTGATTTGGAGAGGGGGGTCGGGCTCAAAGATAAGCATATGGGATGAAAAATGGATGCCAACCCGACATTACCATTCCATCAATTCTCCACGTCCACCTAACTCATCTTTGAATCATGTGATGCAACTCATTGATGTGCAATCCAATACATGGAAGGAAGGGATCATAAAAATCACTTTTCTTCCACATGAAGCCGAAGCAATTTTAGGAATCCCTCTCAGTTCTAAGCATCTAAGTGATACTATTATTTGGGGTGAAACAAAGAACAAAGTATATGCAGTTTGAAGCGGATATCATTTACTCTTGAATGAAAGCTATCAAGACAGCCCAGGCTCCTTGGATACATCCTTTGCAGCACAGGTTTGGAATACAATATGGTCCTTGCGGATCCCAGCAAAAGTTCGTCACTTTCTGTGGCGTGCCTGCCACGAATCTCTCCCAACTCATAAAAATCTTCACCATCGACATGTCATTGATGATCCCCAATGCTCTAGCTGTAATGATATGAATGAGAGTGCAATACATGCTCTGTAGCAATGTAAATCACTTGATAGGGTATGGCATGCAGTGCCATGGGGTAGCAGTGTGAAAGATAACCAATACTTAAATTTTATGGAGCTGTTCCACCATTGCAATTCGTCCCTTTCTCTCTCTCTCTCTCTCTCTCTCTGTGATATTCAACTCTTTGCAGTAACTACTTGGTCCATCTGGTATAGACGGAACTGCCAAAGGCTAAACCAACCAACCGAACCAATTAACCAGCTCTTGCCCCGAGCACAACAGTTACTCTCGGATTTTTTGGTAGCATAGGAGAGCGCCAATCATCCCACAGGGCAGCTGGATCCTCAAACAAAAGTCTCTTGGAAGCCACCACAAATAGGGAGGTATAAGGCAAACTATGATGGAGCATTTTTCGAAGAAACAAATGAAGCAGGTGTTGGAGTCATCATTCGTAATCACAAGGTTGAAGTTATGGCGTCCTTATGTCAAAGAATTCATTTTCCCCATTCGGTAGAAGCCATGGAAGCGTATGTAGCAAGAAGTGCAATCCAATTGACGAGCGATCTGGGTCTCAAGGAAGTCGATATTGAGGGAGACTCCCAAACCATAGTGAATGCACTGCTCAATTCTGAACCTTGATGTATTCTCTACGGACACTTGGTTAATGACACAAAGCTTATAGCCCAATCTGGTCTTTCTGTTAAATTTTTACATGTAAAACGTAATGGCAATATAGTTGCCCACTCGCTTATCAAAAGAGTTAGATCTAGTCTACCTTTTGAAGTTTGGATGGAGTCCGTTCCAATCCTTTGTACTGATTTTCCCAATCAATTGATCTATTAATCTTTCTTCTAAAAAAGAAAAAAGAAAAAGAAAAAAGTGCATTTGAAGTTTTGAACCCTTTTAAATGAAGCCTATCTAGACATCCTGCTTAACCCCACCCTTTTGAACGAAGTATGGGATGAGAAAATACAGGCCAGCCCAATCCAGCCCAGTCAAGCCCAGCCCAGACCTCTACGTCGGTTACAGAGTTTTAATCCAACGGTAAGCATTTCCATATATAAATACAGCCCAAGCAATATAGCTCACACTTTTACTTTACTTTTGATTATTTCGCGCTCTTTCTCTCTCTCTGTCTCTGTGGTATTCAATGGCCTCGACAAAGAAACACAAAATTCTTGAACAAGGCAAACACGAAGCAAACAAAGCAAAGGTTGATGAAGTAACAGAGTCTTCGGAATCAAAGCCAACAAAGCGCGTGGTGCTCAACCCAGCTGACTGCAACTTAGGTATTTCTTCTTTGATTCTTTCTAAGTATTTGCCATTTCTTTATACTATTGTATCTGTAACTCCATTTTGTTCAATACGGTTTAATTCTTGCACACCAAACAATGTAAAGGACTGAATGTAATTTAAAGAAAACCGAAAGGGTCAAAGCCTGTTAATTTCTTTGAAATAAAGAATAAGGTTGAATAATTATAATTATAATTGATAATTTCTTATTGTGTTTGTACCTATATGTATGTATTTGCATGGATAGACCGAAAATCTAAACTAGTGCATTCTAGATTTCAATATCGAAGGCGATGGTCTTCAAGGATCGGCACTTTATGAGGAGGGGTTTGCTTATTGCTGGTCCGTTGCTCGTGCCAATGTTGGAATAACTGGAGGGAAATACTGTTTCGGTAGCAAAATCATTTCACTGGAGCCCGTCAATATGGAGGAAACTGACCGTGATTGCATTGTTGCCATTTCTAGAGGAGACAATAATGTGGGGAGCCTGGGGAAAACTGATCACAGCATCGGGTTTGGGGGCATGGGAATATTATCTGTTGTAGGGGAATTTTTTAATTTTGGTGAAAAGTTTGGGATTGGGGATACAATTGTTTGTGCTGTAAATCTTGAAGATAAATCATTGGCTTGCATTGGTTTCTATAAGAATGGTAAATGGATGGGTACTAGAAATCTAGTTGATGTTCGTTCTAGTGCTCTAGGTGTGGTGGACTCTACAACAAGAATGCTACAATGTGAATCGGCACTTTTTCCCCGTGTTTTGTTGAAGAACGTTGTAGTTCAGTGTTGAAGAGGGACTTGTTCTTGAGGAATGTCACAAACCTTGGGCTTCTGCTCTTGAGGATGGAAATGCAATGATGGGCCCCACTTTATCTAACTGAAAGGATTGTGAACTGATGATGATGGTTGGATTACCTGCTTCAGGCAAGACTACTTGGGCAGAAAAATGTGTGAAGGAGCACCCTGAGAAGCGTCACGTTTTGCTTGGGATAAACCTTGTTTTAAATCAAATGAAGGTCTGTTTTTTTTTTTGTCTCCTTTTTCAATGGCTTTGGCTAGATGTTCTAATGGTGCCATTTATTTTGCTGCTCAATATTCTCGTATCTTGTGGCCTTGTACAGGTGCCAGAATTAAAGCATCTGCACAATTGTAATGAATGATTTCATCGCCTAAATGATCTAGTAATTGGGATTTTATAAATCCTTTTATCTCGGGCAGCCAAAACACCTCGCAACTACATAATTGATATGACAAATGTCTACAAGAATACACGTCAATGTAATCTGAAACCATTTATATACTTTCGGAAGGTAACTACAATACCATTATATATTTATCTGATGGAATTTTTTTCTCTAATTGAAGGATTTTTTTTTTAATGTTTATTTAACATATATGAATATCTTTCTTTTCTTTTCCCCCCTTCAGATTGCCGTTGTGGTGTTTCCAAGGTGTGAAGAGCTTAAGTCTCGTTCTGATAAAAGATTCAAAGAAATGGGAACGAAGGTACCAGCTGATGAAGTATATAAAATGTTAGGTATCTTACTATTTTAGCTTACTTGAATCTTTATATAGTTATTTTGCTGCAATTTTGGTTGACCAATTGGTTTGGTTATTACCCTCCTTATAATTTGCGGTTTTATGTTGCCCTGCATAATGTGTTTTGGCAGCTAATTATGTTTTGCCCGGGAGCAAGGATATGCCTGGTTCAGATGAGTATTTTGATCATGCAATTAGCTACCAACTTGAATATACATTATGTTTCTGTTCATTGTAATGTGGCGAATGCTTTGGTCTCTTTTATAAGGTTATCTTCGTGGAACTCAATCGAGCAGAGTCGAAAAGACATTTGGATGAGATGAGACATGATCTTGCATCAGCACCCAATTTGAACTCAAATAACTCTTCACCTTATTCTCTGGAAGGTTCTATCCAGTCATGTACTGGGTTTACGCCACAATATCAAGGAGGTTTGGCAGGTTTTGTCTGATCACCTTGTAAAAGTAAGCCATATTTTGATATTTTATGTGGATAGGATACTGATGATGTTTCACTCAATCTAGTCACTGGAGGACATTGGCAAAGCTCTTATCCACCTCCTCCTCTGTCTAATTATCAGGGCCCAACCAAGTGAGTTGAAGTTGTTCACTTATCTTTTGTGTGTTTGTAACCGTGCTCCATGGTTTTACATCTCTTTATTCAATATAAATTTCAATGAAAAGACATCCCTTGAATCAGTAAAGTGATATAATGAATTTGCTTAAATTTATAGGCAAATGCAAGATATCAAGGAGCTGGACTATATGGATGTACAGGATCGTATGCTGAAGTGAATAATGCCATTCCTGGCGCTGCCACTGACCCCTACAGGAGTAGTATGGTTTGAACCCACTCCATTTGTAAGTGCAAGTACCTCGCCATTCTCACACAGCAGTCATGGTCTGCAGGCACCAAGAGCACCTATGGTTCCGACAGTAGTAGTATGGTTGCACCCCCTCCATTTGCAAGTATGTTGACATTCTCACGCAGCAGTCATTGGAAGATATACAGGCATACAACCACCATTGGAGGTCCTGAAGCTCATCTTGTCTGTCTATTGGTTGCACCCCCTCTTAATTCATTGTTTGCTATATACATGCGTATACTTGTCTATGTCTATGTTGGGTGTATGTGTGTGCACATGCGAGCGTGTGTGAGAGAGAGAGAGATTTAAATGTTATTTTTCAGCCACATTATTGCTTCTGCCTTTCAGGTTCACCTTATGGAACTCCAAGTCCAAGACCTCCATATGGAAGTATTCCAACTGATATGCAGTATTCTGGAGGATATGCCCCTCCTCATCCAAGATAATACTAGCTTAGAGTGTGGATTTGCTGGCTCTTCCTTAAAGACATGATGTTGGGGTCATCCATCGAAGGTGGATGAATACTTGAATAGATATGTTAGTTTTGTGGCATGGCCAAATCTAACACGGCCTTTATCACTAACTACAACTGAAGGCATGCCTTTTGAGGATGATTGGTACATACTAGCATGACATTTTTTTCTTCATTTTTTTTTCTTGGATGTATAGCATTTAGAAGATTTAATTGAAAATCAATAATTAATCCGGGGAGTGATGGCCACTTTGAATTTCTGGTTCCCATCTTGATTTGCTGTGTTCTTTACTTTTGCATTCAGATGGTGTGATGACAGTCGCTATGGTTTGGCATATTATATGACAGCTTTAGATAAATTTAGGTCCTATATGGTAGCTTGTCTACAACTTTTTGGACTGCAGATTATCTACATGGATTGTGTCATCCCCTTTCATTATTAATAAAACATTATAAGGATCTATGGTTATCTAGTGCTTGCCATAAAGTATTTGACCAACGCTTTCGAGAACAAAGCTAGTACCATGCATTTTCTTTTAGCTAAGCCTTTTTATTGACTAGCTTTTCAACAAAATACCTTTCTAAGCTCCGTTACACACATGAAGCATGTGGCAAAACAAAATGTCATACCAAACGTCCATTGTAGCTTATGTGTTATGCACATAAATTGTTTTTAAAAAATAAAAATAAAATTAGGCTTATGTGTTATGCACTTTAGGCTTCCTTCGATTATTTGTATACATTTGAGTTATATCCAGAACATGGACCATAGATTGAAAAGCAACCTCCCTTGGTACTTGATTAAGGTCAATCTGAGACTAATTCTTTTCCTCTTCCACTACTTTACACCTTTCTTGTCTCTAATGGGTTTCATTTCTCACTCACAATCTTCTCCTAAAATCACAGTTTTCTGAGAAAGTCCTTTATAAAGTTATAATACCCAATTCCATTTTGAGTTTTTCCTCTTCCACTACTCACACACTCAATAATGGGTTTCTTTTTTTCACTCACAATTTTCTCTTGAAACCATGATTTTATGAGAAAGCTTTCTTTTTCATGGAAGGAAATTCAAATCCAAACTTAAGTAATTGAATAATATTCTTCTTCTGCCTTTGTTTTTTACTGTAACCATAAGCTTTCCCGTGGAATTGTTTTCCAACTTATTATCATTAATCTCTTCAAGTCCTCTTTTCTCAAGCATTTTCAGTTTTTACACTCTGATTCTCCTCTATTTCTCGCCTGTACTTATTATAACTGAAATTCTCTTTTTCACTCTACTCCGACTCGGTGCAACTCAGAGACGTGGCGTGGCCAAACAGACCCAAAAGAAGCAAAGAAACAAGGAAAGCAAAAGCAAAAGCAAAATTGGTGAGCCAGAAAAAACGGACCTTTTAGAAGAAGTTAGCAAATGGGTCATTTGTCAATCCGAAACGGGTTGTTGCTTCCATTTTTTGAAAAAAAAGAAGAAGAAGAAGAAGAAGAAGAAGATAGGAATTTTTGAAAAATTGAAGCTTTTTCAATTGCTTCCATTTTTTTTTTTAATTTTATTTTATTAACTTTGCTAATGGAAACCATGAACACTGTACAGTCTTTTTTTTTTTTTCTTGAGATAGAAATCTACACTACACACACGCACACACTATTTGGGGAGGGCAGAAGGGATTCGAACCTCTGTCAAATGGGGGGAAGGATTTTTCTTGCACCATTAGGCTAAATGCCTAGTGGGCAACACTGTATAGTCTTCAAAGTGTGCATGTTTCTAATGGTTCCAAAAAAGGGTTTAAATGCTTCGAATGGTGATGGTTTTTTGGCATACCTTTGTGATTGAAGTTCGACAAATCCTCTTCAAATCTGTTAAACTGAAATAGTTTTGGATTATAATACTCAAAAGGTTTATTTATTTATTTATTTTTTTAGTTTCAGTTTTATGTTATTTTGAGTCGTTGGGAATGGAAAGGAAAAATTTGTAATATTTCAGAGTAAAAGGTTTCCCTTATTTGTTTGAAGTAGGAGGCCCTAAAGGACCATCACACAGAGCATGATTTACCAATCCATGCAGCTACCTATGTATAGAAGTTGTTCTCCAATTGTTGATTTAGCTATCTGCCAGCAAAGCAGCCAATAAAGAGTTGACACGTCTAAATAAGGAGAAATGCATATATCATTTCTTTGAAGTATGAGATCATAGGGGAACTATCACATGGTGCGTGACTTACCAACCTAGCAACCTATGAATATGAATCGTTCTCCAACTATTGATTTAGCCATTTGAAAGCAAAGCAACCAATAAATAATTGACATGTGTGAATATAAAATTGTTGAAGTTGTAGATCATCCATGAAATTGACGTGTAACATTATATATACAATTATAATCTTTGCATGTAAAGATTGTGGTAAATAGTAAACAATGTAATAATAAAGGTACTTAAAGCTTTGGTGATAATGTCGTATGATAGGCTTTGTAATAAAACTAGCAAGCTTTGTTAGCTCAAGAAATCAGAATATTCATGGATTTAGTCACATTTACTTCAATCCTTCTTTTTGTAGCTCTCATCGCCAAGATCATATACCAGTGGCATAACGGAAGGTACCTACAGAATAAAACAAAAAGGCTTCCTCCAGGCCCACCAAGATGGCCCATATTTGGTAACCTTCTCCAATTGGGCAAACTCCCTCATAGGGACCTAGCCTCTCTATGTGACAAACATGGACCCTTGGTGTACCTTCGCTTGGGTAGTGTTGATGCAATCACCACCAATGACCCTGATATCATACGTGAAATTCTAGTTCGTCAAGATGATGTCTTTGCATCCAGACCACGGACTCTTGCTGCCATTCATTTAGCCTATGGGTGTGGGGATGTGGCATTGGCTCCATTGGGCCCAAATTGGAAGCGAATGAGGAGAATTTGCATGGAGCACTTATTAACAACAAAGCGGCTCGAATCATTTGCTAAGCACCGTGCTGAGGAAGCCCAACATCTAGTGCGGGATGTTTCGGCTCGGGCCCAAACTGGAAAGGCTGTGAATTTAAGGGAAGTGTTGGGTGCATTCTCGATGAACAATGTGACTAGGATGTTGCTAGGGAAGCAATATTTTGGGGCTGAATCAGCAGGCCCACAAGAGGCTATGGAGTTCATGCATATAACACATGAGTTGTTTAGGCTATTGGGGTTGATATATTTGGGTGATTACCTACCATTTTGGAGGTGGGTGGACCCCTATGGATGTGAGAAGAAAATGAGGGAAGTGGAGAAGCGGGTTGATAATTTCCACACGAAAATTATTGAAGAACATAGGAAAGCAAGGGAGAGAAAGAGAGAGGGAGTTATAGATGACAATGATGGAGAATTGGATTTTGTTGATGTCCTACTATCTTTGCCTGGTGAAGATGGAAAACAACACATGGATGACATACAAATTAAAGCTCTAATTCAGGTGAAATATTTCATAAAATATCATTGCAGTATTCCATGTTACTTTGCTTCTTTCAATTTTCCAACATTCTTAATTTGGTATTTTGGATCTAATATCATGCCTGTTAGTAGTGGATAAGATCATATATTATTGTTAACTTAGTTGATGAGTACTCTATGTCAAGACACACTAATAAACAAATAAGATTGTTTTTTTTTTGAGAATAACAAATAAGATTGTTTCACAATCGAATTATATAGCATTGTGTTTGTGACAAAGAAACACCAACCAAGTGTCATAAGTTAATAGCAAACGTTAGCTTAAGTCATAATTAAGTCCAAAATCCAACCCAAATGGGATGGAAAAGATTAGACTATACGTGATGAATGCATATCCAAGATTGGAAAGACATGAAACCATCGCCATCAATATCTTCTTTATAATCTCACCCCACTAGAGAGCGTTTTCTTACATCTACATCCATTACTTTTATTAGAACTTCCTACATATAAGTACAAGTAAAAAAAATTGACTTGCAACTGTAGTGCCACTCAACCAAAGCTTGATTAATACAGAGGAATTAATACAAATTCAAAATTATACTCAATTCCAAATTAGCACCCTAACTTCATAATAAATGTTGGTAATATATGAAATTAGATGATTCTCATATATGGAAAAGGCTTCAATCCACTACTAGATTGAATATGATTATGACACATATTCAAAGATAGATAAGTGTACGCATCATATTCAGTTCAATACATTGGAACACTGAACCTAAACCGTATCCCTTATATATATATATATATATATATATATATTTATATGTTCACTCACCAAATTTTTGGTTTATATATAGGACATGATAGCTGCTGCCACAGACACTTCAGCTGTGACCAACGAATGGGCAATGACTGAGGTGATCAGGCATCCACGTGTCCTTTGTAGGATTCAAGAAGAGCTTGATTTCGTTGTGGGGCCCAACCGAATGGTCTCGGAATCTGATCTTCCACACCTAAACTACTTACGCTGCGTGGTACGTGAAACATTTCGTATGCACCCAGCTGGGCCTTTTCTTATCCCACACGAAACGGTGAGCGCCACCACCATAAATGACTATTACATCCCTGCGAAGACACGTGTCTTCATCAATACACATGGACTGGGCCGAAACACCAAGATTTGGGACGATGTGGAAGATTTTCGACCTGAGAGGCATTGGCTAACCGATGGGAGCCGAGTTGAGATTAGCCATGGAGTCGATTTCAAGATATTGCCATTTAGTGCTGGGAAAAGAAAGTGTCCTGGCGCGCCACTTGGGGTGACTTTGGTATTGATGGCTTTGGCTCGACTTTTCCATTGCTTTGATTGGGCCCCCTTGAAAGGTTTGAAGCCCGAAGATATAGATACAAGTGAGGTGTATGGGATGACTATGCCCAAGGTGGAGCCCTTGATGGCCATGGCTAGACCACGCTTGCCAGACCATATGTATCTTTGATTAATCATGAGATGACTATGTCCATTGATAACATAAAGCCCTTGAAATATTTTCAACTAGTCGCAAACTTGTGCGATGCACAGGAAAATTATTGAAAATAAAATCTAAATTAATTTTGATTCCTTTTTTTTTTTTTTTTTTTGTAGTTCAAAATGTTGTAGGCAAGATCGATAAAGAAACTTTACGAATCGGATTTAGGATAGATCCTACTTTTTGGTTTAAAAAAATAACTAAGAAAGTATTTATCATAGGATAATTAAAATTTAATATAATGTAATTTTTCTTTTGGCATAAGTTGAATATAGTCTAATTTTTATAAAACATGATTCATGTTTATATTTACCATATAGATCATGTTTCTATCCAAAAATAAAATAAATGATACTTAAAATAAAAAGAAAGACAAATAAATACATGAGCACATGATCAAACCTAAATAATTTTCATAACTCATTTCAAGCTCATATGGTTTCATTATAACAAATCCATCCATCTTGCTCTATTGCCAACAACAAAATTAAATGAAATATATAAGAAAAAAAGGAACTCTAAAGATCTTGATGAAAATTGATAATTATGATTATTATTAAAAGATATTTATATTGTGTTTATATATGGAATATATGTTAGTATTAGACATTAATTATGATTGTGTTTTATATATGGAATAATATATTCTTATATTAAAGAAAATATGATGTGTCAAAATCCTAATGGAAGGTTTAATAATAGAATAAAATTTAAATTCAATTAGAAAATATATATTAAAATAATGAGGTGTAAAATTGTGAGATTTAAAAAACTTATGTGGCGCAACATGATGAGGTCAACCAAAAGTCAAAAAGCTTCGGTTTTACATTATAGTATAGATTTTTTTTTTTTTTTTTCATGACAAAAAATTCAATTTTTATTTATTTTTGTTGATTTAGCATTTTATATGTACGCACATCCCTAATCTAACACTTCCATAATTTTTAGTCCCTTGTCTACAATTTTAACATCACACATAATTTTGGGAAACTGTTATTCACAACTATGTAGAATGTCCACAATTTCTGGACATTTGCTCTCTAGAATTCCTTTAAGTAAACATTGAGATTGTAACATTGCATGTAATCACTAGTCATATAGACCCATGGTTTTTACCATAATATGAAGGCAATGCTTGATATAAAGGTTATAGGAATATAAGATGAGATCAAGACAGTGCACTTTCATGAACAAATGAAGCAGTCACACTAGCTAACACCTATTGAGGCTAAAGTGAAAATTATGAACCATGTCAACGAGTTTAGCCACTGGCTCAGGCATACAGTTTTGTTCAATCGAAGTTTTTTTCACGAGGTTGTGGGTTATTATACAAACATGTCAAGATGGTCGTTTGGGCATATGTATATGTATAATCCTAACACAAGTCCGTCCCAAAGATTAAACTTCAGTTGTGCTGGAAGAAGCTAATTCTGTTGTTGTTGGCGTATAAATATCTTAGGAAATTTTATTTAGAGCTGGATGGGAGGACCTAACACTAACACGTAGGTTTGAGTTTGACATCCAAGGCCCCAAACCATGTGACAAGTTTCTAAAAAGTTTATGTTCTTCGTCTACCTTTATGGCTGTGAGCACGAGTTTGATGGCCAAGATTCGTTGTCTGCCACCATTAACAATGACTTATCTTTAAAACATGGCTTCCCCATGACAAGCAGCTCATATGTCTTATCTTTCCATACTAGAAGAACTAAGAAGCCTTCCGCTTCAATCAAACTAAAAAGAGTTGGTCCATTGCTAATTATTTTTTGTGATTTTCTAACTTAGATATTGTTTGTGTTGAGGCTGGATACTTGTGAATATGTAAAACAAAAGAGGAATTTGTTTCTCTCTTTTTTGGGACTCAAAACTCATTCAAATTATTTATCTTATCAAGAACAAAATTTTCAGCTTTAACCCATACACGTATAAAAGCTTAGAATGAATTCATTGTTCTTTCATATCCAATCATAACTCTTTATGATTTACTTGAAAGTGAAGCTAGGATTTAGTGGTAGACCCAAAGTTCCAAGTTATTATGGTAGAGAGAGAGCTGCTCAACGCTTTCGAGAACAAAGCTAATACTTTGCATTTTCTTTTAGCTCAACCTTTTTATTGACTAGCTTTTCAACGAAATACGTTTCTGAGCATGCCCATTACATATACGGAGCATGTAGCAAAACAAAATGTCATACCAAACGTCCAATAGTAGCTTTTGTACAATGCACTTAATTTAGGCTTTTTTTTTTTTTTTTTTTTTTTTTTTTAATTTACTAAAAGAAAAAAAAAAAAAAAAGTAGCTTATGTGTTATGCACTAAGGCTTCCTTCGATGATTTGTGTAAATGTTATATCTAGACTATGGACCATAGTCTAAATTTATTCTCATAAGACATGAGAATGCTTTTAATTTTGTGAACAATAAATTATATATAAGACGATGACTTTTTATTTTTTTAACGTGATTATCCAAAACTCGAGCACCCGACTAATCACTCGCATGTGACTGTGAGTTCTCCCAAAACTCTAGAAATTTTAAGTAGGGCGATGACATGTGAATTCGTAGTTTCGTAGGTCCACCAAACCAAACCCTACATGGACCAGCATTACTTCATAAACTTTGGCCTACATAAATGATCGACGTTTTAAGTTATTTCAACATCAAAGTGTCCGAGAGATACACCTAATTAAGTGGGCTTGCAACCACACTGATGTGGTCCATGTATAGACATTTGCAGTTAGACTTAGACGTGTGCTGAGGGGATTGCTCCCAATAGCCAAATTAAGGCGTTGATAGGGTTACTTTTCCTTTCTTTGCACAATTCTTTCTTCCAATCACTTGTAATAATGCTTCACAGCTTGATCGCACACGTAGTTCGTCCTTATGTGCATGTTTCAACCTTATCTTTTCTTATCTTTTTCATTCTTAACAAATTCGATACGTTTATGCATGCACTTAGAAATCTTAATTTACAAAATAAAACTGAAGAATGAAGATTGAAGATTGAATTAATTAAAGGTGCGCTTATATATATATATATACATATATGATATCACTGAATCTCTAAGTTGGAAAGTATCTCGGTCTTAGTTGAATCTTTAACAATCTCACTTAAACCATGCTATAAATAATAATCGCTTAGTACTATGATACACTAGATGTCCAATCCTAATAATTATGTTATAATCGAATGTGGCATTCCGATTGAAGTAATATAATATAATATAATATATATTTTTTGTGTTAATGTGTGTGTCCAGATATCTGCTAGTACTTAATAATTCCCTAAATGTGTAATTCTCTCTTATTATTAGGTTGAAGGACTTGCGAAAAATTATACATGATATGGACAGTAGAAAAATCAAATCACTGAAAGGATATAAATGTCATGTAGTCTATCTATGAAGAGTGACGTTTTCGTTTTTTGTGAAAATGGAAATTCACGAGTGAGATTAGATTTTGAAGCAAGCCGTTTTTTGGGGGGCCTTTAGTGGTCCACCTCACGACAAATTCAAGCGACTTAATTTGGAAAATGATATTAAATTTTTTGAGAAATTATTTATTTTTTGTGTTGTATTGTATATGTAGCCATCCCATCTAGGGATGGCAATGGGGCGGTATGGGTCGGGTTTCGCCCCGCCCCGCCCCGACTCGTTAAAAAAACCCGTTAAAAAATCCGTTTATCGCCCCGCCCCTTTTGTTTCAACGGGTACCTGTTTAACCCGATCCGACGGGTACCTGACCCGACTTGACACATCCACGGTTACGGCATGAACATCAAGATCGCGCGGACGACACAAGTCTCCGCCTCCGAGTGCCACCTCCACGACCAAATCAACGCAATCATCACAATTTTCTTTGAAGTTAATCAAACCAAATAAATAAAAGTTGAAAAAATAGAAGGAACAAAACCTCGCCGGCGGCAACATTTGAAAACCACCCAATCAGCCACCCACACCCACACTAACCCTCCACCTCCAACCGCCACCCACACCAATCGGCAACCCACATCATCCACCCACAATCAAACCCAATCAAAACCCACATCCACCAAGAAATCGGTCCCCGATTCTCACCCAAAAAACCCACAACCACAAACACCAAGCCACCAAATCAACGACGATCGAAACTCGCTCCACCTCAGAGACTGACTCACTCGCGAATCGGAACTCGTCCTCCTCAAAATCCGAAACGCTCGACCTCGCCGCTGAAGATCTCGATGAGCTGAGGTCCACAATTTTCAGGTTTTTTTTTAAAAAAAGAATAGTTTGGGTCAGATTCGGGTTTTTTAATAAAACCCGACCCGATTAAAAACCCGTTTCAGTTTAAAAACCCGACCCAATACCTTATTATATAAACGGGTCGGGGCGGGTCGGGTTTTTTGGGACGGGGCGGGTTGGGTACCCGCGGGTCGCGGGTTTATTGCCATCCCTAATCCCAACCAATACAAATAAGTAATTTCATATTGAATTTTAATTTTAAGAAAATACATAGTCATCCAAACTCACTATAGTTTATTTGTATTGGTTTGTAAAACTACGTGTAAATGCAATTGGAGGAATGAATAATTTCTAAAAAATTTTAGTCGTAATTTCATGTAACAATAAGCCACCAAACAGTAACTAATAAGTAATAACAACTTTAAATGACAATTTATGGAAACAGATGATAAGAGAAGTTAAACCTAATTTATAGTTCACAGTCATACATGAACATTCAATGGGCTAATTAAAAGAAGAAAAAAAGAAAGAAGCGTACTTACATTCCAATATTCCATGATACAATTAATCATACAAATTAGAAACCCGCCCTAATTTTATTGCTAGTTTTCCAACTTTAATAACAAAATATAGTTTTACTTATCAAGAAAAAAAAAAAAAAAAAGTTTTCAAGCATAGCTTTCCTTACTTGAAAAGGGGTTTATTCAACTAGCTCCATAGCTTGTGCTATTGTGTACTATAAATTAAAGGGAGATTAATTCTTGATTTTAAGAATGACCCAACCCGGGAATCAACCCTTGGCTAAATGATTAGCACCTTAGGTTTTAACTACATAGATAGGGGTTTGAATCCTATCACTATCGTCTGGGGAGGTGACTTAATGATAAGAAATCTTCGTGACCCATCACACCTGCTGGTCCAGGAGATGTGGGTTCGAGTAGTGATAAACCCTATTATTTTTCAGATGTGCCATCACTGTCGAAACCCTCGTGACCCATCACACCTGCGAGTCTGGAAGTTGTGGGTTCGAATAGTGGTAAGCCCTATTATTGTCCAGATGGAGATGTGTGCCACGCTATATCAAATTTGGATTTAAGGGGATCGGGACAATGACCGCACATACAAGTCTTTTTTTCTTTTTTATTTTCTTAAAAAAAAAAAAAAAATAGAACGACCCAATCCAAATAACCACACAATATAAGACAATTTTATTCTTCTTTTTTTGTAAGTCATTATAATTGGGTTATATAAACCCACAAAAGAAAATGCTAATGCTCATTTATAATTTTGGATCCCCAATCAACGTCTTAGACGGTTCTTTACATTTCTTAAAAAAACAAAAACAAAAAACAAGTGTACAATACAAAGCCACGAATGAGGACGGGTTTACAACTCCCATGGTTCATTGGAGCTTTGGGTCTGTTCCTGACCCTAAAGCAGTGATTAAATTCCATGTATGCATAATGTTAAAAGACAAAATTAATAAAAAAAACATCTTTTAAGAATGATTTGTAGATTTTGTGGGACAAAGGTCATCTCGGTAATTGTAGCCCCATAATAGGCCACCGTACCACACCACCACCACCTCGCTAATCACTCTTAATAATATTCCATGCCTCTCTCACGCACCTTCTTAAACCCCATAACCTATGTGCTATGTCCCTGTAAACCCTTTTCTCCTCTGTGCCTCTTTGAATCCTATCCAATTCTGATTCTTTTCCTCTTCCACTCCTTTACACCTTTCACCTTTCTTGTCTCTAATAGGTTTCATTTCTCACTCACAATTTTCTCCAAAAATCACAAATTCCTTTATATAATTATAATACCCCATTCCATTTTGAGCTTTTTCCTCTTCCACTACTCACACTCACTAATGGGTTTCTTTTATTCACTCACAATTTTCTGAAAAAAGTTTTCTTTTTCATGGAAGGATATCGAAATCCAAAGGAATTGAATTCTGTAATTCTTATGCCTTTGTTTGTTACCGGAACCATGAGCTTTCCCGTGGAATCGTTTTCCAACTTATTATCACCAATCTCATCAAGTCCTCTTTTCTCAAGCATTGTCAGTTTTTACACACTGATTCTCCTCTATTTCCCAAACCTTTTCCTGAGAATTGTTTTCTCGCCTGTAATTATTATTACTGGAATTCTCCTTTTCACTCTTCTCCGACTCGGTGCAACTCAGTCTCAGAGATTTTTGGAAAATGAAGTCAAGGATAACATGTGGCGTGGCCAACCAGACCCAGCAGAAGCAATCAATGAAAGCAAAGAAAACAGGGAAAGCCAAAGCAAAAGCAAAAGCAAAATGAGTGAGCCAGAACAAATGGACCTTTTCGAAGAAAATAGTACATGGGTTATTTGCCGATCCGAAACACAGTCCGATTCCGAAACGGGTTGTTACGACTCGATCACGTGCTTCGAGGACTCGTTCGTGGAATGGAACGTGAGAGCACCGTTGGAGATTATATACGAAGAGTACGAAGGCGAAGAGGCAGAGGAGGATCCAGACCCGAAATGGACCCGAGATTCGGGTATTGAGAGGTACCCGTCTTTGTCATTGTATTACCCGGAATCAGACTCGGATGACTCGTCGGACTGCGAGTTTGCGTCGATCGGAGAGTGGTGCTCGCCGGAGAGCACGTGCTTCACGTGGGATGAAGAGGACAGAGAGAGCTTAATAGAGATTGCCTTGGATCATGGGGATAAGAGAGATTTGGATTCGGGTTTTCACGTTGAGGAGGAGAATTTGATTGAGATTGATATTTCTCCAGAGAGAAACGAGGAGTTATTTTGGCGAGAAATTCAGGTTTTCCGATGAGGTTAGGTTCAGTTAATGTGGATTAACAAATTAATTAATCAGAGTTTTGGTTTTTTTCTCCTTTTTTTTTATTATTATTTTTTTTACGTTTTTGGGATTGGAATGTTCTTTCCTTTTTCGATAGTATCGGGTGACCGTTGTGTTATAGCCAAATGTGGAAGTGAAAGTATAATTAAGCACAAATTCCAAAGATTTAAATGGTTTGGTGGATGACTAATTCACCCTCATCATTTTCTGTGTTTTTTTTTTTGTTTGTTTGTCTGGCAAATTACACTCTTAACATGCTTTCGCCATTTTTATTTTATTTATTTATTTATTTTTTATCAAATTAAATCTACTTACTTTCTATTCCAAAAACCCCCCATGAGTTTATAATGTGGCGGGTTGAATTGGGTGGTTAACATGACTTCAAATTAACCAATAAATTTTAAGATTATTACAAATTAAATCCCACATTCTAATCGACCTTTGGATTTTTAAATTAATATTGATTTGATCCCCCAATCAAAACAAAAAACAAACCTAAAAAATTAAGGATTTAAATTAACAATTTCAAAAATACAATGTTGGATTTGAATCAAGGAACTTATGCAAGCTTGTGATAGCAAGGGGTTACGTTTGGTCCTAAAGTGCACTTTGATCAAAGGGCATGTCATATAGGTGAGAAGTTGATGAACATTGCTTACAATGATAGAGATTTGACATACAAAAGAGAGCAAATCTCGTGATCAATTTAGGTATGGGCCTTGGTCTTTTTTCTTTTTTTCAAATTCATGTTTCCAACTGGCTGCCTTTTGGAAACAAGTTGATTTCTCTTCACTTCATACTTTTTTGGCCAAATATCTTTTCTATACAAAGTTCACTTTCAAAAGAAGTTGATCTTTTTATTCAAGCCCATTTTCTATTGGATAATTAATAACTATATATATAGATATTTAAAATATATTATCTACCTTTTTGACCTTATTATTTGAAGTTTTCTAATTTATTGTAATTTATGTGTGAGTGTATTTTAGAGAAATTAAAAAGTTGATACCAACGAATTCTATCTCTTAATAATAATATAGATATAGATAAAGAAAGCATTTTCTCAAGATTGGTAAAACTTTAATTTAAAAAATTTGGTAAAGTATGTTCGTAAATTTCAATTTCAATTACTTTTAGTTTTATCTCATACTGATAAAGAATTTGCTTAATTTTCATATTGAATTTTGCTAGAAAATTTCTTAAAGCACTTTACACCACAACCTAAATTTACATTTGATTTAGTAAGATTATCATAGCTTGCCATTGAAATAAAAAATATTCAAATATTTTATAACCATCTCTCACCATTTTTCTCACTTTCATCATTCTAATTTGAAATTTCTTCTCAAACAACTTTTCTCATGCTTCTGCTCTCAATCTTGTTCTAATTTAATGTTAAAAATGATTTCTTTTCTCTTTTTGTTAATCCATATCAATATTCCAAAATTTGTATACCCAAACGATTGAGAAGAATTCAATTGTTACAAATGAATAGAACCCAATAAAAGGATAACTATCTATTATCTCCTTAAAAAATTGAAAAAGTTAAAAAAGGGAAGGACAAAAAAGGTGGCAACATCAACATGGGGTTTGGGAAATGAACTTGATTGAATTTACGCCAAAATGGTTTCTTGAAGACCATGGTGCATGTATATGTTAAGTCGCAATAAAAGGATATCAGATATGAACTTGATTGGTGCCAAAATGACTTTTTGAAGACCATGGTGTATGTTAAATCCCAATAAAAGGACGGGGAGATTGCAATGTCGTTTCTGAATTCAGGGATCAATTTTGAACATATGAAAATGTTGACGTTGTGCTCAGTTAGTTGGTGACCTGCCTACATCATTTGAAATACCATTCATTAATTTTCGATGAGAACAAAACAGTGGTCAGTTGCAAAATGAGAATAATATTAAATAAATAAATAATGGGCTTTTCCAAAATCTGATTGGGATGTCAATCTAAAACAGCTTTGCTATATGGCCATCTTAAACAGGTTCACGTCATGTTAATGATGAAATTATTGGCCCAATCAATAATGATAGCTAGTGAAAGAAACTCAATTGTGTGACGGTCTCCACCCACATATCTTAAATGCAACTATTGTCTATTGCGTTCAAATTAGGCCAACAATTAAAGATGTATTCACTGTTCAGTATGCTCTCTCTTCCACTGTAGAGAAACAGTTTGGTTTATATACATTTCCTAGGCCTATTAAGTACGTAATACCTGTCACATAACAATTGGATGGTTCTTTTGTGGAATTAGGGTAGCAAAAGTTGTACTGAAAATGAAAATGCATATCATATATAGCTGCAATCATTAAGTCACTCTATGAGGTGTGGGAGGATCCTTGGATTTCATACCTCCCCGCGGTTTCAACCCAAAATCATTAAGTCACTCTATGAGATGTTATGTCAAGAGAAACCAACAAAGTGTTTTTCTCACATAAGATGGCATGGGAAGCTAGCCACCATGAGATGCTAGTATGCTACTCATGCTAGTCAGAAATGATCTCACCAGGTGATTCTTTATGAGCGGAAGCTCGGATTGAGATCCCATGTAATTATAGTATTGCATGCAATACTTATTAAGTGGTTGAAATTAAAAGTTAACTTCTTAATTTTCAATCTCACCCACTTAATAAAAAATTGTTAAAAAATTCAAAAAGCAAAAAGTGAAAAACTTGTGAGAGGGAAAAAGGAATTACAGCCCATGCAATACTTTTGAGTATTGCTCAGTTTGCATTTCCAAAACTAAATAATTGGGTTGTAATGTATGTTATTTTGGAAAGGTCAGGGTTGCTTTATATGTGATCCATCATATCCAATGCTCAACTGTGGAGCCTCACTAGTCGATAACATCCATTATAACAACTATCATATGTTTAAATATGATCATCCCCCTTTTGTTCATAGTCTTAGAGAGGACATGTAATTGTACATTCTATTACAGCCAGTTGGACTTCGGTTTGCATACCATCTCTCTTCATTGTGGGATTATGTTATGTAATCATTCAAGGGAGATGGCCTTAGTTCCTTCTTTCTTGTTCACTACTAGTTCTTCATTTAATTTTTTTTAAAGAAACACACACACACACACTACACAAATATCCAGCTATATGTACTTTGTACCATAATATATAAGGTCTATCATTTCACTCATTTTTGTACCAATCAATTTGCTTAATGCATATGTTTATATATTTCCCATGCGGTACTACAACAATACACCACTTGGATCATATGTCCAAGAAATACTGAGAAACCAATAGCAAGGCAACGATATAGTGTTGTATGTGGGAAAACAGATTCTCTCTAATTAAATCTATTTTATGATTTAGATTAAATATTAGGACATTGTGTATAAACTTCTCATTCTATGTTTGTGTTTATAATGGCCTGGTGGGCAGGGTCAGTCCAAACTTTTTGGTGGCCTTAAGCCAAATATAAAATTGAGGCCTTTTTTTTTTTTTTTTCATTGAATGCTAAATTAAATTAATATTTAGGAATTTTTTATTGGAATTTTATTCAAAATTATTAATCACAATTAAAAAAAAAAAAAGGTCCTATACCCATCAAATAGAATATTTTATTTTCTTCAAGATCATCACAATAACCCACATGGCTTCCATGCTTTACTCATCAGACAAAATAAATACAAAAGACTTAATCTAACCATTGGTTCATGATATAAAAAATAGAAAAGAAAAAAAAAATGAAATTGCACGTGGTTTGATGTTGGCCACAACTAACAATTAGATATTTTCATTTAACACGACTCACGAAGAGTTCTTACCAAAAAGCTAAGAAAAAGATTGTGAAGAGAAAAAAGAAAAGAACTGAAAAAGAAGCAAACTCACGGTACGTTGAGGGAGTGATAGACGTGGAGTGAGAAAGAAACGGAGAGAGAGAGAGAGAAAAAAAAAAAAAAAAGTTGTTCGGGAAAGAAAAAGAGAAAAAAAAAATTAGGCTTTTTTATTAATATATATTACATATGGACCATAAAAAATTTGGGGCCTTTTCCAAATTTGGGAGCCTCAAGCTATTGCTTAAATGGCTTAAAGACTGGGCCGGCCCTGCTGGTGGGTTATTGGCCTTACTCTTCCCACCCCCTCCTTTCGTTTTTCAAAGTAGGGGCGAAGGTAAGATTCAATCCGATAATCCAACCCAATTCAAACACTCACCCAAGAGTGGAGCTTGGTTGTTGCATATAGGATCCGTTTGGGTTAACTGTTTGAAAAAGTACGTTTTTAAAAAAATGTGATTTTAAAAAGTGTGTTTAGAAAACATAATTTTGAAAATCACAATTAAGCATTTGGATAATTTTAATATAAAATTATTGTTTCGGGTACAAATGACCAAAAAAGACTTGACTATACTTTTAAGTTATCTGGCTATTTTTCAAATGTTATGAATGTTACGAATAGTAATAAGAACAAATAATAATAATAATAATATACTTAACTATGCCTTATGTTCCTATGTACTAAAAAAATGTATTAAAGATGCAGGACATCACTTTTAATGGCCTGATGCTATCAAAATAATTCAAACCATGCATAGTGGCCTGATGCTATCAAATTTGGCAGACTTTACGTGGGCTCCTGGAAACTCCAACCAAAAGCAAATGTCAAAGTCTATATGTTAAAGAAAGGTTCTAGAAAGTCCAAGCCAAAAAAGCAATCCTAGAAAATCCAAGCAAAGAAGTAGATTTGGTACAAGAAAGTCCAACCAAGAAGTTACTGATCCTAGAAAAAAACTAATGAAGAACCAGGCACGGTCTTTCTTTAAGAAGAGCAAAGAAGTCACTGGTCAGTCCAAGCAAAATCGAGAGGCAAAAGCGACAAAGAATAGAGAGGTGTATGGAAGAGCAGAGGTAGACATCGTTAAAGAGAAAAAGAGAACATGTGAGTTAGATTTTTGCTTGATATTTTGGTTATAAAGAATAAAGTTGAGGATAGTTTAGGTATTTGCACAAAACAAAAGAACGGTACGTACACAAAATTTGGGATGCAAATCGCGCCTATTGAAAAAGCATTAGATCATCTTTTCTAAATGCTATATTTGTGCGATTTTAGCAAAATTGTGTTTTTAAAATCACGAGGCCAAATGTCTTAAGATTTGCGATTTTTATGCAAATTGCGCGTTTACCCTACAAAATCGCAGGGCCAAATTGGCTCTTAATTCGTCAATTAACAAAGGGTTCTAACAACTCATTATTTTTTTCTTTTTTTTTTTGGTAAACTAACAACTCTCATTCGATTGATGGGTTCTAAGTTCTAACAACTCTCATTCGACCGACCTGTGATCATTTCCACATCACCAAAAAAGGGTGAATTTCTTTCCTTTTTAAAATTTTACCACCTTGCATGCCAAGTGCAACTTAGTAGTCGGGAACTTGGAATGAAACCATATTGTCAACATGCTTATGCTAGTGTAGGAGAGAATACTGAGCCACTGCTAGGAGAGTTCTAGAGTGTCAGCAACCCCCCACAGAAATATTGTCTATTTGTCCGAAGGTAAGCCACAGGCTCCCGAAGGCGCGTTCCCCATGTGTTGATCCACTGACCCTTAAGTCAAATGAATCAAGCTCATGGAGAGGCCGGAGAGGGGAGTCACCGCTGGAACGGCCGTTATGTGACCCGTGGTATTTGCCCCACGGTGCTTTTCCTAGCCGTATCGATCTTGTATCCGTTTCTTCTTCACAGGACCTATTATGTGGTTCGGAACAAATTGTTGCTGCTTCTGCTTGGGTGCCGCCGGCTTTTACTGTGATGGAACTCAAGATTCGCAGAAAGGAGTTGCTAGTCGTACCCATTGACTTCATGTTTCTTTGCGGACCTTCGATCTCTAGGAACGCATGGGTCGACAAAGAGCTTCAGGACAACGATTTTGCTTCAAATTTGAGACGGGCTAAAATCTATCATGCTGTGCTATTGTCGCGTGGATCCGACATGTATTATGATATTCTTGGTTTGGGGCAACTTGTCCGCCGTTGGAACCCCACAACCCATACATTCTTTTTATCATGGGGAGAGATTACCGTTTCACTCATCGATGTGGAAAGAATCCTCTTGTTGCCATCTCTTGGAGAAGCGGATCCCATAGCGATCTGGCTGCCACTTAAGAAACCAAATGGGAGGACACTTTGTACAAGGGCTTCGGTGGTCGAGAAGCGACAGTAGGGGGTCATCATGCTCAGCTTACACAATGGATAAAACACTTCTACGACTGCCCCAACCATTGGGTTTGGCGTTCAGCGTTCCTCGCTTACTGGCTCAGTAGGTATGCTCTTAACGAACTCCCTTCCCATTCAATCAAACCTTATTTATTTGAACTGGAAATTAAGCTTGCTCAAGGAATATCCTATCCATTGGGTGCGTTGTGCCTAGGGAACCTGTATACCCATATTGATATGTTGCATGAGGATGAGGTGGAGGGATCCCCTTATTACGTAATAAAAAAAAAAAAAAAATTTCGTAAACCTTTTTCCAAAATGTTGTAGCCTCACACCCCCCTTTCCTGCTCTCTCTCTCTCTTTCTCGCACAGCACCATTCCCCCCCCGCCTATTCGCCAATCTCGCATAGCAGCCCCCCAACACTGATCTCGAACAGCAGTCCCCCCTGGCGCCGATTTCGAACAGCAGCCCCCCCTCGGCACCGATCTCAAACAGAACCCACTCAAGAAACCAAATGGGAGGACACTTTGTACAAGGGCTTCGGTGGTCGGGAAGCGACAGTAGGAGGTCATCATGCTCAGCCTACGCAATGGATAAAACACTTCTACGACTGCCCCAACCATTGGGTTCGGCGTTTAGCGTTCCTCACTTACTGGCTCAATAGATACGCTTTTAACGAACTCCATTCTCATTTAATCAAACCTTATTTATTTGAACTGGCAATTAAGCTTGCTCAAGGAATATCCTATCCATTAGGTGTGTTGTGCCTAGGGAACTTGTATACCCATCTTGATATGTTGCATGAGGATGAGGTGGAGGGATCCCCTTATTACGTAATCGAAATTTTTTTTTTCGTAAACCTTTTTCCAAAATGTTGCAGCCTCTCACCCCCTTTCCTGCTTTTTCTTTCTTTCTCGCACAGTACCATTCCCCCCCCCCCTTTCGTCGATCTCGCATAGCAGCCCCCCAACACCGATTTTGAACAGCAGCCCCCCTGGCGCCGATCTCGAATAGCAGCCCCCCTTCAGCACCAATCTCGAACAGAACCCACTCAAGAAACCAAATGAGAGGACACTTTGTACAAGGGCTTCGGTGGTCGGGAAGCGACAGTAGGGGGTCATCATGCTCAGCCTACGTAATAGATAAAACACTTCTACGACTGCCCCAATCATTGGGTTCGGCGTTCAGTGTTCCTCGCTTACTGGCTCAGTAGGTTTGCTTTTAACGAACTCCCTTCCCATTCAATCAAACCTTATTTATTTTAACTGACAATTAAGCTTGCTCAAGGAATATCCTATTTATTAGGTGCGTTGTCCCTGGAAAACCTGTATACCCATCTTGATATGTTGCATGAGGATAAGGTGGAGGGATCCCTTTATTACGTAATCAAAAAAAAATTTTCGTTAACCTTTTTCCAAAATGTTACAGCCTCTCACCCCCCCCCCTTTCTTGTTCTCTCTCTCTTTTTCACACAACACCATTCCCCCCCACCTTCGCCAATCTTGCATAGCAGCCTCTCAACACCGATCTCGAACAGCAGCCCCCCCTGGCGCCAATCTCGAATAGTAACTCCTTCTCGGCACTGATCTCGAACAGAACCCACTCAAGAAACCAAATGGGAGGACACTTTGTACAAAGGCTTCGGTGGTCGGGAAGCGACGGTAGGGGGTCATCATGCTCAGCCTACACAATGGATAAAACACTTCTACGATTGTCCCAACCATTGGGTTCGGCGTTCAGCGTTCAGCGTTCTTTACTTACTAGCTCAGTAGGTATGCTCTTAATGAACTCCCTTCCCATTCAATCAAATCTTATTTATTTGAATTGGCAATTAAGCTTACTCAAAGAATATCCTATCCATTAGGTGCGTTGTGCCTGGGGAACCTGTATACCCATCTTGATATGTTGCATGAGGATGAGGTGGAGGGATTCCCTTATTACGTAATCGAAACTTCTGTACATTTGCCTCTGTTACAAGTATTCCTATGGGAGCATTCACGAAAGTTTGCCGGGAAAGCAAGGTCGGCAAAAGATATTAGAGATAGGATCCTGGATTCACAAGGCGATGGCCTTGGCTTTTTAAGTAAGTTTAGTACTGAGTTTCCTATACTATTCAAATGTGTAGGTGTTAGGGCCTTTGGGTCTTCTCTTGTTGATAATTTAGATAATGAAAGGGAGTTCATTTGGCGGCCTTACACCAAAGTGAAAGAGGGTTTTGTTTGCTCGGAAATTTTTTTTAGTGATGTGAAAACTAGCTCTCATTCTTACTTGTTAAAGGAGGGTAACGTGGAAGCCCTTACTTTTTGGTAGCCACCACGCCTCTTTGGTTGCCGACATTCGGAGAGAAAGGTATGGCAACTCTTCAGTATAACCCTCATAGAGTTAGGAGATAGTTTGGTCTTGATCAAGACGTGCCTAGTAAAAGATCTGTTGTCTTTTTTCGTGATGTTACAATGGCAATGACACCCTACATAATAGGTCGTGCATTTAATTATTGGTCCTCTTCTATAACCGGGGTAACAGTCCCGTCTTCCTCGCGCATTGGATCACTAACTCAAGGCATGTGTCTTTACTGGAATCGTTTGGTTGACACTTTTGAGGAATACGTTAAGTCGGGTAATGACAAGGTCTCTATTCCCGCAGCACCGTTGGTACCTTCAATGAACCCTCGGCTAAGATCATATTGTCAATCATTAGTGGTGTACTTGAATAGAGAAGGCTTTGGTTTTGCTGGATGGTGTGTTGAGACTGAAACTTGGGTCACACATGGGAAAATCATTCCTTCTGAGTAGAAATCAAGTGAAATAGTTATTGCTGAACTCGTGTCACCTTCAAAGAAAGACGTATCTCCGACTAAAGGAAAAGATGTTGAATTTGTCAAGTCTTCGAAAGGAAAAGATGTTGTATCTATTAAGTCTTCGAAAGAAAAAAATGTCGCATTCGTCAAGTCTTTGAGACAAAGCGAGGCAACAAGAAAAATGAAAACTTGTACAGGTAAGATCAGTACATCCTCCCCAAAGATTTCTAAGAAGATACGGATGAGTGTCCCAGTTGATTTGAGGGGCGCAAAACCAGTGGTACTTGGCTTACAAGCTGCTTCCACTACGCTAGATGCTGCTGTATGTGAGGCCACCCCTTCCTCCTTGCCTGTGGTGATAGAGGTAGACTTTTTCCTTTGTGTTGATATTCGAGCAAGACTCCATTGCTTTTTTTTTTTTTTTAGTCACACCTCTTTTCCTTTGTCACTAACTATAAAGCTTCTTGTATGCCTCCTTTTTGCAGGTTCCACACTCTCCTCATTCATCGGATGATGGAGTCGATATACCAGACTTCATGGAAAAGGATGATTCGAACCATTCTGATGATGTGATAGGCCAACACAACGTCTCACCTTTGGCAAGCTCCCCGGGTGTGGCTCCCTTAGTTATCATAGGCAGTTTTCCTATTAGTGGGGAGCAGCTACAAGGAGACATTGCACCTGTTACATCACCCAAGGTAGATGCTTTTGCAAATAATATATATAATATATGTGTACCCCCCCCCCCTTTTTTTTAACTATTAGGCTCCGTTTGTTTCGTTGTAAAATATTTTCTGGAAAATGTTTTCAGTATTTGCGTGTGTTTGTTTCGTTGTAAAATGTTAGTCAACAAAAAATCATTTCCGTTGACCGGAAAATGTAGTGTAAAATTTTGGAAAATGGTTTCCGAAAAAAAATTTCGTAAACCTTTTTCCAAAATGTTGCAGCCTCTCACCCCCGATTTCCTGCTCTCTCTCTTTCTCGCACAGCACTATTCCCCCCCCTTTGCCGATCTCGCATAGCAACCCCCTAACACCGATCTCAAACGGCAGCCCCCCCTCAGCACTGATCTCGAACAGAACCCACCCCCCCCCCCCCCCCCCCCCGCGCTGATCTCACTCTCTCTCATCGGACGTGGCTTGCGGTGTCGCCTGGGCTTCGTGGATCTCTCTCATCAAGCAGTGACCCACGGGTTTTTGTTGGGGTTTGGGTGGCTGGCAGTGGTGGGTTTCGGGGTAGGTTTGGGTGGCTGGCAGTGGTGGTTCCCATTTTTGGTACAAGAAAGTCCAACCAACAAGTTACTGGTCCTAGAAAAAAACTAATGAAGAACCAGGCACGGTTTTCCTTTAAGAGGAGCAAAAAAGTCACTGGTCAGTTCAAGCAAAATTGAGAGGCAAACGCGACAAAGAACAGAGAGCTGTATGGAAGAGCAGAGGTGGACATTGTTGAAGAGAAAAAGAGAACATGTGAGTTAGATTTTTGCCTGATATTTTGGTTATAAAGAATAAAGTTGAGGATAGTTTAGATATTTGCACAAAACAAAAGAACGGTACGTACACAAAATTTGGGATGCAAATCGCGCCTATTGAAAAAGCATCAGATCACCTTTAGTTTCTAAACGCTATATTTGTGCGATTTTAGCAAAATTGTGTTTTTCAAATCACGAGGCCAAACGTCTTAAGATTTGCGATTTTTATGCAAATTGCGCGTTTATCCCACAAAATCGCGGGGCCAAACTAGCTCTTAATTCGTCAATTAACAACGGGTTCTAACAACTCATTATTATTATTATTATTATTATTATTATTATTTTGGTAAACTAACAACTCTCATTCGATTGATGGGTTCTAAGTTCTAACAACTCTCATTCGACTGACCTGTGATCATTTCCACATCACCAAAAAAGGGTGAATTTCTTTCCTTTTTAAAATTTTACCACCTTGCATGCCAAGTGCAATTTAGTAGTTGGGAACTTGGAATGAAACCATATTATCAACATGCTTATGCTAGCATGCTGAAGTGCTTAGTTTTTTTATCATAAATTTTGTTAAAGAGAGCATGCAGTTTAAGAAAAAGTTGTCATCCTTCAAAATGTTCTCATTTTGTGACAATAATTGACTTCAAAAAGTTGATATCGAAAGTTGAAACACAAGTAGCAACAAACTTCGTTCCAGTGAACAATATGCATCAGCTATATATCAACAAACGTTTTTTTTTTGTTCCAGTCAAATATAATATTTGTAACCCAAAAAAAGGTAATTTGACTAATATACTAATAGAAGCATTTCACCTAATAAATTATCAAGAATTGTGCTCCAAGTTAAAGGGCCATGTGAGGAAATGTCATAAATAAAAAAAGGCAGGACCAGTCTGTCCAGACTCCAGAATCTAGACCCAACAGACTAGCATTCTTCCAGAAATCCTGGCCAGAAAATTCCTAGCAATTCAGTTCAGAACTGGTACCGTATGAGGCTGCTTTTCCAATATTATGGCAGCCTAATGTTCAACTTGCCTTAAAGTCATACCATGTGATGTCAAAGTAACTAACGTCCATTCAATACAGCCTCCCACTTGCTTTTGTTTACGTTCTCAATTTTTATTCTTGAGAACCAAAACGATGATCATATGATGAAATTGTCCTTAAAAACAAAACTTTTTTCCTTTTTTTGGGATTAAAGTTTACATTCAACTTGACATATATTTTAATCATTATTTTTTGAAACACAACGATATAATTGTCATTAAATCAAACTGTAAAAACAATTAGGGAAAACAAGAGCAGTCCTCTAACCAAACTACCAAACCCTCCCTTCAAATAAAATTTTCAAATTTCTATTTTATTTTTTTGGAGGATTAAAGTTTCTCCATCTAGAACTTTTTAAAATTTAAAGATTAAAATAGAACCCGATACTAATTTCAAGTACTAAATAAAACATTTCAGATTTCAGAGTAGCCATTATTTAATTAATCAGCTTAGTTCAATTAGTTTATGATACAATTCGTTTGCAATGTAAATGTGTTCCCATAAATATTGAAACTCTCATTTTTGGCATTTAATTGCTGAAAACATGTCTAATTAAATCAGAGGATACAACCACACATGACACATGCCATCTGTTGGCTAATACTTGTCGCGAAACTTTGTTGAAGGTTGGGGGGGGCTATGATCTTACAAATTTTCCAAGAATTATATTTTTACCTTTATATTTATCTAAAATTTTTAGAAAATATATACATATCTCTCCAAACTCTTTATATTTCTTATAAGCAACTTCAACTAAAGTAATTAATTACCATAAAAGAAAGATAAAGACATTGTTTCCAAGATTTCCATTACCAAATAGTTAATGGACAATTGATGACTTCATGTTGAAACCAGATCACTGGAACGTATCAGATATTCAGATCTAATGGCAATATTCTATGGAATTCTTTAAAAGAAAATACGAGAGGTGAGAACTAACTATTTGATTTTTATATTCATTTTCTATTTGCATTATTAAATAATCACGTATAATTCCACGCCATTAAAATGACAGTGAAAAACTCAATTCAATTAAATAAGATCATTTCAGTACTCAACATTTTTAATTGTTAATATTTTATTAGAAGCACCAAACCAATTTTACCTTTTTTGGTATTGGCATACTAAAAATTGCAAACAGAAAGTTGTTAGGTAAATTACATGACATTCGCATTAAAATTTCAGTGGATTTTTTAAATTATAATATTGTAAGCCTTGACCATCTTGGCAATGGAATACAGGATATACCATATTACCATTGGACCAATAGGTCAATGCTTCAAGTTCAAGGGGAACAAAAAATATTAAATCTAAATACATTTTTATTTTATTTCTTTTGGTTTATAGTGTAAATATAAATTTGAAGTGCATGATTACAAATGGTGTGTAAAAAGAAATTATTTTGTCTAGACAATAGTGTATCATGCATCCCTTCCATATAAGGTTAAAAAAAAAAAAAGGCTTATTCAACTTATTTAATTTATATACAATAAATCAATAAAAATAATTTGTTTTTAATAGATGGGCTTTATCTTGTAATTGTTCGGGAACTTTTTCAATCTCCATAATTCCTTCTACTGTGTTAGAGAAATAGGTTGAAGGGATTGGTTCCCTTATTTTTTATGGCTAATATGTGTGTACCTTTCTCTTTTTTAATATATATTTACTTATAAAAAAAAATAATAATAATAATAATAAATTCAAAATTAAAAGTTTAGCCGTTGGACAGTTGGACTTCCCACGAGAGCCGACGTGTCAAACTGAAAGAAGCAAGACACGTGCCGCCACAGCCTTGCGCTCCAAGTCAAAGAAGGAAATCACACAGCCAGGCACAGCAAAGCTTGGAAGCATCATGACCGCGACGCGCGGAAAACACGTACACACTGAGATTCACGTTCTTTTTTCTTTCCCCAGTCCCTCTCTCCCACCTCTCCGGATTCATTTTTTCTTTTTCTCTGACCAAAATTCTCTTAAAAATACATATAACAGAGCAAAGTCACGCTTCCTCTTTCTCTCTCTATAACCACACCTTTTTTTGATACTTTGTGAAAGAAACAGAGCTACATAATAAAAAAACAAAAACACGTCATCTGGCATCAGATAAATCTCTCTCTCTCTCTTTCTTTCTCTTCAGGCTTTTTGGCTACAGATCTAGCTGCGAAAAGCTTGAGCCAAATTTTTTTTGCAAAATGCGGAGTTTCACTTTCTATGAGAGAGTTTCTAGAGCTTTCAATGATTATCCTTCGCTCTCTAAGGTGCTTGTGCTTTTCACAGTCAGGTACTCTCTCTTTCTCTCTGCTTTTATCTTTCATTTCGTCCTTTTAATCTATTTCATTTCGTTTTATTTTTATTTTTTGTTCGAGTTTTCTGTTGGATTATAATTCTCTTTGCATTAAACGTTGGCTTAATTTGTTTGTAGCTCCTGTTCTATTGTTTGAAACTTCGAATTTATATTTTTCGACGTTTATGAATTTTTTGGATTCAAATCTTGCTAAACGCGTTATGGACATGAATGATTCTGTTTTAGTTAGAGGTAATTGTAATAAATTTGTTGTGGTGTGGTTCTAGAAAGCTATGATTTCCATTTCCTTGCGTTCTCATCGTGAATTCGATGTGCTCTGTAGTTTTCCAATTCTTTTGGAAGTTTCCGAAATCAGATTATTCTCGATTTTTTGTTCATTCGAATAGCAAATTATAGAATATTAGATCCATAATTTGAAACTGTGAAAGTTTGAGGAAACTGAATTACATCAACGTCTTCAGAATTCAGATCCGTACAACTCTGCCATAACCATGTCACATTAATATAGAGCAATTTTTTTTTTTTTTTTCGAATCTCTTTTATGGTATCTCTATTTACGGAATATTTAGCTATTTTGTAATACTCAAAATATTGAATATTAATTGCTAATGCTATAGCCTATAAGATTGTGAATTATAATAATTTTTTTAAATAACCGTTTCTCTGCTAATCCCTTTGTGGAACGAATTGTATTTTCAATTCCTTTCTTAGGCAAAATGTTTAACATGATAATTTGAATTTTCATGTTGTTTGGCTTGTGGTTGTTGCTTTTTGTTGCAGTGGTGGGGGCCTTGTAGCTTACGCTGAGGCGAATCCGACCAATGGTGCCTACGCCATTGCTTCATCTGAATCAGAGAGCAGGAAAAAGAAGGTGGTGGTACTAGGTACTGGTTGGGCTGGAACAAGTTTCTTGAAGAATCTAAACCATCCTTCATATGAAGTTCAAGTGATATCACCCCGTAATTATTTTGCGTTCACCCCTTTGCTACCAAGTGTTACATGTGGTACAGTCGAAGCCCGCAGCATTGTTGAACCAATTCGCAACATTGTCCGGAAGGTAATCGAAAGTGAATTGCATAAGAACGTTATTGTATTATATGATTATATTAGACAATCAATGCTTTCGTGGTATTTACTAATGATGATTGCAATTTTATAGCCTTGCTTTCAGTTTTCTTCTTGTCTTCTTTTTTTGTGACTATGGGAGACTACTTCCTGATTATGGAGTTAGCTTTGGTCATGTACTGTGCAGTTCTTGTTAACGCAAGTTCCAAAACCGTGAAAATGGTTGTGGATTTTGGTGCTATAATAAATAGGTTGAAAATGGAACAGTAAAATTCTTGAGTAGTTATAAAAAAGACCGAGTTACAGTTGCACTGTAGTACATGCTGTAAAAAAATGAAAATCTGAGAAGTTGTCTCCCTGTGTGTTAAATTTCTCTGTTGGTGAATTAGTTCTTATATGTTTTCTGTATGCAAAGGCCATGTCAGCAATGTGCTCTGTAGCTTTTATTCTGATATTGCTTCTTTCTTGAAGGCTGTTGAGCCATTGAGGGCCTTGTTACTGTCACTGGAAGATATGTGTGCTAATCTCTTAAACTTAATATTTGGATCACATTTACTCCAGGAATCAATCTTCATAAACTTATTTTAGTAAACATGCCTCTATATGTGCATACAAAAGATGTAGAGGAACAACAACTGTTTGCTTTTGGAGAATGTGAAGGTGTAAGTAATAGAGGTTATGCTTGAGTGTTTGTTATGGGAAATAAGGTTTCTTGATAACTATCCATGAGTAACAATAAATAAACCTTCAGACACATGGGAATAGGAACAATAGCAATCTATGGCCACTTTTTTACTCATGCATTGAAGTAAACCAAAATAGAAAGAAAGAAGAAAGAAGCCAAAAAGACAAAAAAAAAAAAAAAAAAATCCTATACAAAAAGAGTTGTACATCCTTAAGCAGCCATTTGAGGCCACCACTGCTAATATGAAATAAGAGGGGTGAAAAATGAAAATGAGACCATGGATAGATGACAAATTATTATTTAGGCCCGCAACATGTGTTGCTTAGATGTCTAAGGTGAATATAGATTTTGGAAAGGAACTCAACAGATCCCTTTGTTTTTGGGAAAACAGAAAATATTTACTGTATTGAGTTTGTGGACATGGCCAAATTTTTTTATTTTTTATTTATTTATTATGTTTGATAGCTTTGTGCTGCATGGTTGCCATTTTCACATACTAGGTAGTTTTTGTCATTACTAGATAATGTATGTAATTGGACGATGTTTTTGACGTTTTTCTTGACTTTTCCTCGAGCAGAAAAATGTGGACATTCGATTCTGTGAAGCAGAATGTTACAAGATTGATGCAGAAAACAAGAAAATCTATTGTCAGTCTACTCAAAACGAAAATTTGAATGGGCAAGAAGAATTTGTTGTGGACTATGACTACCTTGTACTTTCTGTTGGAGCTCGTGTTAATACATTCAATACTCCTGGTGTGGAAGAGCATTGTCATTTCCTGAAGGTAGTCTCATTGCAACCTTGTTAGTTTAATGTGTTTTGGTGTATTCCCATGAAAGTTTCCCTTTTTCAGAAGATCTTTTTTTAGCCCCACCCTGACATCAAGAGAGAGAGAGAGAGAGAGGGAAAGAAAAATTATTTAATGATTTGGGAATTCCTGTATTTGAACTTAACATGTTCATGCATGTTTGTGTCTATGTTTGCTGTTTCTTGTTCATCTCAGGGAATTTTACATCTTAGTGCAGGAAGTAGAAGATGCTCAGCAGATCAGAAGAACAGTAATTGACTGCTTTGAAAGAGCAAGCCTACCATCTGTAAGTGATGAAGAGAGGAAGAGAATTCTTCATTTTGCTATTGTTGGTGGTGGCCCAACTGGTGTGGAGTTTGCTGCAGCGCTTCATGATTATGTCAATGAGGATCTAGTGAGACTATATCCTAGCGCTAAAGACATAGTTAAAATAACACTTCTTGAGGCAGGAGACCATATTTTGAACATGTAAGAATGTGACACTTTATAGCCTGTCATTTATTTTGAGTTGTACCTTATTGTTCATGATGCATTATCCTCGTAAGCTTTTAATATGTGGTTTCTTTAGTTCAGTTGTTTTCGCTGAGTCAGATATGTGATTCTTTATCTAAGCCATAGAAGTCTATATCTGTAGGTGGCCATGTTCATTGAGGGTTGCAGCATATAGTGAGTGTTGAGTGCCCTAACAGCATTATTGACATGATCAATAAGAGGACCTTGAGTTGACAATGATATCAGCTGCAAGTGTTTAACATAATTTAAGATGTGCCAGATGAATTTTCTTTATAAAAAAATTACATGAATCATCTGAATATTATAACTTCTGGAACTGTCATAAAACCTGAAAGTGATGCTTTATGAGAGCTGAGAAGTGATGCCAGAACATTAATTGGGGATTTAGGATTTGAGTTTTGGGTACTTACAATAATAAGGAATGACTGTGTGTCCATATTTTAGATTGTTTGAGACTTGCTCTTTTAGAAAGGAGTAAAAGGACCAACAAAGTTCAATGGTAAGGCTTGTCTCGCTGTTCCTTGCATATTGTGAGCCTAAGAGGATATGAAAAGTTTGTGTGCTAGCTTTAATTAAATATTTTAAAATCTTAAATTCATAAAATGTGATGAAGGCCACAATTTCCTGAAGTTTATGAAAGTAAATTTTAAGAAGAGCAGAAGGTGAGAAAATAAAATCTTAGTGATGAATTTAATAGAATCCAAAATGTTTGCAATGAATGTGTCCTGGAAGTAAATCTGTCATCAATATGTCTATTATTTTATAAGTGCATTTTAGACAGCTAACCTGTCAAGCTCTCATTTTAGCCAACTGACATGTCTGACTATCTTTTATGACCACCTCACAAGATGCACACGCTGTCGCTGATGTGAAGGATGTGAATATCAGTTTCTAAAAGTTGGATAGTATGCTAGGAGAGTCATTTCTTCGTTTACTTGAAATTTTCTCATGCTTTTGCAGGTTTGACAAAAGAATCACAGCTTTTGCTGAAGACAAGTTTCGAAGAGATGGTATTGATGTGAAAACAGGATCAATGGTTGTGAAGGTATCTGAAAAAGAAATTTGTACTAAGGAAATGAAAAATGGGCAAATTTCCTCTATGCCATATGGAATGGCTGTCTGGTCAACTGGCATTGGAACTCGTCCTATCGTAATGGATTTTATGAAGCAAATTGGTCAGGTGTGTTTTACCTGAACCTCTGAATTTTTTAAAATGCTGCTTTATATTGAGTTCTTGATATCGTTTTCTACTAAAATTTCATGAGCTAATCTTTTACATTCATTGACCACTCCATTTAATAATTATGTGTTACTTATAACAGGCCAATAGGCGTGTTTTAGCAACTGATGAATGGCTGCGAGTTGAGGGATGTGACAGCATATATGCACTTGGTGATTGTGCCACTATAAATCAGCGCAAAGTCATGGTACTGTACTCTTTTAAATTTCTAGTTCATATTTACACATCATACTCAATATTCATTGAATTTTCAATCAAGAGATATTTGTCCTGTGACTGGTTCATTTGAATTTACTAATGAGAATAATTTTTCTGCTGCAAATGTGGTTTCTAAACTTTTCTCTATTAGAAAAGTTTGGTTGCAAAGGCATGACTGACTACACTTTAAATAGATGACAAATAAATCATTTCTCTATTCCAATGATTTGATAAAACTTTTCTTTCAAAAGGGAATCATGAAACACAGATAGAACTTGCATCTTTTTGACTACACTAATCTTCCCAAGCATGCTTGCTGGCAAATGCCAGTTCCCAGTCCCCTTCATTAGTTATTGATGTGGCACTGTCCATCACCTGCACCCTATTCACTGGAGATCTGTGTCCTTTAAATCACTCTGTCAATAGTTCGTTAATAGTTGGCGAAATACAGTCATGGATGACTTTGGTCTACTAGGAGTTAGTCTAAAATATTTCTTTCCTACTTCAGCCAGTCTTTTAAGCTTTGGATTCTACTAATTATGTTCTTTTCCTTTCCTTTACTTTTCTTATTGTCAATTTGCTTTTCAGGAAGATATTTCAGCCATATTTAGTAAGGCAGACACGGACAACTCAGGAACCCTTACAGTCAAAGAGTTTCGAGAAGTCATTGATGACATCTGTGAGCGATACCCTCAAGTGGAGCTTTATTTGAAGAAGAAGCAGATGAGCAATATTGATGATCTTTTGAAGGAATCCAAAGGGGATGCTGCGAAAGAATCCATTGAACTGAATATTGACGAATTTAAATCAGCTCTTTCTCAAGTGGATTCTCAGATGAAAAATCTTCCAGCTACAGCGCAGGTACCGTGTTATTTTTATTTGGTCATGCCCTTTTAGTAATATCTATCAGAGGCATATATCCTTACTTATCTTGTATGCTTTCCAAAATGACAATTCAGGTTGCTTCTCAGCAAGGTGTCTACCTTGCTAAATGTTTTAACCGTATGGAGGAGTGTGAAAAATATCCAGAGGGTCCTCTCAGGTTCAGGGGAACAGGCCGCCATCGGTTTCGTCCCTTTAGGTACAATTTGAACAACTATTTCAAACTGTGTGTGTGTGGGTAGGACGGGGAGCCATGTTGGAGATAGATAATAATACCTATCATAATCATGAATTTTTGGGATCAATTCCAGTAAGTGTATTTTCTAAATACAGTACTAAAAGTTCTAATGTGGAAAGAGATTTATTTTATTTTGAAAATAGTGTATATTATTGGTACTTCAAAGTTCTAAAACCAATAAGTGGCTTTCTTTACCAATTTTCTATGTGGTTGATCTCTCTTCAAGGTACAAGCATCTTGGACAGTTTGCTCCTTTGGGAGGAGAGCAAACAGCAGCACAACTGCCTGGGGATTGGGTATCCATTGGCCAGAGCAGCCAGTGGCTTTGGTATTCAGTCTATACAAGGTAATCTCTTTCTTCACCTCAATCTTGGTGTTGTATAATACCAAAATTATTGTTTCTGATATCTAACTGTCAGTAGCGAGGAAGCAAATTGTTCAAAATTGGAATTTATTGTTTGAGATTACAAAAAATAAATAAAAACAAAGCCTAATGATTTTGGCTATCCAAACTCAACTTTCCTATTCGGAAGATGATGAGATCCATATACGCAACAAATCCCACTGGATGGTTATATGTTAGTAATCAATATGCTAAACTACGTAAGAGTTCCATTTATCAGCTTTTGATTCTTTTCCTTTTGTTTTCTTGAACGTTCAGCAAGCAAGTCAGCTGGCGAAACAGGGCATTGGTGGTTACAGATTGGACAAGGCGTTTTATTTTCGGGAGGGACTCAAGTCGTATATGAGGCAGGCAGCTAACAGATACTAGAGTTTCCAATAGCATATCGCAGCGCATAATTTGTTGACCATCATTCACATTTTGATATTTGAGGAAAATTTTGTTTTCAAATCTCAATTGGTTAACTTGATTTGTTGAATAATTGAATATGCACTCTTGGTAAGTTGCCATTTGTAGGCCTAGTTAGTTTCTTTTTTGGTTGGGGGTCTGATTTTAATACTCACGCATTTCCTTGGTTGTTATTAGAAAACCGGGTTTCCAATTTTGCAGCTAAAATGTTCTTCTACTAGTCAGTCACCCATGTTATTTTGAAAAATAAGAAAAGTTCTTTGTTCTCTCTCTCTCTCTCTCCCTTGTGCCTTGTAGATCATAGGATTAGGCTACCTGACGTTCAAAGACTTAGAAATGGGCTTTCTTCAGTGTTTATACAATATAATATAGGTACTGTTCCTTTTATGGTCTTCGCAGTCATGACTCATGGCTGCACCTGCAAGGGCCTTACAAATTTTCGTGCAATTGTAAAAACAAGAGGATGATAAAATCAACCCCATATTTTAAAATTAAATCAATATAAATATTTGGGATATCCCATACTTTTTCTAATGACGTTGAGGAGCCATCAATTCAATTCTTTCAAAACCCATATTTACATGTAACATACTAACACATACGTACAAGGGAAAGGATCCCTTTGTTTTAGTTTTCAGACTGATTGTTCTTTTACAATTTAATCTTTTTCTTTTTTAGTCTTTGCGGGAGATTCCTTTGGTTTTGGCTTCATTAAAATTTGGTCTTATGCTATTTTTAGTGTATCTTTTCTATATAAGATATCCTCTGGAAATTGATTAAAAAAAATTGCAAAAGCTATACAAAATCTTCCCCAATCACACAGGATGTCCCAGAAAATTCATAAACCTCGGCCCAAAATCATGCGGGTCCACGACTCACTTTAGCAATGCAACTCAAGTATCAAAGAATAAACTCAAGTAGCTCCCAACTAGACATTTGGTCTAGTGGTGCACCCTCCTCCCTTTGATCCCCACCCCTAAAGGGCGTGGGTTCAATCCTCAGTTTATACAAAATAGATTAGTGTGTGTGTGTCTATCGTCAAATCAAAAAAAAAAAAAACTCAAGTATCTCAGATTTTGAACTAGAGAAAATCCAAATGGAGGTTCTAGTTATCAAGCAAACACAAGAAATAAACGCAGTCAAAGGAAAAAAGAACATGTTACCAAATTTTTAAAATTATTATTCAAAATCAACGCCAAGTTCATTTTTTGAATGGAATATTGTATGAAGGATATAGTAAATATTTTATGACGGAATACTATATCCTTTATGTATGACAATGACAATTATTGCCTGCAAAACTAAAAGGAACTCCTCAAACCATGCTATAAGCCTATAATCCAAGATTTAATAAACCATTTTACAAGACACCTCAAAGGTTGGTGAGATAACTATCTCAATGAAACACAAAAGCATCTAATGCTCGTAAATACTCTAATATTCTTTTCGGATAATTTCTGAGAAATCACATAAAAATTGAAGACAAAAGCATCAACATCCTGTCAAACTCAAGGGGTCCAAAAATGCAAGATTTATATATAAAATGTGTTTGCCTCAAAAGCTATTATTGTGGTTAATTTGATATATTATGATTTTGGAACCAAAAAAAAAAAATCCCCTATGGATATTAAATAAGTGGTTGATTTCATTTTAAATAATGTCTTTTAATTTTAAATAATTTCAAAAATGTTCATGGATATAAAAAAAAAATCCCCTATGGATTTTAAATAATGTCTTTTAATTTTTGAAAGATTCCAAGATAATTCAAACAATCTTTAAACTTTAAAGAAGGGATGGTTGTTCCAAAATTAGTACAAAAAATAATTTCATAGTATGTAATAATATGTATATTCTTTTTTCGTACGGTTTAGACAACGAATTAGACCGTCTCTATATGATGTCTATTTTATGATAATCGTATCCGGTACCATTTAAGATCGAGGATTGTTATTGGGCGGTTGAATCCGTACTCCAGTTGGCAAAAGAAAAATGTTGGTCATATTTGTACACCTAACCCAAGTCTCAATCTGTGTTCTTAAACAGCTACGTGGTCTTGCTTATGGCCGCATCAGCATTCGGTAGTCTTAGCTAATTCCCTTTCTTCAACAGATCAACTTGAAGTCAATAGCTACCAAGGGCTCCAAGGGAAACCCAATAGTTCAACAAGTAGGCCCATCTTGTCCCACAAACTGCCACGTGGAAATTCCCCATACTAGCCCCCTTATGATTTTTTCCAAGTAGTAGACCCCTGAGAGAAAAGTGTGGACCTCTGGAGACCGAGAGAGAAGAGCTTTTATTAGTAGAACATGGTGCTCTTAAGCTTTTGGGGACAAAAGGGTTAGAGGTCTTATTCCCACAATTAATAAACTTTCTCTATGTTTTCAAGTCTTGTTGAAGAATTCGGTGCAATAGACCCCTTCATCTTATTCTTATCTTTTACATTGTAGATATAAGAAGGGGAATCATAATTTTTAGTCACCAGTAAAAAAGAGTAATAAGTTTTGGTGGTTTTTTTTCTTCAAACTTTTGGGGGTAGAGATAAATTAAGTCACATTTTGTAGTTTAACTAGCACTTTTTTATGTTTCCAACCAAACCATTCCAGATTAAGTCCTTCTCCTCCAACAATAAAATTATCAAAAAAAAGAATTAAAAAAATCATGAGCCACTTTTTTTACAATTTACATGCAGTGCCAAGACTATTATGTAGCAGTTAAATTGAAAAGTATAGCTGAGGATCTTAGCGACCAATTGTACCTCTTACCTTTCATTAACTCAGTACCAATCCCTTCGTGGCGAACAGATAACCATCTCATTCTCTTCCCATGAAATATGAACATTAATGTTTGATATATATAAAGCTTATTGTGAAAAGTCACATTCAATCGCTTAAGTTATCCCCACATCCCCTTTATATGTTACCTACCTTTTATGGGCCTATGAGACCCATTTAATGGGTAATACATTAATATCTTTCTTGAGTTGGTTTCTTCATTGGTCTATTGTGTATATAATCAATATGATTAATCATAGCTACTTGCAACCTAAAAGATAATTAGCTAGTGGACTAATGAAGTAAGCAAATTCGGTTGGTATTAGTGGCACGTTATGCCTACATACCAATATCATATACTAAGCTAACAGAGATCTGTAGAAGCATCAGTATGATTGATCCGTTAGTGTATGTTTAGAACGGAAGGAAGAAGATTAATACATTCTAATCACATTCTCTTCTCCTCTTTCAAATCTCCCCTTGTCTAAACAGAAGGTTAAGAAAGATGATTGAGAAAGTGCTTCCAAGATGTGTCATGCCCTCAGCTCTAGAGACCGATTTTGAGTGATGAAGCTTAAAAAAAAAAGTTTCATTTGGCCCCAGTCTTGATTCTAGCTAGTAGTTAATAAAAAACATAAATAAATAAATAAATTGTTGCAATTGGGATCAATCTAAGGTTCAACTTGTATTTACTTTATGTAAGAAGGTTCTTTCTCTCTCTCTCTCTTTCTCTCTAGTTTTGTAACTTAACTATAAAATGTACCCATAATAAAATATAAAGTATAGGTAGCCGGCCAAGACAAGGATCCTCTCCATTTGAAATGAAATAGAGAGTCTTTATTTCATGGTCTAAATTAAATATCTCAGATCTAACAATATACAAACTGCCACGTCATTTAAAATTTTAAATAACGACACTCTGTACACCATTAGATTTGTGAAATAAAATCTAAACCATAAAATGGACAAATGAAGAGATTTCTAAATGGAGAAGATCCTATTCCAGCCAGTAGGAAGCAGATCTTTCATTTCACTTGTGGGCTTTGCTAGTTTTAAACCAAACCATGTCACGAAAATGGTAGTAAAAACATATCATATACCAAAATAATCAAATAAGTAAGCTTAAAGACAAGTAGAAGATGATAATAAAAAGAAGCAATATTTGAGAAAATTAATAAATATGATCAATAATGAAATTTATGTTATATGCGTTGCATAAAAAATTATTTCTTATAAAACGTAACAAAAATAATTTAAGCAACATTATTGTTATGATTGCCAAGAGCAATATTACCCGGTCTTTCCCAAGAGAACCTAATCCCTCCCCTCACGTTTAAAAGAAAAAAACAAAAAGCAAAAGACATTATGGTTATGATTACAGGTTATTAAGAATAGTACTACAAGAATAATGAATTGAACAAGATATTATGATTTTTTTTTCCCTTCAATCTTAAGTGATCTTTAAACTAGGAAGTATTAAGATTCACTATCATTCTTCTTACTTCAAAATACTACGATTATAATTTTCCTTTCTCCATTAATCTGAAGTGATCTTTAATAAGCTGGAAGTATCAAGATTCAACTATCATTCTTCTTAATTAGAGAGTCTGGACTTTGGAGTCCACGAATGTGACATTGTTGGATCCACCATTCCCTCCTCACATGAGCTCACAGTCCATAACCATAACCCACTATTGAATTTATTGGAAACACTGCACCCTTCAAAAAGTATCCATCTACCTGTCTGATTTCAAAAGGCCCACACTTCAATTGTTGGTTACGATTAGGGGATCATCCAAAACAATAATTGTGTGAATATCTTCTCTGTCTCATAATAGAACATAACCTTTTTTTTTTCTTTGATTATAAAAACATTTTTTATTAAGAAAAAGTCCAATTTCTAATATTATTTTCACATTTTTAAAACAGATAAACAAAATTTTTTTTTATGAGAAGTGAATTTATTTTCAATAAATCTATATAAAACATATTTCATAATTTTATACAATTTGATGAGACAACAAGTTATGATTAATGAGTAAAATAATAATGATTGAGCTCATCAATTTCAATTTATAACCTTAGTAAATTATTAAAATATAATAAAATATATGGTGTTTTTAAGATTTTTATTTTTTTAATATTCTTTGCCGAGTAAATGAACATTATTATTATTATTATAATTATTATTTATAATAATATAACAGGTGTTTATAAATTATTTAAACTTGAGGGGAGGTGGCAAAAGTAAACAAATTAGTTAAGGTTTGACCTTTGAGAAATCTGGTTGTTGTTTTTTAGTGATTTGAAATTGACTACGTTACTTCACCGTGGTACATACAACATTACATTCTTACATTTAAATAATAATAATAATAATAATTACAAAATATTTTGGTTCCAAATTCATATGAGCCTGTTTGTTATGTAACCCATTAAATTTTTATTTGTTTTTAATAATTCAATTGTTACAATATTTCAAATAATAATAATTGAGAAGAAGAGGTTTAAATATTAACTCCCCAAAAAGAGGAAAGAAAGAAGAATAATACTTACTAAATACAACAATTCATAATCCAGCTAACTACACTCAAAAGTAGAAAATTTAACCCTAAAAAAAGAGCCTCTTTTGTTTTTTTTGTTTTTGCCCTTTCATCCTGTATTGCAAAAGCACCTATTCAATCTTGTGTGATTAAAAGGTTGTTATTTTGCCTTCAACCTCAGAAAAAAAAAAAAGTAGTGATTTTCCTAGTTCCTTTATGTCTTTTTCTTTCTTATTTTGGTCGTTTTCCTAGTTGTTATGATTAACAACAATAAATAAAACACAATTTATGTTTTTTTTTTTTTTTTTTTAAAGAGAGGTAAGTGATAACGCTTCGAGCTAAAATTGAGCTTGAGACTACAGTTGTTTCTTAACATAAACTGATATCCATAAATTTTAATAAAATAAATATAGGATGTTACTAATTTTATTATCCTAATCATAGAGATTCGAGAGCTTTAATTGTGAGGATTAGATGCTTCAAATTTTTCTTGCGATGTGCAACAATGAATGTCACTCGTGTAGTTAAGGAGGGCATCTCGGCTATACAATTTTTTCTTTTTTCTTTTTTACAAATCAATTTGTAATAAGTTTAGTCACAAATTTTTTCTCAATTGTTGATGTGATATATTGTAATTAATATATAAATAATAATATATTATTGTTACAATAAATTAAAAATGGTTTCAATATTGTTGTGAAATTGTTGTGCTTATACTTTATACTCTATAGCATTGTTTCGATATTCATCTTATTCGGTTTCCTATTAAAAATAATTAATGATCTTAAAAATATTACAAATTTATTACATAACATTTTTAAATTGACGTGTCCTCATCGTACAAGCATTTTTTCCATTTGAAATGAAATGAAGAGGATCCATTTCTTCAGATTAAATGTTATAAATCTAACTTCTAACACGTCATTAAAATTTTAAATGACGTGACAAACTGTACACTGTTAGATCTAAAAATTAAAATCTTAATTATGAAATAAACAAATAAAGATATTTTCAAATGCAGAGCATCCTATTCCGTCATCATCAATGATAAAAATAATAATTTAAACATTTATTTATTATGATTTTAAATCCATCAATCATGACTTAAATTTAAGTTAATCAGTTTGGATAATTACTCAAATCTTTTTTAACCATTTTCCAAAAGTAAAAAAAAAAAAAAAATTTACCAGTCAACTCTAACTCTACCTCTATACGTGAGGTTTCATTATAAACAATTTAATCACTACCACAAATTATTCCATGTATTCATTCATTACCATTTCGTTTTCTCCGCCTCTCCCATGCTTTTGCTATAAAATACGCAACAAGACTCGCGTCGAATCTTCAATCTCTCTCTTCCTTTTTGGTTCCTCATGAAAAAAAAACTATAAATTAATGTAGTAGTTGTAGTATTTTCTATCTTTAACAAAAAACATTGTGTACTACACAATTAAACTTTTAGCTCTGAAAAAAGCAAAATTTGGAGCTATGACTTGTAATAAGAGAAAGAATCAGGAGGAGTCGTCGTCGTCTGACTCGGATGAGTCAACCCGGGTGGCCTCGAGTTTCCCAGACGAGGTTCTGGAACGAGTTCTAGCTCAATTGAACTCCCACAAGGACCGGAGCTCAGTTTCTCTGGTCTGCAAGGACTGGTACGACGCTGAGCGCTGGTCAAGGACCCACGTGTTCATCGGAAACTGTTACTCGGTCTCGCCGGAGATTGTGACCCGGAGGTTCCCGAATGTTCGGAGTGTGACTCTTAAAGGGAAGCCCAGGTTCTCGGATTTCAATCTGGTGCCTCCTAATTGGGGTGCTCAGATTCATTCATGGCTGCTAGTTTTTGCGGCTAAGTATTCGTTTCTTGAGGAGCTGAGGCTGAAGAGGATGAGTGTCAGTGACGAGAGCTTGGAGTTTTTGGCTCTTGCTTTTCCAAATTTTAAGGCTTTATCGCTTCTGAGCTGTGATGGGTTCAGCACTGATGGCCTTGCAGCCATTGCCACTCATTGCAAGTAAGTGTTTTTTGTGTCCGTTTCTGTTCAAATTTATGAAGTTTTAAGTTTTATTTGCTGGTGTTATGAACTGTTTTGAAATGGGGTTTTAGAGTTTTTAATGTTTGTGAGATCTGAGTAGCTATTTGTTATGATTTTGATGATAAAGCACAAAACTTGTATGTTTTTTTTGCTATGAATGGGGTTTTTTGTTTAAGATTGATGAAATTGATTTTGCTGTTGTAGTTGAAGGAAGGTAAGAAAGGAAAGATTTTGATGAAAGTAAAGATTTTGGTTTTATCTTCTTGTTGTTACTGTAAAAATAGTTGTCTTACATGGAAGTGCTTCAGTTTTTTTGTTTCTTTTAGTGGATGGCATATTTTTTGTAGTTATACTTATGCAAATAGTCCTATTTAGTGAAAATGAAATGGCTATTAGTTGGCCAAGGAGGAATCCACCCACCTAGTTGTTTCTTGTGGCCTTGAATGAAGTCCAAAGTGTGAAAAAAATGGGAGTGGCTCTTTTTGTTATGTGATAAGGATGTCACCACTATTATTATTGTAGGCTTGTGGCTACCACTACATTGGAGTAAATGAGTTGGCCTGTTGGGTGGATCAAATTCGGAAGGAATGTGTTTTACTAGGAAAACAGTGTTGTAGTGGGAATGGACATGCTTTTTATTTTCGTTTCGTCCTCTGCTTTTTCTTTGGTTTCTAACTGGCACTTCAAAATTTGTTGGATGGCACTTCATTGATGTATCATATTATAAAACTACCTGTCTAGTTGCTTCTCACAAAATTCCTGTGGTCTCAAATGAAGTGAAACTTTAATAAAGTTGATTTAGTGGGTTTATGTTTCTTGTGTATAATTCTACACACTAGAAAAAATTCGATGTTCAGAATTTATTTGATCTAGAAAGGTGGGATTTATCCAGACTTTATGGTTTTGTTAATAAAATGTGTGAATAGTAGGTGTCAATAATTTCTTACCTATCACATTTTAGTAGAAAATGAGCAAGGTGACATTAAATATCGAATATTTACTACTTTTAGTAGTTGTATACAATCTATCTAATCATGTTTTTAAATTAATGTTTGGACTGTGGAGTTTGTCTTTGTCAAATAGAATAATTATATTTTCCCTTTTTTATCTTTTGTCGGGGGCTCATCCTCAATATCTTGATATAGTGAGATCTAATATTTGGACTTTGGAGTTTTTCTTTGTTGTTAAATATTAATGTTTTACTTCTCATATTGCATTTCCACATCTAAAAGATAAAGTTCTAATTCTGATTTGGTTACAGGAATTTGACTGAGCTCGACATACAGGAGAATGATATCGATGATAAAAGTGGTTGTTGGTTGAGTTGCTTCCCTGAAAACTTCATGTCACTGGAAGTACTAAACTTTGCCAATTTGAATAATGATGTAAATTTTGAAGCTCTTGAGAGACTGGTTAGTAGGTGCAAATCGTTGAGAGTCTTAAAGGTTAATAAAAATATAACCTTGGAACAATTACAAAGGCTGCTTGTTCATGCTCCTCAATTAAGGGAGCTTGGTACTGGCTCATTTTTGCAAGAGCTTAAGGCCTGCCAGTACTCAGATCTCAAAAGTGCATTCCACAATTGCAAGAATCTAAACATCCTCTCTGGTTTGTCTGAAGCTGCAGCCCTATTTCTTCCAGCTCTTTACCCTGCCTGTGCAAATTTGACATTCTTGAATTTGAGCTATACTGCTTTGCAAAGTGGCGAACTTGCTGACCTTCTTATTCACTGCCCGCTTCTTCAGCGCCTCTGGGTAAGGAACCTCTATTTCCCATGTTGTCTACTCGTTGGATTTCCTAAAAGTTAAATAGTAGGGTAAGGAAACATAGGAGAAAAGCTACAATTCCTTTTGACATTGTCATGGTGCACAACTTTAAAGTTCTAAATTCATTATTTGTGGTTTTGTGGAGGAGATTATAATCTTTCTCCAATTCAATGAAACCATTGCATCTTGGCCTTTTCTTGAAAAATGGAAATACTTCATCCACAACTGTTAATTCGGATTTTCTTACCGCTATAAGTAGTTTCCTTGGTGTCCACTCAGTGGTCCCTCCACCACTTGCACTTCAAAAGTATGTTATGAGAATCACATTTTGTCAGCAATACACATAATTTGACATATACATAGTTCCTCTTGATTTAGAACTTATAGTTCTCTTCAGCTGTTCTTTACCCCCAACCAATGAATTTCTTGCTGCCTTCTTACATAATGATAATAATTACTATATTAGAGTTAACAAAATGCCAGAAAGCTCACAGCATATCAATGGCAAATCCTAGTAATTAGCTCATTATGAACAATTTTTGTAGTTCTATCTGCTCTGACTTCCAAAGTGACATGTTAATTGTAAAAGGTCATAACATTACAAATTTGGAGGCTCTAAGTCAAATTCTTGATCCAGGTCCTGGACACAGTTGAAGACAAGGGGTTGGAGGCCGTTGGATCCAATTGTCCTCTGCTTGAGGAGCTCCGTGTCTTCCCTGCTGATCCGTTTGAGGAGGACGTTGTCCATGGGGTGACTGAATCTGGGTTCCTTGCTGTGTCATATGGCTGCAGGAGACTACACTATGTTCTCTACTTTTGCCGACAGATGACCAATGCTGCTGTAGCAACCATTGTGCAGAACTGCCCTGATTTCACCCACTTCAGGCTTTGCATAATGAACCCGCACCAGCCAGATTACCTGACAGATGAGCCTATGGATGAGGCTTTTGGTGCAGTGGTGAAAACTTGCACTAAACTCCAGAGGCTTGCAGTTTCGGGTTTATTGACTGACCTGACTTTTGAGTACATTGGGAGGTATGCCAAGAACTTGGAAACACTTTCCGTTGCATTTGCTGGCAGCAGTGATTGGAGCATGCAGTGTGTATTGGGAGGTTGTCCAAAGCTGAGGAAACTTGAGATAAGGGACTGCCCATTTGGGAATGCAGCATTGCTCTCGGGTTTGGAGAAATATGAATCTATGAGGTCACTCTGGATGTCAGGCTGCAAAGTGACAATGAATGGCTGTAGATTGTTGGCAAAAGAGATGCCCAGGTTGAATGTGGAGGTAATAAAGGAATGCGAGAGTGATGATAGCCAGGTTGATAAAGTTTATGTTTATCGTTCTGTTGCTGGGCCAAGAAGGGATGCCCCATCTTTTGTTCTCACTCTTTGAGTTATGTAGAATGCACAGTAATCTCCCTCTGCCTCTCTCTCTCACATGCGCACGTACACACACACACAAACACAAGGAGGGATGAGAGTGTGCAGTTGTTGCCTTGAGCTGTCTGGAGAATCTGCCTTTATTGATCACTGTTGTATCTTGCTTTTGGTTTCCCTTTGTTGGTTGTGATTCCCCTCACAAACCAAAGGCAAAGCTCAAAATGATAATAAAACCATTCTTCTTATGTGTAAGTTGATGTAGACAATAATCTTTAAGATTTTTTTTATTCAGAATAGTTGTGGTGACTGGTGTCACATGTTTTTTCTTCTTCTTATGTATCATCCTTTGGACATAGTAAGCAATATTTATATCACATGCTCTGATGCACATATTCGTGGTTTATATTTTAATATCTGAGTTAAATTAGTTTAAAGAATTATACCAAAGAGGGAAAATAAAAACCATACACTTCGAGTGAACTTTAAGTTGGATCCATTTAGAAGAAGTAAAGGTTGTTGGTTTGAACAAGAAATTCATATGGTTTTCATGGGTTAATAAACACTTCTTTTGTTATTGGATCAATTATACTTTCTAGTTAATATGACTGGCTTTTTTATTTTTAGTAGGATAAGAATTTATGACATCCGTTCCATCTATTTCATGATGATTGTTTAATAGAGTATTAAATGTATCTTAACTTGTGTTCCTAGGATATTTGCTAGCAAAATCTTTTATTTAATAAGTGATCCCAAAATCAAGTGGGAAGAGCCAAATGAGTGATTTATTTCCCAAAACCAATAAACTTGCCTTAAAAGTTTAAACCGATATGAATTTAATCATTAGTTTTAGTTTTCTGTTTTATTTTTTGGGTTTAGGAACAAAAAAAGAAGAAGCCTGTTATCAAACATACTTCATAGTTTATAACACACACTTTTTCTCTCTCAATCTCTCTATTTGGGCCGTGTCCATTCGTTGTTTCAAGTTCCCCACGAAAGTACTGGATCATGAGCTGAGGACCTCAAAGTGGGCTATGAATGCAGTCATCAACATGGCCCAGTCCATTTTATAATCTTTCAGCAGTTGAAGCAAAAGCTAGAAAGTAGGAAAGTACATTCTTTCGGTGCAATTATAGCTCAAAAATAGTCGCAAAAGCAAGATATTAATGGGTAAAACTTACGTACAGTTTCTTAAGTTAAATGCATTAAGTTTTCTAACTGAATTTAAACACGTGGTTATATTAACTAATGGAACATAAATAATGTTATCTTTTCTAGCAATATTTAAATTCAATGTATTTAATTTCAACTAAGAATCTAATATATTTGACCTAACCAATTGTAGCTAAGTTTTAGCTGACATTAATAAATTATTTGAGTTATTGACCCGGGAAGGCTATCCCTTTGTACTGACACATATAAGGGTAAAGGGTTGGGCCTGGGGACTTTACTCTTCAGCAAACTTTAATGCATCTTCTAGTTTTTCTTCTAAGATTTAATTAAATTTGATAGACCCATCTTATGCCGTTCATCATTTTGATCATTCAATTTTAGGCACCTCCCTATCGGTGGTCTTAGTGGACCCTAGTCACCAGAGACATGTGATTTCGGTGGCCTATGCTCCGCTGTGATGGGTTCAGTCACATAATGAAAACTTCTTTGGTAGGAAAGCTGGAGACGTTATTCCACGTGCATTTGAATTAACTTTTTGTCAAAAGTTTATTTGTTTATCTTTTTGAAAATTAACAAAAATATAATTTTACTTAAGATAACAAAAAAAGGAATAAAAAAAATGAAATTTAGCTACAAACCAACTATGTAACAAATTATAAAATCATCCATATGTACTTACTTAGTGGTCTAGTTTGTAGATAAACTCTATCAAAAAAGAAAAACATGACCTCTATTAACAAACATGAGGTTCATTTTTTTTTTTTTTTTTTTTAGAAATTCTAATCTAAACTCATACACATGTATATTTGAAGACCCCGGAGATTGAACCCACACCCTCATAGAGGAGTGAGACTTTTTAGGAAGGAGGATTACCATTGGGCCGTATACCTAAGTGAGCTTCACCTTCAATAAACTGTTTTATCTGGCTTCGGAGATTTACATTATGAAAATTAGCAGCATAATGAAAAGGTGATAATCCATTCATAAGTCACTTGGAAATGCAACTTTAGTTTTCTTTATCCTTGTTTGAAGCAAATGCGTTTAATTTAGTATTTGATTGTGAAATTTTAAGAGTAGTTTTAATCATAATCTTTTTATGTTAATTAGATTGTTGTGGGGTCACTAAGATCTTTCTAAAAGAATGAACAGTGGATAAATTTCTCAATAAGTTATACTGATGGGATTTATGGGAATAAAACAAAATCAAACAAATAATCACACAAGGAAAAAAAGAAGAAAAAATCTCAACAAAATCCTCAAGAATTGATTATACTCACTGGTCCATGAACCGTGTTATCCTTCAGCCGTGGACAATTTATGTGGGAATAACAATTTAGATCTTCTTGCCCAAACATGAAATTCTATGTTTGAAAGTCGCTGAAGCTAATCCTCCTAAATAGAAAGCTTGCTTTTGAACAACTAGATCTCTAGCCTCTGTAAAACCGATCTTCAATGGTAGTTTTTGCAGGCATTAATTGGTTGGGGCGACGTGTCAAGCGTTCCCTTTAGATCCAGCGGATACTTGCGAATCTCCCTTCTTGTTTGTTCTTTTATTCACTGAACTATTCTGAGGATTTCTGGATTTCACAGTTGTTCTTGATCACGCGTGCTTCTCGTTAGATCTGATATTGTTCATGTAAAAAGTCCATTTTGCCCCTCCTTTAATTACTTGATTGTCTGAGGCACATGGGCTTGGTGTAATTGATAAAATCATGGGCAAACAAATTTAGGCCAGTTGTAACCAACTCAAAACTACGGGCCTTATTTAATCAATTCAGCCCAGAGAAAAAAACACCGAATTTGGGTTTGATGTTGGGCTTATTTGGGCTGAGTGAGTCCCACGACTTTGATGTAATCTTACATTGGACTTCTCACTTACATTGGACTTGCCTTGCCTTTCCAGAATTTAGACCCCAACATTTACAGCCCTCTCACGCGTGCCAAGGAGTGGCATGCGTGTGAGTAATTTGTAAATGAAAACCTCTTCTTTCGTTTTTTCGCGCCTCTTTTCCCCTGTTGGTGAGCCTGAGGCATTGTTGCTTAAACGCAACAACTTCCCAGAACAGTTTTTCCATCAATCCCGTCAAAGAGTTATGGCTTTGCCCAGACACTTCATTACTCACCGTTTAAAACAATTCTGTCTTTTCTCTTATCTTCATTTATTTCCCCATCTCTTTCTTCTTTTTATTTTTCATTAACACTCTCTATTTTATCTCCACATGTGGAGATTTTTCATCTCTCCAGCAACACTCTTTATTTTATCTCCACATGTGGAGATTTTAGCAACTCTTTATTTATTTGAAGAGCTACACTTTCCAGCAGACTCTCTATTCTTTCTCTACTCTATTTAAATATTCTTTATTTATTTTTTTAATTTTCCTTTTTCTTTCTCTCATATTTTTACATTCTCTCTCCTCTCTCTCCGGTGTCTTCTTCTTCTCCATCTAGCAAATGAAATATCTCTCTCTCTCTCCTCTCTGATCCACCATAATCACCGTGAACACAACTCCAAAAAAATTATAATTGAAATCTCGGTCATACTACGAATTAAATCAAGAATTAAGAGAAAACTGAAACAAACAAAACCAAAATTTTCCTAAGAATTTTTTATTTTATTTTATTCCAAATGTCCAAGCCACTGCAACACATCAAATAGATTTGTTCTGACTTTATCCAAAGATGTTCCTGCTCGAATACATTAGTGTCCAAAACCACCAGGTTTGTTTTGACTTCGTCCAAAGATTTTTGTTTTTTTGTTTTTTTTCTTTTTCATTTCACTCTCTCCTCTAAGATCTGTCCAGATCTGAACCCCAAAATTTTCTCTCTCTGCCGTGAACAACCATAAGCAACCTTCCCCCATCATGAACACTCAGCCATGACTCCACCATAACCATCGTGAACACAACTCCACAAACAACCACTTGCTCAAGGCCAGGCCAGGCCGAGATAGTCAACCGCTTGCTCAAGGCCGAGACCGATCGGAACACCCAGCCCAGACCGAGAATGGCAACCTTCAGCCCAGACGAGATCGGCAACCCCCGGCCTAGATGAGATCGGTACCGATTGGAGAAAATGGAGAATAGAGTTGTAGCAGGAGCACAGAGAAAGGAAAAAAAAAAAAAAAAGAGAAGAGAGAGAAAAAAACTTATAAAGGACCGGTTTAAACAATTTTTTATTTGGACACAGAGTGAACAATAGCTTTTCATTTGTGAAAAGCTACTGTAGCATTTTAGGAATTTGAAGAGCTTTTTGAAGAGCTGCTGGAGTATTAATTCTTTATTTTGGCTCTCCACATGTGAAGATAAAGAGCCGGATAGAGAACTACTGGAGATAAGAGTATACATATACATTGTAAACTATCTAAACAAAAGTGGGGAGCTTCTATCTAGTGTGGGAGTCATCATAATTGGGATAAAGGACTTACTGCGAGGGTTCACAGATGGAAGAGTGCAACACGTACCAAGAATGGGAAATCAAGCTGCACATACGCTGGCTCAACACGCAAAGGGATATCATGACAACTGCTCCTGGAGAAACAAGACCCCTATGTTCCTACAAGCTACTTTAAATAATGATATTAGGCTTATGCAGTCTATTGCCTATCCTAGAGTATTTTGGGGCCTTGGTTTGTACGCTTGTTTTTTTTGGTTTCATTATTTTATTAATACAAGCAATACCTTTTCATAAAAAAATAAAAATACATTCCAGAATATTCATCCCTCCACATTTATTTATTTATTTATTTTTATTATTTTTTTTCCACACGTCTAGTTGTTTCCTAAACAAACTATAAGTCTATAACACTTCTATATATATATATATATATATATATATTTTTTTTTTTTCAAAACCTTCTTGAACATTCACGCCTCTTTTTCTTCCTATCTCCTTGATTTTCTCTAAATCGCCGACCTCCTTGCTTTTCATCTAATCCGAAATCATTGTTCTTCTTTACCCAAACAAAAGGCTCTCTTCTCTTCATCAAAATAAGCCTCCAACTTTTGCGAACTGTAATCCCCAACCCTTTTTTAATAAATCATTGGTTTTTTTTTTTTTTAAAACCCCAACCCTTCTTGATCTCCTTCGTGAAATACCATGAGTCAGAAAACTCGAAAGAACAGCACTAGCAAAGGGAACTCTTGCTCATGGAGAGGCCGGAGAGAGGAGTCACCGCTGGAGCGGCCGTTATGTGACCCGTGGTATTTGCCCCATGGCGCTTTTCCTAGCCGTATCAATCTTGTATTCGCTTCTTCTTCACAGGACCTGTTATGTGGTTCGGAACAAATTAATGTTGCTTTTGCTTGGGTGCCGCCGGCTTTTACTGTGATGGAACTCGAGATTCGCAGAAAGGAGTTGCTAGTCGTACCCATTGACTTCATGTCTCCTTGCGGACCTTCGATCTCTTGGAACGCATGGGTCGACAAAGAGCTTCAGGACAACGATTTTGCTTCAAATTTGAGACGGGCTAAAATCTATCATGCTGTGCTATTGTCGCGTGGATCCGACATGTACTATGATATTCTTGGTTTGGGGCAACTTGTCCGCCGTTGGAACCCCACAACCCATACATTCTTTTTATCATGGGGAGAGATTACCGTCACACTCATCGATGTGGAAAGAATCCTCTTGTTGCCATCTCTTGGAGAAGCGGATCCCATAGCGATCCGGCTGACCACTTAAGAAACCAAATGGGATGACACTTTGTACAAAGGCTTCGGTGGTCGGGAAGCGACGGTAGGGGGTCATCATGCTCAGCCTACACAATGGATAAAACACTTTTACGACTGCCCCAACCATTGGGTTCGGCGTTCAGCGTTCCTTGCTTACTGGCTCAGTAGGTATGCTCTTAACGAACTCCCTTCCCATTCAATCAAACCTTATTTATTTGAACTGGAAATTAAGCTTGCTCAAGGAATATCCTATCCATTGGGTGCGTTGTGCCTGGGGAACCTGTATACCCATATTGATATGTTGCATGAGGATGAGGTGGAGGGATCCCTTTATTACGTAATAAAAAAAAAAAATTTCGTAAACCTTTTTCCAAAATGTTGTAGCCTCTCACCCCCCTTTTCCTGCTCTCTCTCTCTCTCTTTCTCGCACAGCACCATTCCCCCCCCCCCATTTGCCAATCTCGCATAGCAGCCCCTCAACACTGATCTCGAACAGCAGTCCCCCCTGGTGCCAATCTCGAACAGCAGCCCCCCCTCGGCACCGATCTCAAACAGAATCCACTCAAGAAACCAAATGGGAGGTCACTTTGTACAAGGGCTTCGGTGGTCGGGAAGCGACAGTAGGGGGTCATCATGCTCAGCCTACGCAATGGATAAAACACTTGTACGACTGCCCCAACCATTGGGTTCGGCGTTTAGTGTTCCTCACTTACTGGCTCAATAGGTATGCTCTAAACGAACTCCATTCCCATTCAATCAAACCTTATTTATTTGAACTGGCAATTAAGCTTGCTCAAGGAATATCCTATCCATTGGGTGTGTTGTGCCTAGGGAACTTGTATACCCATTTTGATATGTTGCATGATGATGAGGTGGAGGGATCCCCTTATTACGTAATCGAAATTTTTTTTTTCGTAAACCTTTTTCCAAAATGTTGCAGCCTCTCACCCCCTTTCCTGCTCTTTCTCTCTTTCTCGCACAGCACCATTTCCCCCCCCCCCTTTCGCCGATCTCGCATAGCAGCCCCCCAACACCGATTTTCGAACAGCAGCCCCCCTGGCGCCGATCTCGAATAGCAGCCCCCCTTCAGCACCAATCGCGAACAGAACCCACTCAAGAAACCAAATGGGAGGACACTTTGTACAAGGGCTTCGGTGGTCGGGAAGCGACAGTAGGGGGTCATCATGCTCAGCCTACGCAATAGATAAAACACTTCTACGATTTTTGGTTTCATTATTTTATTAATACAAGCAATACCTTTTCATAAAAAAATAAAAATACACTCCAGAATATTCATCCCTCCACATTTATTTATTTATTTATTTTTATTATTTTTTTTCACACGTCTAGTTGTTTCCTAAACAAACTATAAGTCTATAACACTTCTCTCTCTCTCTCTATATATATATATATATATATATATATATGTATATGTATATATTTTTTTTCAAAACCTTCTTGAACATTCACGCCTCTTTTTCTTCCTATCTCCTTGATTTTCTCTAAATCGCCAACCTCCTTGCTTTTCATCTAATCCGAAATCATTGTTCTTCTTTACCCAAACAAAAGGCTCTGTTCTCTTCATCAAAATAAGCCTCCAACTTTTGCGAACTGTCATCCCCAACCCTTTTTTAATAAATCATTGGTTTTTTTTTTTTTTAAAACCCCAACCCTTCTTGATCTCCTTTGTGAAATACCATGGGTCAGAAAACACGAAAGAACAACACCAGCAAAGGGAACTCTTGCTCATGGAGAGGCCGGAGAGGGGAGTCACCGCTAGAGCGGCCGTTATGTGACCCGTGGTATTTGCCCCACGGCGCTTTTCCTAGCCGTATCAATCTTGTATCCGCTTCTTCTTCACAGGACCTATTATGTGGTTCGGAACAAATTGATGCTGCTTCTGCTTGGGTGCCGCCGGCTTTTACTGTGATGGAACTCGAGATTCGCAGAAAGGAGTTGCTAGTCGTACCCATTGACTTCATGTCTCCTTGCGGACTTTCGATCTCTTGGAACGCATGGGTCGACAAAGAGCTTCAAGACAACGATTTTGCTTCAAATTTGAGACGGGCTAAAATTTATCATGCTGTGCTATTGTCGCGTGGATCCGACATGTACTGTGATATTCTTGGTTTGAGGCAACTTGTCTGCCGTTGGAACCCTACAACCCATACATTCTTTTTATCATGGGGAGAGATTACCGTCACACTCATCGATGTGGAAAGAATCCTCTTGTTGCCATCTCTTGAAGAAGCAGATCCCATAGCGATCCGGCTGACCACTTAAGAAACCAAATGGGAGGACACTTTGTACAAGGGCTTCAGTGGTCGGGAAGCGACGGTAGAGGGTCATCATGCTCAGTCTACACAATGGATAAAACACTTCTACGACTGCCCCAACCATCGGGTTCGGTGTTCAGCGTTCCTCGCTTATTGGCTCAGTAGGTATGCTCTTAATGAACTCCCTTCCGATTCAATCAAACCTTATTTATTTAAATTGGAAATTAAGCTTGCTCAAGGAATATCCTATCCATTAGGTGCGTTGTGCCTGGGGAACCTGTATACCCATATTGATATGTTGCATGAGGATGAGGTGGAGGGATCCCTTTCTTACGTAATCAAAAAAAAAAAATTTCGTAAATCTTTTTCCAAAATGTTGTAGCCGCTCACCCCCCCCTTTCCTGCTCTCTCTCTCTCTCTCTTTCTCGCACAGCACCATTCCCCCCCGCCCCCCATTCGCCAATCTCGCATAGCAGCCCCCCAACACTGATCTCGAACAGCAGTCCCCCCTAACGCCGATCTCGAACAGCAGCCCCCCCTCGGTACCGATCTCAAACAAAACCCACTCAAGAAACCAAATGGGAGGACACTTTGTACAAGGGCTTCGGTGGTCGGGAAGCGACAGTAGGGGGTCATCATGCTCAGCCTACGCAATGGATAAAACACTTCTACGACTGCCCCAACCATTGGGTTCAGCGTTTAGCGTTCCTCACTTACTGGCTCAATAGGTATGCTCTTAACGAACTCCTTTCCCATTCAATCAAACCTTATTTATTTGAACTGGCAATTAAGCTTGCTCAAGGAATATCCTATCCATTGGGTGTGTTGTGCCTAGGGAACTTGTATACCCATCTTAATATGTTGCATGAGGATGAGGTGGAGGGATCCCCTTATTACGTAATCGAAATTTTTTTTTCGTAAACCTTTTTCCAAAATGTTGCAGCCTCTCACCCCCTTTCCTGCTCTTTCTCTCTTTCTCGCACAGCACCATTTCCCCCCCCCCCTTTCGCCGATCTCGCATAGCAGCCCCCCAACACCGATCTCGAACAGCAGCCCCCCTGGCGCCGATCTTGAATAGCAGCCCCCCTTCAGCACCAATCTCGAACAGAACCCACTCAAGAAACCAAATGGGAGGACACTTTGTACAAGGGCTTTGGTGGTCGGGAAGCGACAGTAGGGGGTCATCATGCTCAGCCTACGCAATAGATAAAACACTTCTACGACTGCCCTTATCATTGGGTTCGGCGTTCAGTGTTCCTCGCTTACTGGCTCAGTAGGTTTGCTCTTAACGAACTCCCTTCCTATTCAATCAAACCTTATTTATTTTAACTAGCAATTAAGCTTGCTCAAGGAATATCCTATCCATTAGGTGCGTTGTCCCTGGGGAACCTGTATACCCATCTTGATATGTTGCATGAGGATGAGGTGGAGGGATCCCTTTATTACGTAATCGAAAAAAAAATTTCGTAAACCTTTTTCCAAAATGTTGCAGCCTCTCACCCCCCCCTTTCTTGTTCTCTCTCTCTTTCTCACACAGCACCATTCCCCTCCACCTTCGCCAATCTCGCATAGCAGCCCCCCAACACCGATCTCGAACAGCAGCCCCCCTTGGCGCCAATCTCGAACAGTAACCCCTCCTCGGCACCGATCTCGAACAGAACCCACTCAAGAAACCAAATGGGAGGACACTTTGTACAAAGGCTTCGGTGGTCGGGAAGCGACGGTAGGGGGGTCATCATGCTCAGCCTACGCAATGGATAAAACACTTCTACGATTGCCCCAACCATTGGGTTCGGCGTTCAGCGTTCTTTACTTACTGGCTCAGTAGGTATGCTCTTAATGAACTCCCTTCCCATTCAATCAAATCTTGTTTATTTGAACTGGCAATTAAGCTTACTCAAGGAATATCCTATCCATTAGGTGCGTTATGCCTGAGGAACCTGTATACCCATCTTGATATGTTGCATGAGGATGAGGTGGAGGGATTCCCTTATTACGTAATCGAAACTTCTGTACATTTGCCTCTGTTACAAGTATTCATATGGGAGCATTCACGAAAGTTTGCCGAGAAAGCAAGGTCGGCAAAAGATATTAGAGATAGGATCCTGGATTCACAAGGCGATGGCCTGGGTTTTTTAAGTAAGTTTAGTACTGGGTTTCCTATACTATTCAAATGGGTAGGTGTTAGGGCCTTTGGGTCTTCTCTTGTTGATAATTTAGATAATGAAAGGGAGTTCATTTGGCGGCCTTACGCCAAAGTGAAAGAGGGTTTTGTTTGCTCGGAAATTTTTTTTAGTGATGTGAAAACTAGCTCTCATTCTTACTTGTTGAAGGAGGGTAACGTGGAAGCCCTTACTTTTTGGCAGCCACCACGCCTCTTTGGTTGCCGACATTCGGAGAGAAAGGTATGGCAACTCTTCAGTATAAGCCTCATAGAGTTAGGAGACAGTTTGGTCTTGATCAAGACGTGCCTAGTAAAAGATATGTTGTCTTTGTTCGTGATGTTACAATGGCAATGGCACCTTACATAATAGGTCGTGCATTTAATTATTGGTCCTCTTCTATAACCAGGGTAACAGTCCCGTCTTCCTCGCGCATTGGATCACTAACTCAAGGCATGTGTCTTTACTGGAATCGTTTGGTTGACACTTTTGAGGAATACGTTAAGTCGGGTAATGACAAGGTCTTTATTCCCGCAGCACCATTAGTACCTTCAACGAACCCTCGGCTAAGATCATATTGTCAATCATTAGTGGCGTACTTGAATAGAGAAGGCTTTGGTTTTGCTGGATGGTGTGTTGAGACTGAAACTTGGGTCACACATGGGAAAATCATTCCTTCTGAGTGGAAATCAAGTGAAATAGTTATTATTGAACTCGTGTCACCTTCAAAGAAAGACGCATCTTCGACTAAAGGAAAAGATGTTGAATTATTCAAGTCTTCGAAAGGAAAAGATGTTGTATCTATTAAGTCTTCGAAAGAAAAAAATGTCGCATTCGTCAAGTCTTTGAGACAAAGCGAGGCAACAAGAAAAATGAAAACTTGTACAGGTAAGATCAGTACATCCTCCCCAAAGATTTCTAAGAAGATACAGATGAGTGTCCCAGTTGATTTGAGGGGCGCAAAACCAGTGGTACTTGGCTTACAAGCTGCTTCCACTATGCTAGATGCTGATGTATGTGAGGCCACTCCTTCCTCCTTGCCTATGGTGATAGAGGTAGACTTTTTCCTTTGTGTTGATATCCGAGCAAGACTCCATTGCTTTTTTTTTTTTTTTTTTCGTTTATTTATTTAGTCACACCTCTTTTCCTTTGTCACTAACTATAAAGCTTCTTATATGCCCCATTTTCGCAGGTTCCACACTCTCCTTATTCATTGGATGATGGAGTCGATATACCAGACTTCATGGAAAATGATGATTCGAACCATTCTGATGATGTGATAGGCCAACACAACGTCTCACCTTTGGCAAGCTCCCCGGGTGTGGCTCCCTTAGTTATCATAGGCAGTTTTCCTATTAGTGGGGAGCAGCTACAAGGAGACATTGCACCTGTTACATCACCCAAGGTAGATGTTATTGCAAATAATATATATAATATATGTGTACCCCCCCCCCCTTTTTTTTACTATTAGGCTCTGTTTGTTTCGTTGTAAAATATTTTCCGGAAAATGTTTTCAGCATTTGCGTGTGTTTGTTTCGTTGTAAAATGTTAGTCAACAAAAAATCATTTCCGTTGACCGAAAAATGTAGTGTAAAATTTTGGAAAATGGTTTCCGAAAAAAAATTTCGTAAACCTTTTTCCAAAATATTGCAGCCTCTCACCCCCGATTTTCTGCTCTCTCTCTTTCTCACACAGTACCATTCCCCCCCCCCTTTGCCGATCTCGCATAGCAACCCCCTAACACCGATCTCAAACGGCAGCCCCCCATCGGCACTGATCTCGAACAGAACCCCCCCCCCCCCCCCCCGCGCTGATCTCACTCTCTCTTACCGGACGTGGCTTGCGGTGTCGCCTGGGCTTCGCGGATCTCTCTCATCAAGCAGTGACCCACGGGTTTTTGTTGGGGTTTTGGTGGGTTTCGGGGTGGGTTTGGGTGGCTGGCAGTGGTGGGTTTTGGGGTGGGTGTCGGGATAGGTTTGGGTGGCTGGCAGTGGTGGTTCCCATTTTTGGTGGATTTCGGTGGTTTTGGGTGTGGGTTTTTTTTTGTTGTTTTGTTTTATGTTGCTCCAAACACACAATGTAGAATATTTTCCGGAGTATTTTCCTAGAATGCAAACAAACACTGAAAAAAAAATTATTTTCCCTGAAATCATTTGCATTGGAAAATATTTTACAATGTAAAATGTTTTACATCGAAACAAACGGAGCCTTATTATTATGTTGCTACCACTTGTTATAGTCTTCATCATATATGCACACATACATACGAATACACGTATATACACATGCACATTTGCTTTAATCTATATTAATCATGAATCTTATTTCGTTTTTTTTTTTTAAAGGATACAATCAATATGGCCCCCTCCACTGTTGACTTCGCGAGTGCAGCCGTGGAAGATGAGACAACTGCTGGTGCACTCCACACAGATTTTACTACTGTCATTCAGCCATGGGGCAAAGTTTATTTTGCCATACTCTCGCGGGCTGCGCTTTTCACCATGGCGGCTGCTAAAGAAGTAATAAACCCTTCTCAGCTTTTTCTTCCCTTTTTTTTTTTTGGGTGCAGGTCACTGCCAACATATGTGGTTCCAAGGTTGATCGAGTGGTTCAGCCACATGGGGAAATTTCTCATGTCGTACCTTCTCATGCTACCACTGATCTTAGTGGGGAAAAGATCTTCATATTGGAAACAAAACTCTTTCGAACTTAACATTTTTTTTAGGCTGCAATATTGAAGCTGCCCATTTGTGTATATACTTATCTGCTTCTTTTTTTTTTTTTTTTTAAGGATGATACCCAATCATGTGCTTTTGATCCTGGATTAGCGACGGCCATTGTGACAAGCGAGATAGCCACCAGCGAACCAACTATGAATCCTCCTGCAACTGCAAATGTCATTCAACAAGATATCCAGTACCTTTACCTGAAAGTGTGGATCTTGGGACCACGTTAGGGGATCTTAATGACTTTCTGGCGAGGCTTAATGTGGAGAGGCCTAATAACCACAATGCTTCTCATTTTTGGTCCTTCTCGAAGACAAAAGAAAATTTCCTTCACTTTTCCGTTCCTGTTGAAGTCACTACATTGCTAAAGAAGCTGTTGTTGAAACATGGGAATTTTATGGGCGGATTCAAGCTTGGGGCGGGTTTTGGTGATTTTACATTGGCGCTTTTGGCGGCTATCTTGATGGACATACATCATACCCCTTTTGATCTCTTGGGCAAAGGAAAGTTATTTGAGTGGATGGATGCAATAAGAGACTTGATGATGACTGGTGTTGCTGTAGGATTTCTCTTGGACCATATTCATAATCTTGGCGAAATGTGATTCGTTCAGAAAGAGAAAAGGAAATAGTTGACGTCTTTAAGCGCAAAGATTGCCAAAATGGAGGAAGAACTCTTAGCTTTGAAGTCAGAATGGGAACAACTTCGTGCCGCTGTTCCTGCTACGCCTGCAGCTGATATGCCTTTGTCTAATGGGCTGTTTTGAGAGTCGTTGTTGGCCTCTCTTTTTGTCAGCGAATGAAGTCATGATCAGGTATTAGCCATTTGCTGCCCAATGTCGTCGTTTTAAGCTTCTTCTTTCTTTTTTCTTTTTTCTTTTTTTTTTTTTTTTCTTTTTTTTTTTTTTTGTATGTTTCCTTTCTTTTCCAAGCTAGTTTTGAGAACTTGAATTATGTATCTGTAATGCCCCAAAAATCTGATAAGTGTATGTGCGCTGAGTCCCACATCAGACATATACTGGGTCTAACTGGGCTTTATTAACAATTGCAAGGAGCCCCAATTGTAACATGACTAGTCCTTTTGGCGTATAAGCACAGATGTGGCTAACGCTTTCCTTGGGTTGTTATAAATGGTATGAAAGCCAACCCAGTAATCTTGTGTGGGCTCGGACATATGGGCCCTAACGAGGACGTTAGGGATTTAAGTGGGGGAGATTGTAATGCCCCAAAAATCTGATAAGTGTATGTGTGCTGAGTCCCACATCGGGCATATACTGGGTCGAACTGGGCTTTATTAACAATTGTAAGAAGCCCTAATTGTAACATGACCTTTGGAGTATAAGCGCAGATGTGGCTAGCGCTTTCCTTGAGTTGCTACAGTATCCTTGGGTTGTTATAAATGGTATGAAAGCCAACCCAGTAATCTTGTGTGGGCTCGGACATATGGGCCCTAACGAGGACGTTAGGGATTTAAGTGGGGGAGATTGTAATGCCCCAAAAATCTGATAAGTGTATGTGTGCTGAGTCCCACATCGGGCATATACTGGGTCGAACTGGGCTTTATTAACAATTGCAAGAAGCCCTAATTGTAACATGACCTTTGGAGTATAAGCGCAGATGTGGCTAGCGCTTTCCTTGAGTTGCTACAGTATCCTAGCTTGGTTATTGCCTTGTACTTATCTGTTTTGTTTTTTGTTGGATGCTATCTGTTATAGTACTTAAAGTAGTTCAGCAGCTATCCCTTTTCTCGAGTGTAACTCAGTCATCATATAATATACATATATATTATTTGGCTGTTTATTTATCCAGTGATTGAATGTTTATTCAGTAGTTGTCATGTATTTATCTAACAACTACTATACATTTTATCCTTCAACTGTAGTGTTATTTTATCAATTAGAGATAAAATTATTTAGTTGTTGTGTGTTTATCCAATAACTGCTGTGTATTTATCTAGCAGCTACTACTGTGTGTTTATCCAACAACCATTTATTTATGCAGCAACTGTTTTATCCGGCCACTATTTTATGTATCACTAGCCAATCTAAGCTTCCTATAACTGATGTACTGTTGCAATTTCATACAATTAGGATTAGGAATGTGTATGTTTTATGAACATTTGCATGATTGCAAAACCAGAGCAATTTTCAATAACAACCTAATTGAAAGAGATCAATTGATATGCTTTGGCTGCAGTTACAAACACAAATGTCTTAACTTGGAATGAGAGACTTCATATTGCAGTGGATGCAGCACATGGTTTGCAAACAAATTGATTACATGATTATTCATCTTCAATATTTTTGAATTTGATTTATTTTTTTTTATAACTTGAATAAGTTATGGTTTTCAGGTGGAGTTGCAGGGTTGGAGTATCTACATAATGGTTGCAAGCCACCTATAATCCATAGAGATTTGAAACCTTCTAACATTTTATTAAATGAACACATGCAAGCCAAGATAGCCGATTTTGGGTTGTCTAGAGCCTTTGCAAATGAAAGTGATTCTCATGTGTCAACTCGCCCAGCTGGCACATTAGGATACCTTGATCCTAAGCAAGTGTTTAAACCTACTAATTTGGACACTGGTGTTAATATGTATTTAAGTATCATGTACATATGTTCTAATAGAGTCTACCACATACTAAGTTTTTTTTTTTTTTTTGATAAATAGCAAATTTTTATTGAAATAAGGCAAATTACACAACTCTACGAGAGGGATACAAGACCCTACAAAGAGGGATACATAACCCTACGCAGAGGGCAGAGAAAGTGACATTCGTCACGGCAAAAAACCCTACATAGAGGGCAGTAATACAGAACACAAAAATAAAAAAGACGCCAACAACAACAACAACTACTACTACTACATCACAACAACAACAACACACGGCAGAGAGCTTGACCAAATTCCAGCAGAATGCAAGAACAACCACAGCAGTCAATGTCCAGACCAGCAGAAAGTTTAAATCTTTGATCTCAACCAGGAAAACCACATAAAGGTCAAATCGAATTTGCCATTCGATTCGGGTGTGGTAGGGGCTCTTCAAAAAGAGTTTTGAGTAATCGACCCTAAGAGTAGGGTAATTGATATAAACACAAGCTGAGATAAATCTCCAAACCCGATGCCCATCTAGCATCCACCGCCGGAGAGGATCTCGTCTCCCACCGGAATGGTCAGAACTTGCCGACAAAAGAGAAGAAATTTGTTGGAGGCTCGAGCCACCCAAAGACTCCATCAAATCTCCCTCATGCAAGACCAGATCGGGTGATTGGGGAGTGGAAAAGAAGGTTGTAAAGGGGAGGGATGGTGGTGGCGATGGCGGTGGCTCGGCGCCGTCTGGTCTTAGTACCAACATAAGAAAAAAACTAATGAAAAAAGAAAAGGACGAAAGGGAAAAAAGGGAAAAGGCCACACGGCCATGATCGGACCATCTCTGGTCACGATCTCCCTCACCCGGAGGTGAGGGGCGGTCGCGCAGCCTTGATCCGAGGTGAAAGTGGAGGAGTGAGTATAGTAGGGGTTTTTGGGTTTGCTCTGGCTTTCTCTGGAAGCTTCTTTGGGATTTGTGTAATGTTACCACATACTAAGTTTGTTATCTTACAATTTTTCACAACTTATAAATGTTCTGCCCGTAAGGATATCACCACATTGAATTACAAGTTCCCAATGCCAAATCTGTAACATTTACAACTTTCCCTAAATAGCACAAAATATGTGAATTTTTTTGGTTTTTTCAAGTACACCCTATTATAATTTGGATAAACAGATCACTTTCTTAACCATAGGGAGTTCTCCAAAGCATGAGGATGCCAACGGCTATTACTTAGGGTTCAAGCAACCAATCACTTAATGATTCAGTTCAAATAGGATATAATGGAAGTAATAACTAGCAAAATTAAATCAAGCTATGGGTTTCTTGTATTGATCTAGATTCTTGTGTTTTATATGCAGATTTCAAGCATCTGGAAACTTTAATAAGAAAAGCGACTTCTATAGCTTTGGGATTATTTTGTTTGAGCTAATCACTGGCTGCCCTGCAATAGTAAGAGGGCCGGTGCAAAAAAATCACGTGCTTGACTGGGTTAAGCCTTTGATTGAAAGGGGGGATGTTCAAAACGTTGTTGATCCAAGATTAGAAGGAGAATTCAGCACCAGTTCTGCCTGGAGAGCTAGAGAAATAGCCATGTCATGTGTACCATCATTTTCCATCCAAAGGTCAGACATGAGTCATGTGTTGGCAGAACTTAAGGAATGTTTGGCTCTGGAGATGGGTCGTGGAAGAACTCAAAGGATGGCAAGTGAGGGCAATAAAACAACTGCAAGCATTTCATTCAAAATGACCCATTTGGAGTATGAATCAGATATTGCTCCCCATGCTAGGTAGTTACTTATCAAACAAAATATTAATGGTCTAGTGTTCCTTGTCTGCCATATGACAAGTTTGTATTACATTAGCATTTGATGAACTTCTTATATCCTTGTTTCATGTTTGTATCTCTATTTCAATAGTATGAGTGTGTATTATAAGTTATAACGTACTAGTCGCAAACTCGTGCTATGCACGGGAAAGTTACTAAATATGATATAATTAAAAGATATTGAGAAAGCCTTAAATCATTTAAAATAAACTCTATATGTCAATACCCCCACTAAAAGAAACTCTATGAAATAAAAAGTTTGGATTGATTTTACCACTAACAATTAAGTTAAACTCATAAATAAAAAGAAATAGATGTCTTGGTGTTTAGTAGAGTTTCAAGTTGATTAAATAATTTGAGCATTTGAGTGAAGTCTTATCTAGAAAGTGCTCTGTAGTTTTCTACGGGGTTTCTCATAGGTGAAGTAAAAGTCTGCCTATAGGGCAGTTGTGTTTTCCCTCTCTTGTGTCCCCTGACTTAAGAGGAGGGCTACGGTATGGCTTCTGACGCACTGTTAGAGGACTGGAGGAAGTTTTCTTTAACGGAAACGGAAGCTCCAAGTTTCAAGGTTGAAGAAGATGTCATGGGGGAATCCAGAACAATTGGTTCCAAGTGCTTACTTGGTAAGCTGATTACCGACAAACTTTTCAGCAAAGAGGTGTTGAAAACAACAATGTTACGTCTTTGGGGGGCCTCTCGTGGAATCACAACGACCAATATTAGTGACAATCTGTTTGCTTTCCAATTTCCAAATGAATATGAGAGAATGCGGGTTTTGAATGGTGCTCCTTGGCTTTTTGATAACTACTTATTGGCTTTACAAGAATTTGATGGATCTATTCCGGCAATAAAGGTTTAGTTCACTCACTCTTATTTTTGGGTACAACTCCATGGTGTACCAATGTTCTATATGACGAAGGAAATTGGTGAACGTATTGGTGGCACAATTGGGCAGGTGAAAGAGGTGGATGCTCCAGAGAACGGAATTGGATGGGGAAGTGCGCTACGGGTCCGTCTTCAGTTAGATTTCACAAGACCAATTCCTAGGGGACGTTTGATCTCTTTTTCCTCCTTGGGTCAGATGTGGGTCTCCTTTAGATATGAGAGACTACCATGGATCTGCTTTCATTGTGGTCTCATTGGTCATTTGGAGCGTGACTGTGCTGAGAAACTATTTGTGGTTTAAAAGCTACAATTCTTTTTGACATTGTCATGGTGCACAACTTTAAAGTTCTAAATTCATTATTTGTGGTTTTGTGGAGGAGATTATAATCTTTCTCCAATTCAATGAAACCATTGCATCTTGGTCTTTTCTTGAAAAATGGAAATACTTCATCCACAACTGTTAATTCGGATTTTCTTACCGCTATAAGTAGTTTCCTTGGTGTCCATTCAGTGGTCCCTCCACCACCTGCACTTCACAAGTATGTTATGAGAATCACATTTTGTCAGCAATACACATAATTTGACATATACATAGTTCCTCTTCATTTAGAACTTATAGTTCTCTTCAGCTCTTCTTTACCCCCAAGCCCCAACCAATGAATTTCTTGCTGCCTTCTTACATAATGATAATAATTACTATATTAGAGTTAACAAAATGCCAGAAAGCTCACAGCATATCAATGGCAAATCCTAGTAATTAGCTCATTATGAACAATTTTTGTAGTTCTATCTGCTCTGACTTCCAAAGTGACTTGTTAATTGTAAAAGGTCATAACATTACAAATTTGGAGGCTCTAAGTCAAATTCTTGATCCAGGTCTTGGACACAGTTGAAGACAAGGGGTTGGAGGCCGTTGGTTCCAATTGTCCTCTGCTTGAGGAGCTCCGTGTCTTCCCTGCTGATCCGTTTGAGGAGGACGTTGTCCATGGGGTGACTGAATCTAGGTTCCTTGCTTTGTCATATGGCTGCAGGAGGCTACACTATGTTCTCTACTTTTGCCGACAGATGACCAATGCTGCTGTAGCAACCATTGTGCAGAACTGCCCTGATTTCACCCACTTCAGGCTTTGCATAATGAACCCGCACTAGCCAGATTACCTGACAGATGAGCCTATGGATGAGGCTTTTGGTGCAGTGGTGAAAACTTGCACTAAACTCCAGAGGCTTGCAGTTTCGGGTTTATTGACTGACCTGACTTTTGAGTACATTGGGAGGTATGCCAAGAACTTGGAAACACTTTCCGTTGCATTTGCTGGCAGCAGTGATTGGAGCATGCAGTGTGTATTTGGAGGTTGTCCAAAGCTGAGGAAACTTGAGATAAGGGACTGCCCATTTGGGAATGCAGCATTGCTCTCGGGTTTGGAGAAATATGAATCTATGAGGTCACTCTGGATGTCAAGCTGCAAAGTGACAATGAATGGCTGCAGATTGTTGGCAAAAGAGATGCCCAGGTTGAATGTGGAGGTAATAAAGGAATGCGAGAGTGATGATAGCCAGGCTGATAAAGTTTATGTTTATTGTTCTGTTGCTGGGCCAAGAAGGGATGCCCCATCTTTTGTTCTCACTCTGAGTTATGCAGAATGCACAGTAATCTCCCTCTGCCTCTCTCTCTCACATGCGTGCACACACACAAGGAGGGATGAGAGTGTGCAGTTGTTCCTGGAGAATCTGCCTTTATTGATCACTGTTGTCTCTTGCTTTTGGTTTCCCTTAATTTGTTGGTTGTGATTCCCCTCACAAACCAAAGGCAAAGCTCAAAATGATAATAAAACCATTCTTCTTATGTGTAAGTTGATGTAGACAATAATCTTTAAGATTTTTTTTATTCAGAATAGTTGTGGTGACTGGTGTCACATGTTTTTTCTTCTTCTTATGTATCATCCTTTGGACCTAGTAAGCAATATTTATATCACATGCTCTGATGCACATATTCGTGGTTTATATTTTAATATCTGAGTTAAATTAGTTTAAAGAATTATACCAAAGATGGAAAATAAAAACCATACACTCCGAGTGAACTTTAAGTTGGATCCATTTAGAAGAAGTAAAGGTTGTTGGTTTGAACAAGAAATTCATATGGTTTTCATGGGTTAATAAACACTTCTTTTGTTATTGGATCAATTATACTTTCTAGTTAATATGACTGGCTTGTTTATTTTTAGTAGGATATGAATTTATGACCTTCGTTTCATCTATTTCATGATGATTGTTTAATAGAGTATTAAATGTATCTTAACTTGTGTTCCTAGGATACTTGCTAGCAAAATCTTTTATTTAATAAGGTGATCCTAAAATCAAGTGGGAAGAGCCAAATGAGTGATTTATTCCCCCAAAATCAATAAACTTGCCTTAAAAGTTTAAACCGTTATGAATTTAATCATTAGTTTTAGTTTTCTGTTTTATTTTTTGGGTTTAGGAACAAAAAAGAAGAAGCTTGTTATCAAACATACTTCATAGTTTATAACACTCTCTCTCAATCTCTCTTTTTGGGCCGTGTCCATTCGTTGTTTCAAGTTCCCAACGGAAGTACTGGATCATGAGCTGAGGACCTCAAAGTGGGCTATGAATGCAGTCATCAACATGGCCCAGTCCATTTTATAATCTTTCAGCAGTTGAAGCTAAAGCTAGAAAGTAGGAAAGTACATTCTTTCGGTGCAATTATAGCTCGGAAATAGTCACAAAGCAAGCATTAATGGGTAAAACTTATATATAGTTTTTTAGTTAAGTACATTAGATTTTTTAATTGAATTTAAATACATGGTTGTATTAATTAATAAAACACAAATAATGTTATATTTTTTAAGAATATTTAAATTCAATATATTTGATTTCAACTAAAAATTTAATGTACTTGACCTAACGAACTGTACCTAAATTTTATCATTAATAAATTCTTTGAGTTATTGGCCCGGTTAGGCTATCCCTTTGTACTGACACATATAAGGGTTGGGCCTGGGGACTTTACTCTTCAGCAAACTTTAATGCATCTTCTAATTTTTTTTTCTAAGATTTAATTAAATTTGATAGACCCATCTTATGCCGTTCATCATTTTGATCATTCAATTTCAGGCACCTCCCTATTGGTGGTCTTAGTGGACCCTGGTCACCAGAGAAATGTGATTTCGGTGGCCTATGCTCCGCTGTGATGGGTCCATTTTTTAATGAAAACTTCTTTGGTAGGAAGGTTGGAGAAGTTATTCCACGTGCATTTGAATCAACTTTTTGTCAAAAGTTTATTTGTTTATTTTTTTGAAAATTAACAAAAATATAATTTTACTTTAAAAAAATAAAGTTTAGCTACAAATCAACTATGTGACAAATTATAAAATCATCCATATGCATTTAGTGGTTCAGTTTGCAGATAAACTCTTTCAAAAAAGAAAAACATGACCTCTATTGATGAACACGAGACTCACCCTCAATAAACTGCTTTATCTGGCTTTGGAGATTTACATTATGAAAATTAGCAGCATAATGAAAAGGTGATAATCCATTCATGATTCACTTGGAAATGCAACTTTAGTTTTCTTTATCCTTGTCTGAAGCAAATGCCTTTAATTTAGTATTTGATTGTGAAATTTTAAGAGCAGTTTTAATCATATTCTTTTTATGTTCATAATTAGATTGTTGTGGGGTCAATAAGATCTTTCTGGGTTTGATCATGATTTTACTTCACAAACTCACCTTTCAAGTCTCTAGAAAAGTTATAATAACTTGAGGATTAATTAGGTTCGGTGAGAGGTCTATTTTCCATCTTTAGTTTTGATCATGTCGGTGTAAATAGTAATCAGTCTTTGTGCTCCAACCCTCAACCCTCCCTCAAAAAACAAAAAAAGTCTTTGTGCTCCAACTCTACTATACTGTCTAATGAATGTAACTATGCGTAAGCTAGGTTTGGTAAGCTGTCTCATTCAGATTCGAAGCTAATAATAACCATATAAATCTTGTTAAAGGGTGAAAGTCCCTGCATGATCTATCAAAGACATATCACTCTCTTGCAATAGAAGTTGTAAAAACACAACTAGTTTACAAAAAAACATGTTCATGATTATTAGTTGTCAAAAAGATGAAAATTAGAGAGATTAATTTGCAGTCCACAAAACAAAGCCATCAATAAAAAAACCTTACTGTGAATTTAGAGCTAAAAGACAAATTCTAATAGAGTTTTGTTCACCGCAATAAAGGCATGAAAATTTTGGATCATTGACTCGTTACAAATGAGATAGCTACTATTTTTATTTTTTTGATAATAAAATAAGATAGCTACTATTTTTTTTTTTTTTGATAAGTGAATAAGATAGCTACTAGAACACCCAACAACTAAACTTCGCATGCACTCTCATTAAGTATATTGTTTAGTAAAGTATTAAGGGTCCAAAGAGATTAAAGTCAGATTATTTTGGCAGAGTCAACATCAGCCCCTTTTTTAACACATCACATCATGGTTCGAAAATTTTAGATTCTCAAATCTGATTATTTGAATTTAGTTATAAAGCTACATTCAAATCTATATTTTCTGCCACTAATATTTAAACATTAAACTTGAAAAGCGGCTTATGGTTCTACATATTCATTGTACCTTCAAATATTTTGAGTTTGTCATATGACAAATACTTGATTGCAAAAACTTGCTGTAATAATAGTAAATAAAAACAATAAGAATATGAATAAGAAGAATGTTGAATTCAATAGCCATTTCAACCCCCAAATAGTGGTAATGATTGTGAGACACAACGGTTCCCATTAAGGATAGACAAACAAATCATGAAGCAATCTCATTTGTCTTATCTATTTTTCTCATTATTGGATCATCTATTCTTGGCACTAGTCATTGGAGTAGATAGAAATGAAATATTGTCACATATTCTTTTCTCTTCAAAGCAAAGGTATTCTATTACTGTGCTTGAATTCACTCTCAAATTTCCCTTCTTCCCTACGCAAAGTTGTCGTAGGCCATCACTTTCTTGCTTTTGCATACCGATGGCTTTGTACCTAACCCTACAAGCATTAAAAAACTAATACAAGGTAGTCTATTTGGGGGCCTTTTTTTTTTTGTGAATTAGTCATAAGTTAAGTCTTATGGCGCTTTTATGCAACATTGCTACACTGTAACCCTATATGTCCAACACTATATATTAAAGTATATTTCAACTAACTCAAAGATATAAGCAATGGTCATGATTACTTTCTCATCAGCCATTTGTTGCCCGCACAAAAGCCTTCAGTTCAGCCACTTAAGCTACTCAAACTTCATTAAATCTTTGGTGAAAAAGAATTGCTTGTCTGATAAATGATTCTCATTAAGGCAAAAACTTCACCTTAGTATAAAAAATATTTTATAGGTACATGCAAGATATTCGGTCCCTAACTTGAGGCCATGTGAACATCCACTTATGCTGTTAGGGAACGAATACAATGTTGGATGCAACAGAATTTTTAGACAATTGCTTGGCCAACAAGCTTTACAAAGCGCAAAAGACAGTATAACGTATTATAAAAGATTTATAAATTAACATGTCAATAAATATGAGAGTGACATAGCTGAAAAGGTAGGAGGCCGACTTTCCCCACTAGATTATCAGTCGGCGAGAACAATTCTAACGTGATTAAAACTGAATCTTTCTCAACACTTGGTATAAAGCATACTCATTTCGATTAGATAACATAAAATCAAGATCCGTGACCAAAAAAAAATACTATTTGGGACTTGTTCATGTACTAAAGTCGGTATTATTACAAAACAAGACAACTAATCACATCATGGGTCATTGAATTTTCTTTATGTCATTTGTCATCTTCTAAGGTTTTTATGAGCATGATCATGATGCTTTTGCCCCTAATTCATTCCACGTAGAAGTTTAGAAGTATAGAACTAGTGAACAACATTAAATTGTTCCATGGCTTATCCTCTAATTTATTTCCAAGGGATGGTCAATATGCCCCGTGCTTTCTTTTGTCATTGTTTTGACACGGGCAGCTTTTGGCTTTTGTTTAGCCCTTCTCATTATCCAAACATGGAAAAAGGGTTAGAAAAAGAATACTTTTTCTATCAATTGGTGTTGGATATTTACCTCCGCTTCCTATTCAAAAGGTGACTGATTGCTCAAGGCATCCAAATCCAACTAAGGGCTTCACATGGTGGGGGTGGGGGCTGTGTCATTTGCATGCCAAGGGTATTGAAAGCTACCCTTTTTCTTCCTTTTCACCTAATCATATTAGTGTCTTTATCATGGGATGGTCCATATATAAGGACTCGTGTTTTCTCACCATCTAGGTACTAATTCATAGCTTTGTCTCTTTTTTGAGTCTTTGTTCCTTCTTATACTTTGCAACCTTAATAGTGGACTTAATCAGTAATTTTCAAATGGGCACTCATTAATTTTTCAGATTGCTTTTTAATCTGTAAAGTAGAGAAAGTTTGAGTTGATAAAGTTTCTTTAGCTCGGGAAATTATGCAGCAATTTCCTGTTCATGAGCTGAAAGCAATATGTCACTTTCTTTATGGATCAAAATAAGGTTAAATCAGGTCATATCTGTCTGGCTATATTAATGGTTAGTGAGTCTCACATTTTGTGTTGCCTTTCAACTAAAAAACAATCGATCTATCTTTATATATATATATATATATATATATATATATATATATATATATATCTATACTATAATGTAAAATTGAAACTTTTTTACTTTTGGTTGACCTCATAATATTGCGCCACATAAGCTTTTGCTCTCACAATTTTACACCTCATTATTTTAATATATATTTTTTAATTGAATTTAAATTTTATTCTATAATTAAACATCTCATTAGAATCTTGACACATTATATTTTCTTTAATAGAAATAATATATTATTCCATATATATAAACACAATCATAATAAATGCCTAATACTATAATATATTTTATATATAAACACAATAATAATAAATGTCTTTTAATAATTATCAATTTTCATATTTAGACAAAATATAAAAGACAGAAAAAATCATATTTTGACAAATAATTATTTTTTAGATTTCATTTTAAGTAATTTTTCTGTTTTTGAAATCTCACAATTTTACACTTCATTATTTTAATATATATTTTCTAATTGAATTTAAATTTTATTCTATTATTAAACTTTCCATTAGAATTCTTGACACATCATATTTTCTTTAATATAAAGAATATATTATTCCATATATAAAACACAATCATAATTAATGTCTAATACTAAAATATATTCCATATATAAATACAATATAAATATCTTTTAATAATAATCATAATTATCAATTTTCATCAAGATTTTTAGAGTTTTTTTTTTTCCTTATGTATTTCATTTAATTTTGTTGCTGGCAATGGAGAAAGATGGATGGAATTTGTTATAATGAAACCATGTGAGCTTGAAATGAGTTATGAAAATTATTTAGGTTTGATCATATAATCATATGTTTATGTATTTATTTGTCCTTCTTCTTATTTTAAGTATCATTTATTTTATTTTTGGATGGAAACATGATCCATATGGTAAATATAAACATGAATCGTGTTTTATAAAAATTGGACTATATTCAACTTATGCCAAAAAAAAAAAAATTACATTATATTAAATTTTAATTATCCTATGGTAAATATACTTTCTTAGTTATTTTTTTTAACTAAAAAGTAGGATCTATCCGATCTGTAAAGTCTCTTTATCAATCTTGCCTACAACATTTTGAACTACAAAAAAGAAAAAAGAAAAAAATACATATTCAACATAAGAAGTAAAATGAATCAAAATTAATTTAGATTTTATTTTCCATAATTTTCCTGTGCATCGCAAGGGTTTGCAACTAGTATATATATAAAAGCAGAGACCTTTAGTTGAGATTCTATCATTTGAGATGCTTAGAATTTGACTAAAAGCAAAGACTTTCGGCTGAGGTTCTGCCATTTGGCATGCTTAGAATTTGACATGAGATTTTTTTTTTTTAAATTAAGATGAAGATAAAGATTAAAAAAAAATTAAGATGAAGATAAAGATAAAAAATAAATAAATAAATAAGATGAAGATAAAGATAAAAAAAAATAATAATAATAAAATAAGATAAAGATAAAGATTAATCTCTTCTATTTATAAATACATTGAAAAAATTAAGATGTAGATAAAGACTAAGATGAAGATAAAGATTAATCTCTTCTATTTATAAATACACGTTAAAACCTATAATATTGCAAATATTTTGTTTTGGTTAATGTTTGTTTTTGAATGTGATGAACTAAGTTAGATGATGTGGTTTTCGACCATTCAAACTCGATGATTGGTAATCGAAGATCTTAGTTACAGGAGCAGAGCAAGTCTTGAATGGGTTTAAAACAACTTCAGTTGCGAAGGGTAGTCATGAAATGGTAAATAATTTTTTACTTTTTACTTTTTAATTTTTGTTTATGATTTAAAATTTGTATAAATAAAAATCTGATGAATTGTACGGATTACATGCTAGTGGTTCAAAAAGTAGAGGTAAGATTCCAATTTAAAAATTCCAATACCATAACGAATCATCACTTATTCAACAAGTTTAGGTAATGTGTCAATAGGTTCTAAGCTCTATCTAACTCAACTGCTACGTTGTTGATATTTGATTGTGAAATATTTGATAGCATCGAAGCAATTTAGTTTTTTTTTTAAATAAAAATAAAACAAGCAATTCAGTTTTTAATCTCCCCATTCAATTGATATCTAAGACCCCAACAAAATCTCAACCCACTTCTCAGTTCTCATTTTCATCATGTTAAGTGGGACCAAAAGATTGTGTATTCCTGTAAGCAATTCATGTATCATTGTAAACAAGCTAAAAGATTGTGTATTCCTTATTTAGCAAAAAAAACATTGTGTATTCCTTCTAATTACTATTATTTTTTTAATGCTAAGCTCATTCTATTGCGTTTAAAAAGAAAAATGGTTGTAACAGTATAACACATAAGTGCAGAACAGTGAGTAAACTAAAGTTGCTAATATGACAAAAAAATGTTACAACAGAGTACTATTATGATAGTCACATCTAACTAATAAGTAATAACATACACCATAAAGTATAATCAAACAGTAATAATAAAAAAATCAACCAATTAATGCAAACATTGCTTTTACCATACTTGTATTTATATGCTATGCCTATTCTTGCACAAGCACAACCAATCCACATTGCCAAATACAAACTACCAAATCCATTCACATACCACCAGCACAAGAGATAAACACATTAAACCCAAACAAAGTATTCGTACTTCCCAAAGAGTACTGAACCCTCTTTTCACGTTGATTATGACAGAACTACCCTTGTCTCTACTCTTTGAGCTGTCACTATTACACGGCCCCCTAGGAGGACATTCTTGTAAATTCACACTGAAATCTAATTCAGTTTCAGCTGCAACAAGAAGATAAAGCCAAGCATAGATAAGCAGTGAGAGTCAGAGAGTCCCTGTTTCTCTCATTTCTCCTTCTTCACCAGAAATTCTCATTTTTCGCCGGAATATTCGTACCCATCCCACCGGAATCTGATTCCCATAAAAACAAAAGTTGAAGAAAACAAATGGGTTTTCTCCAAAATCAGTGAAAACCATAATGAGAGAACAAAAACCAGACCAAAGCTCGCCGGGACTATCCGCCGGAAAATCGAATCTCCGGCAAGGAATTGAACTCATATCTTCTGTGATCTCTCTGACTCATTCAGTCAAAGTCTTCGCAGCGAAATGGCAATCGATTCGGAGCAAGCTAGAGGAGCTCAACACAGGCCTAATAGCCATGGAGATCTGCGAGCACTCCATCGAAAACCCAGCAATCTCAGGCTTAGTCTCAGCCATATTTATCACAAACAAGGAGTGCTACGATCTCGCTCGCCGTTGCGTCGATCTTTCTTACAGTGGAAAGCTTCTTATGCAGAGTGACTTGAATGTGATCCTCACGAAAGTCGATCGCCACGCAAACAATCTCTCGGATTTGTACACAGCTGGTGTTTTAACTCAAGGCTATGCTTTGGTTGTTTCAAAGCCTAGTCGTGGTGCTAGCAAAGATGACATGAGGTTCTATATAAGAGACTTGTTGACAAGAATGAGGGTCGGAGATACGGGAATGAAAAGGCAAGCCTTGGTTAATTTGCATGAGGTTGTGGTTGAGGACGAGAAATACGTGAGAGTAATGTTGGAACTCGATGGTGTTGTGAACGTGTTGGTGAATTTTCTTGATTCGTCAGAGACAGAGATCCAAGAGGAGTGTACAAAGGTTGTGTCAGTGATTTCTGGGTTCGATTCGTACAAGGTTTTCTTGGTTGGAGCTGGGATTATCGCTCCGTTGATTCGGGTTTTGGAGTGTGGGAGTGTGAATGGTAAAGTGGTTTCCGCTAAGTGTTTGAACAAACTGACTGAGAATTCTGATAATGCTTGGTCTGTTTCGGCACACGGTGGAGTCACTGCGTTGTTGAAAATATGTGGAGGTAGTGATTGTAAGTGTGAGTTGGTTAGTCCTGCTTGTGGGGTTTTGAGAAATCTTGTTGGTGTTGAAGAAATTAAGCGGTTTATGGTTGAAGAAGGTGTTATTTCGATGTTCATCAATCTTGCAAGGTCTAAAGATGAAATCTTGTTGATGATTTCGATTGAATTCCTTCAAAGTATAGCGTTTGGTGATGAATTGGTTCGAGAAATGATAATTAGAGAAGGTGGGATTCGTGTATTACTTCGTGTTGTTGATCCTAGATGGTCTTATTCATCGAAAACAAGGGAGGTAGCATTGAGAGCGATTGAGAATTTATGTTTCTCTTCCTCCACTGCTATTAGTATTTTGATGAATTGTGGTTTTGTGGATCAGCTTCTCTACTTTATTCGAAATGGGGAAGTTTCCATTCAAGAATTGGCGTTGAAGGTGGCGATTAGGCTATGTGGGACATCAGATGAGGCTAAGAAAGCAATGGGTGAAGCAGGGTTTATGCCTGAGCTTCTTAAGTTTCTCAATGCTAAGTCTTTTGAAGTTAGGGAAATGGCAGCTGAGGCACTCTCTGGCTTGGTATTAGTCTCTAAAAATCGAAAGAGGTTTGTGCAGGATGACAGGAATATTCGCTTGCTGTTGCAATTACTTGACAAGGAAGAGGGAAATTCAGGTAATAAAAGGTTCTTGCTATCTATATTAACATCATTAACGAGTTGCAATAGTGTGAAAAAAATTATTGTGAATTCTGGGTACATGAAAAACATAGAGAAACTTGCACAAGCCGAAGTTGATGCTAAGAGACTTGTCAGGAAGCTGTCTACAAACAGATTCCGCAGTATGTTGAGTGGAATCTGGCATTCTTGAATGTAATTTTCCTCTTTCTTTTTTGTTTTACTAATTTTATAGGTGTATATCTGCATAAGTGTTTGCCAATTTTTGTTCCTTTTTTTTTTTTTGGTTTCAATGTCACTCTCTCATAAATTCTCCACTTGCGAAAACAGCTTTAGAACAACTTTTTTGTTAAGATTGTAACAGCAACTCTGCAAGTAGATATCTAATAAAAGCATCTGTCACAGAGTTCCTATAGATATATATTATATTATGCCATTGCTGAAATCAATTTTAGTTATGAAGCAAAAGGGTGAAATAAATTATAGTTATAATGAATAAAGAATAAAGAATGCAATTACAGTTATTTAAGTTAGTTGGATATAGAAAGGTCATGTATGTATTGCATGTTTTTGAGAGGTAGCACACGGGAAAGACATGACATGATAGACAGACTGATAGGCATGTGAGTAGTGCGTTATTAATCAAGCTTATGTCCAGCTACAATTATGGACAGAAAAAAAGATAGTGATGGATGAAGTTTCCTTCTGTATTTGCTTGTCCTTTAGCCAGCATTGTCCCCTTGTTATGTCAGTTTTATATTGTTAAGATGGAATTGTGTTTTATTGTTTGACATTCTGCTGAATTTTTAAATTATTGGTTTGCATCACATATATCATCTATCTGGATATCATGGCATTTTGAGGCAGGATTTTAGGTCATATGGGTTCTAATTATCTTTCTTGGAGTAATTATTAGTTAGAGTGAATCACAGAAATGGGTTAATTTGAGGGCAGAGCAGAACTATGTATGGTACAAGGAATAACAGAAATGGGTGACATTAGGACCATTGGAACTTTTCGAGATGTGATCAGACATTGGACCCTCATATGTTCCACTTCCACACAATAATCCTGAATGCTTCCTTTCATTGTGGGTCTAGGAGATAAGATGATGTTCTGTTCTGTTTAAACTTTTTCTTTCTTATGTGTTTTTTTTTTTCTTTTTTGTGCAATTTGTTATTTCCTTCTTTTTCTTTGATTGAGATTCTTGGACAACACACAACAGTATCCGACATACAGTGATACAACAAGTATTAAAGTTACTGGTTATGAGTTTTCATTTTCAAATAAAGTGATGGGCAACTTGTCATTAACTTCACTATTAAGTTCGGTAGTACTTTGTATCAAATGGATTCTCTTCGTTCCAAAGTGATTGGATAAAAAAGATCAATGTAAATTGGGCTTGCATTGCATATTTCCCAACTTTAATTTGAGGCCTAGAAGCGGCACCTGCCTATAACTTGGGCCTGGATAATGCATAATTTCCATAACCAAAATCAACAAACCCATTATGTATCAACCTTGGGCCTTATATGAGAATTGTCCATTAATTATCCAATAAATTCAGCTTAAAAGTCTCTCTCTTTTCTTTTCCTTTTTCCCTTTTCTTTTTAGATAAGTTATGACACAAGGATCCTGTTCGGGGCAGGAAGCTTTGAACCATTAATAGTTGCTTAATGTGGGGCATGGTGCTTCTATGTTGATCATTTCTTTCTGTTTGTCTCGATTATTGTTCAAATTTAGTTTTCATAAATCTAAAAATATAGTATCCCTTTGGTTCAGTGAGCCTAGAAAACAGCACAAGCAAGACAAAACAAACTGTTTTATTAATCTACAAACCAATGAGTAGCAGGGGTGGGCATGGGCTAAGCTGGACTTAGGCTGAAGAGGCCAACATAGAAGAAAACGTCCAATGATTTAAATTAATGCAAGCCTCTGATTATGACGTAGTTCAAAGACCCATCTCCACCAATATGGGCTACAGCATCCACAGTTTGTTCATAGGCCCAATGGGCTTGCAATGATGATTAGAATAAAAAGAAGAAAAAACCAAGAGCTTTCTTCAAGCTCGGATATCGGATTTTCCGTCTTTCCCTTTCCATACAAAACGGCACCGTTGGGCTTTAACGGGTGTATACTTTCAATTTCACATTTGTCATCAAGGCTCAGAATACTATTAACCAACAAAACAGAAAAGCTGTCCTCCAAGATGGCTTTTGAATTTGGTTTATGTTTGGTAGAATTTGAAAGCATAACTTTGGTTTCTGTATGTACAAATTGTAACAACCTTTGCATTTGATCATTTGGTGCTAAAATTGGTTGCGTTTAGAGTTTCAACCTCCTTAACTAAATAGGCAAATACCAAACACACTCACACTAAATAGAAGAAGTAATATCTAACACGCTTCAAAACCTTGGTATCTCGGGAAATATATTTATGAATTCGTTAACCTGCATATTGGGAGTATACTAACTCAATAATGCTATAGACATAACAAATTTTACAACTTGATATAAAATGTGATTTTGATATCGTTTTTGAGAGTTACTTTTGCTTAATCTTGTGTACCATTTCTTGTTTTGTGTCCAAGAAGAATATAATTGTACCTAATAAAGCAATATTTTATCTTTAACGGTAATGATTAGATAGGTATGGTACATACAAAAGAACAAGTGTAACGAAAAATATATATATATATATATATATAACAAATCCACATCATTTAGTTGCATTTCTTTTTATGTACGTTTTGCATCTGTTTATTTATTTTTATTTTTTATTTTAAAAAGTACACAATTTGTAATAAGGCTCCATGGATTTGTTGACAATCATGAATGGTTAATAGTTACTTTCTTCCATCTTTCTGTATAGTAAGAGTAACACAGTGCAGGTGGTGCTCCTGTTGCACAGTCATTGGTGGAACATATCTGATTATTGCTTCAATTTGGTTGTTCTTTACTTGTGCTGCTTTTTTTATACTCTGCACAGGTACGTTGGCATGATTCCATTGTGCTAAAGTTCAGTCCCTGTAAGGTTGTAACTGGCCTCTTTGCTATTGGGTGTTGAAGCTTGGTACATTTGACAATATTTGATTACTAGTTGTGTATATGATTTATTGATGCAGGACTAAATATGTAAAAGAGCTAGATGTCATTCTAACTAAGGAGTTCCTACCAGAAAATAAGTGAATTTTGATGGAGTTTAGATGGAGTTTCATTCTTGTGTTTCCCGTTTATTTATTATTCAAAATGTTTTCCACACTCTTCAAAATGATTTCAGATTCTTTCCAAGCTGATGAACATTACCATCAGGCCTATTCTTCTGGTCCAAACAACTTGAGAAGAAGGTTAAATCACACTTAGCTTGCATTGTAATTTCATTATGTTTTTCCTACTAGGACCGACTACATCCCTGCGCATGTAGTACAGTTAAAAGATCGAGTCCCTTTCAGATAACTAAGAGAGACCAGAGGTACTTATTTCTCTTTTCAGAACTTATGTATAACCTTCTACCCTTATAATATATGGTGTTAATAGAAAAATTATTGATGTATTACTTCTAGACAATTTTCTCATCATAAACCGAATGAAAGTTTTTTATTTGCTTTATCTTATTTCTCAGCTGATGAAAAGGTTTTCTCTTTCTCACACTAAGAAAGAGACAATATTTCGTGTCTAAAAGTCCTTTTTTTTTTTTTTTTTTTTTTTTTTTTTTTTTTTTTTTTTTTTTTTTTTTTTTTTATGTAAAAGAAGCATTCAACAAAATCAGAGAAATAAGGAATTGTGTTTTCCTCTAGCAACTCTTCTCAATCTCATCAATAACTTTTGATTGTTTGGCTAGTTGGTGTGCCACATCGTATCCTTTTCTTCCCACCTGTGCTCAAGCACTTTGACAAGCTCAAGTCACTCATTGTTGCACTTCATCAATAATTTTCGGTCAAATTGCATAATCACCCCTGGGTTTGGCTTAGTTGCAAACAGACCCCCTGGGGTTTTGATTTTGCAATATAACCACCTGTGGCTTTTAAATTTGTGAAATTGACTCTTCTAAATACTTTTTTTTTTATCGATTTTGCTAGTAGAAATTTGTTACGTGCATTACATGTGACCACTTTATAATAAAAAATTCATTATTATAAACTCAAATGCAATGCATATGACAAATTTTGTTAGCAAAATTGGTAAAAAATATATTTAGAGGGGTCAATTTCACTAATTTAAAAACCTCAGGTAGTTATATTGCAAAATCAAAACTCCAGGAGGTCTGTTTGCAACTGAGCTAAACCCTAGGGATAATTATGCATTTTAGCCAAAATTTTCTAAAGACTTAAAAGTTAGGTTCCTATGATTGAAGAGCCCACCTAGACGAATCACCATCAACCAGACTTTCCCACAATCCAATATCATAAGCAAATGTAACTTTATGAAGTGCAGCCATATATTCTTCCTAGTGTTCAGCAACCAATTTCATCATCTTGGTCGTCATTGCGATAATGCGATGCCATCACCTTGTCGTCCTTAACCACCGTGTCGCACCCACTTTTTGTCACTAAACACAATGATTTTCACATTGACTTTTAAAATCTCTTTAATGTAGAAAAAATTTTCCTAGTCAAAAGTCATATCATCTATTGCTTCCATTTCCCAATGGACCGTACATGTTTCCATTTTCTGAATTAGGAATTATGATTAATCTTAATATCTTTCATAAGATAAGGGAATGCTTCAATTAACATATTGATCATGTTTCATTGTCTTATTAGGAAATATGATAAAATTGAGTATTCTTAGCATAGTAGTAGTTATATATAGTTGCATAAGGGGGTGGTCAAGAATCAAGATGAATATCTCATCAGCTCTGTACCTATAAATTGTGATCCGATCATCGCCTTTATCATATTACTGAGATACATGTAAGAAATGAAAGATCAGTTAGTCCTTGTCTACAAAAACTAGTTATGTTTTTTTTGCTCATCTGCTTCTGTTGTATTTTTGCAAATATAATTTTCTAATGTTACATATATATGGACCACACATTTATTTAAATGTGTCTTTCAAATTCGACTCAATTATTTATTCACGTGTCTAATTGAATGAAAGTGCTTACTGTTGATTTTTATGCTACAATTGGGGAACAAGTTTTTTAATCTTTTTCGCCAGCAATTGGGCAGAGCGTCTATATCTTAATCACCTTAATGGACATGCTAATAATAACAATCTGTATAGAAGACTGACAATATTAATTTTAGCCTGTTCTAAATTTCTAATTCTTTGAGGTCCACGTCTCCACGCTTAGGACAAAAAATGCTCATCCTTCTAGATAGGATGTTAACATTTTGTTTATGTATACTAAGTGTAGATAGGATGTTAACATTTTATTTATGTATAGTAAATGTAGAATCCCAATTTTTTTCACAACTATTGAAGTGACAAAATATTAATACTAGATATCAAATTATCAAATTATCAAAGTGATATAATAATAAGGAGGTCCATTCCTGCCTTAGAGGAAATAAAATGTAATTTTTCTTCACATTCCAGCATATCATAGGCTTAATGCTATGGAAACTGGTACATGAAATGTCTGGCCTTTATGAGGATGGTATTTATTGAATTCAACTTGCTATTCCAAAAAATAAGGTGGGGATACAATGTAATATCATTAATATTACATGAAATATCTTTCTTTTATAAGAATCGTATATGTTAAATTCAACCTGCTACTCCAGAAAAGGTTGGGGATACAATGTATTTATGTTTACTTTTATTCTACTCTCAATTGACCTACCAAAGACCGGAACATGTGGAAGTGCGGGAATGAAGATGATATGTCTTTTTCTGTAGACTTGGTGGGTAGCTGCGGCTGCATCAAATACTTTTCAAGTCTCTCAGTTGTCTTCTTCATTAGTCTGGCTAACCTGGGCTCTCTCTCTCTCTCTGCGAATTTATTTAGTTTTTCTAATTTGAATGAAGATATAGTTAAGAATTTTCAATTTAATTAGTCCAAAAAATGATAGGAAGAGAAAACAAAAATTATAAATAGGGATGATAAAGGGGTAGGGTGGGTCGGACCATTGGTACGATGGTATCCCATCTTTTTTTTTGGGACAAGGAGAAATATGGCAAGATGAGAGAGAGCAAATCGAGCACATGGCAAGGCGGAGGCATTTTGCCATATCTTGAGGTAGTGTTGACTAATGAAAGTAAGAAAGTGTGAGAGGAGGGGGTGACAATGAGAGTATTGAGAAAGAAAGATGAGTGTTTTGGAATGGTAATAGCCTAATTGGAAATAAATGAGTAATGTTTTTTTAACCATTAAATCTCTTGGAGATCAATGGTCTAAAAAGGGTGTAACTCTTGAAAAGTTATACTGGGTGTAACTTGAACCCATATATATATATACTCTGGACAAAGCATAGCGAGATTTAACGGAATAAATAAAATCTATCCCCATCTTGTCTCCTATTTAGGGTGGAAAAAATCTGTACACGACAAGTTGGATTATATATATATATACTCTAGACAAAACATAGCGAGATTTAATGGGATAAATAAAATCCATCTCTGTCCTATCTCCTATTTAGGGTGGAAAAAATCTGCACACGACAAGTTGGATTATATATATACATATATATACTCTGGATAAAACATAGCGAGATCTAATGGGATAAATAAAATCCATCCCAGTCCTATCTCTTATTTAGGGTGGAAAAAATCTGCACACGACAAATTGGATTAGAAGGTCGACTAGGGCAATTACTTGATAACTCTAGGTGGCACAAAATGTGGGGGCTGATGGAGAAATTAAGCAGAAAACATCCCACTTGATGACTATGGGTGACACAAAGTTTACATTTTGTTGACGAGTTCATTTCATATATTAGATCTTTTTTGATAATTATTTCATATATTAGATCTACTAGTCGTAGACAGAGCACAATAAATCATTCACATTTTCAATCTAAATTAAGGTAGGACCAAAGAAGCTTCATGGAAATTTCCATAAAAAAAAAAAAAAAAAAAAAAAAACGAAGCTTCATGGAAATGGGTCCTAGTACCAAGGACAAGGAACGGGTCCAAATCAATAGGTGGCCCACTTAATAAATGATCAGAGATTACTGTCTTGCGCATGGGCCTGTCACCTTGTGCGTCGTTATATTTTTTTCGACGTAGTAAATGCCGTACCATGTCGTTAATCCGTTGTGTTAACAGTCAACAGTTTGATAAAAACACAAAAAAACAGTCAACAGTCAACACCTACGTTGCATCTCTGAACTATGCTTGAATTTAGACATAAATGCACGGAAAAAACTCTATATAAATACATAATGTCTATATGATCAAAATATATATATTCAAAATTATTTTATGAAAAATATGTTTCATTAAAAAAATAAAACTGATAATAACAAATAGATGAAATTGCATCAACAATAGTGTATAATAATTGAGAAAAAATGGTTATCTTTATTTGATAAAACAGAAAATAAGTAAAAATCAAGAAAAAAAAAAAGATTATCTTAGTTTAAAAATAAAAATAGATCATGATAGAAAAATAAATAAATAAAAAAGAAAAAGAAGTAGAAAAACAAAACTTGTACCAGATTACCATTGTTTAGATGTTACGTAAGCAGATTATATAAGAATCATGAATCTTCAATTTAACGTGCTCTATTTATCTTCCCTCCATCAAGAAGTATGTCTGTTCACCAAATGATATCTTAAATGATTGTTCACCAATCAATACATTTTCACTAAAAGAGTACTCTTAACACAATTACACTACAATATTTTTTTTTATCTATTACTCTTATTTAAAAAATTAAAAAAAAAATAGTGTAGATTTTTTTTTAAAGATTTGTATGACAACTATTTTAGAAAATTTGGTGTTGAAATTTTTATAATTTTTTTAAAACATGTTTGACATAATTGTTTTAATTTCTCTAAGAGAAATATATTTTGTTTAGATATCTTTTTGTAGTAGGATATTTATTTAAGATTTGTTTTTTATAAAATGTGTATGATAGATTTTTTTTTTTTTTTTTATTTAAAAGTGTTTGACAGTTATTAAATCAAACCACTTAGGAAATTTAAACAACGTATGAATTTTTTTTTATAATCTTTAAGAAGTCTTCTAGTATTAGGAGATTGTCATAATTGTAAGATTTTTAATATGATATTTTATTAAGATGTCTTCTAGTAGGAGGAGACTTATTTTAAAGAATTTGTTATTATCTATTTTATTTTAAAGATTTTTATTATGATATTTTATTAAGATGTCTTTTAGTAGTAGGAGACTTATTATCAATAATTTGTTATTATCTATTTTTATTTAAAAGTGTTTGGCAATTATTAAATCAAACCACTTAAGAAATTTAAACAACATATCACTTTAGAAATTTAAACAACGTATCGCTTCAGAAATTTAAACGATAGATAGACATACAAACCACTTAAAAAATCTAAATAACGTATCACTTCAGAAATTTAAACGATAGATAGACATGCCACTTGGCATAATGTAAGACATTCTAGGTTTTAACACTCATGTCTTCTGCTTCTATATATTACTAGTCGCAAACCTGTGTGATGCACAGAAAATTAATTAAAATTAAATCTAAAAAATTATTGGTCTAACTATGATTTTTATTGTCTTCTATATTTTATCTAAATATGAAAATTGATAATTATTAAAAGACATTTATTATTATTGTGTTTATATATAAAATATATTATAGTATTAGGCATTTATTATGATTGTGTTTATATATATGGAATAATATATTATTTCTATTAAAGAAAATATAATATGTCAAGATTCTAATGAGATGTTTAATTATAGAATAAAATTTAAATTCAATTAAAATATATATATATATATATATTAAAATAATGAGGTGTAAAATTGTGAGAACTCAAAAGCTTATGTGGCAATATTATGAGGTCAATCAAAAGTAAAAAAGTTTCGATTTTACATTATAGTATAGATAATGGATTTATAATTAACTATGTCAAATCTTTTAGGATTTTATTTTTTTTCTTTATGGATAAAATATAGAAATCATTTTTGAGGATTGAGCTAACGATAAAAACTACTAAATTTTTTTTAAAAATATTTAATTTGTCCACTAAGCACAAACAGTTTTTGTAATACTTGGTCCCAAAAATAAAAAAGATAATCTAGAGATAAAAACCATTTATCAACCAAACTGTTATTACCTAAATTGACTAAATTTAAAAGTCTTAACCAACTTCTAATGAATTACATCTATATATATGTTTCGACCAAGCAAATAATTAAGCAAAGAAGGAAAGGAGGCTTATTACATTCTTGAGAAATAGGAGCCTTTCGTTTGCACACCAAATCTTGGACCGCAAAATTTTCAAGAATTTAAAAATATATATATATGGATTGAAAATTTTTTCAGAATTTTGAAAGACTTTTTTTCTTTTTTGGATGATAGAGAGAATAAAAATAAAAATAAAAATTTATTTGCAGTACCTTTGGATGGCCGATTACTGTATAGGCTAATTGTTTATCAAGTTACTATGGGTTTGATCGGATTTCCTTTTCATGAACTTATTTGTTTAAACTTGATGAGTATAGAAAAATCCAAGCCGTCCAAATACGACGTACCAAAGTATACCTTAGATGAACGACCGTTACAAATCCATAAACTCCCTTAATTCCCTTGTTAATGCTACCGTTACACACCATAAACTCCTTTAATTCCCTTATTAATGTTACCGTTATGCCATTTATATCTGACATTCATTGCGTTATACATCACTCTTGGCCTATATAAGGCCAACGGAGCCACCTGAACCAGGTATGCACACAATCTTATGAGAAATCTCTCTCAATATGGGAAATCTTTTGCTAACTTAGGCATCGGAGACTCCCCTCCGGGGCTCACCCCGGCAGGCTCTTCGATTCCTTTCTTTCTTCTTCCTTTTTGCAGGTGTTGACCACTCTACTTGACTGTGCAACTGACGATGAAAAATCCATGCATCATCAAAACTTTATAGAGGAGTAGCTTGCCATAATTTCAGGTTTCAAAAAAGAAAAGAAAAAAGAATTCCGTAATTATTAGACCTTTTACGTGAAGCAGTAGGAAAGATTTGTTGTGAAGTAATGGTTGTTACAGCATTCCCAATGGCTCTGCTATAAACCAAAATAAACTCAAATATAGCTCAAAAGCTCAAAAAATAGCTCCCAATGGACGAGTTTCAAGTGAGGCAAAATGGGTTTTTGCTACAGTTGCAAGCCATTTATGCCTTACATTATTCATTTGCCATTTTATTTTTTTATTATTTTATCACTCCCTCTCTCTTCCTTTTTTTCTTTCTCTGTTCTGCTCTGTAGCTGTCAAAGCTCTATCTCAGTGAGGAGACGAAACCCAAGCCACATTGCCCCCGCGATCGTAGCTATCGGACTCCGACGCCGAGAAATTAAGAAAGATCGGGTTAGAAACCAGGCAAATCGGCAATGATAAGGTATCAAAGTCACAGTAACACTAATCATTTTCAAGTAAGATCTAACCAAAAATGAAAGAATGACCGTGATCGGAGCTTACCTTAGAGTTAGAGGTGTAGTGGTGGTGGAGGAGCAGAGAGTACATCTCGATCTTCCTGCCAGGCTCGTTCGGTGCCGGAACAACGACGTTTTTGGACGGAGACGAGAGGCGGTTATTTGAGCTTGCGCTGAGCATGGGTTTGGGATTAGATGGAAAGGGGGTGGCGGTGGAAGGAGAGTGGGGGGTGGCGGTGGCAGATGAAAAGGGTTGAATTGGTTCCGGGATTTGGGTGTTTTAATATAATAAAAAATAATTGAAAAAATAATATTATAATAAAATAGAGTTTAGTTTAAAGAATTGGTTGTGAGTGTTTTATAAAGTAGTGAGGCAAAATAGAAAAAGTAGCTCTTTAAGCTAAAATTTGTAAAAAAAAATGCCTTAACTGTTGGGAATGCTCACAGACAAAACCAATATTGCATAGCGTTATCAATCCCAATTCGTGAGCGAAAAATACAAATTTGTCAGAACGCCTATTGGGCTATTGACGTGAGGCCATGGATAGGCATTAATGGTTGATGTACAAAACCAATATTAGGCTTCTTTTTTTCAAATAAAGAACTAAAAATTAAATAACAATAGAGTGTTTAAGTAGAAAATTGTAAGAGGAGAAGGTGGTTGTGGTGTCTATTGCTTTAGTTGAGAAGGTGAAGGTCACTGCGTTGTTTCTATTGATTTCTAGTCAAGGATCGGGGAGGTGTTTCATCAGCTTCTTTTTTCCAAATAAAGAACTAAAAAATTAATTAACAATAGAGTGTTTAAGTAGAAAATTGTGAGAGGAGAAGGTGGTTGTGGTGCCTATTGCTTTAGTTGAGAAGGTGAAAGTCACTACGTTGTTTCTATTGATTTCTAGTCGAGGATTGAGGAGGTGTTTCATCGGCTTCTTTTTTCCAAATAAAGAACTAAAAAATTAATTAACAATAGAGTGTTTAAGTAGAAAATTGTGAGAGGAGAAGGTGGTTGTGGTATCTATTGCTTTAGTTGAAAAGGTGAAGGTCACTGCGTTGTTTCTATTAATTTCTAGTCGAGGATCGGGGAGGTGTTTCATCGGCTTCTTTTTTCCAAATAAAGAACTAAAAAATTAATTAACAATAGAGTGTTTAAGTAGAAAATTGTGAGAGGAGAAGGTGGTTGTGGTGTCTATTGCTTTAGTTGAGAAGATGAAGGTCACTACGTTGTTTCTATTGATTTCTAGTCGAGGACTGGGGAGGTGTTTCATAGGCTTCTTTTTTCCAAATAAAGAACTAAAAAGTTAATTTATAATAGAGTGTTTAAGTAGAAAATTGTGAGAGCTCAAAAGTTAATGTGTCAAAATTTTATGAAGTCAATCAAAAGTTAAAAAAACTTTAATTTTACATTATAGTATAGATATAGATATAAATAGATTTAGATTTTGCTGAATAATTTTGACTGAATTATATGTTGGCGACTTGGTGTTATTTTGTATGCATTTTTGCCTTTGCCTTTGCCTTTAGAAAGGAAGACGATAATGTACAACTTTTCACAAACTATTTAACAAGGTATCTTTGGAAACAATTTCACTAGAAAAATTGTACACTATTTCTCGTTAAAAAATGGTTTTGTTCTTGTTCTTTTTGTCGGCCTGCCATATGATACTACAGTGAAGAAACTTTGTTATACTTTGCTGATTAATGCCCGTTTTCCATATTGTTCTAATGTCAAATAAGTTTATCCAAATTTTCCGTGGCAGCAAATTGTTATCATTCACCTCATTGTGACTGGCCCAAGGAGAACTTAATATATAAATGATTGAAATTCAGAAAGTTGACTGTCTTTTCTAAATGTATTTTAACCAAATGATAAATAATCTTGTAAATAAAACATTGTTTGATAGGACGAGGCAGATGAGCTCGTTCTCGTCTGTCTTTTTCCTTTCTGTTTTAATATTACATCAACGGGTACATATCCTATGATTACAAGGAAAGAGCATTATTAAAGTTAATTATTAATAGCGTTTGAAATAAACTAAGAGCACTATTTTGCATGTTCTTTTGTCTTATAATAGAAACATACAAGTTGATTACCACCAAATCGATGATTAATCTTTAAAATGAAAACAATGATAATTTATAGATATAATAAGTTATAGATTATAGCCCTATCTAGAACAATGGGATGCAGCTCAAGTGATTATAAAATGTTTTATGTATATATAAAAAGGGATGCAGTCACAATTCACAAAAAATGTGTGTGACTGTGTATCCAACGGTTTAGTTTTACATGGTTCAAAAACAAAGGGGAGAATTTAAATTAAAACGTATTTTATGAGTCAACTTGGCCAACTAGCACATCGAACGTAGCCAACGGAAAGAACAAGATTGATACAGCAAACAAAGACCTTTCGTTGTATTTATGCATGGTTGTTAGTCACACAAGTTATCACGTGATGTTGATTCAATTGGCATGAAAGAACAAATTATTTGTAAAATTTTGGCCATGAATGTAGCTAGCAACCGAGAAAACCATGAACACCGCTAATAATTGAAATTTTCTGAACTTATGACAACTGAGATCATGTGAAGAGAGGAATAAAAAAGTTAGGTCAATGCTTATCTTATTTCAATATGGTTCCCATGGCCTTGGAGGCCAACAACAACATAACATGTATGCTCAATTTCTTAAACTAATAGTATTCTTTAGCTATCCGAATTTGAACATATAAAATAAAGCAAAATATTTATAATCACTAACTAAACATACGGCAAATTTTTTTTTTTTTTTTTTTTTTTTTTTTTTTTTTTTTTTTTTTTTTTTGTGATAAGTTACATACGTTAATGTTGAGTTCTCTCACACCAAAAATAAAAATAAAATAAATTTCCTTGTCACCAATCTGTTTTCTCTAAAGACTCCAAATAACGCGTAATCAAGTTGAAATTTGGTGTTCTAACTTCCAAATGCATTAATGTTTATTTATTTTTTTGTGTGTGTGGCTAGGAATCTAGGATTGAATTCTTAATCCTCATCCTTCCGTTACAATGCTTAGTCAGAGGCATTTCTCGATACAAGACATAACATGATGATCTCAACTCTCAAAGACTACCCAACCAGAACGAAATAAATCCTTGTCATAGACTCATAGTAGCTTGGTCTATAGGACTCTAGTGATATATATATTGATAACAAACTAAAAACTCATTTTAAAAAATTGATAACTGATTAGTACAACGGTATTAAAATTCTTAAGAATTAATTATATTTTCGTACCATAGCTAAGCTAACTACTATGAAAAAGATGGATTAATATTATATACCGAAATTTAGGTCAACATTCCCAGCCAACCAGACACACCCATCTCATTGTAATTGTCTCAGTTTCAGACTTTGCCAGCTACAGCCTCCATGTTATAACGTCCTATAATCAGCCATACTTTCAGCAAAGGATAAACAGAAAGGCCCACTTAATTAATCTCAATTCTCATTGCATGTTGGCTTGACCTTTACTATTTTTTTATGAGCGTTGACTTGATGACTTTCTTCAAATTCTTGTACACATTGTCAAATACAACACACACACTCTCTCTCTCTCTCTACCTTATCCAGTAACAATATTGGGCTAATGGTTATCAATTTACGCGCTCTTGCACATTGTAATTCATTTTTCTTGCTTCCACCGCCAAATGCATGCATGGAGGCTTATCCAATTTGACCAATTTAAATACACAAAAGCGGCTCTTAACTCTAAGTAACCGTTTTTGCAAATGGGAATGCTTGAGAAGTGGACGGTGGAAAGTGTGAACCATGAGAGGATTACGAGCATTGGTACTTTGGTAGCTTAGCTTATTGCGAACCCACCAAAGGGGTACATTACATACATGTGGGTCCATAGGAAAATAGAAATTAGGATAGAGACTTTAGAAAATGTGGAAGTCATACAAAAAATGCACACTTCCATTTAGGGGTTGGAAACAAATTAAGAGAGTGGGTTTGATAACCTAACCCTAATCTTTATCCATAGATTGCATTGCGTGCCAGCAAGCAAGGCACATTGAAGCTATACGCATGTGAAAGTTGTGAAAATTTAAAATTTGTTAGTTGATAAAGCCCTTTCTCATCTAATTCTCACTGTTGTTTTCTAATGCACAATTCAGTCAGTTTAGCATGAAAACTGAAAAGGAAGATTTCTTTAGACCAAGAGGCAAACATATAATTCAATTAGATAATTCCTCAATAGAACCTTTTTAATAATTGGTAATATATATTGAAGCAAAGAAAGATTTAAGTTTCAACTTGAACATGTAGCCAAAGATGTGCAAAGATACATACTTTAAAATGGACATAAATGGTGATCAGATGTATCAAAAATTACACAACCTACTCAGAACTAAGACGACCTGATTATCTACACAAAGGAAGTTTGAATAATTGAGGTGGAACATGAGTGATCTTGACTCAACCTTCTCTGATGTTTAGGGCCAAGGTGGTGTTTGTTGTGCATGCGTTCATTAGATAAATTATGGGGTGTGTATCTTGAATTAACGTAAATTTAGAGCTTAAGATCGTTACTGATTTTTAAATTTAGGTCACGTGTGTCAAGAATTGCGCTTCTCTATCAAGAATTCTTCTCTGGTTTTGGGGGTCATCCACCCTTCGAGTGGCAAAACTATATAGAGGCTTGGGGGGGCCATGCCCCCCCCCACCTCCCTCCCAAACTTTCTAAAAATCAATTTCACCTGTATATTTACTTGAATTTTTTAAAAAATATATGAATGACTCCTCCAAACTTTTCATACATCTTATATGGCATTCCTAAATTGGTAAAATAACATTTGTTATTGTTTTGACCTTTTAAAAAAAATTAGTTCCGCCCATGCTCCCATCAATATGTCCTATGTCCGTCCATCGTGGATCAACAAACGAGAACCTTGAATTAATTCATGTGAAATGAAAAAAAAAAAAAAAGATGAAGAATATAAGTGATACAAAATGGTAAAGTCCATAGTTGTATCTTGTATGTATATTAATGTGTACCCTACATCAATTGCGAGGTTTTTTCTTTTAAAATTTACATATTTTATTGTTCAGAATAAATATTATAAATTTAAAGATATTAGTACATAGGTGTGATGGTGATATTTGCAAGTGTGAAAGTATAGTCATCATCTTATGTGTTATGACAAAAGAAGAAGAAGAAGAAAAAAGTGCTATACAATCAGTGTGAATGCGACGAATCATCTCATCTTATGGTTATAAGTAAAGTCATGGTACGTAAGACCCACCCATTCTCGGAATCTTATTGGAGAATAAGATAGTACAGCGGATAAAGACGGCCGACTATATACGATATGTAAGCAAAGGGGGACTCTTCATTGCTTTACTTCTGGTCAAGCCAACCATATTTGAAAACTCAAAAAAAATCAAAAACAACTTTTCCTGTAATTTTCACAAAAACTGTTTTTGTTTTTTAATGGTTTAGAACTTGGAAACAACTTGTCAATTTTACAGTACACTAAACTTTTAAATCAATTTTAGAAACTCTTGAACTAATTAATTTATGGTACAAAATTAATTTGGGTGCCAGACTGTGGATGGTCCTTTCACACATGGAGCTAATGCCTATTTTTGTAGTCTTTCATTGATGGATATGAGCTGTCCCGGGTGGAACCGAAGTGTTGAAACAAATTGGCTAAACCATTGAAGCCAGCTTCATTGACTGACCTTGATGGGTTTGGACTGTCATGGCTTGCACTTATTAGATAAAGATTCTGTAAAATATCTAAAAAGAATATTAATATTTTTGTAATACAAAATAACTTATTAATTTATTTGTTCATATTCTATATATAATTCCTTAAACTTCATTTTTAGGTGTAAATGTTCTTTTACTTATTTTCAACAAATCAACAAATTAGTTAATAAGTACAAAACTAATCCAACAAATTCACAAGCAATCTAAACTTCAAGAGTCACCTTCTCAATGAAGCATTCCAAAAGACTTTTTAAAGTGAAGAAATCGTAAAGGGAAATTGTTTTGAATAGTGAAAAATCAAGAATTCAGGCACCAAGTAAAAGAAATTCTCTAATTTTTTCTTTTGCTTTAGTTTTGAATCTTTTGTTCTTTGTTTTTACTTTTTAGTTCACTTTCTTTTTTTCCACTCCAACTTCACTTTTATTATTCAATGAAAAATGTCGGATGGAAGTTTCCATGGGGCATGTCCATGATTTTCAGTCTAATAGTAAACAAACAAAGAGGGTCTAAGAGCAATTTGGGAGAAATGGACCACAAAAGTGATGTTGGAAATTTGCAGCACACCGGGGTAACCATCAAATAATAAATTTTTTTTTTTTCATTCACAAATGGTATTTACTTGTTATTTACAGCTAGATAAACAAATACCTCATATCAAATTGATGATGAATTATTCGGTATACCTAATGTATTATACATTCATTTTACATAAATGTAGGTTTCATGTATGAGACTCACATTTAGTGTTCACATTTATGCGAGAGAAATGCATAGTACAATAAATGTACCAAATAGATTTACCAAATTGATATGGAAGTTGAGAGCATGAGCATACTACAATTAGAACAAAATCATTGATGCCACATCATCGCTTAATTAAGTATCGGATCCAGTTAACCAACTAGAGAGCTCGAGTAAAACGCCAAAGTACTCAAAGCGGCCCAAGCATTTGGAGCACTATGTCCGAGTACTGAGACCCGAGTACCAAGTCTAAAAAGACCGTTACTCTCCATTATGGAAATTAACAGAACATTTCAAGAATTGCATGCATAATGGGGACAATTATACCCTCTATTTAAGGACCATTACAACCACTGTGAGATGAATATTTATAAAAAATCGGAGTTATTATTTAGTACTCTTATAGCAATGTTCATTCATCTTTCATCTCACTAATTAAATTGAAGGTACGATCTGCTATTCATATAAAAAGAATAAGTATTACTCCCAACGTATTCAATAAGATATGAGACCAGTATCACATTTCAACATAAAGTACATGTTATTTCCATTATCTCTTAGAATTGAAGATTCTAGTACATTTTGTTTTTTGATAAGGCAATAAATAAACTAAAGAATAGCAAAAACCAGTCGGAGACTAATGTCCATCGAATTATAAAAAAAACAACAAAACATTGAATAAAGGTTGACGAAAACAAAGTAAAACCTTCAACCCTAAAATTTCTCCAAATTAGTACCACTTATTTGTTTCTTGGAAGATGAGCTTTATTTTATTCGAGATTCTTCACGCGAGACATTTACAATCATCCACAAGATGACCTTTAACAATGCTAGTGAGTACAAAACATAAAAGAAAAAAGAAGAAGACAAGAGCATCTAGTTCAACAAGCAAATAAGTAAAAGTCATAAAAGAAGTGAGGAATATATCAACCCTTAAAGCCCAAAACTTTGTCACAACTCACAACTAACAACACTCGTTTACTAACCTAATGTGGCACCAGAAATCACTTTACTCATTGCTTATAGAGGAATATATCAACCCTTAAAGCCCAAAACTTTGCCACAACTCACAACTAACAACTAACAACACTCGTTTACTAGCCTAATGTGGCACGAGAAATCACTTTACTCATTGCTTATAGAGATCTCAAATAATCACATCACCACTTGTTTGTCTCGTATTATCTTGTGAGAATCATAGGTATTCAATTTAACTCACTCTTTACACAAATAATAAATCAAGTCATTTTGGATTTATATTTAGGGTGAGTTTGACAACCCATTTTCTAATCATACTTTTTATTAAAAACATATTTTAGTTTTGAGCTTCGTTTCCAAAAATTAATTTTTCAATACTAAAAATTTTATGAACTATATATTTTTTTTCTTATCAAACACAAATGTTATACAAATTATTATCCTTATCCATTATCTGTAGATCTCCTTTCTAATTTTCCCAAGCTATTTGAATCTGCCTTATCACAAAGTGTTTATTTTGTTGTTGATTTAGCTTGAGGTGTGGTCGGGAATCATAGTTAGAACCAGAGATTGGTGATGCTTTGAGGTTGGGAGGGCGGTGCGGTAGTGCACGACGGCGTAGTTGGGGAGAGAGAAGGGGTGTGTAGATCACTGGGAGAGGAGCGCGAAGGAGAGAATAAAGTTGCTGAATTAGTATTGTTAATTTTTTATTAAATAGGTGTTAAAGAATTATTAGATTGAAATACCAACTCATGTTAGCTGAGCTGATATTTTCAAAATAAGAGATATTTTCTGCTTTGTTTTTTTCCTAGCCCAGAAGCTAGCAGTATCCAGCCATTGGATAGTAATTCATCAGAGAACAGGGGTACAATTGTCAGAAAAGAAAATCAATTTAGGATCCTTTTTCAGTCTTCGCTGTTTTCCGCGAATTCTGGGACAGGACCTTGCCAGTTACAACTTAGAAATTAAAAGTCATAGCTTTTGTAGTCCAACTCAACGTCATCTCAAACTGAAATGAGATAAAATTTTAACTATATATAGTAAACTTTACGAGACTATTGCACACACAAATCTACAAACATATCAAATTATCTTAATTTTTGGCTTATTAATTAAAAACAAATTAACACCAAAAACTCCTCGTTTCTTGCAATTATTAAACCATTATTTAATGAGATTCAATCTTTATATTTGTCTTGAAATGGATAAAATATGTAATATCATATTATTAAAATTCTTATTTTATTTTATTTAATATAATATGATAATTATCAATAATACTAATTTTATTTGATGTGATATAGTATAAATTTTTAATTTAATGAAGATTAAACAACAACTACTTATGCTTTAGCAAAAAAACCAAAAAAACAACTATATATGTTCTCCGAAATATTATCCGAAAGTATTTACAATTGTATAGCAGTAAGATGTATCATAATTGGTATCACATGCTCCTATTACTTTGCTGTAAAGGCTTTTTTAGGTCACGTATCATCCACTTTATTACTATTACAACGCCATAATACTGGTAATTGTATAGCCCACGTAGATACCACATCCTTTACTCATCAAAACATTATCCTAGTACCGATAAGCCAATTTTTGTGTGAACAAAGCAAGCAATACTTTTGCTGACTCAGCTGGAGGCAGGCATATACGAATTACATCGATCACAATCTAATTTCTGACGTGTAAAATTACCTACGAAAAAACTGTCACCGTCTTCTGTTTATCTTCCAATTTCTGTTAATGACAACTTTGTTTCCAAGTAATATATTAATGACTAACTTTGAAACTTGAAAAAAAAAAATAGTTAAATAAACGCCACCGTCCGATTGGTATAAATTATAAAATTGTAGGACCATCCAGGGTTGAAAACTAGCAAAATTTGAGGACAAAGGGTCCACTGTATAATTCGGCTTCTAAACCTTATCTACTACAAAATAAACACGGTCTATGAATTTGTGTATCGTTGGTAATTAAATTATAATAATTACAGCTCAGCAATTCTCCTTATTCTAAGGACAAAAGTAAACCATGCTCACTCTTTCAAATTCTATATAAACAATGTCTAGGCTAGTTTAAAGCTCTATCTACTTTCTCTTTGCCTATGTGCTTGCCTTCATTATTATATTCAGAGCTCTTAGTTTCCCTCTCCTTCTTTAGTCTCTCATATCACTCTCTCTTTGCAATTTGACGTGAAAAAAAGCCAGCGAGAATGCCTGCTGTTGGAATAGCTCCAACGGGTGCACCCAACAAGGCGTACCCCGGCAACCTCACACCCTATGTCACTATAACATGTATTGTTGCAGCCATGGGGGGTTTGATTTTTGGTTACGATATTGGAATTTCTGGTAACAACACGCAAATTATACATGTTTTTTACATGTATTTTAAAAGCACCAATCTTTATAAACTATGGTTTTAATTTGGTATGTGATTTTTGGTTTTTGATAGGTGGGGTCACGTCTATGGACCCGTTTTTGTTGAAGTTTTTCCCTTCGGTGTACCGGAAAAAGCATGCGGACACGTCCACAAACCAGTACTGCCAATACGACAGTGAGACATTGACTATGTTCACGTCGTCGTTGTATTTGGCTGCTCTACTTTCATCGATCGTGGCGGCCACTGTGACACGTAAATTTGGAAGAAAATTATCCATGTTTTTTGGAGGTGTGCTGTTTTGCGTGGGTGCTATTCTCAATGGCTTTGCTAAAGCTGTCTGGATGTTGATTGTGGGCCGAATGTTGCTTGGGTTCGGTATTGGGTTTGCAAATCAGGTAATTGTTCTTTCTCTAAATCTTTGCTTTGGTTTTGGATCAAGATTTTTTGGATATTCTTTTGTGTTGTTTTTGAGTTCAAATATAATTTGTCGGTAGAGAACAAAAAAATAAGAGCTATCTGAAAACAAAATCGAAGCACAATGCCTTATTCCTTTGGTTTGTATGATCTATGTTTCTTATTTTTATAATTTTTGTCGTTAAATATGTCTTTTTCTATTTGTATTCTCAGATTTGTTGAAACTGTATTTTTTTTTTTCTTTTTTTTTTCAGATCTTGTTTCATGGTTTTGCTATGGTCTCTTTAAGTACTTAACTTTAACGGATCAGTTTAAGTACTTCACTTTAACCGATGAGACAATTGTTTGGAATATGACAAAAATCATGACATGGGCTTCTACACTTCGTTTTTTTTTTAATTTTTTGGCTATGGAGATATGGGTTTCTACTCATATTTGGTTCTCTTCTCAATTCTCAGTTTTTTTTAGTTCTATAAGTTAAGGTGGACTGTTTGGTTGCCGAGAAAGGTTGGGGAAAAGAAAATATGATAATGATTTTTTCCTCTCCAATGAAGCCAAAAAGAGGGGCATGAGAGAAGACTTTGGACTAAGTAGCTCAAAAATAGTTTTCTTTCTTGTTTTTTTTAAAACAAATATTGGAAAAAGTCATAGTATGCCATATTTTTCTCCACAAATGACATCAATGTACAATCTTTTTCCGCCATTGTTTACTTGTGGATTCCACGTCTCTGAATAGAAAAGATTGCAATCTGATAGCGGCTTAATTAATAAAGTATAATTTAAATTGTTTCCATGTGCTTTTGTTTTGTTTTTCGTTTGATTTTCTCATAAATAATTAGGTCTTGTTCTATTTTTTTTTAACCCAAGAGGCATGACAACTTAGGACATGTGTGGTCCCCAGAAACAACATGTTTAATTTTCCCAGTCTAATTATTACTCGTTAATACCTTCATTAAAATATCAGTTTAATCTTTCTTTTGTTTTTAATTACAGTCTGTGCCACTCTACCTTTCTGAGATGGCTCCCTACAAATATAGAGGTGCTCTAAACATTGGCTTCCAATTATCAATAACAATTGGTATCCTAATTGCCCAAGTGTTGAATTACTTCTTTGCCAAGATCAAAGGTGGTTGGGGATGGCGTTTGAGTTTAGGTGGTGCTATGGTCCCTGCACTTATAATTACAATTGGATCAATAGTCCTACCTGATACCCCTAACTCTATGATTGAACGTGGCCAACGTGATGAGGCCAGAGAAAAACTTAAGAGAATTAGGGGTGTTGATGATGTGGATGAGGAATTTAATGACCTTGTTGTGGCTAGTGAAGCATCACAACTAGTGGAAAACCCTTGGAGAAACTTGTTAAAACGAAAATATAGACCCCACCTCTCTATGGCCATCCTAATTCCCTTCTTTCAACAACTTACTGGCATCAATGTGATCATGTTCTATGCACCTGTCTTGTTTAACACAATTGGGTTTGGAAGCAATGCTTCACTCATGTCGGCTGTGATTACTGGCATTGTTAATGTTGGTGCTACCATGGTTTCAATTTATGGTGTTGATAAATGGGGAAGGAGATTTCTTTTCCTTCAGGGTGGAACTCAAATGCTTATATGCCAGGTAACTCTAAGCTACTAGTAATTTACAAATTTTACCATGCACATTGATTAGTAATTTTTATTTTGTATATTTTTGTGTGTGACTAATGTTTAATTGATTTATTTTTGTCCACAGGCTGTTGTTACAGCTGCAATTGCTGCTAAATTTGGAGTATCTGGTGATCCTGGTAACTTGCCCAAGTGGTATGCCATTGTTGTGGTGCTTTTCATTTGCATCTATGTAGCAGGATTTGCATGGTCTTGGGGTCCCCTTGGCTGGTTGGTGCCTAGTGAAATTTTCCCACTTGAAATCCGATCAGCTGCTCAAAGTGTCAACGTGTCAGTGAACATGCTTTTCACATTTGCTGTTGCTCAAGCCTTCTTAGCAATGTTATGCCACTTGAAGTTCGGCCTATTCATTTTCTTTGCCTTCTTTGTGTTGGTGATGACCATATTTGTGTACATCTTCTTGCCTGAGACAAAGGGTATCCCAATTGAAGAGATGGGCAGGGTATGGAAGTCCCACTGGTACTGGTCTAGATTCGTGACTGAGGAGTACAATGGAGAGGTGGAGATGCCCAAGGGAGGGGCCTTAAAAAATGTGTGATTGGATATTTGGACCTACACATACTTTGGTTCTGTTTTTAGTTTAATTTTGGGTTATAAGTACATACTATTGGTGATTTGGTTTTCAATGTTAAGGCTAATTATATTAGTTCTTATATGATGTCTCAATTTACATTTGTGCTATGCTTTTTTTAATCTGAAATTACATTATATAGAACGCAATGCTGTTATGTGGAAAATTTGTAGACTACTCCAATTGCACAAATAATATTGGTTTTAATTGGAATTCTTCACTTTTGTACTCTTTGCATAATGTTACTTTGTATTGGCATCAATGGCTTAGAAATTATAATTTTATAATATAAACCATTGTGATGCTTAAAGTTGATAAAGACGGATTTGTCGGCATGTCCAAGACTAAAAACAGACCAGAAGCAGCCATTTCCTATTCAGTTACCTTCTTAAACTGTGATCGATATGGTATAATGATAGATTGATAGTATGTGATTTGTGAAACTTAATATGTTGGAATGAATGATTAAGTTGGAAGTTAATGCAGTTTCCACCAAATAATTGCATGCAATTGATTATACCACCACTTTATTGTGATTTCCCCGTTTTCTCTATTGACTTTTAGGTCTACTGCTACAAGATTGTTGCAACTTATGCACTATGAATAATTTAGCATTCGATTAAGTGGGCTTAGAGCATTCCCAACCCATTTTACATCCATTCTCTATTTTACATCTTCAAAAAGTTACTTTTTTAGTTTAGTTACCCACTTTTACAAAACACCTCACATCTCATTCTCTATTTTACAATACATCATATTAAAATATTATAAAATAATTCTTTTTTTATATATTTTTTTTAACACTCCAACCATACAACCAAACCCATGGCAACACAAACCCACCCACATCGGATCCAAATCGCAACAAAACCACCAGCACCAACACACCCACACCCGCCACGAACATCACCACCGACTGTCGCGAACATCATCACCATTTCGCCCAAACCCAAACCCACCCACATCGGATCCAAATCACAACAAAACCACCAGCACCAACACACCCACACCCACACCCGCTGCAAACAACATCACCACCACCCGCCGCGAACATCATCACCATTTCACCCAAACCCAAACTCACGGCAAACCCACCATAACCACCACCACCTGGAGTCGTGCGAGAGAGAAGGGCGGGGTTGGAGCCGTGCGAAAGTGAGAAGCAGCAGAGATGGTGCGGCGGTGCCAGGCGAGAATGAGAAGGAGCAGAGAGAGAGGAGTTTTTTTTTTACTCTGGAGGAGAGAGGAACGTAATAAAAAAATGAGATTTAATATTTACAAAACGCTACAATGTCATGTATCTTTAAATGACACTGTAGCGTTTTGTAAAAAAATTATCAGAATAGAGGACCGGTTGAGAGCCTGATTTTTGTGTTTTTTTGCTACAGTACCCTCTATTGTAGCAAAAAATGCATTATAGATCACGGGCTGAGAATGCTCTTACTTTCATTTTAAAACGTAATGTACAGTTTTTTAAAACATTGTTTTAATCCGCCACAAATAAATGTAAATAAGTGTGCTGAAAAACACTTATTGGAAGATGACCATAATTTACAAAGATGATAATGACAATGCTAGTTCTTTTGTCTAAGAACGGTTGAGAGGAACAAATTGACAGAGAAGCAAGGTAAAGAGGAATCAGGGGATGTCTTGGTTGCAATGGGGTTTGATTATTATTTTTCCTTAAGTTAAAAGGAGTTTGATTCACAATTGCTATGTGTATTGACAAGCATAGTTTCGGAAAGTTGAGCATGGCTACATCATGGCCAAAACCATATGCCATAGACGTTTCAAAAATTCGTGATAGTATAAGGTCTCTTTTTTTGGGATAATTCGATAGTTAGGATAAGGAGATTTGAATACTCGTTCTCTTCACAAAAGAAAACATACATAGTTAATGTAAAAACCTCTTCGTATATAACTGTATAAGGTCATTGATTATGTTAAGTGTATAACTCTCTATTGGGAAGTTAAGATATGATTAGGATGTTAAACATATTTATGACAACTGTCTGCTTAATATGTTTGGATTATGTTCACACTTCTCCATTAATTGTTTGGATTATGTTCACACTTCTCCATTAATTGTTTGGATTATGTTCACACTTCTCCAATAATTAATGACTAAATTGTAATTTCGGTGATAACTTGTATTAACTCCTAAGTTTATACCCAAAAAAAAAAAAAAAAAAGGTTTGGTCGGCTAAGATATGACAATGTTGAGTGAGATTAAGATTACAAAGCCTCTTGTCTTGGTCGGTTGACAATCTATATCTACTTGATAAAGCTTACAATTGTTAGTTTTGTGTCTATATCAGAGAATAATTGCATTAGTTGGCTACAAACCTTTGTAGCATTTTAAGGTAACCTCCAGTTAGAGGCTGTAGACACTGGATTTTACATTTTCTTCCGGAGTCAGCTAAAAAATTTGATTTAGTACATTGTTGTCAATCTTCTATCATATGTCCAACTCTTAGGATGGCCTTAATGAGACAAGATCAAAACATCAAACCCAGATAAACAATGGCCTGATTAATGAAACATAGAATCTTTTGTTTTACATTTGTCTAAAATGTTTGAAACCTATCCCAAAATTTTGAGGTGTTACCAAATATTAAAACTACTACTAATTTTAACATAAACTTACAAGTTGATGTGACAATGAAATTGATTGATGTTTTTAATAATATAATAAATAAATTTCTGAATTATTTTGTTGTGATTGGTTATATATTAATTTATAAGATTTATAAAATAAAATTGATAATATTCATTAAAAAAAGAAGAAGATATATATATATATATATATGCTCTGGGCCATACCACAGTCCTCCAAGTTACAACTTTTTGGCTCTAGTAGTGGATAAAACTTATTCCGATAATTCTCATATTTTAAGGAGCATCACCCATTTAATGGATTCCCAAATCTCAAAGAGTAAAATATAAAATGGATAATGGTGCATATTGTAGATTTGATGATTGATATAAACACTTGGCTAGGAATGTGGAAGCACTTTCCCAGAAAAAGGAAAACTTAATCCACAATTGAATGCACATTTGCAACATTTACAACTTTACTACAAGTGGGGGAATCAAATTCACATGCTTTCCAAGAAGCATTTTCTTTTCTTCTATTGTAATAATGAGATTGTAAGGTCTGTAAAGCCTTTCGGTGACAAACGTGGAGTTGAATTGAACCAATTATACGAATCGGATATCGTATAGGAAAAGTTGTTATTAGTCAATTTGTTCACGGGCTTGGATTGAAGCAAAGGAGAATCGCATGACTACACTTTTTAATTAAGTTGGGCACTTTTGCCACTCTTAACTGATATGTTTTTAGATAAGATTGAATTGGATATGTGGAATTCATTTCTGGTTCGTTTCTCTCTCACTAAATTGGTGTTAGATTAGAAGAACTTATTGCTATTCAATATTCAGCTTTTCGGTCCATTATAATATTTCATTTATTAGCTTATTGTTAGGAAGCATGTCCTTTCACCCCTCTTGGCAAAGGATGCAACTAACGTGTCCTTTTATGTGGGGGAGGCGAATAATATCAGAACTTTAAGCATAGTACTCCTTATATTTTGGTATCTTGCAAGATAGCTTCCAACTTTCAAACTATACCACGACTAATTCAATAATTTGTTGCCAGTACACCAACCTTTCATCAATTCATTAAAAAAAAAAAAACCTTTCATCAATCATCATTCAATCTTTCATCAAATCATATTAGTTTTAAAGCTTTAGCCAATACAAAACTCTTGCTTGTGAAATTTTGGAATGGCATCATGAGCTTGAAACATATTTTTCTAGAAAAGTGTTGAAAGTTTTTTTTTTTCCCAATAATGAGTTATAAACTTATAGTTCAAATATAGTTCAAAGGAGACTTTTTTCTCTCATAAAAATATGAGAGTAAACTTGTAACAACCCAAGGAAAGCGCTAGCCACATCTACGCTTATACCTCAAAAAGACTAGTCAAGTTACAATTGGGGTTCTTTGCAATTGTTAATAAAGCCTAGTTCGACCCAGTATATGTCCGATGTGGGACTCAGCGCACACACACACTTATCAGATTTTGGCACATCGCAATCTCCCCCACTTATATCCCTAACGTCCTCGTTAGGGTCCATATGTTTGAGCCCACACGGGATTACTGGGTTGGCTTTGATACTATTTGTAACAACCCAAGGAAAACTCTAACCACATTTACACTTATATCCCAAAAGGACTAGTCAAGTTACAATTGGGGTTCCTTGCAATTGTTAATAAAACCCAGTTCGACCTAGTATATGCCTGATATGGGACTCAAGCGTACATATACTTATCAGATTTTGAGACATCACAAAACTAGTATATCGGAACCACTAGAAACTTGTGTAAGAAATCACTAATAAAAATAGAAGTTGTAATCGAACCTAATAGGTTCGAACAAACTGGCCCATTGGAAGGGCTTGCTCTGAAGTGAATCACTTAATAAAAGATTTGACCACTTTACAACATAAAAAGACAGGCCCAAACTGAACCTCAAGGAGGTCAACATCTTGCATACAATGGTTGGGCCTGATCTGGGTATTTATTTCAATTCGGTCATAAATAACAACCCAATTGAACCGCGAGGAGCCCAGTTTCTCAACAAATAAACAAAGTTGTTGATGATAGTGTCTATTCTCAGGGCCCAATCACAACCACTATATATGAAGTAACGGTTTAATTGGCAATATCACAGAGCAACGCATCAAATCCATGTTCAATCTCACAATAACTAGTCATCTTGAATTGTGATTATCAAAATCTGATAACTGATTCTGGGCCTACTCACATCGGTTACATCTTCCCAGTATATAAGTTTTGTGCTTTGTGCCTGATTCCTTCACAAACAGCCATCCAAGGTTTGTCTTACATTCCTAAAAGGTTTCGTTCAAATGATATTGATTTGCATATTATTTAAATCAAGAACAGCCATTAAGGATACCAAAAAGCCCAAGCTATACATAAAGAAGAAGAAGTTGTAATTAGAGTTTCTCTTATTCTACGCTATACTCCAAAAGAATTAATTTAAGTTGAAGCTCTCTATAATCAATTTTATAGCATAGATTGATCTGGTATATACTTATGGCCTAATGTGAGACTCGGCACATGTTCAGACACATACAATCCATACAATGGCTCTTATATCATTTGCCACATCTTGAGAAAAGCACTAACCATGCCTATGTCAAAAGACTAGTAATAATTAAAAGTTCATATAATCGTTTACATAACTTAGATCGACCCAATAAATATCTAACATAGGAGTTAGGACTCATTAGACATTCATACAACACATACTCATACAATTCAATCCATATTTATGCTATAAGTTATAACTCAAAAAGACTAGTCACACACTTAGAGCTACTTATAATTGCTTTTATAGTCTAGATCGACCTAATAGACACCTAATGTGAGATTTAACACATACCCGTGCAACACAAAAGAAGAGATATCACATTCAATGTTACAATTTCACCCAAATGAGGAAGTAGTAGAATATAATGTAATTATATAATTAAATTCAAGTAAGAGATTATGAGAGAGAGAGATTTATTTCATAACTTCAAAAACAATGGCAAATGGCTATTGACACAAAATCCAATAGCAAGTGCTTAAGAAAAGAGACGTAAGTGGAGAGATAAACAGTTCATCTCTCCTTATTCATGGATTTGTTTCCAAACATTTTTAAGAATATGTAGTTCAGTCAGCCCTTTAATTTAGAGTTCCGTTAATACAAAGCCATTGACCAATGAAGAGAATACTGCAGTTGAGGTTGGGGTTGATCGAATTAAAAAATCCAGTAGTCAAATTGTAATTCCGTGTAACGCCAAAGCAAGTGTCTCCACTTTGTACACTGTAGACAAGATCACAAACCGGGGTGGGATTCAGGAACCCATCTGCTTATTTCAAGTCAAAGAAGAAAAAGATGTCAATTTTTCCATGAGACTTATATATCACGTTAAGTCAAAACAAAAGGACTAAAACATTAAAAGCACGTTTTGAAGACAAAATTTTTTGCAAACCGTGTTTTTTTTTTTTTTTACCAAACACAAAATTTGGGTTTTGTGTTTTCAAAATGTGTTTTTTGACTTTTTAATGGGATTCCAAATGAGTACCGAGTATAATCAATACAAGGTTTTTTTTTTTTTTTTTTAAGGAAATGCCAATATACTTGGTCTTGAATTGTGCTTTCTCAAATTCCATGGAGTAGTGTACACCTCAGTTTTAAAGGGTTTTAAAAGCCTTTAAATCTATAGGGCTTCATGCATAAGGAAAAGCTTTGGATTCCACGTTATCAAAGAAAACCAAATCTGAGATATAAATTGTTATTTTCATATTATAGATCGCAGCTAATATTGAAGGCACTAGAATACTTATTTTTCAAGTAATAATATTTCTAATATAATCTAATTAATACAGTATCATAATAAAAGAATTCTAATTTGACAAGAAAAGCCTTCAAAATACTTAAAATCAAGGAAATAAAATCCTAAAATTCCCAAAATTACATAACATATTTTAAGAAAAACTAACCCCTTATTTTTTTCCTATATCAAAACTCTCCACTTGAATGAAACTTGTTCTCAATTTTTTTTTCTTCTAGAAATTACTCACTGATTTGACCCAATGGTACAGCTCTCCAAAAATCATACCCCTCAAACTCTCCACATAAAATTCTTTTTTTAGGGGTTGAGAAATGGGTGTCCACTTACACGTTTGGGCTGGTTTATAGTGTAATGGCAAATTCTTAAACCCTCAGGCCCAAGCTCACTGGGTGGGCTAAATCCCCAACCCAGTGTGTGCTCCACAGCCCATCATAAAAAGCAGGTCGTTTTAGTATCACAAAACGCAAATCGTTTCAAAGTCTTATAAGAATCAGTAAGAAAATTAAATATACAGAATGGTCCAGGACAGCTTAGAAAATGTTTCTTTATCACTAAAAATTAAAGATCCCACTGAGAAGTTCAATAAATTGTTAAATATCACATTGTCAAACATGAGAAGCAAACAAAATGTTGTGCCATCATCCAGAATTGTACATTTATAGTCTTATTACTGCACTATATAAAACAAAAATAGGCCACAATTTTTCATTGAATTTTAAACGATTGACTGCCCATTTTGTGCTGTGATTCTTGAATTTTAAACTTCTTTCTATCGGTATGCCACAGGCAAAGCATCCACTCTTTGGTGCAATATTTCTGACCCTTTTGAATTTCTTTCCCCACTTTCTAACTTTCTAGTACGCTAGCTGGCTAGCTTTGTGCCCAACAATTCAAGTACATCACTTTCTGAAGGGACTCTTCAGCCTGTTTTCTTCTATTGTCTTCATTGCTGGCCTGGACATGAAGTCCATCATCAGGTGAATTAATGGAGGAGAAGTGTGTCCACTTGCCTTCATTAAGAGGTCGAAGGTCAGAGTTCATTTGTGAACCATGGCCTATGCTTCCTTCAATCACAGCTACGCTAGCTGCCATGCAAGCTCTGCTCAAATAACTCATCTTAGCTTTGCTTCTCAGTAAAGTTGTTTGTATTAATGTTAACTGACTTGTTTCTTGCTTAGGTGCACTTCTATAGTTCTATATATAAGGGAGCAATGGAACAGTACCAACTGGCTAGGAGAGCGGTTTTGGGAATTGAAACTGATGCTAAAACCATTGGTGGGGGACATGGTTTCTGGTTTTACCATTGGCGGGGTTTTGTATAAATTAATATCGGATAATGTCCATCCCAATCTCCACCTTCTCAGTTTTTAAAATCCCTGAAACTGTGTGCAAAAGGCTAGACTCCTTAATCAATGCTTTTTGGTAAGGCCATGATACTAACAGGAAAAAGTTGCACATGACTAATTGGGAGACCATTACAAAACCCAAAACACAAGGGGATTTGGGCATATAAAAACTTGGACCAATGAATAAAGCCTTAATCACAAAACAATACTGGCATATAAGGAATAACCCTAACCTCCTGCTCTCTAAAACTCTAAAATCCAAATATTGCCCACATGGAGATCTTCAATCTCACAAGCCAACTTAGAGAGCATCATGGATTTGGAGAAATATCATGTGTCAAGATAATCCAAAATTATGCCAAGCCTCTTGGAGAGTTGGTCGAGGTTACAACATCCCCATCAGCCACCCTGCTTGGTTCAAGATCAAACCCACTGGCCCCCCATATCTGCAGAATCAAATCACAACTGTAGCTGATCTGATTGATCACCAATGCAAGCTGGAAAACCAATCTAATCTCTTAACTCTATGAAAAACCAAACTATGATCAAATCATAAGCATTACATTGCTTGTGGTAGAGAACAATGCTACTCTTGACAAACTAATTTGGTCTCATTCCCTCAATGGAGAATATCAGGTGCAGAAAGCCTATGAAATCCTTACCCATCACGCCAGTGTATCTGGACCTCCTCTATCCATCAACACCCAACCCACCATTTGGAAACTTCTATGGAAAATCAAACTCCCTCACAAAATTCTCACATTTACCTGGAAAATACTACATCATGCAATACCGATCAAAGCAGAGCTCAACTGCAGGGGAGTACATTGTGCTATGAACTGCTTAATGTGCAACAATGCCATTGAAACCCAAGACCATCTCTTCCTACACTGTGACCTAGCTAGAGTTGTTTGGTTTGGAGCTAATATTCCAATTATACACCTAATACAAGCTGCCTTCACAGTGGACTCCTGGGTTAAGGATCTTCTTAAGCAGCACAATGCATTCGACAATAACAATTCTAATCTCCAAAAGACTCTAACCCTACTGTGGTGCATCTGGTTTCACAGAAACCAAATCATGTTTGAAGGGAAGCAACCCAATCCAATGGAAATAATGCTAACCTCTACCTCTCTGTTGAACAGGTTTTTGCAAAACTTTTCTAACAATGTAGGGACCACTGGTGGAGTAAGGCACCCAGCATAGGCTCCTACATGGACTCCTGATACAAATTGGCAAGCTCTCATTACCACTGCAGGAGGTACGACAAAAAACAGCACAAGGCATGGGATGGCATATATGGGCAAGCTTAGAGATGGCCAGGTCATTTTTGTTGGCTGCAAAACCACAACTGCACAAGACTCTAAACTGACAAGACTCTTAGCTATCAGGGAATCCATCATCAAAGCTACTGAATTGGGGTTTCAGAGGTTGATTGTTTTAACTGAAGACAGGGGTATTGAACAAATGTGGGGCAGTAATCACCTATCCAGATGGAAGCTCACTACTCTATTCCAGGACATTAAGAACCTCCAACATCAACATCACCTCAGTCTAACTATAAAGGCAACACCAACGCCAGTTCTCAAAGAAACCAAGTCGATGGCCCTCACAGCTTCTCAAACCTTTACTGATGTGTATCATAAACACCCAATGTTTAGCCACTTTGGTTCCAGATGATGTGTTTGTTTTGTAACTCTGTTTCTTTGACGAAGTATCAAAAAAAAAAAAAAAAAATGTCGGATAATGTCCAAGAAACTTTCTTGGCAATTTCTCACTAGTTTATCCTAATAAACCTAACAAGACATGCACAAAAAACGTTGTAGTTTTAGTACATAAGCATCCTCAGACTTTTTCTTTGTTACGGAAAGCAAATTGGCCAGATAAGTTTAATGTTCCAATAAAAAACTCCAAGCAAAGTGCCATGGATTTGATTCTAGCAATTAGCCTTTCCAAAATAGGGATAAGACCACCTACCAATCAATTCTTTCATAGTTTAAACCCCAATACCCCAAGTCCCCAATAGAAGCAAGAGTCTTTGTGTACACTGGATATGAACTTTTTAATGGGATTCCACACTTCTATCTACAGTAAATATTTGAGTTTTGGGCACTCACATACACATGAACACATCCATTTATTGCCAAGCGAGATATGTCGACCAAAATAGAATTGTACAAATGAAAGGTTTGTCATTTGTGGTGCTTTCCAGCTAAAACAATTAAAGGCTTGTGGTGCCCACAAGGACCACAACAAAAAGTGAAGGTAAATGCAGCAACCAATACAGGCCAAATGATTAGAGGTAGCAGCTAGAGCTTATCTAGGCATTAGTTCATGATACCCAATCACTGCCAGTTGGGCGCCAATAGGTTTCCAAGTTGGCCTGTCCTCTCTCTTTACCTTTCCTATTACAATTAACAGCATGAGCTGGTTGAGAAGAACTAGAGATTCATTCTCACCTTCGTTGGGTCCTCCATTTGAACTGTGTACCTTTCTGTCACTTACTCTTTTTTTGGTGAATCAAATCACTGATTTTATAACCACAGCAGTGTTGTTTTTATGAATTTATCTCCTGCTCATCTTCCTCAGAGCAGTTGTTTAGCAGGGCCTAGTGAATTTGGTCCATCCCATTTTTAATAAATAACCAGATCACAACAACAAAGGGAAATTGCTCAAAAAAAAATAAAGGAACAGAGGGAAGTCATGCATGTTACATAACAGTGGCAACAGGAATAAGAGACTTGACTAGTAACAGGAACAGACTTCTTTGTCCACCACAATTGTGGAAATTGCAACATTAGTTCAAATAAGTACATCGGTACATTTTGTGGAAAGATTAACTTAGCTTGTGTTAAAAAGGGGGTAAATTTTAAATATAATTGCTTAGGTGTGGTACCTTGGGTTCCCTAATTAAAATCAACCACATGGTTGTATCCAATGCACCAAAAACAATGTTGAATTCCACTGGAGAACCTAAGGTCCAGTACCTAAAGAACTATAATTAAGTTTTACCCTAAAAATATAAGAGACAGAGCACCACAAATTGCCAAGAATGCAAGCTAAGAGCACTCCTAAATATGTAGAGAACAATTTGCTGGGATACATCAAGAAAGACCATTTTATTTCTGGGGGGGAAAAGAACAGCAATCATATTATCTACAGGCAGGTGGTGTCTAACTGACCATTAAGTCACTCAAAGTATAGAAGATTTACCTCAAAGTTTTTTTCACCAAAAGATGTCTAAGTTTACTAATCAATTCTATAAATAAAACATCCTTCTCATTACATAAAATCTTTAGTAGGGTTGAAAATGATACATAACAGAAGATTATACAATTTTCCACCAAATCAAAGTAAGTACTTGGAAGAACTGCAAGCCCCACTCTATACAGAGACTTCCCCTTCAACCTGCTGTCGAGCAAGGTATCTTTCCCTTCGCTCTTTCTGAGAGAACAATAGCATAAGCATAAGCATCAGCATCAGCCAACTGGCCATTCATATAAGTAAAATTTTACAAGAAAATATTCATAAAATGTTATGAGACAACAAACTCACCCATTCATCTATGACGAGACCTTCCCCAATAATCCTTGGACCTGCATCTTCTGGAGGTTTCTTGCGTGCCTCAACTGCAGCATCAGCATCAGCCAACCGGCGCTTCAATTTTTCCATGACCTACATATGTATTTCATGCATGTTAACAGCAAGTACAACTGTACAAGGTTCACATGCAGAAGCAATCATACTGACACTTAAAAATTGATGACACAAAAGTACTTACTGGGCTTGAACGCTCTGGATCTAGAAAAACAACCCGCAATATCTGCTCTACTGCTACTTGATCCTTCTGCTCATCAAACTGAAGAAAAAGAAAGGGCGTGGGAAATATAACAACAAAGATTAGTTCACCAAGTACAGTTAAGAAAGAGGTTTTTGTACACTTCAACGATATTTACACAGAGAGGCAACAAGGGAGGAATAGAGGGTCATTACAACATGCAGGAAAAGTAAGCATCCAATGCAGGTAGCAAGCATCTCAGGATTTAATTAAGACTAAATAGTAATATAGCTCATGGCCCTATCAAAAGGTACATCATGATTACACACAGCAATTCTATTGGTAGCAGCAGTTTGATCTTCAATAAATTAATAAATCATTTTTAAGAACTATAGCATTTCACGATTCATAGGTACAAGGACATCTTCTAGGTAGACCTTTATTATTTAACAGACTTTCTGTTTGCACAAAAATTCCACTAAAAACAGAAAGTAGGTTAAATAACAAAGGTCACATATATACTTTCCTTCAGCACCTATCAATCTAATTATAGATTGTACTTGGGGGTGTTCAGGGTCGGGTTCGGTTGGGTTGAAGATCAACCCGCCACCTAACCTGATCAAGTGGGTTTGAAAGTTTGCAACCAACACTATCGGAAAAGGATTTGGTTACCCAAACTTCCTTTTTGAGTTGGTGATCAGTGCATGGCGATGGAAACAACATCGAGTGAGGAAAAAATGACGTCAAGGGTGAGTGGATCACAATGACGAGGTCAGCAAGGAGGGTGAGGAACGGTGAGAGACAAAGAGGGTGAGGCATGGAGAGGGACAAGGTGGTATGTGTAAGGCACAGCTAGGGGCGAGGTGGGCAAGGAGGGTGAGAGACAGGATTCGGTAAGGCTGGGTTAATCACGTTGAAAGGAGGGGACCCGAAAACCGACAGAAACAAGTTGGGTATGGGTTCATAAAACCCAATTCTGACCGAGTTATTCAGCAAAACTGACCAAAATGGGTTGGGTCGGACCAGGTTAGTCAGTTTTGTTGGGTGGAACGGGTTTCTAAACAACTCTAATTGTACTTAAGCCACCAATAGAAAGAAATTATAGATGTGCAGAAATTTAGGATAATTCAACCCAATCATGGTCTGGCCACCAAGATTATACATGTTCAAGTTCATAATGAATATCAGGTATATCAGTAGATGTTCATCAAATTTTACATGATAATATGATAGCAATTCAGAAAGTGAAAAACTCACCAACTCAGGTATGTAATCTGTTACTCCTTTGACCTTCAGGCTCATTATTTTAAACTTAAGCTTGCTCTTTTCTGGTTTTTCATTGTTTTCTGGCAGCTCCACAAATTTGAACACTAGCATGACCAGAATCACCAGATTGATATATTATCATCCCAAATGCAAGAATATCAGTAAAATGAAAGAAATGCATGAGGTACAATGGTTATTACCAGTAGCTATGATACTCTCACCAGGAGCAAGAATAGCCCCAGGAGGACGCATGAAACAGCTTTTTGGTGCAGTTGTTTGGAACTAAAGCAAGAAAAAAAACACAAAACTCATTAGAAGGTTTGATCAAGTACTCCTCATAACAACACAATCACCTAAAACATGCTCATATCCTATGGGAAATAGTCTTATACAGAAGCATCTCTCCTAATTTCCATGCATAATTACAGGTACCAACAGCAAAAACATAAACACGAGCAGAAGAAAAAAAAAAAAACGAAATTGCATTACCTTAAAGGCTACAGGGGACTTGCTTGTGTTTTTAATCCTAACCGCACTCCTTACCTGTTTGCCAGGTTCATCTTCAAAAGAAATTATTTCAAAACAAAAAAAGACACAATCAAAATCATCAGACAAGAATAAGTGAATGCATCAAGCATGTACTAATATCAAAAAACAACAAAAATACAAAATAAAGAACAAAACAAACTTCATCACACAAACATTAAACCAAAGATTTTCAATGTTGTTGGAGTATATCAAATTATCAAGCGGTAATCATAAAAGTTAGTGATTGATATAACATAGTCACGTTAAAACAGTGTCCTAACATGTTCAGGTTGTATTCTAGGTTCACAATTAATTCTCCCTACATTGTATCTACCAATTAAATTTCTCCAACACCACAAAATTTGTTATAGCTATTCTTCTAAATCATCAATTAACGTGTTTTTTTTTTTTTTTTTTTTTTCTTAATTTAGAAAAACTTTCTTAGCAAAAAAAAAAAAAAACAGATAAGCTTTATCTTTCTTTATATAACATATTCTATATTCACTAACTTTTTCCTTATTTGGTCTAACAAAATTACCAATTCCACTATAAAAAACAAATAGATCGAGATAAAATTAATTAGATCGGACACAAAAAGAATACTTACAGGGAAAGTAGAGCTTATTAGCAGGATCAAGCTTGAGACGACGCCGTGCCGGGAGGAGTGACCTGGCAACTGAAGAAACTGTGTTTGAGCTGTGCGGGTTCGATCCCTCCACCTGAGGATTATTATTATGATTATTATTATTAATATTATTATTGTTCATACTACTATTACTATTAGTAGTACTGTAATTGCTATTATTATTATTATTATTATTCTGATGATGATGATGATGATGAGGAGGAGGAGGAGGAGGGTTGTGCGAAGACGAAGACGAAGACGACGTCGTGTTGGTGTTTGAGTGACGGAAAGGTAGCTTGAAGAAGTTCCACACTTTTCCGTCGGAGGACGGAGACTTCCGGTCAGCTATAGCCATGTTGAGTTTCGCTTTTCAGAGCATCGGAACACGGTGTCGTTTTTGGAGGACAGGCTGGATGACTTGGTCAAGTATTTGTAAATTTCGGTGTGGGTGTGGTTGGTGACTGGGCTTTTGGAATTGCAGAGAGAGGAAAGTGGGATTCAATGTATTTAACTCATCGATTTCAAGTCCGTGCTTTCTGTTTTCTTTTTTTGTGTTACCTTTTTGGCACTACTTGATTGGTGGAGGACATGACAATTCACCACGAAACGACGTCGATTTTTGTAGTGGAAAGAATCTAAACTATGCCAAATTGGTGTCGTTAGAGACAAGTCGTTGACGTGAGGTGTTGACTCGGCTTTTTTGGGTTTTGGTTATTCAAATTTTTTGAATTTTACGATTTAATTCTTCTCTATATTTTCTGCATATGTTTACTAATGGATGGAAATTAATAAATTAAATGAAAATTTTGATTTTTTTTTTATAAATGAAAATTTTGATAGACCAAGAATATAGTGGATCATGGATGAAAACATTGAAGTATTAGTATAGGGAAAAAAAGTCAAATGGTGGGTTTTTTTTTTTTTTTTTTTTAAGTGATATGGAGGGTTAGTTTTCCATTAACTCGTTTTCAAGATATTAATTAAGAATTGGAGGGGATGTGATGCAAAGGGGCCATTAAAACTATTTTATCTTTAAGCCGATGCCAATCATGGGGCCTCCTTATTATACCAAATCCACTAATGGCAATCAGTCACGGCTAAATTGGAGGTAAGATTTGTGATGATTGGGCAAAATTGATGATAAAAACTAAAATAAAAATCGAAGTAGGAAAGCCAGATGACCCTACAGCCATTGGGCCCATTTATCTCATTGCTACATTTTACTGGATTTCATCTTCAATTGAGGTTTTTTTTTTTTTTTTTTTAAAAAGACCATGAGCTTGATTCTACTCTCCCTCATTCCCCTTGGGTCCCAAACACACCCTTAAGAAAACAAAGAGTTATAGAACTAACATTCTACCTTCTATTGTTTTTGCAACATACTAACTTGAAAAGAATCTTCTCAAAAAAAAAAAAAAAAAGACTTAAAAAGAAACCACAGTAGTAATTGGTAAAAGTTTTGAGGCAAGGAATGAAAAATTTGGCAGGAAGTATGACAAATCAATAGAAAATAGGACAATAAGCTATAGAACAACAAAATGTTTGATAAATTTGGATTGCACAAAACATTTGTCTTTAAATTATATATAAATATCAACTCATTCAATCAAATTACTCAGAATCGATTCTACCACCAAGAACAAGTATTCTCAGCTGTATTAGTACACAAAATGATCCTGAAATATTCATAATCAAAGAATTATATTAGAAAAGAGAAACCAATAAAATGCATATTTCTCACCTATCATTTAGAACCACCACTTAACTAACTAGTAGAGCCGGTCCAAATTTTTTGGTGGCCTCAAGCCAATTATTAAATTGAGGCCTTTTTATTTTTTATTTTTTTTACCATTCAATGCTAAATTAAATTTTTAATTAATATTTATGAATTTTTTTATTGGAATTTTATTCAAAATTATTAATCACAATTAAAAAAAAAAAAGGTCTTATACCCATTAAATAGAATATTTGATTTTTTTCAAGGTCATCACAATAACTCAATGGCTTCCATGCTTCACTCATCATACAAATAAATGCAAAAGACTTAATCTAACTATTAGTTCATGATATAAACAATAGAAAAGAAAAAAAAAAATGAAATTGCACGTGACTTGATGTTGGCCACAACCAACAATTAAATATTTTCATCTAGCACGGCTCACGAAGAGCTCTTACCAAAAAGCTGGGAAGAAGATTGTGAAGAGAAAAAAGAAAAGAATTGAAAGAGAAGCAGACTCACGGTATGTTGAGGGAGTGATAGACGTGGAGTGAGAAAGAAACCGGGAGAGAGAAAAAAAGAGTTGTTCAGGAAAGAAAAAGAGAAAAAAAAAAATTAGGTTTTTTTTTTTTTTATATATATATTACATATGGATCATTAAAAATTTGGAGACCTTTCCAATTTTGAGGCCTCAAGCTATTGCTTAAATAGCTTATAGGCTGGGCCGACCATGAGTAACTAGAATGGTCTTCCCTTCAAAATACTCATTAAACTAACTATTAAAGAGAGAGTCTTATCTACATTGTTTAACAGTAACTAAGAGCATGAAACCAAAAATACTAAGACGAGCAACAAATGAATCCAAAAAAAAACAAAACAATTCTCCTGAATCACATTATCATCAAGCTCAAGCAGATGAAGGCTCGCGATACAAGTTGCAGTCTTAAATGGATCAATATGGTCCTTTACTTTCTTCTCCAAAAGACCCTTTAGTGGCTCCTCCAACATAAGCTTCTTGCTATCCCCGGAAAATATTAGAGGATTGCAATAATCAAAATTGCGAGACACGATGTTTTTTTCAATTTTATAAATCCGACTCCAAGAACTCTCTATCCCATATTCTTTCATCATCCAAACATCATTAGTATTGTTGAAATTTGGGTGTGTTGCAGTGTTCTTTATGTTCTTCCTATTGGGTTAGTGTTCTTCCCATGTTTTTTTGAAATTCAAAAAATATTTTGGATTAAAAAAAATCACATTTAACAGAACCGACTAATAGAGTTAAACAAAGGATTAGAATTTGAACAAAACCAAATTTAAAGGATTGAATTGACACTGTCAAAATTTAAAGGACCGAATTAAACTTTGATCAAACTTAAAATGTATAACATATAATTTGGCCACACACACACAAAAATAATAATAATAATAATAATAATTGGGCTAGAAGTGTACTGATCAGTGGTTTTAAAACTGGAACCAATTCTTACAGTGAACCATCCAAGTATTTCATAATTACTAAAACTACTTTTAACTCAGAAAATATAAGCTCAAAATTGCAACTCAGAATCATCCCATTGAAGGACTGCAGACTCCTTATTTTGCTCTCTTTTCAGCTTATCCTCCAAAAACCAATCACATACTGTCCCAGCATTCAGTTCCTCAATTGGACATCCTTCTTGCTCCGAAATCACTCTTAGTAAGTTCAGTGATGATATCTGCATAGACATTAACATGCATTTTAAATCTAAAAAACATATAGTCAAGTTTAAAATCCTTTAAACTATCAAATCTTCTTGATAATTACCGATTGTCCAAAAAATTAAACCATTAAAAAATAATAAATTTAAATCATATAACCGTTATTTTAACACTTTGTCTCACACATGGTTTAGATTCTCTCTTGATAAGTGTGACTCAACATATGAGATTTTTTAAAAATTTTAAATAGAAAATAGAGTAAGAACTCAAATATAATAATAAATTATCGATTGTACCTAAAATTTAAGTTATTAGAATATATTAAATTTAATCATTTAATTATTATTCTAAAACTTCTAATCTAATACACATAGTTTTGAGAAGGAGATGGTACCGTTAAACGGCATAGGAAGCGCTCGTGAGCGCTCAAGCCAGATAATTCCACTAACCCGGCTTCCTCAAGGCTCAAGAAAGTTTTCCTTTCAGTCTTCTTTTCTCCTTCTTGTCCACTGCATCCTCTCAAGGCAAGCTTTCTTCTATCAGTCACTACATTGCTTGATGTGAAATTGGTTTGTGCTTTTATTCGTTTTTGGAGGTTTGAAGGGTTGGATAGAAATGGTGAGTTATAAAAGCTCTTACAAGGTCTCAAGGGAATCATACTTTGCACTTATGAAGAAAGGAGTTAGTCTTATTTGTTGGAGCTAATGATTATGTAGAGGAAAGAAGATGGGGAAGAGAAAGGCTTATCGGTTTTGTTTGTTTGATAGCAAGCTACAATTCTGTGGTGGAGATGGACCGGGATACGAATAGAATAGTATATGGAACGCATCCAAGATCCAACTATGATTGGACCACGTGGGTCTTTGAGCATGCACAGTCAAGTAGGGCTAATCTCAATCTTATTAGTAAATGACTTGCTGTTGAGAACTTTGGCATGCAAGTTGCTACTCTAGCTAGCTTCATCATAGACAACTTTAAAGCCTTATTTTAAAAAATAAAACTCTATCCGGATGCCAATTATTTATGTCATAATTAAAGAGATGTTCCATCGATCCCTAACTTCAAAGCTCAGAAAAGGCCTCAGCAAATTCCTTAATTATGGAGTCTTTAATAATTATTGGCTGGATGGAACTTAATAAATATTGATGGTTCTTCGCAAAGTAATCCAGGTTTAGCATGAGATGGTGGCATGGGTGATACGAGACCATACTGGACGCTGAGTTTGTGGTTAGGATTAGCTACTAGTGTTGTAGACTTGTAGCTGAACTTTGGGCTATTAGAGATGGCTTAGCTCTTACTTCTTTGATGAGGTTAATTAACTAACTTAGTTGTTGAAGACTTGAAGTTGATGTCTTAATTGCGATCTCGTTTATTTCTAGTGATTTTAAAGCTCACACTGGTCTAAGCCCTATTATTTATGACTTTATTTCGGTTAGTGTCCAACTTGTTTCTAATTCTATTAATTAATGCAATCCCTTATTACCATTTTTCTTAAAAGCAATAATAGCAGCAGACAATATGGTAAACCTTATCGTAAAGCTTATTGTAACGACTACATAAAGAGAGTATAATTCAGTTTATTTAGCCAAAAAGAGTATAATTCAGTGTTTTTTTTTTTTTAAATAAAAACAACTCTTTACGTATACCAAACATTAATCGGTAAAGTCTTTTTATGAATCATGTTTATGTAAAAAAATTCATTGAAATGAATCAATGATATTGAAAGTTAAATCCCTATGATATTTAAAAGAAAAAACGTTATAAAAACAAAACAAAGAAATAAAAGCTCTGAATCCACAACGCTTGCGTGTTCATGTACCAGATTGAAAATATTTACAAGAAATATTTTTACACATTTTAGAAGCTATACAGAAACCCTAAAAAAAAAAAAAAAAAACAAAAAACAAAAACAAAAACAAAATTTCCCCTCGGCAATCTGACTGCCAGGCACTTCTTAATTTGATCTCCTTCAATGGCTTGTTAAATCTATATATAATCTGGCAATGTTCAATTAGGACCCCAACAGCTCAAGTACATGACGATCCTGAGGGACTCCTCAGCCAGTTTAACCTTCTCGTTCTCCCTATTGGCAGCTGCCTTGGAAGCAGCCGAATCACAAGCTCTAGAGAAACGCCTTGCCTGCTTGGCTGAAGAAGAATATGAGGAATCCCTAAGACTTACTAGAGAATTAACCGTGGAGTCACACTTAGAAGCTTGATCTTTCATTCCCTGTATCACCCTCATTCCAGACTGGTACAATATCCTGCTCATGTACCTCAAACTCATGCCCAAAAATTCACATACACCCAATCCTAGTTCCTAAGTATATCAATTTGAGTCTAATGACAAAATTAAAATAGAATATGAACTTGGTTTATGGATAAGAACGTTTAGGTTGCTTCAAATGTTGGGTTCTAAGGTGTTTTTGATTGGGCTAATGTACAAAATATTTATAGAGGTGAATCAAAGCCAAAGGTTTTGGAAAACTGTGGGGCCCTATTGATGAGATGTGTGAGAAACAACCAACCGGCTGTAATGGATATCTTTCAGCGGAGTTTCCCAAAGGGATTAAGAAACTTGGGGCAGTGGCGTCTGATCCTGTGGGTATCTGACACGTGTCGGTTGCATTAAACTATTCGGATAAGAACGAATGATGTCTTACGTAGGATTTTGGAAGTTTCTGCTTTATGTGTAAATTTTTCCCCGGATATTTAGATATTCTAAACGAGATATTTTACGATGTTGACTAGAATTAAATTAATTAATAGTTTTTAGAGGTTAACGTCTTTAATCTTTATCCTTTATCCTTTCGAGTAATTATCTTACATGGATTTGGTCTCATTCATCAGAGATGCCAATGAGAATTGTTTACTGAGATCTGGGATGTGAGGAAGAAGTCAAAGGTTTTTGGCACTGACAGCGCCAAAGGTTTCATTACCCATATTTGGATATGTTCATGTTTATTACGGGCTCGATATTAAGGCTCATAATATTTTCAATGTACATCGAAGGTTCTACAAATAAATTGTCCACCTTCCTATTCGGACTTTTGGCTCTTTTACTCTATTGTTAATCTATAAATTTAATCTAGATTTTCTTAAAAACAAAAATTATCTATATTGCATCTCATTTGCAATTTGGCACCCGGTGGGTATCATAATTCTTTAGTGCATAATCATGTTCTCGAATCCTTTCTGATAGGGATAGGATCCAAGTAAAAAAAAAAAACACACAAAAAAAATTGTTTGTTAATGTACAATACAATTATCTATCAAAATAAATTCAACATTCTTTTAAATCTCAAAGTATCCTAGTGCTCAATGCACATAATCACATACCACAAATCTGACAAAACAAACAGAGGTGAACCACTTAATGAAATAATAAATAAGACAAAAAAAAAAAATTACGCCATAATATTAAAAAAAAGGTAATGATTTCAACCACCGAGAATCACTAATTATAAATTTATAAGTTATTATGATATTAACTAATTGTGTCTATGTGCATTGGCCATTGAATAATGTTGGAGTGTGACATTTTAAATCTTATAATCTAATTGCTAAACATGCTACTAACACTAAGTCTAACCAGTAAGTAAAATAATGTAAATGTGTAATGTCAGCTTTGATATAAAGATTCTAACTAAAAGACAACTCACTACTGACTATTCAATTTTATTAATTATTCAACACAGTAACCCACGAAGGGAACACCCGCTCCTGACTAAAGTCACAAACTTTAGTTTGAAGAAAAAAATTATGTTGTCTTCAATCATTAGTTTAGAGAGAGAAATATCAAAGGACATTTGATATCGACTTCGCCAAGTCATTGGCGTGATATAGTTCACCAATCAGCCTCATTGGCATATAGTGGAGGCCAGGGGCGGATCCAGGAATTTAATCTAGGGTGGGCACCTTTTGATCTCAAATATTAATAGATATAATACAAAATAAAGCCAAAAACCGATAAAAATTGTTTATATCAACAAAAAATAATAAACAACAGACTCGTTATAACGTTTTATAATTGATTTTGAGGTGTTTTCATATTTTGAAATATTTCTCTATTATTGCTCTAAAAATATTAAAAGAAAAACAATGTTAAAAAAATAAATTAGCACATCATAAAATATAAATTCAACATTTTAAAAAATTTAAAAAGTAATATATATATATATATATATGCACTAACCACTAAACTAACTATCATATTATCTATTAAAATAAAATATATATATATATATATGCAAAAAAAAAAAATGTTCAACTGTTCACTGAGACCACACGCAAATGTCACAAATGCCAAAACCCACACAGTGAAAATACAATTGTGAAACACTAAAATAGGGACACAGGAACCACTTCCACTCGGTCTACTCACCAAGACACCACTATAACTATTAAATAATGCTACCTGCTGCTGCCAACCTACTTTAACTTTCCTAATCAAACAAGCAAACTCAGAGACAAAGTCCAAAGACTCAAAACTCAAAAATAAAAAGAGAGTCACAAAGAGAGTGAGCGAAGAAGAAGGATCTCATTGAGAGAATCAAATACTGTGAACAATCCGCCGTGAGATCCAGGAGGGGGAGGGAGCTGTCGAGCCGTGGCCATTTCAGGCTCCCGTTGCCGTTCGCACTCTCTCTCTCTCTTTCGAATCGTAAAGTGGGTTTTTAAAAATAAATAAATAAACATTAATAGAATTAATTCCAAATATCTGATTATTTTTATTCGGGCTAATTATATTGTTGTTGTGATTTTATTTTTGGGCTTATGATAATTGTTGCTCTGATTATATTGGGCTATTGTGTATATTTTTGGGCCTTTTTCTTTTTGTTATTTGGGTATTTTTTTTTAGGGTGGGCAATTAATAAAATTAATATATATATATATATATATATATATATATATATATATATATATAGTAATTTTTATTTTTTTTATTTGAGGGTGGGCACGTGCCCACCCTAGTCAGTAGTTGGATCCGCCCTTGGTGGAGGCGTGAGGAATCAACCCCTTGGCTCAACTAGGTGCTAACTATATGAGCAGGGGTTCAAATCTCACCAATACCATTTGGGGAGGTGACTTAATGATAGGAGACTCTCGTGATCCATCACACTTGCGAGTCTGAGAGTTATGGGTTTGAATAGTGATAAGTCCCATTATTGCCCAGATGTGCTTCACGCCATGTCAAATTCGGGTTCAAATGGGCAGGGATAATGATCGCACTTGCGTGTTTTTTTTTTTTTTTTCCTAGCAAAAAAATAAAAAAAAGTAGTGGAGGCGTGGGCAGGGTGATTTACAACAACCTCACTAGTGTGTGGCTTATGAAGTGGAGAGCGAATGAGGCGATACTCTCTCCCTCTAACTAGTATCATATGAATTAGAAATTTTTTTATAAAAAAAAAAAATCAATACAATAAAATGATTTTTGTTTGTTTTTGAAGAGTTAAAAATTGAACCATTGGTTAATTTTTTATTGTTGCTGTTTGAACTAATTTTTTGTTTTGTTTTATTTAAAGCCCATAAGAATTTTCCTAGGCCAAGATTCTAAAATTTGATAGAAATATAAGTAGCAACCATTGTCATATAGATTCTCTTAGCTGGGTCGGGACCCAACCCGAAACATACAAAACATTTCCCTCGATAATTATCCGGGTCAAATAACCCCAAACAGAACATTTCGAGACACATTAGCCATTCGTTAGCTGAGCTCAGCCAACCAACCAGTGCGCCCAAAAGGACCGTTGGAGCAGCCACAATTTCTCAGTGCCACTAACCCGCCCAACTAAGCCTCCAACAATCTCCACCGTTAAAAAAAACCATGGATCTCCTCCACTACGCTTCTCCATTCTCCACCGTCCGATTCATCAACACTCACCGTTCCAGATCAACTACCCCTCCACACAGTCGCAGACGACTCTTCACCGTAAGGTCTCTGCACTCTATTCTTCACCGTAAGCATTATATGTATATGCTTTTCTTTATTATGCTCATTTTTATTTTTATTTTTATTTTTAAATTTGTTTTTGAATAGTTTGGTGAATTTTCAGGGCGAGTCTGCCATTTCCGATTCAGAAAGCGAAGTATTACAGAGAGCTCGAAGCTGCGGTGGACGTTGTTGAGAGAGCTTGTCATCTTTGTGTGGACGTAATTTTCTCTCCCCTTTATTTATTTATTATTTTTTCTCTTCCTTAATTGCCTGTTTGGTTGCTGAGAAAATGCAAGAAAGGAAAACAAGTTACAACTATCTGAATCATTCTTGCTGCCTCTATAGCGTCTCTTTTCTTTTTCTACAATGCAAATTATTGTGAACTCTATTGTGAAAATGCTGGTCCATATGATGCTTATTTATTTTTTATTTTTTAATAATTCTTGTAGTATCAAAGAATTCAAAAGCTCTTGTTCACTAACATTATAAAAATATTTGATCAATTTAAAAAAAAAATTTCTGGAAGAAGAACAGCATACCACATGAGAATTAGACATTCTTTTTCTTTTATTTTTCTAACATTTCCTAGATAACATACAGTATTTTATTGTTTATTATTTTTATTCTTATTAAGTTCATTAGGTGTATTTTTATTAATTTATTAATTATTATTTTTTAGGTGAAATCATCTTTGTTTTTGAGTGATGGACGGATTGTTGAAAAGAATGACCAGACTCCGGTCACGGTTGCAGATTTTGGGGTGCAGGCTCTGGTCAGTTTGGGTAGTTATCTGAAAATGCTCATTGTTATGACTTTTTGTTGTTGTTTATATTTGTTATTAATTGAAATTTTATTTCTCATTAATGAAAATAATTTTTTGTGGTTGCCAAGCAGCTCCTCACATGAATTTGGTTTTGTGTGAATTCAGGAATGGGAAGTTAGTAATCCCCTTAGTTTAAAATTGAAATTAAAATTTGTTTATTGCACAATGCTGGTGCACTTGTGGGCAAAATGGCCAGAGTTAAAATTCCTTCACTCCCCAAAATCACTGCACTTGCAGGCTGCAGCTATCATCCAAATCCATGTTGACTTGTATTCATGAATTTTGTATTGATTGGTGGTATTCATGATGGCACCATTTGATGCACAGTTGACCAATGGAATCTAATATTGCAAATGTTGCTTAGGTGCACTAAAAAAAATGTTATAGTGAAATACCAGACGCTTTGATAACATTCATTCAGCCTGTCATCTAATGACTGGATTGTGCAATAAACGTAAGCTCAAAGAGCCCTGAGAGAAGAAACACGAGGGTATTGCTTAGTTTAGGCATCACCTTGTCACATATCCCAAGTCATAGAACTTCATGTGACCTACACTATAGAGTGACAAAACCATAACTTGTGCTGTTTGTAATGCTCATCAAATGATGTATAAATAGAAAAGAATAATTTGATTGTTTATTAATCAATCTCCAAATCAAAGACACTTTTTACTAGTTGATATCTTAGTATTCTTTTTCTAGGATCCAAGCATTGGTCATTTGCTTTTTGTGCTTATGGTGACAGAGTTGGGTAAACTGTTCCCTTCTATTCCCTTGGTGGCTGAAGAGGACTCTGCCTTTGTACGCGCAAATAATCTAGAAGATTCTGTGGTAAAGGCAGTAACTCAGAAAACAAGTGTTGAAGATAAGCCATGGACACAAGATGATGTGCTTAATGCAATTGATAGAGGAGGGGAGGAAGCTTTTTCCTTTGGAACCGAGCCAGCCACATATTGGGTTGGTTTAATGAGCTCTTATACTGGTTGGTTTGATCGTTCACCCTGTATGCTTTTGTTAATTGGTATATATTTGTGGACCCCTTGATTTGCAAATTGTATGATCTATGAAAGTGGGTTAAGTGTACCCTCTGCTTTAATGAGAAAGGGGTTCTCAGTTTAGTCTCTTATATGGCCTTTTAGGTGTTAATTAATGTCATAGTTATTGACTTTGCAATATGCTTTATGGTAGGAATTTTACTTTGTTTACTTCTATTGATGTGTTAAACTTGATGCAGGTATTGGATCCAATAGATGGCACACGAGGATTTCTAAAAGGAAGTGAGGCCTTATATGTGGTAGGTCTTTCTAATTTAGAAAGGTTGCTCTAAAGTTTGTGAAACTGCAGCATTGGAAATACCAGCTCCATCAATTATTTTAAACATTGAAAGTTCCAAATTGGAAAAATGAAAGAAGATGCTGTAGTTTCTCCATTATATTACCCCGTCCTTGTCTTGCTCCACAGGTCAAGGCAACCTGCCCCACCCCACACATACAACAACAAAAACAGGTCACATGTATTCTAATAATACATAATTTAGAAAAATAATATATTAATGAATTAATTAAAAAAAATCTAAGAATATAGATAAAAAATAACAATATAATAACACAAATTAAAGAGTTTACCAAACAATAATACTCCATAATTGGGGTGAGCTTGGGGCTTACACCTATAACCTGTTTATCTGCTCATCTCCTTCTCCTTAATTACTTAGCCAAAAAAAAAACTCAATAAATTTTTAACCTATCCCTGCTTTACCCGATAGGCCAAGGCAAAAATTTCACCTCAACCCCACCCCATTCCCTCTTTGGGGTCGGAAAAACCCTCGTGGGTCAGGTCAAGTCAAGGCGGGGGGCAAGCAAAAATTACCATCCCTAAATGGAGTGGGATGGTTGAACTTTGTTCAGCAGGTGGATAGATTGGAAGCAAACTTGTTGACATAAGAGCTTATATATATATATATAAAACCATTTAAGACTGAAGTGTAGTTTAAAATGTGATCCTTACAGTACCTTATGTTTGCTTTGCATTTAAAAAGTAAGATAGATGGTGAACTTATAAGTTATAACATTTGTAATTACATGTAGCATGGTTTCTGTTATAAATTGCATGTTTATCTATATTCTTTTGAATAACTAGGTTTTGAATACAAGAACAGTAATAAACAAAATTCTTTTCCATGATTTAAACGCTAGTAATGGCTAATGGGTCGGATATAAGAGCCTTAGTTGTTGTGTCGGTAGCAGTTGCGTCGTCTTGTTGGACATCAACGATCGCTATGAAACGGGTTTCTATGATCATATGGATGCTGATTGCCTCTTTCTATCGTCCTTTCTAGAGTTTACATTTGATTAGTCTTAAATAATTGGCTAAATTGTCCTTAAAATATATTCTAGGTTCTATTTTCATCCTTAAAGTTTAAAAATTTCTACTTCTATCCCTGAAAATTTAAAATGTTCTACATTTTTTCCTTTCGTCCACTTCTATTAAGTTTTATGGGCAAAAATAAAACCTGAATGCTATTTCAGGGATAAAAATAGAACCTAAACTATATCCTTTTTGTCCCTAAAATATATTGCATAGGTTCTATTTTTGTCCCTAAAATATACAAAAAATTTAACGAAAGTGGATGGAAAGAAGAAATGTGTGATATTTTAAATTTTCATGGACAGAATAACTATTTAAAGTTTAGGGATGAAAATAGAACATGTATTATATTTCATGGACGAGAAGACTATTTTTTCCTAAATAATTTGTCACCAAGAAACACTACTAATTTTGACACCAGAAAAAAAAGGAAAAAGAAGAAGAAGTCAATTGCATGTTTTGTATGATGGCAACGTTAAGAAACACTTAAATATGAAATCTATCAACTATAATGGTGTTTCATTGGTTGACAAATTTCCAGGAATTGTATACCTTTTTTTTTTTTTTTTTTTACTGTATCACACTATATCTTGATTTTAGCTAAGGGCACTCCTAATTTTTCAGGTAGGTTTGGCTCTTGTAGTTGAAGGAGAGACTGTACTAGGTGTTATGGGCTGCCCAAACTGGCAGTATGGTTTTTCCAATGAATCCACCACTGAGATCCTGGAAAATAGAAAAAACTTAGTTGAGTCAGGTGTCATAATGATTGCTCATATTGGCTGTGGAACATGGACAATGAGGTTATCAGATATGCTTTATACCACGACCAAAATGATTGATAGTTGGACCAGATGCTTTGTAGATGGATGTTGCTTGGTACATGAGGCACGCTTTGGTATTCCAGATAGTCAAACATGGGAGGCATTGCCACTGTCGGCAATATTCAGTGCCACAACAAATGTGGACAGTGTTGGGGATAATCAAATTCTTCTTTTGCCAGCATGTTGCGGAAGGTTTAATTTTGTTTAATTAATTGTAAAACTATATCTTCCTACTTACCTGCTTCTGCTTGAAATCCTGATTGCTAATATGTTGTGAGAAGGTGCTAACTTGTTCTCAGAGTTCTATCTGTCAACATCAACCAATTGCATAGATCTAAAAAGAACTCATGTACACATACACATGCATATTAATTTGCTGCTTTTGTTTGTTGGAGATATTTTTCTTGTGTTTACATAACTGAAGTTTTGTTTTGCAGTTTCAAGTTACCACTTACCATTGTACAATTTGAATTAAAAGTTCTGCTTGAACCTCATTCCAATATGTCTAGACTATTCTTTGCTTTAAGCAAGGAGACTAATTTGAACCTCTTTTTTTTTTTTGGATTTTTTGTTTGATACATTTTGTCACCTTTATCTCGCACTCACATCTTCTCCCCATGCTGTTTTTCTCTTCCCTGTATGCCTTAAAACCATCTAAGTGTAATTCTTCATCTTCAGCTGGAACTAATTCTAGGTTCTTGTAGCTGTCTCTTATGTACCTTTCCTTGCTTTCTCTGAAAGACCAATTGGTTTTTGTTTTTTGTAATCATCATTTGGAGAGTTGTTACTCTAAGGCTTATTATAACTTTTGAAGTAAAGCTTGTTTTGTTTTCAGTGGCTTTCTTTTACTTTTGTAGTCTTCAAAGTCTTATTTTTGCCAAGTACGTTTTAGCTCTCATATTCAATGGTCAGGTTTTGAGTTTTGACCCTATTCTGCTTTGTCGTTATATTGTTAATTAAATTTTTTGATACATAAAGATATCTTTCAGGGTATAAAGCCTCATCATTCTACATGTCAAGGTGTGATTAATGGGTAATTGATTGCTATTTTCTGTGACCATTTTAGTTTTATATTATATTTTTTATCATCTCTTTTCCTATTCTTGTTTTGGTGCTAGGAAAGTACCAAAACTAAGACCTAAGAGCTTAAGTGGTTTGTTTCTGTGATAATTAATGAGTTCTTGACTTTGGAACCTCAGCTGCTCTTTTTGAGGACTAATATGTTGGCCTTCAATTCCGTAAGGACATAAGTTTCATTCAAGATGCCTTGTAAGAGAGCAATCAAGGTGTCTAGACAATGCCTAAGCCTTTGGAATTCTTTAGTATGGTAAAAAGCATACACCATAAACATTGTAGTTTCTAATCTTGGCTTTTAAACTAGAAATATGAGGTGTCTTCCCAATAATCAGCTCCTGACTTGGCAGCAGGCTTGAATACATTTCTTGTGAGTTTTTACAATTTTCAGTTTCAAAAGGACGTGCTGTTTTGGTTTCTCATTTAGATATCTCTGTAAAATTAATAGTGCATAATTTCTTATTCTGTTCCATGTTTACTGTTAAACTTTCTTGTCTGACTATCAGATATGAATCATGTTGCTGATGGATTTATGATTTTTTAACTTGTACATCACACATTTCTTTTTGGGGTATGCAGCTTATGCAAGTATTTAATGGTGGCTTCAGGTAGGGCTTCTGTTTTCATTCTTCGAGCAAAAGTTCAAAAAAGTATCAAGGTATCACATTGATTTCTAGATATCAATTACTTGCGACATTGTGGTTTTATCACTCAGTTTTTTCATCTTATCTACTATGCAGGCTTGGGATCATGCTGTTGGCATGATATGTGTGCACGAAGCAGGGGGGAAGGTATGCAATACTTTGTCCTCTTTCTGATGTTCCATATGTTTTAGTTGTTCACACTTTTTTTAACTTATAAAAAAAAACAAGTTGTTCACATTTTAAATTTTATATCTTGAAGTATGGGTATTTTGTATCTTATTAATCAATTATATTTATGAAATGTATTGCGAATTGTGAATTTCTGCTGATCTGCACTGTTAGATGGACAAAAACTGCAAACAAGTTACAATGATCAAAATTTGGAACTCAAAAATTAACATTGGCTAATAAAAATTTGTTTTGCGGATCTTTATTCTTGCATTCATATTGTTTTCAAACTATATATACAAAAAGTTTAATGGAACTTAATTTATATGAGTGTTTCCTGACTTCAGGAAGAAAAGTGTAATCATCTCTAACAGAGAAGTACTTTAGCACCATATGTATGGAGAAAATAATGTGAAGATGACAAACTTTGCACATAAATATATATATATATATATATATATATATATTTTTTAAATATGTAATTTATTAAAAAATAGGTGATGCTGTAGTACATAGGGAGTATAGAAGAGCCCCACTGAACTATAAAACAAGTACAATGTAGATTCCCAATATCCCTTAACTATTTTGAACAAATTATAAAAAATCACTCTCGATTTAAGTACAAAGGTCTCCACTTATTCGAATGTCCTAGCATTTGGTTCCCTCCATAAACTACCCAGCAGACATGAGGGAATTGCATTCCATGTATGGGAATTAGATGTCTCTTAACTCCTCCCCAACATAATAAAAGCTTCTTCACTGAGTTTTATGCATACGTGTACACAAGACCTGCTATTATTGGTTTTGTGGAAACCAATGTGTATTCAGTGTTTATACCCTGTTGCTTATCATTAACCTACGCCATTATGCCTCTTATTATAAAACAATGTTACTTTACCTATCAAAACAAGGAGTAGAGCTTTGGTTGATATCAACAATTTCGGCTTACACCTTTTCCTTATGCATAAATATGACATCATGCATCATATAAAGGAAAGAAAAAAAGTTAAAGAGTTCAGCCTCTTCTCCTACATAATTATTTCTAGGAATTTTCTATGTCAAATATAGTAGGTATCATGTTGAGATCATTCCCTAGTGTTGTAACTGTGAAACTCTTCAGTTGCCTTTTTCTGGTTTTTCCTTGGCCTTTTGGATTGTTATCAGCCTTTTTTGTTTAAATGGTTTCTGTGTGTAAACTTAGCTTTCAGATAGATTGGTATTCATTAAAAAAAAAAATCATAGATGAGAACTGTTGCACTTATATTGATGACATAAATAAATCAGGTTACTGACTGGAAAGGGAGTCAAGTTGATCTTGCTGCAGATAAAGATGGACGGAGGATTATATTCCCTTCAGGTGGAGTCCTAGTGACTAATGGCCAGTTACATAATCAGATTCTGGATATGATCTCTTCTGTTTCATCAAATGTTTGATGGTGGACCCCTACTTGATCTTGGTATTATTTTTTCCTTTCTCCTTTTGAGCTTTTGATTCTGCAATTCTTAAATTGATTCTTAGTTCAGTTCACATTTAATGCAAAAAAATGCAGAATGTTACACCACTTGTATTAGTTCACTGTTATTTATCACAAAAAAAAAATTCACTGTTGTCAGCTAACAGAATCATGCTCAGTTAGTTTTCTTTCATTGGCGACTAGTTCCTTGGGTGAGTTCAGCTAGCTAATAAAAGAAGACAAACATATGTAATACAATAAATTACGTGTTGTTTACAGGGCTGTTGATATGGCCGACTATTTAAGAGCCAAAACTTAATCTTCTTTAAATTTGTTTTCACTCCGAAAATTTATCTTCATGCGAAGTCAAACTCAACATATTCCTATGTATTTTCAAATCTACAGCTGATTAAACATATCATTAGTTATATTTTTGCTATGGAAATTATGAGTTGTTTACAGGGCTCTTTATGACCAACTAGTTTAGAGCCAAAACTAATTCTTCTTTAATTTAAAGCCACAACTAAACCTTCTTTAGATTTGTTTATACACCAAACTTTATCTTAATGTAAAATCAATATTCCTTTGAATTTTCAGTTGATTAAACATATGATCAGTTGTGCTTTCGGTAAAATCACATATGGAAAGCTCCAGATGAAACTGTGCTAATGACTGTGATAACATAATTTCGATAGTGTCCATCAGTTTAGAACAAAAATATTAAAATTTTGTCTCAGCCTTTTTCTTTTGCCCTTATCAAAAGATCATACTAGACTTGACTTTTAACCTAGCAAATGATCCGTTCACCTCCCTCCCACAGCAACAGCTCTAAAACTCTGGATTTCTTCAACCACCAACGAGCTTGTCCACATCAACCCAAGACTCCGGCATGCTAGTGAGTTCACTGTGATTGGGAACTTCTGTGGTTTGGATGGAAATTAATTATAGTGTAACATCTCACAAGGTGAAGCTCAAGGAGAGGATTTAGACTGTTTTGGCTCAAGGAAATAAGGCCTTTAGAATGATATTGGTACTACACCCCTATCTTGAAAGTTGTGCATGAAGGGTTATTTATAGGTAGGTTAAGGTCTAGGTTTAATAAGTATCAAGAAAAAATAGAATTGCAAAATCTGTAACCTCGCTCGAGCGAGGGTCGAGTGAAGTCTCTTTCTGACTTGAATGATCACTCGAGTGAGTTTTTTGAAACTTGAGATCTTCGTGCAACTTCTGACTCAAAACTTTACATAACTAATTTATAATGATATTAACTCTCATTAAAACACGTTTTGGCACAGGAATTTATCAACACAAACCTTGCTAAATCCTAACAAAGTCTGTAATGGAGATATCATGGAGATTTTTTTTAGGTAATAAGATTTGTATTAAAGACGATATAATGGAGATTATGGAAGGTGTTAAAGTCATGGTTGCCAGTAGACCAGTAACTGTAATTAATTAATTAATAGGAAGACATTTTATCTTCAAAATTAGGTTGGCTGCCAAAGCTGGAACATGTTATATGAAACTATAAGGTACTCTCATGGAATGGTCTGCTCATAATGGAGAGTTGCTTACGGACAAAGAAACGACGACTTTCATGAAGTAAATTCTGACACTTTCTTATTTTCTCCATCATGTTAATGCTAGACAGTTATCAACTACCTTTGCCTTTTATAAGATATGTAGTAGTTCTAGTGTCATGTAAAACACAGAAGCTTATGCAGTTATTGTTTGGAAACTGAGTATAGGTGGCTAAAAAGTTCGGGTTTTTTTGAAACTAGGCCAGCTACTACTATGTTCAATCTACTTCCACAAATGCAGCCATACTGTCAATTTGCTTATGTCCTTTGTTTTGGGAATTAACTAGACTATAACCCGCACAATGCGCGGTTCTTTTTCATTATTTTTCTACACATATGTTTGATGTTTCTAACAAAGCAACTTAACTAAGAAGAAGGAAAAAAAGTGTAAAATTGAAAATGTAAATAATTTTTCTTTGCGCTTAAAAATAGAAATGATCATTTTTATTATATCTCATCAAATGTATTATACTGATTTTTATTATTTTTTATCAAATGTATTATATTAAGTCTATAAAGATAAATACCAATAACTTTCTAACCTAGTTGCATCGATTCCTTTCAATTGGGGTTTATATCCCGGGGTTGTTTCACTTAGCAACACTTAGAAAAAATAAATAATACAATTTGTCACATATTTATTATCCATCTTTACCTTTTTTGACTTTCTTTTGTTTCTCTTTTCATCTTTTTTTGGGCAATTTATCACTTATTAATAATCACATAAACAATATTTGTGACCTTAGAAGTCCATCATATAACAAATTGGTCTATGGAGATAAAAATGACAATGTTATCTTAAGTCTAACACGTATCTCTTAGGAAAATTTAACACAAAAAAAAAAAAAAAATGTTAAGATGTTATTCCCTCTACCCCTAAAAAAAAAAAAATCAACACAATTGCCTCTTTTGGTTATCTCTAAATGATAGTCCATTGATGTCCTAAATCTCAGATAATTTGAATGTTGCCTCATCAATTCTAATATGAGTGTTGGAAAATAATTTATACTTAACACTTACCCCCAAAAATATATTAAACAGATAGTTGTCAAGTTATTTAGCATATCCAATTGTATAAAAATAAAATGATCAAGTCAAACTATATTTTATATGCAGTTAGATAGTATCAGAAATTGTAAAAAAAAAAAAAAACATTTTTGGTTGCAAAAATAGAGGACTACAACTTAACCAAGCAAAAATACTTCGAATATATCCAATTGTATAAAAATAAAAAAATCAAGTCAAACTAAATTTTATATGTAGTTAAATAGTATCAGAAATTGTAAAAATAAAATAAAAAAAGGAAAGAAAAAAAAAAGCATTTTTGGTTGCAAAAAATAGAGGATTACAACTTAACCAAGCAAAAATACTTTGAATGTAAAATATACATATTGCATATTGTGTAGAAAAACTTATTCTAACTATATCCTCCACTTTCTTCAAGACCAACTCAGCTAATGCATCTACATGCATGAAAAAAAAAAAAAAAAATGATCAGAATCAATTGAGATTGCTAATAACAATGAGACACGTTTTACTCCACCCTTTAAGATCAATTCATTAAGGTATCTCATGACAGAAGAACATCTTTTTATATAATTATAACTAGAGTCATATAACTCACAAAAGAATTTCATATAATAATTCAAATGAATATTTTAAAAATATGAGATTCTACCTCATGCTCCTTTTCAGTTTTCACGAAGGTATATTGTCATACAATGACTATTATCATTGATTTAACTTTTAAAGTAAAAAGGAAACAAAACTTTTATGGCCAAACCACATATAGGTAAAGTATCATTTTTCGACGTATCTGCTAGTATTAATAGTTATTTAGCATTCAACTTGGAAAAAAACTTAACCTAATTATAGCAGTTTATAATCTAAACAAATCTTTGCTCTTTAAATAAAGAAAATATAATTTTCAAATATACAATTATCAACATAGCAAACACATAGAAAATTAACCCGAGAAAAAACGAAAATGCAGGTAATACTTATGTAAACTTCATCTTGCCCAAGTTCTTATTTCCACTTAAATATTAAATATTAGAAAATAATTATACAATAGTAAGTAAATGAGACGCAAACAAAAATAAAATATGCAAACAAAACAAAAATATAATATAAATGGATACAAACCCAGGGATTGAACCCAAATACTCACAAAGGGATGAGACTTGGCTGTAATTTAAATAGATATTTGAAATAACATATATTGTATTTAACAGATTTGGTTGTAATATATTTATTTATATTTGAATTAATTAATAAGACTATTTAATTTGAACATTTAATTTGGTAGTGAGTATTTAATTTATTAATGGTGTAGTTTTTATTATAGGGTAGTGGGTATTTAATTTAGTTTATTTAATTCATATGTCACTTAAGATGCTACGTGTCAAGTGGAAGACGTTACCTTAGATGCCACATGGTAGAAAGATGGTAACGTCTTCTGCTTTAATATATATATAGATTTGTTTATTTCCAGTAACAAATGAAATTGCTAGCGAAAAATCTATGTAAATTGTTCATTGTTACTTCAATGTTCTTCCTTGAACCTCCAAATGGCCGTTTCAGTTTCACCCCAGCAGCAGGCAGTGAAGTCTTCCATCTGTGAAAATTATTAATAATGTTATTTGCAAAACGTCGTGGGCATTAAATGCGTGCGGATTTCGTCCCTGACATTGTTTCTAGAGGGGGAAGAAAAACCTCAACTGTATATAAAAATTTTGTGCACATGTCTACAAGTTTTATTTTTGGGGGGGTTGAGCAGGGAATGCAATGTGTAAGAAATGGATTGGTTTACTACAAGCAAAAGAAAATAATATAGAAGTTCTATTCTACGTTTTTAACTTATCCTCTGTAGACATATTCAACTCTCGTGAGGCTCATGCCGATATTGTTCCAAGAAAAAACTATTACGCCTCTACGTGTCCCAAATTGCTTACGTTCAAAACAAGATTAATTAGAAAAACCTAGTTTGGGAAAGTTCTCGATGTTCAATAAGGGCCAAGTGTTTTTTATTTTATACAAAAATACTTGGGTTTGATAATCTATTAATCTCCATGACTCCATTATATACTAGTAAAAGAAAAAGAAAACATGTACTTATTATAATAACAACAGCACTTTTAGTTTTTCCACTCGCTTTGGATCTCGTATCTGAAAATAACCCTAAATTATGTGAACACTGTTTTTAAAAAAAAAAAAAAAATGGCTTTGAGACAAATAAACAAAGGCCCACGTAATTATTCAACGTTTGTTGGAGCAATCGAACAGCTCACAACAGAAACTAACAAACATTTTTTTAGATAATCTACCAAATTTATATATGTTCTTGCTGGTCAACGTTAACAGTAACACGTATGCAACATTTTTTGGGTAACCCAAATCCTAATTTTGGACAAGCAAATACCTGATTGAGCATGAGGCCGGTATGTAAGCATTCCTAATCAGGATTCGTAATCCGCAATTTCGCATTATGGGCTATTTTGATTTGTCACATGCTTGGGGGTGTCTCCTTGATACCGACCTTGGGGACATTATCCAAAGATTGAGGTCATGTTAATCCTAATCTTAATCATATAGTATTATTAAGCCTTAATTAAAAGCTTATATATATACAACAACTCTCATTCCCTACATATGAGTTATATGTACCCTGTAGGAAATGTTATTCTAGATTCTAAGGTTTGATAATAACAATGAAGAGAATATAAATAGGGGAGAGAAGAGAATGCAAGCAAGCCAAAAAGTGCAGAGTTAGGTCGAGAATTATCTAGTTGTCTTGAAACACCTTGGGGGAAATCTAAGTAGATGAATATTATAATATTTGACCATGTACCGGATAGATAAAATGGATGCCAGTATGAAACACTTTTACGTATAAAAATGCGAACCAATAGTGTTATCACATAAATTCACCTTAGCATATTATAAAAAAAAGTAGTTAAAAACTACTATTACTGCTTCTATAGAGTCTATAGACTATAATTAGAATATAGGTCAATAAGAATATAGGTCACTAGTTTAGCTGTAGTTAAAAAAATGTGCATAGTGGCAATGGCTGACACCTATCCAAGGTACTATCATTTTATAATTCAAAACTACAATAAAATACTTATTTTGAATTAAAGTGAAATTCAGTAATTAATTCACTATACGAACTTATTGAGTTTTCTAATGAAAATTGTATAAAAAACCCTGTACAGAATAAACAAAAGAACGAAAAATTAGATAAAGTTTTTTAGGTATATTACATTAGACTTTTCAATCATACTCAAACGCTTTATTTTAATTGTAATATATTTAAATTCAAACACTTAGTTTCGTTAAATTTATTGTTCTTAAACTTTGTCCATATTCTAAAATAATTATGCATGGGTCACATTTGAACACCTCTAAAAAAAAAAAAAAAAATGATAAACGAGCAACACGAGACCGTCCGATCTTATGATGTGGCAGACTTCTAAGAGGGTGATCAAGAGATTGGTTTTCAACTTGTCCCTCCATTTGAGTGTATTGCATGAAGACACGTATAAGCTTCGAAGTCCCCAAAAACTCAAATTAATTAACTTAACCAACAGGATTACGCTCAAGCAAAGAGGGAATCGTATAGGAGAAATCGTCATGCATGCAAAATATTTTATTTATTTTGTCCAATTATGCCGTACTATAAAATACATAAATTAATATAAAAAATGGCCTTGCTTACGCACGTGAGATGTGTAGACAACACATCTCTTTGAGCCGATGTGGTCGGCTTAGAGACTTAGAGCCGATTACTTATTTGCACCCTCCATTTAAATTTTTTATTTTAATATAGTAATTTAATTTGGTACATTTTATTGTATTTTTCAGTCTTTGATCTCGTTCATATATATTAGTATATGTTTTTATTTTATTTATTTTTGGTTTTTAACTTATTTATTTATGTAGACTTTTTGAAACTTCATTTTTTTTTTTTTTAAGTATAATTATATGTTTGTTCAATTTATTTTTTATACAAAATAAACCACAAAAGACTAACTATACAAAACCAAGTTTATAAATCTCAAGTCTCTAACCTTCACCGCCCATCTATTGAAAAACAGAAGTTCAAAGTTTTCAAAACGAAACGAAAAGCTATGTACGATTAGGCGATAAATTAATCCTCTTGGAAATATTAACATGTGACCATGTGATCTACAAAAATAATTTGTAATTATTTGTTACCTGCATGAGAATCGCAACATACACATGTTACATAACATAATTTTTACTTTTTGACAAACTTCACGTTAACCATACTCGCATCTAATTTCGTTTTATTTATTTCTAATTATTTCTTTGTTTTTTATTTGATATAATTTGGCTAAGTTTTCTGATTCTCGCAGGGTATTATAAAGAATATTTTCATGGAAAAATCTTCTAGATTTTAACTACTCCCTTAATCTTTTTTTTTTTTTTTTTTGGTGGAATTATATTCAAGGAAAAAATATTATAGATAGAACTATTCATCAAGAAATAAAAAACCTATATATATATATATATATATATATATATATATATATATAGAACCGTGTCTTACGCCAAAGGTACAGATACAGGTACTGTACAGAGAGACATTCAGTATGATTGGAGTAGAGTAGTTATGAGATCCCCTAGCTAACATAATGAAAAGCTTATTAATTGAGATTTCCCATGTGAACTGTGCTTGAAGAAAAGAAGTAGAGCAAGAGGGCCGGGAGTGATAGACAAATAGAGTGTTTTATTGTTTTGGGATATATATATATATATATATATATATATATATATATATATATATATATTATATATATATATATATATATAAATATATATATATGTGTGTGTGAGTGTGTGTGTGTGTATAGCTAGTTTTCCATTAATGAATCCTTGCAATTTAGGTCAAGTAGTAATTAAAAGAGGTGAGGAACTGGGGATAAAATTGCTTTAAGTTTTAGGTTCACTTTCTTATTTGAGAGTCTGAGATCTAATCAATAAGAGCTTCAATTATATTTTTAGAAGTCAATGAAAGTTGTATTCTTGACATTTTTCATTTTTGTTGACAACAAATCAAATTTCAACTTCCATTTAATGTTCCGGCGGGGGGGAAGAGATCTAGCGGAGAATGTGCTTTGCGGCTAAATATTGATAAACTGTTTAAACTTTAAAGTAAAACTCTACAACTATACGAAAAGGAAAGTTCACAAAATTATGCCAATAGGATTAATTTCTTAATTAAGTGCAGAATTTTAGTACGTCAATTTTGTTGTTGGTAGATTAGTAATTGATTTGCTAAGTAACTTACCATTATTTTTAGACCAAATTACACTTTCGATTTTTAAAGTTTATGCATGGTTATTTTCATTATGACGATTTATTGGTTCACCAAGTTTGATTTCATTTTTAAAATGATTATTGCGTTTATTTCCGTGACTAGTTTAGTCAACAAGACTTGAGACTTAATAACCACATCAGTTACGAAGATGAATGAAATAATCATTTTAAAAACAATTCCCAAAAATTATAAAAAACAAAAGTGTAATTTAATCTTCTTTTTTATCTCCTAGTCGGTCCAACTAATATCAAAAGTAATTAAAAACACAATTTTTATATGCTCAAAGAGAAATTGTAAACATCTAAGAAACTAAAAACGTTAAACGCATCATCCATGACAATATTAAGCTTTAGCTTTCATTTAAGTTGCATTGTAATGCGATATGAAAAACGTCAAAGTTTGGGTGGACTCAGGGCCGGCTCTGGGAATTATGAGGCCTGGGGCGGTGCAAAAAAATGAGGCCTTCTATCTTTAAAAAAAAAAATCATTGAAAAATTACTCTATATACGATTTCTGTTACAAAATTACTATTTAAATTTTATTTTTAATATTTTCTAACTAATATTGTTCAATAGATAATATGGCTAATCCATTTAATCTTTCTTGTGACATAGTTGATCGCAAGTAAAGATTTTTATAATTTTAATTTTGAAAAACTTCTTTCAACGGATGCGACTGTAACAAATATAGTTAATAATATTCTTATGCAATAGATGCATTTGGAACAATTCAATTCCTTGATCAAATTAAGTATATTTGTTGCTGTCATTTTTCTTTTGGTAAAATCTCTTATAAGACTTTTAAATTTGAAAATAAATCAATACCATCAAAATCAAAAAAATTATTAGGTTTTAAAAAACCTTCAAGATTAACATAATACTTTTTCAAATTATCATAATTTAGTGAAATTAGTTTCTTCACATCAAATAAATACCAAAAATTGTTCTCATACATACTTGGGTTAGAGAAATAAATTATTATTAGGCTTAATTTAAAGACTTATTTTAAATATATGAGCCTTTTTAATTTTTTATATATAAATATATTGAGGCCTTTCAATAAGGGCCTTAAAAAATTTTGGGATGAGACCTAATTTTGAGCTGAGGCCTAGGGCGGTCACCCACCTCGCCCTTGCCCAGGGCCACCCCTGGGTGGACTATATAATCCATAATAGTACAGTCTTGCTGTTTCGTTCATATTCACGCAAAACAACATCTTTTCCATGATTACATTGTTTTAATGTTGACTAAACCTTGAAACTCCTTCCTAATTTACCAAATTATTGAAAGAGACCTCTTTCAACAATGATTAAATAGCTGATAAGTTTTATTGCATATTCCAAAAATAACAACAGTTAACTCTAAAGTAAAGTAAAACACAATTTAATAAGAAACTCAAAATCAAAGAACCTTATCTTGAAATTTATTGGAGTTTATCACCGTCTGCATAATAAATCATAAATGTTCCTATTTTTCGCAAGCACCAAACTCTATTATTGGCTTCATGTATTAAATGATCTTCCTCAATCCCTCTGCATTTGTTATTTGTTTCATATGATTGATAAGTTTTCAAAAAATATATATATTAAGAATAGAGTTTGGCTACAAACTAGTTTGTAACCAGCTTACTACAACCTACTATGTGGTAATTTATAAAATCATCCACGTGTACTTTAGTCACATAACCTATTTAATGAGTCATGTGACTTCTTTAAATAATACATGTAGATAATCTTATAAACTACTACATAGTGAGTTGTAGCAAACTGACTAAAAACCGTTTTGTAGTTAAACCTTGTCCATATATTAATGATAAGTGCTTTGTGAAAATGACCGTACAAAATCAAATGAACACTGTGCTAAAATTTCCCTTCTAGAACAAACATGCTGCCCAAAATTGGCTTTGAAAAGGGTTTAGCCTTACCTAACATAAAACAAAAGGACAAGACTTCTATTCACTTTTAATTTTTTTTTAAATTTTTCAGTGGGATACGAGAGTGACATGTGATTAAATTTGAACAGGTGTCCTTAGTCAAACCCAAATCATGATTAAAATCTATAGGAGCCTAGCCGATCAAGCTAGCTAGATTGTAGCATGGAAGCCATGCACGGAAGAATAGACTCCATGGAGTCCCTTTAACATGTTCTTGGAAAGGGTCATTTTAAAGGGTTAACGTGGCATTACCACGTTGATGACAGCTAATATGAATCCATAAAGCTGGGAGTTGTCACTACCGCCGGAAAATGATATGTAATAAGAAAGGGAGAGAGAAGAAATGTAATTGAAAATATTGTAAAATAATTAAGTTTTAGTACAATCTATTGAGAGAGATTGGACTTGATGACAATTTTTCTTCAATGAGATATAGGACACGTCGCCTTATTATATTGTTACAAAGAGGACGGCACCGAATCCTTTTGACTTCGTATTTTTTCTCACACCCTTCCTTCCCTTGCTATTTAAACAAGTATGTACTCTTACGGTCCCTACATCCCTTCTCTTCTACCTTTTTTTTTTGCTCTCACGCTCTCTCTTTCTCATTAAAATCGAGCTTAACACAATATACCTTAGAACAAGTCTAACTTCTAGAGGAGTAGTAGCTAGCTTGCTTGTTGCAAATTAACCATGGGAAGAGCACCGTGTTGTGACAAAAATGGGCTTAAGAAAGGCCCATGGACCCCGGAGGAGGATCAGAAACTGATTGATTATATTCAGAAACATGGTTATGGGAATTGGAGGACACTTCCAAAGAATGCTGGTATGTCATATTTCTTCTTTTAGTAATGTTATAAAATACTAGCAATTTTGCTTTGCATGGTTGAATTATAGGTTCTTTGTGGACATTATGCTAATGGGGTTTTGGTAATTTTCAATTGTGTAGGACTTCAAAGGTGTGGAAAAAGCTGCCGACTTCGTTGGACTAACTATTTGAGACCCGATATCAAGAGGGGTAGATTTTCTTTTGAAGAGGAGGAAGCAATTATTCAGCTACATAGTATATTGGGCAACAAGTAAGAGTCTTTAATATATAGTATAATCATATATGTTTAAGACATAAACAAGTTTGTGACATCCTAAACTCTTTGCTTATTTTTCTTACCATTCTTTATTTGTTTGATCATAGGTGGTCTGCAATTGCTGCTCGCTTGCCTGGAAGAACTGATAATGAAATCAAGAACTATTGGAACACACACATTAGAAAGAGGCTACTTCGAATGGGAATTGATCCAGTGACTCATAGTCCACGCCTTGATCTTCTTGACCTTTCCTCAATCCTAAGCTCATCACTCTATAACCAATCTCAAATGAACATCTCAAGGTTTTTTGGGGTCCATTCCTTCAATCCAGAACTTTTAAGGCTAGCCACATCTATTATGTCATCCCAACGTGACCAAAACCCAAACTTACTTCTTCAAAATCTTCAAGAAAATAACCAGCTTTGCAATCCCCAAATACAAAACCAAATTCCACAACTTGTCGAAGTCCAATTACCTAATCTACTTGAAGATCCTATTCAAGAAAATATTCCAGCTTGTACCACATTGAGTACCCCTTGTGTTTCATTTCCTAGGGAAGCACAACTCGTGGACTCCAATGTAGAGCAATTCCCATCAAATTTCACAGACTTTAGCTCCTCAAACTGTCAACTAAATGAGTGGCAAAGCAATGGAATGGCTTCAAATTTTACTGATGATGACAACTATGTTCCTCTACCAAGTTACAATTATTATGGTTCTGATCAAACTATAATGGATCCTTCATCTGAAGCCTCAAATTTCCACTCCAACAACAGCAACCAGAATTTCAGCTTCGCGTCAGTTTTATCAACGCCCACATCGAGCCCAACACCATTGAATTCAAATTCAACATATATCAATAGCAGCACTGAAGATGAAAGGGAAAGCTATTGCAGCAACATGATGAAATTTGAAATACAAGATATTTGGGATGTTAATGAATTCATGTCCTAATTAACCAAGTTAATTGGAAGGGGTTGTTACAATTTTCTCAGATTTGTATTTCATGGTGTTGATACGTGTAAACTTTCTTAATAATTAATTTGTTGCCATTTCCTTCAGCTTACGCCTTACTGTATCAAAGAAGCAAGATCTTGTCTTTGTTTATTTTCACTCAATGAGAAGTTTCCATTATTGCTATGTCATTGTATTCATTTTTCTTTTCAAATAATATTTAAATTACATTATTAGACAAAACCTTGTCAGGAAGTGTTGTGCTAAAGTCAAATAGATAGAAAAACACAAGTAAATTATATGAACAACCTTAATGTCTTTCACCAAAAAGTATAATATTAAAAGCAAAAAATAAATAAATAAATAAATAAACAAAAATAAAAATAAAGTCTTACATAATTGGAAAGGAGGCATGCTCACAAGAACTATATATTTCTAATACATGTTCCCTCATATATAGTACTAGTAACTTTTCTTTTTTCCTTTCCCTAAATAGCAATATTTATCTCAAAGAGGAAAGGTAAAAAATAACCCAAGAGAAAAGGCCAAGAAAGCAATTAAAAACAATATCAACAAGACAATCATAGATTGATATATAAATCATAATAAGGAAAAAGACTGGTTTCACTGATCCCGACAGTGAGTCTAAAATACCGGAGACTTGGCCGGAGACAGGTGCCGGAGCTTCTAAGGGTAACACGTGTCCATGCCACCTGTATGGCTAACTGTCTTTTCACGTACGAATAAAGTAATATTTTGCATGGGGATTATGGTAATGGGAGTTTGACTAAAAGGGTTGGGCACGTGTCAATGCAATAGCGGTGACAAAAAGTAGGGACCACAAAATAAAAAAGGTTAAGCTTTATTGAATATCTTGGCGTGGTTCTTGCGCTGGTTTTGTCTCTTTAATCCAACTTCCATTAATTGCTTCAGTGTCAAACCCGGACCTAAATTTATTGCGTCAGCATTTGGGACACGTGGTCTCAATAATACAACTGGTGGGACCCAATTATGGGTTTGGAGGTAATCGGTTGACCCGGTAGAAGTGGACATCTTATCCAGTTTAGAAGGGCTGCTGAGAGAGAGAGAGAGAGAGAGAGAGAGAGAGAGAGAGAGAGACCGTACTTAATTGTCGATTATTTCATGATTTTCATTAGTATTGACTCTAATGTCTTCAGGTTTGTGCAATATTTGATATGGTAAACCTAACTTAACAATGGAGTTAGTGAATTATCAGGACAATCATTGAGTGATTAGCACTTACTGTAGAATGATAATGGTGGCACAGCAAGTGGGGTCAGTTTATTTTTGACTTTCGACTCTTGGCATAATTCTTTGCAACCTTTGAAAGTTTGAACTTTGAACTTTGCAGCCATTTTGTTACCCTATCGATTTCTGAAGGGGCACGCTAATCATTCCACTTTCTAAAATGATTGATATGTTATGGTTGGCACACTCTTTAAACTCTCTTGTCATCCAGAAAGAAAATTGAGTTTCAACCTAGCCTATTGAGATTAGATATCAATGCACCCGACAATAATTTTACTTACATGATTGAGATGAAAAATTGTAAAGTTACTTCTTATCTTGAATCAAATATATTATAAAATTGGAAAAGGTTTTTTTTTTTTTTTTTAATTGGATGAATGAGAGGTTTGAGTATTGTTGAGTGTAATACTTAAAACTGATCTTAATTTGTACAAAAGAAAAATTATTGGTATCTTATTATGATGGTAAAGAATAATTATTATGGACTGTAACCTCATAGATTTTAAATCATATTGTATCTATAAATAAATAATGTAATTTAAAATATTTGATGAAGTTTTGATCAAATTTTATAGATTATGCCGACCTTGTTTGTAAGATGAAGTTATATATAACGGGAACATATAAAATCTTTCATTTATCACGCACATCCCTATCTTTATATATTTGAGAGAAGATATACACAAGATAAGTTTAATTTTTTTTAATCATTTTCAAGAATTCATTTTTCTAATTAATTAAAATGGTGTAGAACTAAGAATCATACTTGCCTAAAAGTTAGTTAGCTTAAAACTTGAACACTTTCCAATAAATAAAAAAAATACCATATCCATAATGACATTGGTATGATGGAATTAATGGGGTTAAATTTTTTTTTAAAAAAATTGACAGTTCAACAACATGTCTGCCTTTCATTGTAATTGCTAGATTAAAATTAATGTACAAACTTTATAAAGTTAATTAAATGTATACCATGGAGTATTTTTAATTACATGATATATGAAATGATTGGGTGAGGAAATTGTTTCAACTGAAACGATTTAGTTGGCAATTTAATTACAAATACTAAGCTTTTATGTGTTATTAAGGTTTCACTAAAGTAATCTATACCAGTTGTTGAATCAGTTGAAATAAATCCTCTTTATTATCATTTTCCAATGAGGCAAATAAATTCGCTTTTATGGCTTTGACCGTGTAGCAGTTGTACTTTTAACCTGTTCTTGCATATGAATCCTTGTACCACGTAAATTCTTAAGCCGACAAACTAATGGAAACAAAATTCAAAAGTTTCAGCCACAGGATGATCAGATCAGATTTCACTTTGCTTATGTATTTTAGCTTTTTGTGCCTTATCAATCAGCTGGTGAGTGGTGACAGCTCAAGAAAACCTTTCTGACCGTTCCATGGAAGCAAGGGTGTAATGTGTTCAATCACGCAAGGAAACAAAACGCTGTCTCTCAAGTGAGCATGTATATTTTCTTCATCTGATTGCGGCCTCACGAATCACAATATTGTCTGTTTCCATTTGTGTTTGCAATGTGTTCTCCACACGTCTCTAATACACGTATCATTGGCACAACTCCTAGCACAAAAAAATCGTGGCCAAATAGAAAGCAATTCTCACTTCCTAATGATTCTTAGCATTTCCGCACATGGGAGAAGGGAGAACTATGCGACCAATACAAGTTGCTGACCGTGAAACGTCTATTGCTGGTTGAACATTTGTGCATTAGAATTACCAAAGAGAATCAATGCTAAAGAATAAACTACTTTTCGGAAGTGGAACTCTTAAACAAATATCATTTTTTGAAAGCCTGCACTGTTATTTTGAAAACTAAATATTCATTTTGCTTAAATGAATTCCTGATTCAAATTATTAATAGTTGATAAACACCATCCATTGAACCATGCCCATCTTATAGAAAGAATCTAAAACATCCATATGGATGAAAAATGATTAAAGTATTAAACCCAAAAACAGTCTAATTGGTATGATTAAATTATATATTCAAATTAAGATTACTGCATATAATTGGTAATATTATTACTTAACAATTTTATTAATTTTCTTTTAAATTGGAGTAATTATTAAGTATTTGGAATATATTCTTTGCCGATAAAAACAAGCAATCTAATAAAATAATACTACATATACTTAAAAAGTCACACTGGGGTCCTGAATAAATATATTAAAGAAAAAACATTTGGTGGCGAATTAGACAGCAAAATATTTATTGAGAGGAGCACTTTGTTGAATAGGGAAACAAAGCAATAAGAATGGAAATAAATGTTGGGGGGCTTTTTTCGCAAACACTGCTAGCCACTCAAATATGATATAACTAATTATTAGGTGACAGGAACCAACCAACTTTTTTTTTTTTTTTTGAGGGAAGAACCAACCAACTTAAAACCCTCACTTCTGCTATGCTTCATGGGATTGTGGCCTCTCATTCTCAATCTTCCATGAATTATGAGTGTTTAGTCAACCCTAACATATGAGAGCCAAGAACAACCACATTAATATGTCAATAAATCGCCAGAATTGCCAAATGACCTTCTGCTCTGTGTTCTACGCGTACGATTCGAAGGTCTATCTTAATGCCAGTTCTCTATGTCAAAAACCCACCCACCCTACCATGTAATCCAAACGTCATTTATACGTCAAAGACATTGTTGATTTTGTGTACAAAAATTTATTAGGTGCCAAGGCCCAAAACCTGTCTCTCTTGTTTTAATTTTTTAGATGTGTTAGGTTACGTTGTCTAGCCTTCACAATATTTTTCATAACTTGTTAAATAACAAATTATGATTAAAGCCATATTACTTTTATATGAATTTGTTACTAATATTATTTTTATATTGCACTTATCACAATAGGCTAAGAAGCATAGACACTTCAAAACCCTTGACATGTCTTTGTTAGACATGCCGGGAGACTCTGCATGCGTGTCCTTATTGTATTTGGAGGAAAAAAATATTTTTTTATTTAAAAAAAGATTCCTTTAATTTTAAATATGTTTTTAAAGATTTTGATAATTGTTATATATTTTGAAAACTTAAAATAAACATAAAATATGTCTATAAATAAATATAAAATATATAAATGTATTAATTAATTGTTGTATCTTCGTCGAGTCATATTTTAATTTTTCAAAAATTATCTTATGGTTGTGTCCTGTGTTAAGTCATGTCAGTGTTAGTGTTGGTGTCCATCCTTTTTATTCAAAAGATTACGTCGACAATAGTAAAAATTATCATGACAAATTTTGTATCCTTGACTTATTAGTTGTATTATCCTATAAGAAGAACAAATTTGAGAGCTTGGCGTGTCGGAAAATACAGACAAGTTTCTGGTACAAATACACGGCTAAGTCTTTTGACTCACATGCCGACCATAAACAATGAGAGAGACACTCGCCTGTCTCTCTCTTTCCTTCTACCGCCCAAAGAAAAAGCTCTTCAACGTTTTGAATAAGTAAACTCCTAAAGTGGATTATGTACAATCAAAAAAAAAAAAAAAAGTGGATTTATGTCTTAGCCTGAGTTTCACTTTTTCTTTGTTCTTAAATTTCTTGCTATTTTCTTTGTTTGTTTCGCTAAGTATGTTTCTTTGAGATGACAATGCACCTTCTATAAGGAAAATGTGCACAAAAAAGAAAATGGGAAATGGGGTCTCGTGATAAATTTCTTTTGTGGGGTGACAGCCTCGTTGACTAACAATTGTTTTTTTGCAGGCTTTCATTGACTAGGAAATGAATTTCCAAGTAAGAAATCCCGGCCTGTAGTTTTCTCTTTTGTTACAACTGTAGAAGCAAAATGTGTTGCTACTTGCCATTGCTTTTGAGTTTTGAAACTGTGGGTAAAAGTAGGCAAGACACAAAAAGGGTGGTATTCCGATTTCTTAGATTTGGTTAGACTAGAGTAAACTTTGAGGATCCAATTGTTTAATTATTGATGCTAATTCAATGATTTATAAGTGGAATATTTGGTATTCAAAAGGAAGATAAGGTTGATTTAATAGTCTGAATGACTTCAAACAACCTTTTATTTAATTACGAAAACAACCTCAATGAGATTTAAATCGATCTTGACAAAATGTTTCTGAAAGGTTGTGCCATGACAATATAGGATTAGGAATGACATTTTGATTACGAAAGCTGAGTGTGGTTTTGTGGTATATATATTGCCGCGCTTCTATATGGTTCGGTGGGAGCTCAAGATCCATAATTAGTTGGAATCTTTGGGTTCACTCGAGATAATCATTGCTTGGTTTTTATTGGTGGAACCCTGATAGGTAGAAAGGTTTGTCTAAGTAATTATTCAATACTCTTTAGACACAATAAATATATATTTCATCCTCTCACATAGATAGTAGGTCCCATTAATTAAATTCATGATGGAACTCATGAGGAGGGAACACACATTTATTGTGTTCCAATCATTTTTCGATTAGTCCAAGGTTGAAACCTCACTTGAGAGAGCATTTACAAATCTTCCATCTGGATTCCATACTTTGAGGTCCCATTTTCACCCCCTCAAGTATTGGTTCATCAGCAGATCACGATTGATCTTTCCTTACACTTTCTATTCAAAAAAAACAAAATAGAAGACTTGTATCATAATTACTTAAAGTAGTGGTAGCAACCTACTTACATGACACACAGTGGCATAGCCACCTTCAAGGTAAGCCCAGCCAAGTTTTTATTTATTTATTTAATTTTTTTACCTATATTAAAAATGAATAAAAAACCCTAAATTAAGCAATTAGTCTAGTCAAGAATTTTATTTTATTTTGGCAATTAGCCGACCCTATTTTATTTAAATTTTTTTTTTTTTTGGCTCCGTCCCTGATGACACAAAAGTGTTGCATAAGTAGCATGACAAACATTATTTTTTTACTCAAAATTCATTTGATGATGTCATGATAAGTGGTTGGGCGTTTGATTGAGCAATGGATAACTTGCACAAAAATTCAGAAAGAAATGATCAAAGAGACATTGGTGTGGTGTCGGACAACGTTTCTCCAAAACCTAAGTCAGCTTTTTAGAGTACCAAATAAACATGATTTGTCTAAGTCATACTTAGTACTAGCAGTCTTTTAGAGATTATATGGGATTCGTTTCTTACTGTTATTCTCTTCATTTCTGCATTTTTCTTTGGGTCCTGTTAACGAGTGTCTTTAGGGCAATGGTTAAGGAAGCATTTAATGCTTCCACTTTATAGGAAGTAGTAAAATTTTAATATTAAAATAATACAAAAATAACTTTTAAGGGTATTTTAATCTTTCTATTTATTATTATAATATTAAAAATTTGTTATTTCCGATAAAGTGTAAGTATTTAATGCTTCTTAACCATTGCCCTAAGGGCACTGGTTAACAAAATCCTTTTTCTTTAAAGAAATGTTATAGTCATAAATAGGCGCGATTCACGTGTAACTGCTTTTGTCGTTACGTTCTCTTGGACGCTCGCCGCTCATCTAACTAGCCCCATTCGTCTATTTATTATTTGACTACAGATTTTTGGATGACGTGACTTGGAAGGGTTCTTATCTCATCACATTCAAAGTAAAATATCTAAGCTAGTGATTATCTTCAACTAGTTAATGTCAATTAATAATCTTTAAACAATTTCTACATTGCAATAATACTAAAAAGTTCAATATGATACTCAATTACTCATTACAATTTCCTCTGAACTCATCATTCCACTATAGTTTCATGATTATAATCCCTCATATCTTGTTGAATATTAAGGAGTTGTCTCCAATCTATCTGTAAATCTTTATTGGCAGGGTACACCTGTATTATGACTAAAGAAATATAGTGGTAAAACTTTGTTTAATACGATATGGTATGGTAGAATGTAATGTGCAACTTAAAGATAATGGTCGGATGTGATTCTTACATCCACAATACCATTTTCAATTAATTATGTAGTTAGGAAGGAGGATGCTGTTAGGTTGATATCACTTATTCTAATGTGACAAGCAATGCTAGAAACACACAAAATTTCACAACTCATTGTTACAAGTTTTTATTTGAACAACCAATTACATTAAACTACATTGATATCACTAGATTTATTGTTATAAAAACAATTCATTTTGAATTATATGCTAGGACCAGCCACTCATTGGCCTGGAGAGAGGGGACACAAAGTCCTGAAAAGCGACCTCTTAAGAGGCAAGAAATTTGACCTCTCCCAATGAGTTAGACAAACTCATGATGATCACTTTGCAAAACCTGTGTGCCTGCTGCAGTGCTGCTTTCACATTGCAAAATGTACCATTGTGAGCAATCATATATACCATATTGAGATCATTCAAATATACCTAGTGCTTTAACTTCAACCCAGGCTATAACATACTATATAATGACTAGTATGAACTAATGATAGCTTAGTACTCTTACTTGAAAAGTTCCAGCAAAAAACTCCTACCTGAAGAGAACTATAGAGGCATCAAATTAAGTGTGTATACACAACACGTCTCATCATAATTCATGTGTCAGGAAATCAAGTTGAAGCATTATTGTTTTTGAATGTTTTTCTTCACACCATGTTCTGACTCTGACTCGTGCAATCCCTTTGGTCTGTCAACAATAGAAAACACCCCCAAACTTTCTGCGGGCGGTAAAGTTCGGTTTTTGAACTTCATATCTTGTCGTAATCAAAGTGCCACTTCTTACTAATTTAGTCAAAATAAAATTAGGATATAAATTGACTGTTCAATTTTTTTTCCATGGCTTGCCTGAAAATGTCAGTAAGGTACACCTGTCAATTCATTAGCAGCAATCCCTATCGATGGGTTAAAACGACTGTGGTTCAATGTATAAGTCTTAACATTTTTATTTGGAAAATGACTTCTGCCACCGATTAGAAAAATGAGCTTCTGTCTCACAGCTAGATACATTGATAGGCAAACACTTGAATATATAAATGAGGTTGGCAAAATAGTCCATTTATCCGATATTATCAAGGATATAAATTATTATTTTTTATATGTTGAATATATATATATATATATATATATATGGAATTCACTTTCATATAAATTCATTAATAATAATTTTTTTATCGTGTACCAATAACAACATATTAAGTTGAAAATCGAATAATATGTGCTTCTCATTCACTACACACACGTGCTGCACATGGAGCCATTTTCAATAATAATTTACTGTTTATATATTTTTATAAATAAAGTATTAATTTAGTATAGTGTGATTTGTTTTTTGAAAAACACATGTATAGACTACACAGACGAAAGACATTGAAATAGGCTTTATTTTTAATAGTCCATTTTAGATCGGGCTAAATTAGTTTGATCTATTATTTTTTAAATGATTTATCAATTGTACTGGTCTCTTTAGGCTACAATTATACGTACTCCTTTATAAAAGTTTAATCACTTTAAAATTGTTTATAATATTTTGATAATTTAATTTGGTTTTTGAAAGCGTTTTAAGGCGACTTTTTTTTTGCCTTAATAAGTCTAAGCACCCGTTTTATGGGTTTCCAAAAAGCAAGGTAGGAGCAAATCATTTTTTCTGCGTTTGGTAAAAACCAAAAAGCTAGAAATCAAATTCAATTTGACCTTAAAAATCACATTTTGGCAATGGACTTCATGTGTCAATTAGGGGTGGGTAAAAAACCGTGAAACTCGACCCGCCCGACCAATCTGGCCGACCCGTTCGTCCGTAAGCATATATACGGACGGATACGGATATGGATATTTTAAATATTCGGATAACGGACGGATAACGGATTTTGAAATTTTGGTCGGGTGGATACCCGCCCGCCCGACAATATTTATTTAATAAATAAATATATATGTATATATATATATTTGTATTGTAATTTGTATTTGTATTTGTTGTTTTGTATGCTTGCTAAATTAGGGTAGAAATTATTTATTTAGCATGCTTGGTAGTTGCCTAGTTGGTTGGTAATTTAGGTTAATATGAAATTGATTTTTTGTATTTGTATTTGTATGTGCTTAGGAATTGTTGCATACTTGCATTTATGTTTGGTTTTTTATATATAACAATGGTTTAAAAAGTTAACAAATAATGAGGTTTAAATGAATAGTAAATAAATGGCTAAAAAAACTAAATTAGTATGCCCAATTACATATAGTTGTTGATTTGGCTTTAAAATGGCCCAAAAAAGTCCAAAACAATGATATGGACTGAATTTTTAAAGTGCACTTGCAAGCCCAAAAAAGTCCAAAAAAGCCTACTTGCATATTCTTTAAACCCGACCACCCGCCCGCCAAACCCGCTCAACCGACCTGACCGCCCGAACTTATCAACGGACGGTTAACGGACGGATTATCCGTTAATTTATTTTCTACGGACGGACAACGGTTTTGCCCAATACCCGACCCGAACCCACCCCTAGTGTCAATTTCCAAAAAGCATAGTTTAACAAAAAGTATGGTTTCCCACTGAGTTACCAAGCGAGTCCTAAATATATTTTAAAGTCATAACTTTGAAATTCCACAACTTTATGCTAGGTAGGTTGTCAACTTAGGGATAAAGTTGTTGGTTTTTTTTTTTTTCAAATATATAAGTAGAAAAAATAGGAAATAATGATTCATGGCAAAAAAAAATTAGGATACAAATTTAAGTAAATACATCAAAACTTGTAAAGTTCATAACTTGTGCTCATTGTTTTGCTCTTTTCTTCTATTTTCTTTTCTTTTTTAACCTTTTGTGTAATGGAACACGTGATGTACAAGTGCAATCTTTTCAAAGATCATTTACTATGCAAACAATTTTCGTAAGTAAGTTAACAATTGAATGGGTTAATCATTTGTCTAAGCATACATAATATTTTGTTTTATAAATACATAAATGTATATTTTTATCTAGCTCCTATTTCAATATGCTTTATTGTCATAAGCTCAGTTTAATCTTGCATAAATTGTTAATTTCTTATGTTTTAGATTTTGTACCGATTCCCATCTACTTTTGAAGTTACAATAATACTCCTCTCTAAAACATTGATTCCCACCTACTTTTTAAGAATATTATTCAATTTGTTATATGTAGCGGAGAAATTGAGAAAGCCCCTATTATTCTCATTGATTTTTCTTTTTTTTTTTTTTCAGGTAGGATACAAGATCAAGCCCATTACAGCATAGGAATATATTTTTTGTTTCTTCTATTGGGCCTGAGGAAATGGATAGATGGAAAAAGCTTTAAAGTGGGCCATCTGCAACCTTCTAGGAGTGAATGCAAATACAGGTGGGCCTAGGACCGAACTTACATGTAACATGTTACCTGGGCTCTCGTGCGTTACGACTACAGTTCGTGTCCACTGTGCAAAGACTATATTGGCTTCCAATTTAAGAGTTTACTAAAGACTATATTTGCCTCCAATATAAGAGTTTACTAAGGGTTACATGCAAATAGTTTTCAAGAAATAACAAAACCTAGTATTTGCAGATAGCAATTTTGAAAATAATCAAGAAGTGTATTATGTAATTGTGCAATAAAGTATCAGTAAAAAACTAAATTAACCATCTATTTATAGAGGCTGAGGCGTTTAAAGTGAAAAGACATCATGAAAGGATACTAAAGTGGTTATAATTTTTCAAAAACAGTTAGAAACATTGTTAAGCATTATGCACATGAAACCATGTCATAATAGATTAGAAAATCGTGATATTATATATAAGGAACATAACATTTCACCTTTGATTGTTCTTTGTTCGAGCGAGATCAAAACTTATGAATTGGGAAGTACCAGTATCAGTCAAGTTAGAAGTTAGGACCCATGGACCTATGCTCTCTATTGTTGCCACCTAGAACAATTTGAATCTTGTTTTCTTAGTAAGATGTAAGAGATGGTGAAGTTTATACGCATAATCTCAAGTATTCGAAATGAGTATTTTAACTCTTTAGGTTGTAACATACACTAAAAAATTATTCTCTCTCTCCCCTGTGAGACTAAGTTAACGGGCTTTGAAGGATTATTAAATAAATTTGAAAGAACTTTATTATTATTAATAAGTAAGAAGAATGAGTGGATAGTAAGAATATTTTGAGTCCGTTAGAATATGATTTTGGCCCCAAAGGAAGTTAATGTTTGGACCAACCAAAATATAGTAACTGTGGAACAGATTTTAGAATAGCTGGTCAAATCCAAGGTAAATTTATATGACTATACCGAATAAGAAAATTTGATTATATAAAAGAGAAAATGATTGATATCTTGATAATAAAATATAATAATAATAGAACGAATGAACTTATTTTTGTCTAACGGTTCCCATGAACCCATTAAAGAAAAAAGAAAAAAAAAATGGTTCCATTAACTTCTGTCCATCCACAGATTGCCACTTGAAAGCATTTTAAATAAAAAATGTGAGAGAGAAAGTGGTGCGATGGCATTGACCTATCCAATAACCTTAACAGGAAGCCACTTAACTTCAGTGGGAGCAAAAGAAATGAAAAAGAGTGTTATACAATATGTTGCTCTCTTTGTCTATGTTTGCTAGTTAGTGGTTCAAATGACTGCTTACCCTTTAATCATATTTGATTTTCCTTTTCCTTTTCATATTTCTTGGTAGCTTTCAAGGGGTGTATTTTAAGGAGACTAATCTTCAGTCTCCGGCATCAAATTCGAAGTCAATATGGGAGGAACCGGGAAACGGGAATAACACTCGAACCAAGAGGATCACGATAAGTCAAAATGAAATTGTTTAGAAAAAAAAAAAAGTGAGGATGAAAAATTATTGAAGTATTTTATTTCCAAATGGTGTTTGGTTTTACATTATCTAAGGGAGGTAGGAACAAGATTGGATGTAACTTTAGGAGTACAAGGATGACGATTGTGAATTTTCCTTTTATTTTTTTGAAAGACAATTATGTTTAATTTGTAACAATAATAGTTAAGAAACCTTTTATTTCTCACCTACTATTTCATGCAATAATTAGGGTTTTTTTATGTTGTGGTAGACCTAATTGAAATGAGTGTTGAAAAGAGTCTGAATTTTTCTTACGTGTAGATAGCATTATTGTATCTAATGCACCTATCTTCAACCCCCCCTTCCAAAACAATAATTTAATAATCCCATTTATATTAGGAATATTTAAGTCTTTCAATCAAATCTTAACTTAAGACATCCTTTAACAAAAACCAATTTATTTCGATTAAAGCTTAGATAAATTGACGTGACAACAAGTATTTGAACAAAATTCACAGGGCATTGGTCCATTTGTTATTGCGGCGGCGGAAGTGCTACACTTTAAACATCAAAAGTCAGAAAGGCTACAGTAACATTAACGACCGACGTACATTCACAAGACCAACACGTGTCTCATTGGCACTATCATTGTGGACAAGTAACGTGCATATTCATCAAGCACTCTAGCTACGTGTCACTCCCAACACAGATAATCCCAAAACACCTACGTTGACATCGCATTGTGACAATAAAAAAGCTCAAACAATTCCTCAGCAAGTCAGTACAAAACAAACAACTAGGGTCTGTCTATGTACTAGGAATTGCAAGTGTGCAACAAATCTTTTTAGCCAAAGTTCCACCAATTGTGTTTTGGTCCTTAAACCCACTTACTCACGTAATCAAGCTTAGCCAAAGTTCCCATACTATGGCTCGGTCCATAGAGCCACTGATCGTCGGCAAAGTGATTGGAGATGTGCTCGACATGTTCACTCCAGCTGCCAATTTTACGGTCCATTATGGGTCTAGACAGATCGCTAATGGCTGTGAAATTAAGCCCTCTCTTGCCGTGGATAGGCCAAATGTCCAAATTCTTGGTCCTCGTGTCTCTACCAATCTCTATTCTCTAGTACGTAAATTCATTGATATATACTTGTTGAAGATTTGCATGTTTTATATATGAAAGTATAATGATTTGTCTAATAGGTTATGGTTGATCCTGATGCTCCTAGCCCTAGTGAACCAGCATTGAGAGAGTGGCTCCATTGGTGATCATTTTCTGCTACCCTTCCTTTAATAGAGCTTATAGCAAAATGAGAATTATTATTCATATATTGCTAGGATATATGCACAATTTTTAAATATGCTGAACATGTTGTTGCTTCATTGATTCAGGATTGTTGTAGATATCCCAGAAGGGTCTGATGCCACCAAAGGTTTAATATATATGTTCACTATATGAATTTAAGTTATCTTAAGGTGTAATTAATGTTGAAAGAATATTTGATTGGGATTGTAATTTGTAGGGAAAGAATTGGTGCCGTACATGGGACCAAGGCCACCTATAGGAATTCATCGATACATACTTGTGCTATTTAAGCAGAAAGGTGAAATGATGGTGGGCTGTCCACCTACAGATGCCCGTGGCAATTTTAGAACCCGACAATTTGCTGCTCAATTTGAACTTGGACTTCCGGTTGCCGCGGTGTATTTTAATTCACAGAAGGAACCCGCAACTAAAAAACGTTGATCATTTTGTTAGGAGTTTGGTGGTGTTTGCTATTCTTGTACAGTGAAAAAGGTGTAGAATTTAGGTTCACAAGGTTATTATTGCTTGTATGCTTGGTTTGGTTTGTGTAAGTTTCTTATTTGTCTTGGATTTTTGAAGTTTATGGAAAAGTCCCCTCCTCCCTTTTTGTTGGGGTTGCCAGAAAATAATTGGTAGCTATTGCATCATGGCTATATTAAGAACTTCTAATCTAGTCTCTGGCTTTTTAATTAGCTACTTTCTTTATGGATCATGGCAGTTGGCATTTAATGCTACTTTTGATTATGGGAAAGGCTTGGGTTCAGTGCACAGAAATACTAGACCCGTTGAGATGTTACTATGTATCTAGTTTTGTACAATTTTTGTACACATATTAACATCTTAATGGGTCCAGTGCTCTTGTGCACTGGACCCAAGCTGTTGCCTTTCATTATTCCACAATGACAAATTTCAAATTTGTGCTATTGTTTCTTGACACATCAAGGTGCTATGTGTCGCACATTGAATGGCTACCCAAGTACCCATAATAGATAAATAACTCAGTTGTCGCACATCTGTCTGCTTCAGTTAACTCAGTTGGGCCCAAAATCTGTGAGGCCTAAAGTCCATTCACATGCACTACTGCCAACGTGGGCAATGCATTTGCCATACATCAACATAGAGTACTGCTAACGTAACCCGGGTGATCATGCATGTTTAGTTGGGCTTCACTTAGCTCAAGACTCATCAAAGTGAATTGATCTCCAACCTTGGTTGTGGAGTAGTTTGGGCCAACCAAGCATGGGATTGAGATTGTGGATTTTGGAAAGAGTTCACGTTGACCCCTTTAGATCCATAACCTTGGATATCTCAAGAAGTAAGAGTTACCTTATTTATAGGAAAAGATAAAATATAACTCTAATAAAATATTACAAAAGACAAGACATAATTTAAATACTATAAGAAAATATGAATCAGAAAATAAAGGAGATAGAAAGAGAAAGAATTAACGAAGTTTTGCTTTTTAGAGGCCTATATCCACAATAAAAAATCATCAATGATTATATCTTTATTATTAAATTTCTATATTAAATGGAACTTATTAAAGAGTATTTATAATATACTAGATCCTAGACTAACAATAAACAAATTAGTCTTGCAGTACTTGAATTACTAGTGGGATTAAGATTTCTTTACTTGCATCTCGAGTAAGATTATGATTACTTTGCTTGCTCTCTAAGTATAATTAGATATGTTAACATTAACCGAATCTTATAAATTTGAACTAAAATAACGTAACAGAATCTTATAAATTTGCATTAACCAAAAATAAATTAATATGTTTATAGATGAAATGATATATACCAATACAATGATGGATCAAACTCGTCTCATACTTAGGATCATGTTTTGAGTTGACCATTTTTCAATAGTTTAGAAATACCTCAATTTGTCTATCTTTTAATTCAAAAAGAAAAAACTCTATTTTTCTTCTTAATTTTATTTACATTTGGACGGATCAATGACCTCGGCCACAATTTTGCTAAGAAAAGAAACAAAATCTGTCCATATATGATATATTTTATGAAATCAAATGAAAAATTGTTTATGCATAGGCAAGTAGCGTAGCGACGTAGCCTCTAAATTTCATCCCTGCTTATATCATTGTATTGAGGCCATTGACTTTCAAATGATATATATATATATATATATATATATATATATATATATATAACGTGTAACTAAATTTAATTAATAGAAAGGAAAAAGAAAAAGAAAAAGAAAAAGAAAATATCTAAGTCCTAAAAGTGCTTCTTCTAGAACCTCACTGCCCACTGGGGTCCTTCCATAAAGTTCGCAACGACTTTTTCCTTTTTATTTTCTTGCTTCCCAATCTTTTAGGTGTTATTCATAAATGAGAATATTTTTTATTTTTTTATTATTTTATTTTGGGGTCGAAGTCGAAGAACTTAGCGTGAGGCCCACGTCACGTGAATCAAAGCAAGCTGAAGGAAGCACCGCCTAAAACGACTGTGGGCCCAACGGCGAATCAAATCTGAAACGCACCGTTTCTACTACCATCACAGCAAATCGCACATTCTCTCTCTCTTCCTCGCGCCGCGCTTATGAACGTTGCGAAAGAGAGAGAAAACCCTAAGACTTGACGATCAACAACGGTCGGTGGTAGCGAATGCTGAGAAAGCTGAATCCGCCATCGAAAAATGCGATCAACAACAACAGCAATAGCGATTCACCACCTGCGCACGTTAGCTCGAACCACTCCTTTCAAGATTCTTCTTTCGCGCCATGTCTAGGTCGGTCTCTCTTTCTCTCTAGCTCGCTCGCTCGCTCGAGATTTAGGGTTTATTTTGATTCTCTTTTGTTTTTATCTCAAATTTCGTATTGAACTGAGTTCGCGTACTTCGCTGACTCGTTCCGTTTTTCTTGGAATCGGTGAAACTCGATGAGAATATCAGTTTTAGTTCGTTGCATAGGTTTCTTATCCCGCAATGTTGAGAGATTGACTATAATTCATGGAAATTAGCTGGTGCACGTTATGTTAATTGAATAAATAAATAAATGTTGCTTGAATTAGTGTTTTAGTTTTTATTATTATGATTAGAGAGTTTTTGATGTTGGCGTGGGAGATAAATTAAGCAGCTAAAGCTTAATTTGTATCTTAATGTTTGTTCTTTTAATTGTTCATAATGAGGTTGAATCATGGCAACGAATTTTTTTTTTTTTTTCTTGGTGGGTAAGTTACAGACGCACCGAGTAGGTTTTGAACCGATGACTTTAGCCTCCATCCTATTATTATGGAAGGAGGAATTGTTGTTTGAGCTTAGAGCTCATTGGCAAATTAAGATTTGAATTTAAGAAAGTCTTTGCAGCTACATGGGGTTACTATGTTTCAAATTTCGGAACTTAGAATAAAATGGGGCTTGCAATAATATGCTGAAATATGCATTCTCATTTTGGAATGGGTTTTATATATATTTTTGAATTGTGAAAGACAATGAGGTGTGTAATTGACTGATAATTAGAGATATGTTAAGTTGTTTAATCATTTTGATGATTGTAATTAGTTTAAAAATCTTTACGAATATGTTAGCTTAGCTGTTGTGATTGACAAATGTTTATGGTGCTAAGTAAACACAATTCTGAACTGCAGACTTTTGATGTTTCGAAATATAAAGAAAGTTGCACATTCGGTCATTAGAAACCAAAGGAGCTGTTATCCAGAAGTTAGTAAGCACACGGGTATCGCAACAGTTGGGTTGCATCTGCCGCAATACAATCTATACTCATATTCTAGATTTTCGAGTAGGGGGAATGCTTCATTATCATTGTACAACACCAAGAAGAGTTTTGGACACAGTTGTTTGCACAGGAATTTCTCTACCATCTCTGCAAGTAGGGTAGTGACAAATCATGCCCAAGTTGCTTGGAAAAGGCTTTACCAAATATATTCTTCCAATGGTCGTTCTTTTACCCCCATAAATAGGATTGCTCAAGCAGTAAGCTTGGCCTTGACACGCTCTCACTTGCTAGTTCCTGGTATTTTTGCCTTAACATGTGGACAGCTAGCATGGGCCCAGAGAACATTGGCAGACACGGAACACTGCCCATCACAGAACAGTTTGTATATGCGTGCACAAGATGGGCACGCATATTTGACCTCATTACTGTTATCAGTAGTAGAAGGTGTAATATTGTTTCTAAGAGCCCTCTATTTATCGATTTTGTTTTCACCTAGCATCATGATGGCACCGTTTGCAGATTCTTTTGGACCTCAGTTTAGGAAAATGTGGCTTCAGGTTGTTCATCGGACACTTGAAAAAGCAGGTCCTGCATTCATAAAATGGGGACAATGGGCGGCTACACGGCCAGATCTTTTCCCTAGAGATTTATGCACCAAGCTTTCAGAGCTTCACACCAAAGCTCCTGAACATAGTTTTGCCTATACAAAGAAAACTATTGAAAAAGCATTTGGTCGCAAGCTCTCTGAAATTTTTGAGAATTTTGAAGAGGTACCTGTAGCATCTGGAAGTATTGCCCAAGTGCATCGAGCTTCTTTGAGATTTAGATACCCTGGTCAACAGGTGAAACCCATGGTAGTTGCTGTAAAGGTTAGACATCCTGGTGTTGGAGAATCAATCAGGAGGGATTTTGAGATAATCAATTTGGTAGCAAAAATTTCAAAGTTCATTCCTACACTGGAGTGGTTGAGATTGGATGAAAGTGTACAGCAGTTTGCAGTTTTCATGATGTCTCAAGTAGACCTTGCGAGGGAAGCTGCTCATTTGAGTCGATTTATTTATAATTTCCGTAGATGGAAGGATGTTTCATTCCCTAAGCCAGTGTATCCACTTGTGCATCCTGCCGTCTTGGTTGAAACTTATGAGCAAGGGGAAAGTGTTGCACACTATGTCGATGAGCTTGAAGGACATGAACGGATTAAATCTGCGCTTGCTCATATTGGGACTCATGCACTTTTAAAGATGCTTCTGGTAACATTTTCTATTTGGATTTGACTTGGCTTGCATTGATTCTATTGCTTTGGCATTTGGTGATTGCATTGCATTGATTTTTTATTCTAATCTTCATGTGACGGTTGCATGACACAGATAAAGATATCTCTATCAATTAAAGATAATAATTTTATATTGATTGGTGATATAATACTAAATAACTTAGAAAATCAACAATTGTCACGGTATGATTTAGTTGAGGACCTCCAGTTTCATGCCATAGTAAATGCTTTTCCTAGGTTAAGATCCCCAAGAGAACAACTCCTTAACAACAAACAAGAGTTCTTTCTCTCTTTTAATTGTTATGGTATTATAGAATGCAACCTCTTATAAGTGCATGTAGTAACTAACATTTGGGATAATATGGTTATTGATGAGCTTCTTTTAATTTCCTATAGGAAAATTACTAGATGCCCCTTTGGATGTGCATGCATGCCTTGGCTCTTCATCTGTAGTGTCATTATTGATTACTCAGTCTAAATATCTACTCATAATTGTTAACATCTATCTCTCTCTCTTGATATTTATAAATTTGCAAATAAGAGAAGCATACATACCTAAAATAGAAGCATATTTTCAAGGAAAATGAAATAGAAAAAGGAAGAAAAAGAGGACAATCTTTCTTCCCCTTCTCCTTGTAATGCATCAGTGATGTAATATGTTCTTGATTTTGCATGCTTGTTTCTTCTGTGATAATATCGTTTTCCAGTTATTAATTTTGAGTTGGAGTTAGTTATAAAAAAGAAGAAGAAGTATGATTTGAAGTTCTGAGGTACTAGTTTGAAATTTAAGTATGATATAGTTTTGGATTCCAAGATATTAGAATTTTTTCTTTCAGGTGGACAACTTTATTCATGCAGACATGCATCCTGGAAATATCCTTGTACGGGTTCCTCAGAGCAAGTCTCCTCGAAAACGGCTCTTCAAATCAAAGCCTCATGTCATTTTCCTTGATGTAGGCATGACTGCTGAACTTTCTAGAAGTGATCGAGTAAACTTGGTGGAGTTTTTTAAATCTGTTGCCCGTCGAGATGGCCGCACTGCAGCTGAGTGCACACTGAGATTATCAAAACAACAAAAGTGCCCAAATCCAAAGGCTTTTATCGAGGTAAGATGTTGGGGATGACTCTATTCTTAGGAATGATTGTTCAAAGTATCTGTAAGTATACTTTCTATGTAGAACCATAGAAATCTAAATGTATATCTTGCATAGTTTATGTTGTAGGAAATCTCTCCTAAATCATAGGCATCTTTTTCTAATACTAATGAGAAAAAATATGCATTCTTGTTTTTCTAAATGTTTATGAGCATAAATCATGGTTTCTTTGTCTGTCTAATAATTGCTCAGTAAATGAATAAGAAAGGATGAAATGTGGCACTTGAAATATGGCTTTATAGTGAGTATTTTTGTTATTTATTTGACTACTTCATGTCATCAATTGACTTTCTAACATTAGAAATTTCTTTTTTATTTTTCACTAAGTTCATGCATAATATACTTTTGATATATAGTTTTTGAACGATTTTTTCCATACAAGTTTCTGAATTTATATTTATATATATATATATATATTTTTAATTTTTAGTATATGATTTTTGAATATATTTCTGCACGCAAATTCCCTGAATATATTGTTTTAACAGGAAGTGGAAGAGGCATTCACTTTCTGGGGTACTCCAGAAGGTGATCTTGTCCATCCTGCTGAGTGCATGCAGCAGTTGCTTGAGAAAGTCAGGCGTCATAGAGTCAATGTTGATGGAAATGTCTGTACCGTGTTGGTAACTACATTGGTTCTTGAGGTAATTTCTTACTTCTTTTTGCCATATCAGCTCTTGTATGACATGCCCGTTATGAATGAGGAAGTATTGCAAGTGCTCCACATCTATGATCAATGAGTACCCTTAATAAGTGAAATAATATAGATTTGGTTGGCTGACTGAAGTGCCTGTACTTGCTGAGAAGTAGTCATCCCATCTAATTATTGCTGTGATCAGTAATAGTAGATGTAATGCATTTTGCTAATTTTGGTGCTTGGTTTTATTTTGTAGGGTTGGCAGCGTAAACTTGATCCTGCATATAATGTGATGCACACACTGCAAACACTTCTACTCAAAGCTGACTGGGCAAAGTCTCTTACGTACACAATTGAAGGGCTGATGGCCCCATAAGAAGGTTCTTGTATGTTGATGCTCTTGAAACAATTTTGACAATGCTGAAACCTAATAGTATACCAGTCCTAAGAAAATACACGAGTGTCTTAGGTCTGTTTTGTCTTTTTCCAGCCTTTTTGAAAAATTTTGTTTTCTCCAATTCATTTTGTGAAGGTCTTATCCTTCTGTATTTACCTTGTTATTTCCACCAATCACTACTGTTAGTTCATGCCTCACAATTGACAAGCAGATACAGTAAAAAAAGAGTAATATAAATGAATAAAATGGATATGTGCAATTCTTTCATTCTTAGTCTACCTTTCGTACAGTTTGCATCTTCTTACAAGAAGAAGAATTAGTTCAGTTTTATTTGAACTTCTGGTTAATGTCTTTGGTTCAAATATAATATAACTTGTATAAGTAGGATATTGATGATCCTGTAGTTGACTAGCTTCGTTAGCTTTGAGAAATCTTTGGATGATCCTGCAGTATATAGATCCAACTAAAGAAGACTAGTATTGCTTGTTTAAGCAGATATCCAGTTGAGTGTTATCTAATTCGTGATCCTTCTAAACCCGACTTAATACTGTTTGCCATGTCAATGTATGGCTGAAACTTGGCTTAACTGATCATTCAGACAGAGCAGCTGCCTACTCAATTACCTTTATGTATATGCTTTTATATCCATCTTGCTATTTGACATGTTTGTGTTTAAAATTTGTAGTTGAGTAAAGATAGGAATATTAGCTATCAAGCATTGGATCATTTCTGAGATTTTGGCTGATTTTTTTACCAGTGATTTGGAGGCTAGTTTGCTTGAATAAGTTCATGTTTGTCATTTTTCCAACAATAATCAATGTCTGCATTTTCTTAAGTTGGTAGATGCAGAATGGAGGCTAAGCTCCCATAAGTAGCACGTGTAGAATTTCTTCTTATAAAAATGAATAAACCTCTTCTGCTGTCTTCAACAACCTCAAAGACAAGCAACACTAGTCCTTTACTATAACCCTTTACTATATGAGTTATTTCAGACATCCAGTCTCATCCATAGAGTGCTGGGTTTGGATGAGGGCTACTTGCACGTGAATAACAATTTGTAAGGCAAAACATGTAGGCCCAAGCCGTGCATATGTAGGGAGGCTGAAAATTTAAGCCTAAGCCCGTCCAATTGAGGGTGGGTTATATCGGACTGAGCAAGCCCATAGTATGGTCTACGTAACCGGCCGAAACAGATAAGTTTCTCAAATTGAATGTCATAAATCAAGGCTCCTCCTTTCACAGTCCACACTCGTTGGTTCCGTAGGGTGGTGGAGATCCCTAAATCAACCACCCTTAATACTACACTGGTAAGTAGAGGGATTTTACAGATCGAATTTTAGTTTTTATTAAAAATAAAAGGCGAAAGAATATTGATAATGATTATGTACGTTAAGTAATCATAATATTATACATGAAATAAGTTAAAATTCAATCTAGTGTATTTTTTATATTCTATGACTAAACAGAAATTATCCAAAAGTTCATTAGTTAGTAACCAATACCAACCAACATATAAGCAAAGGAAAATGTTTTTCAAGCTCCAATTTGTAACACTAAAATAAGGTAATTACTAATTGGAGTTAGCTCCATGATTTATGTTTTCAAACAAAATTTATAGAGAAAAAAGAAAATAAAAATCAATTGAAAGTGGCAATATAACTGAATTTGTGATCACCAACATATAAATTGATCTAAATGAAGACCTAAAGAAGCCGGATAATTTTTTATTTATTTTTAATTATTAAGCCAACTAAATAAAAGTTCAAACTATAAAATAAGCTTATTCTATAGACATTTGGATATTAACATTGAATTTCCCAAACCCACAAAAGAATCAACTCTGAATTAGAGTTTTGACCAAAAACTTGTTATAATTAGAATAAAAGGAAAATGAATTTATGTAAGAAAAAGAAGAAAAACATAGCTAAAGTTCAATCAACTAAAGATGGAGTTGCACTGTTAAAGTGAAAGATTGAAGCTCAAGCTTGAAGACTGAAGTGAGATCCTTTGATAAGTTAAAAGATAATTTGACCTAGGGCTCTTTTTTTTTTTTTTTTTTTTTTTTTTTTTTTCGAAATCACTAAAATGATTAAAGCGATATCAATATAATCCAAATATGATTGGCAGGAAAAGATTGCATCGATCTTGTTTCACCACATACCTTAATGCGATTTGGATAGTTTCAACAAAATAGGATCGTAGCGATCTTGATCGCAATTTTGATAATCATGGTTTCAACGTAATATTCCAATTTTTCTAGAAGTCAATGACTTGTCTCTGTTACCATGGCACTGTGCAAGTTTTACTTGAGGTGTATGACAGTATGCAACTCAAATTTAGGACTTGTTTGGTATATGTTTTCATTTTGTATTTTCAAATCATAACTTTTTTCAACTTTTCAAATTGGAAAATTGTCTAATATTTCATTTTTTATCATCCAAAAGCTTATCCGTTTTGAAAATCAAAGGTCATTAGTTTAGTGACTTATCAATATACCCACACTCCTTTTATGCAAGTTTAAATTCTTAAAAGTTTAAGAGGGCAATTTAGAAAATTTCTACATTTTTCTTAGAGAAAATATTAAATGGTTGGATTTTCTAAAGTGAACAAACAAATTGGATCGAAAGGAGGTACTTTTAAATTCGTTGTTTCACATAAGATTTTATAGATCGTTATACGGTTATAGTCGAGATTCGCACCCACAAAAAGATTCAGAAAACAGCCGTGCATACATTAGCTGTTCCAAGTTTGGGCTCTATCCAAGAATATGAACAGTAGAATCAAAATCTCAGAATGGTATACTTACCAAAAGAGAATCTCAGAATGGTAGCTGAGCATAAGCTAATGAGTGACAAATGCCAGTAAATTAAAGATTAGCATAAAATTCACTTTGATTTCCCCTTAAAATTTTCCAAATGGTAATCATAGTAGAATCAAAATCTATGCGTGCTATGATGCTGTTTACTTAGAGCATAAAGCTAACAAGCGGCAAATTTTCTTATTGAAAGGTATAAAAAGAGGACCAAAATAAGAGTGCATTCTACTCTTTGCTCGTGCAAGGTCACTACACACTCATACAATACTACACTTTCTGAAGTACTCTTGAGATTTTCAAGTTTAAAGACACTGGATGTCTAAAATAACTCTTATACTCATTGGGGTGTTACTTTATGAGAGGTCAAGAAGGCCTAAGCCATAACACATTATATGCATCAATCAGTACGTGATTAAAGGTATGTTGCAGCACATGTATACTTTTCGAGTTATATACAAGCATGCAGATTCTTCTGGCTCTATATTATATAATCCTTCTTTTAGATTAGAACCCACCCCATTAGCTGTATTAGGATTTATAAGGGAAATTGTCTTCTCTCCATCTACCTGTAATGTTTTTTCACGTTTCTGATAAACAAACCTATCACATTTGTAATGCAGGCCATAAAGTGGTAATTACAATTTTGAGAGAGGCACCTAAAAGCCCAAGAATACGGCATTTACAAACATGAAGTGGATACTCCACATTTTTTTATTTCGACAAGTATCATGCTACATCTTGACGTGCTCAATGCAAAATCTACCAATTGATACAATTGCAAGCCATGGAGATAAACAGGCAAGCAGAACGGACGTAATCAGTAGGGACACTTACATAGTGCATGTAACTACGTAAGCCCACGGATTTCTTGGATTGCGGCACTTATACTATGAAGGGCCATTTTCTTCACCTGCTTTCAACAAAATTAGAGCCTTTCTATTATTGATCAATTCTAGATAGAAAAAGGAAAAATACATTAGTAATTAAGATTCTAATAAAGTCTACCTCTAGCTTGTCTACTTTTGCCTTGTGGTCTTCAGGAAGCAGCCGGACTTCATCAGTCAACCGGATGCACTCAGTAACATTTTCAGGCGAGACAAAGTCCAACACCACATGGACACAAGACTGTAGGTCAAAAATAAATGAAGTGTAAAAGATTATGATGGGGGTATTGTAAATAAAATTTCTTTTTTCTAAATTCAACCAAGAAACTGAAAAATATTGAGGTTTCAGATCAACTTGTAACCAGATGCCAAAAGCCTAAAAATCAATAATCAAAATCAGAATAAACACACACATCATTTATCATATATTTACTTCTTTTTTGGGTTCCTGTTAAAATGAAAGAAGAAAAAAGAAGCATACAAAGAAGATTTCACATTTTTCAGCCAAAATAGAAAAATAGTATATCAAGTCATCCTGAAGTTTTCACCAATATGCAAAAATCATGTATTATAGTGATGCATGATCACAAGCTTTGCATTTATATTCATAAAATTCATTCATCATTCATATATATATATATATATAAGCATAAAAAGGGTTACTTATGTGTAATGAGAAGGTCGCTGGTTATCAAAGCAGAATAAAATGATCACTTTTAAAAACAATCTAAATAATAGATCTCAATAGATTGCACATGTGACCTTGGGACTCCTAATCTGGTATGGACATCCAGCAGGAATGATGACAGCTTCACCAACACGTTGTTCAAAAGTCCAGGGTTCAATATCTGGTGGCAGTGAGAGGTGGGTTATTTCAGTTATTTTTCATTGAAAGAAAAAAGATGAAACCCATTTAACTTATACTTACCAAACTCCTCCTTAAGCCTGATTTTGTGAGTTGTGTTAAGAAAGACACTCCGATCATGAATTGGATGAACCACCTGCAGAAGAGTTTAAGTGAATCAGCATTAACCCTGACCTGCTAATAGAATGTTTCTTCTTTTTCACCACTTACATGCTTGTGTAAGCCAGACATATGGCTGAACTCATTAGAGTGCCTTTGGAGATATTCTATAAGCTTTGGAACATCTTGCCTACGAAAGACATCCCATTGGGCGCCAGAAGACTCGGCAAATAATTTCTTCCCATAAGAATTGGAGTTTTGACTGTGATTCCCAAAGTGCCTCTGATCTGACGTTCGGGAGCTCGGTATAGGCCCATGGCAAGATAAAGAGGCTTCAGTATCAAAGTCAGAATCAGAATCATATCCCTCCTCTTGGGACATCTTACTATTTTTGAGACTCCCAACACATTCTTGATGAGAAGCAGCAGAGAAGCAAGATACTCTAGCAACCCTCTTTCGTAAGTGCATGTCTTCACCAGTCATATCATGCAATCCTGAGTCTTCTCTGTTTTCACCATTCGATAATTTTTTATTTTCTTTATTTGATTTTGTTTGATCAGTAGTAGTCCTGGAAGACTCCCTTTGACATTGAGCATTGTGCTTTTTCAGTAATTTTCTAATTTTTGTAAGCTGTTCTGCAGAGATAGGGGCATCTGTAGTATATGCCAAAATATTCACCTGGGATCACAAAAAAAGAAAAAGAAAAAAAAAGGCACAGGTTACGCACATTTTCCATAGAAGCCTCAATTACATACATGTGGGCCAAACTCTACCTTCTATAATATATGAAAGAAAGAACACCAATTCTTATATTCAGAGCCAATGCTAAAAGGTGCTGAATAAAGAAAGAAGATGCTAGAGATGAAGATACTAGCTTTCCAGAATAACGTAGATTACTAAAGAGTTATATGCTTTTATTTCAAAATAATACATATTACCAGAAAGTTGGATGCTCTCATAATAGAATTGGTTAAGTCGGTTTAACAAGTTGATCCTCCTAGAGAACTAAAACCACATTTCAGAATAAACATGAATAAACAATTTAGGTTTGCTTGAACAATTGATTTCCTCTGGATTAGGATAAGGATAATAGCACCACTGAACACATCATGGCTTGGTTACATGAACTATTGGACATTGTCAAATATACAAATCGCACGGAACATGCAGAAGGAATAAGGGAGTTTATACTAAGGAGCATAGATATTTCAATTGATGCTTATTTCTCAAAAGGATGAGCATTCAACTAAAATCTTTGATCACCATATCTATGCCACTTATGCATATGTTGTGCAATTGCATTGTTAAATCTGATCATCCAAAAATAATTGATTTTCTTTTCCTTCAGAGAAAAAAGGGGGTGAGGGTGGGGGGAGGTTAAGAAATGCCAATTAAATTAGAAACAAAGCATTTCTTTTTCTTTTTTTAATTGAGCAAATATAACGGTTTTGACAAAAAAAAAAAAAAAAATTGCATAAATCCAAACTTCAAGAGATAACTTGTAAAGTTGACCACAATGCAGAATGGGAGAAAGAACTAGGCATACCACATCATATGAGTCATAACATAGTTTTGCCACAGAATCAGCCTGTACAAGTTCCTCAGCATAGCCATAGGAAATATAGACACATGGACCTAGGTCAGGCTTCGGGATTTCTGGAGGCAACTTTGCAGCTAAATTTAGAAGACCAGACATGGGATTCATATATTCTTGAAGCGGTAGATAGTGGATTATTTCAGCATAATGAGATGGAAACTGTTCTTGAAATAAATGGGAAGACAGCCAACCCTTCAGTTTAAACTTCTCTTGCCACATATTTGTATGTGTCCGCCCATTCAGAGAGCCCATAAAATACTGTCTGATACCAATTTCTACCTGCCAAGATAGAATCAGGATACACGAAGCATACAAATACAAAAACTGTGAACAAGAGAATCAAAAAGGACTATGATATCATACTACAATATAACATAAATGCAAAAAAGTACATCACATACTGACATAGCATATGTTTTCGTGGAAATACACTGACCTCACACCAATCCAAGCAATTAGTAGCTTCAAGTAAATCCTTATTATTATCATATCTGGCAATGCTCCTCTCAAGATAAGTGCAGAACATGACTACTGGATCCCAGCTCAAATCTGATGTAGTCTGAAGCACATTACGAACTACTACAGGATGGCCTTTACCCCAATGCTTCTGAAAGTGTTCAAGGTTATCACCATGAACGTCCAGAAGTGTTGGGTAATACAAATAGTTATCAATAGAATCTTCTCTTGCAGCTGCTTCTTGCAAATGCCCAATTCCATCAGCTTTATGATCCATGTCAAGACATAGTGAGCAGCATGAAGATGCATCAAAAGCTTCTGGAACCTCATAGCTGCAAACTATTTCTTCAGCAGTAACTTCCAGCTCTTTGATCCAACTCAAGGGAAAAACACATCTCAAATCAAGGAAGCTATCACCACAACCGCCAAATTCCGCAGGTGGACAAGATATCCTACCATTAGCATTACAAGCTTTCCAGTCAGATATTGATGCAGATGATGAAAGTTGAGTACCAGAATTTTGCTTAGCCAACTTCTTCTGTGAAAGTTGCTTGTCACCAGATAAACAAGCTTTCTTTCTATTTGAGTAATTTGAAATAAATGTGTCAATTCTTCCAAGGAAGCTCCCTCGACAAAAATCCTTACAACAACTCAAGCAGAGATTATAGGAACAATTTGGACAGCTTCTATGGAGATCCACAATTGAAGTTTCGCAGTTATTGCTGAACCATATCATGCAAAAGACAAGCAACAAAAGACGAATTAGTTAAATTTCAGTAATGGTATCAAAACTTTCAAGAAGAAGATAACATACCAGCAATTTTTCTCATTGCAGCCAAATTCAGCCTGCTTGATATAAACTTCGGAAGGTTTCTTCCCTGTTACACACAGAGACATCATAAAAAAAAAAAACATTTCGTCTGTTAAATAATAAGGTGATGCACAAAACATCAATAAGAGGAGAATCATCATCACTACCTTCTGTTGTTGCCTCTGTTTCAAGCTCAAAACTTTGGTCTTGGTTCATCCGTTTTAATACAGGAAGAAGCATACAAATCAAATAATGGAAACGTAATAATTTTTCAACTTTATCTTTCTCCCCTAAAGAATCCTGAAACAAGGCATTTGCATAAATTGAAGCATCAGCAATCAGTATTGAAACAAGCATGCTTAGTTCACATATCAGCCAACTTTGATATCAGACCTTACTTTCACTGTCTTTAGATTGATTAGCTGAACAATCCTTACAGGTGCAAGTTCCACGACAGACTGGACATGCCATCTTAACTTCTTCTTGAGTATCACAATACCTAAATAAAATCAATTGGTTTAATGCCCTGATAATGAGTTTAGATAATGGAGCTAAAGGGCATAAAGATGTTTTACTTGTGTATTTTTTCAATAAAATAGTTGGGAAAATTCTATAAAATACAGAGTATTGGAGTAGTTTGTAAGAAAGTGCAGGAGGACATTGTTTTTTTTGATGACGGAGGAACCATCCTAACGAAGAGCCCTTAGGACTCGCCAAACCTCCGGTGGGCGCCAACCCAGCCGCCAGGCTGGTCCCACGAGATAATCCGATGGCTTCATCGGGGGTTGGGAATACTCCCCACCTTCCGGCACCCCCTTGGCCACCGACGGCCTAGGCAACTTAACCTCCTACCTAGGAGGGACGTAGGAGGACATTGTTATGACAAATTGTTTTAAGCTTGAAAGGGGAAAGATATAATAGAGCTGGAAAGGGAAAGTTCACCTATAGGATCCAAAATTATTTTTTTTTTCTTTTCTAAATAAGTAAGTTTTGGCCCCAAGGGGAGGGGAAGGGGAAATGCTTACAAGTGACGTCTACTTCATGAGGCCTGATCCCTAACCGATAATGCTACTCATTGTGGTTTATCTCCCAATTTTTTTTTTTTTTTAAGAAGTGTGAATGTGATATACAAAATTGGATAAGGAAATAGATGAACAGTTAACTAAAGTGGCAAGACATAAATTCTTTATGCCTTGGATTGACATCAGGATTTAAATACATCCTGCACCGAATTTTATCATTCCAAACTGATTTCGTTCTTTTCTTTCATGAACCGAATCTTGTACTATATAATATAACCATATGTGATATGGATTGTTTTATGATAAATGGTTCACTAATTAAAACATGCTTCTCCATTCTAAGTCTCAACACTATATATTGAACATTTGTTTTCAACAAATGTCATTGAAATTGACTTGCTTCTGAAAAAGTGAATCAACAACCACATTATTTAACACAACTCATTTTCAACATAAACAGAACATTGATAATCATTCAACTAATCAAAAGCTAAAGACGAGTGAGCAAATCAAACAAACCGTTCTTTGATGCAATCCGTGCAGAAGAACTCTTTCTGACAACTCAAACACGTAACAAGACTTGACGAACTACTTCTTCGACACCAATGGCATCTCTTCTTCTTCTTTCGCCTCCTCAATTCCACCACATTCCGGCCATAAGGCATGACCTACATAATTAAAAACAAGCAATAAAATCAAACACAAACCGAACAAAAGCAATAAACACAAACAAAGAACCACAATTAGCACCTGCATTGTGCCAATAGGGACTGGCTCAATGTTCTTGGACCGGAAACACCGCCTCCTAATTACTCCGGTGTCCACACCTACTTTCACATCGCAATTACCACCTACATTGTTGTAATTCCGCGGCGAAGGCGATGGTACCGGCGATATTGCCATTACTCCATTCGGCAATTCTCTTGTTAGCTCTTCTTCTTCTTCATCTTCTTCACTATTCTCCTCCATATGAATCTCATTCTGCTTTGTCTTTGAATTCTTCTTCTGATTCCTCATCTTCTTCACCGAAGCCGAATTGCTCTTCTTGCTATTCTTCTTCTTCTTCTCCAAGTCTCTCTTGAGCACCATTCTGATCAGCTCCAACTGCAAATTCCCTTTCTTCAACTTCATCTTCCGCAATGTCTCATCCAGCGCCTCCGAGTCCGAAACCCTCACCGATTTCTTCTTCTTCATCTTCCGCTTCATCACCGGCTTCGACAGCTTGTTCACTTTCTGTGCCCTAATTCCGAGCTCTGCCGCGTCTTTGCTCATCGATTTCTTGCTCTTCTTCCTCTGGAGTTTCAGCGACTCCGGGACTTTCTCCTTGTACTGTCGGTGACGGCCTTGGAGATAGTGAATCTCGCACAGCTTCATGTTCTCCATCACTCTTCTCTTGCACCTCCATTGCCGTCCGTCCGTACGGCTACACCGTAGATGGTCCGGCAGAGCCTCCTCTGCCTCCATTGTAAAAAAAAAATATTTTCCCGGAAAATTAAATTTTCTCGAGAAAATTAGCTGGGAGTGAGAAACGAGAAGTCGCTGTGATTTTTGGGGCCAGAGAAATAGAAGGGCTTCTTATTTTTTTGGTTATATTTATATAATTAAAAAAAAAATATTTCTGTTTTTATCTTCAGTGAGTATTTATTGCGAGAAACATCGTGAGGGAATGGGGAAATGGAGTAAGGAGATGGCATATTCCGTAATTAACGGGAAAGGGAGAGTCCAATTTGGTCTCGATCTCTTCAATTTTAGTCACAAGTGGGATCAGTAGAATTGCTACAAATCAGGACTCTTTTAGATTTTGTAGCAGATTTTATCTTTGTTGTAGCAGAGTGTCAAAGCAGATTATGGATTTTCTTTTTTGTTTTAATTTTTGGTTTTTAGTGTTTCTGAATGCAAATTTTGTTGGTAAATTCACTAAATTGCAATCACAGCATTTCTAGGACAATTTTGTTCTTGGAATTATTCATATATGGTGGTCCATTTGAGTTTTATTTTGATATGGGAATGAAAGCAATGGCATATATTTATATGCATTAATGTTCTTGTCAATGTTTAAGATTTAGACGCAATTCTTGGTTGATGCATGAGTCGGAAATGCAGTAAACCAGTGAGGAATGACTCTATTTTTCAATTTTGTTAACTGTTAACCTACTATATTGAGCTAAATTTACCTATCTTTTATATTGTATGCAGAATTTGCTGTAAATTCATTGAAATCTTGACATTTCTATCTGCATTATTTTGTGTCATATATGACAATTATGTATATGGAATATATCATATGATGAACAAAAGTAATTTGTCAAACAATCACTCATTTTGGTGCATGGTACGGCAAATTTGTTGCCATAGGCTTTTTTTGGCTGTATAGCTGAATTAATTATCATCAAGGGGCTATAACGTGAACCATTTTAATAAAATTTGCTAATGTCGATTCCTTGGTAGTGAATTTCTCACTTTGATCACATAGGGCCTGCTTAAACATAGTAAAGGGCTTGGTTGCAATCCAATAATAATAGTTCTTCTATGACATTCTGATATGTTTACTTGTAAGATTTCATTTTCTTTTATATCCAATCGACATCATACACAAACGGTTTCGAATTTGTATAGATCCAGTTGAGGCAAGCTGTATTGGGTTGAAAGTTCGTGAAAATCTAAATTGAATGCTGCTGCTTAATCCTTGTCAATTGCCATTGAAATAATTCAAAGGTGGCCTTTTACGCATTGCAGTAGCCAAATGGATTTCCAAATAGTTTATTGTAAAACGAACCACATTCTTACATGACATAGATTTATAATGAAATATATTTCTTGGTACATATTGGCATTCCATGATCGGTGCAATACTTTGAAAAAAGGAAAACGTCAATTGTGGAGAAGATTTGTGATCTTGTACAAGGGAGATATATATGTTAAAAATTGATCAATAACATTAACTTGCTGTTTGATATAAAACTAGGTGACAGTAAGCATGTAATAAAAATTACAATATTTGTGCTATGTTTAAGCATATCTCGAGAAGCACAATTGAACTCCACACTCTATAGTCTTTAGGGCTCATTTATTTCTTGTTGGCTAATCATCGAATGGGGACAATTTTGCAATTGTAGGCTTCTTAGTTCATGACCAATCCATCCTCTCTGAAAAATAAAGAGAAAAATTAATATGATTATGAAATTTGAGTGATAACCCAATGGTATTGACATCATCGATTGTGCCTGATGTTTGAAATCCCAACCTAAGAAGTATGGATACGAACACGAATAGCTTTGAATATATATATATATAAAAAAAAAAAAAAAAAAAAAAAGATTTTACGGCAAGAAAAGCGGTTTTTCATATCATTTTCAAGATTTGTTCTTCCCAAAAAACAAAGGGAGCCTTAAAAATTAATCAAGTGAAGAAACAGAAAGAACCTGTGTCATGTTAAGGTTTCTCTTTAGCATAGTACCATATAGCAAAAAAACATGATTGAGTGCAGCGCTAATGAAATTGTCTCACATCACGAGCCCATGATTGTCCCTAAAAGACAATAGGAACAGACACACTTTCATCAACGCTGCACTCAATGATGTTTCTTCAATCTGGGAGTCTCCAATGCTTACTCAAACTGCATTAGAACTAAGCATCTTGGTGCATTTTTGTATATTTATGCAAATAAGCCTAGATAGTGTAGTACATCGACTTTTAGTGATTTGTACTACCATTTGACTTGCCAGATTCAGAGCCAGCGCTACTCTTAGGCTGCTGGACCAAATATTAAATGCTTTATTATCAAGATGAGATTTGTACTAGTTAAATTGTACTGGAATCTTGTACTACATAACTCCCTCCCAAACCCCCAACTATCATTCTTTTTTTCTGGTATACCAAAATATTAGTTCCTTTTTTTTTTTTTTTCATTAAATTCATTATAGTAGGCTGGGGCTATGGAAGTTGTTAGTTGCCTATTGATGTTTACATAAGATTGGCATTTTCATATGACAGTGCTTGGAAAGGGACCCCTTTTAACTGGTTGGTGGATCTCTGTAACTCTGTTAGATGCATAACTTTTAAGTATACTTGCTTGTCACTTTGACCAATTTCGTTCTCACTATTATATCAATAATTGAGGCACAAACGCAGCCTCTATAATTTTAAGAGCAATAGCATATAAAATGAAGCGGCTCTAGTAGTACAGATCGTGCTATAAAACATATAATATGAATATTTGTAAACGTTTTTTTTTTAATAATATTTGTAAACGTTGATATCCACAATAGATGATGTAATAATATTTATTTAAAATTGACACAAACTATGCATGAAGTCCTATGGGAAAAACACACACCTTACTCTTGGAGCTATATATGAAATTATGAAAAATGTCCTATTTTTTTCGAAGATGCGTTCGGAAAGGAAGATCAAAACTTTGTGCACAACATATTATTCTCAAAAGAGAAAGTCATGTAGAACAGTAGAAGATCCACAAAAATGGAATCATTTACATAACATTTAAACGATTTTTTTTTTTGTCAATCGGAATCATCACCATAATCATTAGAAAACAAAAGAGAAATGGAAATTTGATGATCTGAAATGAGTTATTTTAAGCAAATTTGAGGAAAACGCAGAAAGCAAAATGAGATGAAAAGTAGGGAAAAGAACATTCCAAACTCATTTTGGTGGTACAGCACGCACGCAGTCGGCAGTACTAAGGAAATGATTAAATTTCATAAAAAGTCAAATGGGACTCCCTTGGTTTTTTCAGCTACATGGCTTAATTACCATAACTTATACTAAATGTGCCATGAGGCCCATGACATGAATTTTATTTATTTTTTGATAACGGCCCATGACATGAATTTTTTATTTTTTTTTGATAACGCCCATGACATGAATTGACAAACTGTATATGAGTAATATGACATTTAAGAAAGGGTCTAGATCAATGTTGCATTGCACTAATAACACTAATTTGTATGATTATATTTCAAGAACTTTTCCAACTAAATACATTTTGGGTATCCAATAAACAGCATATACAAGATAACTATGATGAAAGATGCTTAGAAATGTCAAATGTTAAGCATCTTACACTTAAAAAATTGAAGAATATCTTCCTAGCAAATAAATGTACAAACTAACAAATAAAAAAAAATGCCTAGCTAGCTATAATCTGTTTATCTTCTTCGAAGAACAATCTTACCCTGGGCATCTTCTTTCATAATGGCTAAAAGTTCATCAGGAGGGTCTTCCCTCCAAATTCCAGGATTCTTCATATGATGGCCAATCTGAGCAAATTTATCAGCGGCTCTATTACCTTCCCTATATACATGAGTCACATGGAAATTGTCAAGCTCTAGTAGAATTAAATTTATATCACTAATATGCCTTTGCACTTCTAAGCATTTAACCCGTCTCCCTTGTACAATAATATCAATCAATGTCTTGGCATCTCCTTCAAGCCATACATCGTTCCAACCATTTTCGAGTACCAACTCGAGGCCTCTTCGAAGTGCAGCCAATTCAGCAATGGTGCTATTAGCCTTTCCTATGGATTCTGCATAACCAAGTAAGAATTCAGCCTTGTGGTTTCTAAATACCCCTCCAATGCTGGCCTTATTTGCTCTACCTTTGGAAGATCCATCAAAGTTCAACTTAGTCCACCCAATTTCGGGTTTTTCCCATGTGACTGGAATTGCTTCTTTATGCCAATTTCGTAGGAAAAAGCGAACTGAGTTTTGTAATATTGGTCTTGATTGGCACCTCAAGATATTTGTAATGGATAACATTGTTTCTCTAGTATTTTAAAAACCCAGAAATGTTGCAGGAAAATATGGTTTTTATTCTTCTCATCAAACTCAAAAATATATGTAAACAAAACTAAACAAGGAAGAGAAGACCATGACCATCCTTGTAGTGAGAACATTAGGAAATATTGCTTCACGTAAGTTCTTATTAACAAAGTTGGAGTACAGGAAAAGCAAGGGAGATTCTGAATTTCACAAACACAAGGCAACAATTTGATACACGGACATAGAAGATGGCCAGAGAGATTTCTTCAAAAACTCTCAAGCATATTCTGTTAATGGGTAGTTTTTTTATTAAGAAGGGATTACGTGCATGAATAGTACTACACATAGAGGGAAGGTTGCATGAAGAGAAGAAATGAGTCGCCAGCTTCATTCCATGTTGACCGTACATTAAACGGTAACTGTAAAAATAACTGCTCTTTTCCCAATGAGGAGTCTGAAAGATTAACTATAACTATAAGTGACTATTATCTAAAAATTGGCGTTTTACCCTAAAACTTAAGAATGTTTATAGAAGCCGCAGCCGATCGAGTGTAATCATGAGAGAGAGATGTTATTTGCATAAATCCAGCATAACATAATTTTTCTCTAAATGCGGTTGGAGGCAATGACAATTTATAAGATTATCTATATACATTTAGATTTAATCACATAGCTAAGTTATTAAATTATTGAAACAAATTATGTAATTATTAAATAGAATATGAGACTAAAAGTATATGTAAATGTTTTTATGAACCGCTATAAAAAGAAGGGTACAGTTTATATATATTTTTTAATAATTGAGTCGGGAACGAAGAATTTGAACAATTGTTTTTTTTATAAAATGGAACATGCAATATCAATTGAGTTACAAAACTCTTAGCGAAGATGAAGTATATTGAGTGCATTAAATAATTTAAGGTATATCTCAAACCTACAATCTCCAATTATGCACCAAATAATTAGGGCCATGTGAGGTATGTGGCGTGATACAAGGGCTGAAAATTTTGAACCTGTTTAAAATATTTGAACACAGTGTAAGAATCAGCAAATTTATTTTTTTTGTAAATAAGATATAGTATTTTCAGACACGAATTAAAATAGAAAAAATAATATTGTTGACATCGTGGTAATCAGTTGACCCTGTTGGTAATCAGCTTTTCTTGAAATCTTCTCGCAAATCGTTGCCACGTGGCATGAGTTTTCGTATCCATTCAGCTTTCAATGTACCCAACGTTAAGACTTAAGAATGACAAATTCAATTGATTAAGACTGTTAACAGCCTGACAAATTCACTTGAACGGTTCAACACCATCTGCATTTACCAGGCTGTTAACAGTCGTGCGGGTTTAGTGTTTCGTAATCACTTTCATTTGTCTCGATCTACGAATTAACATCCCTAATTTGGGGTTCCTCTACGAAATCAAAACAAAAGTACTCCTAGGCACGTTTCATCTCAAAAACAGGAATAAGGATGATTCTCCTTAAAGGTTAAGGCAGCGTTTGGATGGGCGAATAATGCACATATCAAATTGTACATCGGTGATATACTGATATATATATATATATCACATGAGTTTTTAGAAAAATAAATAAATAAATAACATTAGATTGATACAAACTTCGCGTTACGTGTTGAGAACAAAGAAAGAAGCGATCAAATAAAAAAATTTTAGGTTATATTGAAGAGGAGTTAAAGTTATAATTTGATTCTGACCTTATATATATATATATATATAATTGTACATTAATATATATATATTTTTTTTCATTCCCGTTTTTTGGTCTTTGATTTTTTTTTTCCTTGGTTAAATTGAACCATGGTAACATGATGAAAAAGATATGGTACAAGACCTACGGGAATTGGATTAGAGAATTTTGGAAATCTTCTATTCAGATTTTGTTTCAAGTTAATTACGGGAAAGGAAAAAAAAAAAAAAAAAAAAAAAAAGCTTCAGGAAGACAGTGTAACCCACTCCACATATTTGATAAATTAAGAAGCTCCTTAATATTTCTTTCCCACCTATTTTTTTAGAAGAATAGAGCAGCTAGAAATTTTATCCATCAGATTATCTATATGCTTATAGTTAAAGTTAAACCTACTTTCACCGCTTAAAATCAACTTGTTTACTATTTATGCCTCATATTTACAGCCCCAATTGGGGATGCCTTTTTTCCCATTGTTAATTGCTACAAATTTTTGAACCCTAATTGTAAATTATACATTCCATTTTCAGCTGAATCAGTTCTGTCATTAAAAAAAAGTCGTTAATCCACCCGTACGAGGTGTTTTTGCATGCAGGGTTACGGATTTCTGTGAGATCTAACCCAATTAGTGGCCATTGATATGTAAACGAGCTGCACTTGCTTATATGTTGTGTCCTGCTCAAGCCAATTCTATGGTCAAATTCCATATTTCTTATATAGGATACTCTTTGTTTATATATGGCCTTCTAATAAGTCAACAGATTTATTGTACCTCAATCAAGCTTAATTATGATTTTTTTGATAATTTAACCAAAATTAAAAAAGTGATGGATATATGATTAACAATATAAATCCAATGCATATAGTTTGATTGCATACATGCAAGAGGAACTGACTTTGCTTCACCAATTACAACAATGACTTGGGTCTTTAAAACCGCTCTTTCCCTATGAGCCATAACCAATCAAGAGCAACCCCTGCAAATAAACCACATTTAAGACACAGCACAAGCAAATTGCCCAAAGCATTTTGCTCAGGTCCCTACAAAACAATGAACCCAATAAATATTCATGAGGAACTAATGGAAAACCTATATTTACTTCACATTATATAGCATGCTATGTCAACTAACCTTGTAACCTTTGGGGGCTACTGTAAGGACACAGACACTAAGGTAGCCATTGGATACTCCCAAAATGGATGTAAGTAGGATCATCCATCCCTTATCACCATATTTCGCCGTGAAGTAGAATGCAGGGATGAATAAGAAACGAGAAAGAATTGCAATCATAAGGCCTTTCCTGGATTCCAACTTCAGGCTTTCAATAAGAGGAATGCATCTTGATATCAGATCCCAGACATTGTACATTGCAATCAGTACGGGTGAATACCTGAAAAATCATCATCAATGAGCTAATATTATTCTAATTTCACTTTTTTAGTTCATTAGACAAGGTAAACATGTATGCAACTAGCTCCTAGTTAGGCATAGAAACAATTCTATGGTTTGAGACTACAAACCTTATTCAAAATGCAATTTGCAACAATGGACAGCTCATTGAACATTCAAAAATGAGATAGTTGCTAAGAAATCATTATAAGGGGATGATAATATTAAAGAACCGGATTAATGGAGTACATTTCTCCATATGTCACAAGTTTTTATTGAAAAAAATAAAAATGATAGAAATGATGGTTTTGATAAGAAAAGAAAAGAGAAAGTAAACCAAATGTTGATCTGTGATAAATGAACACTTACCATGAGCCCAGTATTTTCATACAAGAAGCCAGGGAAAATTGATAATGTCAACACATATATCAGAAACAAGCCAACTGCATAATCTATATTCTGAAAGAATAATTGTTTATTGCTTAAGCGCTCCACTTGTTTCGCGTCATCTTCATCCTGTGAATATTCCTAAAGCCTTTAGGATATCAGTATTCAAAACTTCACTGAACTTGATGTATTATGAGGTTAAAGAGAAGTTGCAATACTCCTTGGTTTGAGTTTGTCTGGATGCCAGCAGCAGAAAGGTCAGATGATACAGTTTTTGATCCTTCTGAGGCTGCCTTTGAGCGATAGTACTTCACTATTGGCAATTTAGGGAAGACAATTGCATAGAGGAGAATACAAAGAAACTCAAAGAATGTGGACATTCCGAGGAATAATGCTGCAAAATAAAGATTTTGTTTTAGTCTTCAAAAGGGCATCAGCAAATTTATATAAAATATGACTTTTATTTATGCATTTTAGTCCAGCTAATATAAAGAAGCTCAAATTCCTGTTCCTGTACACTTAAATTCAAATCCATATTGCTTGCCTTCTCACTATTAACAATAACAATGCGTGAGAAAGATTGAAACAGGGCTAACTAGTAAGGAACAACATTCTCCAACAAATCAACAATGAAAACATATGAGTGAAATTGTGAAAACCATAACAATAGTCTATTAGTAAAATAAGAGAAACATACTAGCCCCCTTGCGAAGCCCGTTATGAGATTTCTCAAAGGATACTTTTGTGAGTAGCCTCAAACCTGAGGCCAGAACCCCTGGTGCAGCCGCACCAGCAAGGAAAGACTGCATAGCATCAAAATGGACATGTATTAAGTTAAAGGTCTGAAGACAGACAAAAGTTGTTGAAAGTATAAATAGAAGAATTCTTGACAATATCAACCTGAATGAATTCAGTGCACATGAAAGACAGTTCTCCAACCATTCCACCTTGAACATGAGCATCTGCAACTCCGAAACAAGCAGAAAGCACACATAAACCAATAAAAGGTCCAATTCCACCTTTCCCTGATGTGGCTAAATCCAACTGTTGCCAAATATATAGGAAGGAAAATTACAATGAATGCAATATGAATTACAAGTATCAGATAGCGGAAATTAAGAACATAAAATAGGAAAAGCTGTACTTACAACTAAGACTAACAAAGTAGTTGCAAAGAAAAGAGTGTATCCAAATATGTTCCGCTGCCTAGTATTAATCTTTGACTCATTGTATGATAGTATTGCCAATGTTCCAAGCGTGAAAGGTTGATAAACAAGGGTGAGTACCCGTGAAGGATGGTATTTCTTCCAAAGAGAGGGAAAAATTTGTAAGTCTAATTAATCCTGAAACTCATCTTACAATAAAGCAAATGAAGTACAGGATGCCACAAATATTACCAATTAGACCATAAAGTGCAACAATGACCTATAGTTTTGACCTTGAACTATTTTGTAAACCAGGAATAGGTATCTCCATTCCTCATGGTTGGAGGAATCAATTTTTTTTCATAGTTATTCCAAAATTTGGTTTTCTAGTTTTTCAAAGGGCATATAATATAAATCCAATCCAAATATAATTCAGAAAAGTTTCAATTGAGCTTACACCTTCTTATACAGTATCAACATTGAATTTCAACAAGCTATAAAGTCTTCCTTGCTTCAAAAGATTAAATCACTTCATAAAATTTCTAAAGAGAACAGTTTATGCAGTCATCTTTAGCCTCAAAAACATATTGAAAGTAAGTATGACCTACTTACCGGAAACAATTTATAGTAGTAATCTCCAATTGTCAGCATACTATTCCATGCAACAAGAGACCCGATCCCAAGAATAAAACAAACTACCATTGCTTTATGCTTACCCTGCTTATTACAGATATTAATTAAATATTAGATATAAATTTCATTGAAATAAACTCCACTCTGTCTCTTCTTTGAGAATTTCCAAAATCCTATAAGTTTATGCTCTAGCAATTAAGCAGTGTATTTTAGTGCAACCCTCAAGCCTTGTTGGAGCCTCAGTTTCAACAGCAGTAGTCATGGCTAATTTCCCGAGTCGGGACTCTGCAATAGTTTGTACTTTTATAGTAACTGATACTAAAAATTGTCCACCGGAACCAAACAAAACATAGAAGGAAGAGCTATAAACGAAAAAGTTATCATAGTTTTATTATGCATAATATGGAACTAAACATCTATATCCAAGATAAATGCTAGTACTTGATAACATTTTCTATATGCTGCCTTGGTTATAGGTTTTGAGTAGTAAGTAACTAGCTCCTTCCAAGAACAAAACTTTCAAAGAAGATTAAAAAAATGGTAGGAATGGTTTAAGAATGCAAAAGGAGGAACAAAACGAAATGACATACTATAATGCACAAGATGAGTGAAATATAGAAACCTTATCAAGAAAATGGATGCAAAAAAAGGAGCTTCAGTTTTATAGAGGGATGGGGATGGACTGCAAAGTTTGAGAGCAATATATGGGTGTGGACCATGCAATTTTAAAAGAAAAACAATTAAGATTTCTTTACGTTTAGAAACATGGAAAGACTGAAAGTGGTTGTGATTGATGAATAACCAATGGATCAAAGCTGAGGGTAGCCAAAGAATCTAGGTGGGTGAGTTTTGACATGTGAATTAACTTTGTGGATGAAGGAGTTGTCATTGCTAGAACAACATTTAGTAGTACTTGATCTAAGATAACATTATTAAAGTGTCTCTAAAGTTTGAGTCTTGAATGAGGTAAGGATTTCCTTCGCATTTGGCAGCAGGCCAGCAGCCAATTCAATTCTTGTTAGAATTTTCAACTGTATAGTCAATCAATACAACTGTCTTTCAAGATTTCATTATTAGATTCCTGATAAATTTTAAAACAAATTATTTATAAGTTCTCAAATTGGACAAGACGTAAAGAAGACTACTTTCGGTGCAAATTCAAAGGCTCTAGACAAATTCCATTTCAAATTGACAAGTTTTGAAGTGATAAGATTCCTGATAAATTAAAATAGACTACTTTCGGCAAGAAGATCCGTACAAATTTCAAACTTCAGATTTTATTCTGATTTTACTTTTTCAAGTTACTAAGATTACTGTTCAAATGCCCTAGTCACTGATCAAATTATTGTTCAAGTCACTGATCAAATTATTGTTCAAGTCACTGTTTAATGTTATTGTTTATTTTACTTTTTCAAGTTATATATATATAGAGAGAGAGAGATGGGTTTAAATTATACCTGATATAACTCTTTAAGTTTTACACCTCTTTTGAACCATAAATTCTCATTTAATATAACGATGAACAATGCACTACCTCCAATGTCATTGAAATTAAATTATTATTTACCACGTCATTAACTTTACTTAATTTACCACTTTCACTGCTCCCCCACACTCTCTGATCATCTTTTAACTCCCCTTTAGTAGTTTTGTACCCATCATCTTCACATTCACTGTCGCAACAACAGTGATGTGCAGCAAGCACTGGCAATGGATGGCCACGTGAAAGAACAACAACCTCTAGAATAACAGGAGAATCTAATTCCTTTTTCTTTTTTTTTTTTAAAATTTTTTTTGAGAACTTCCCCGTGAGCTTTTGGAGCATCCATTCCATGGCATCATCCCACATGTTGTTTTCAATTTCCTTTGGCTTTAAAATTATCAATTGTTAATAATAATCCAAGAAAAAAAATAATAAGATAGTTGGATCTGTAGCAAGGATTTAATATATCTGTAGATAACTCAAGATTTATTATAAAAAGGTTTTTTTTTATTTTTTTTGCCTTCTGTGTGTGTGAATCTGTGAAAGATCTGTCACTGTATTTTGTGTTTGGTTTCTTTCTCCTTTAACTCAGGATTTCTTATGTTGTCTCTGGAGAAGCAGTTGGAGTTTACAAACATACGAGGAACATAGAAACTTGGGATGGGGGGGAGAGAAAAGAGGGAGACGAGAGAGAGTAGGACGCGTGGAGGAGATAAGTGGATAGAGAAAAACTAGGCGAGAGAGAGAAAATGAGAAAGTGCGAATTTTGGGGTATCTTCACCACCGATGGATGAAGTTGAATCAAGGGTTCAAAAAAGTGTAAAACTTAAAACGTTACATTGGATGTAAGTTGAACCCATCTCATATATATATTTTCTTTTTTGATATATGATAGAAATTCTAATCTAAACCAAAGTTATGAATACCGTTTTTGTGTCTGTTCCGGTTTGGCCATTGGAATGAAATATTTTGGTACCAATCAATTTCGACGTTCCGTTTCAAATTTACCGCTATATATATATATATATATATATATAATATCAAATCGATATATCTAACTATTTATCAAGCTTATTCTTATTTTTTTGAGAATACAAATTATTATTTGGGTATTTATAATTATATAAGTAGCTATGTATAACTATATAATTTTTCTGAAAATATAAGTTGCTATTTTTTTTAATAATTATTTTGTTTTTCAACGACAGTGAACATGTTTTAGCAAAAAAAAAAAAAAAATGGCACTCTTATTATTTTTTAATCCGTGTCATTCATCATACTACACTAAATAAGAAAATCCATTAATTACCTTCACTCACCTATCCCACCTACCCCACTTCCTTCAATTAATCATTCACTTTTAATGTTTGACCAAATGTGTTTTGATTTGAATTATGAAGAAAGAAGAAAATAAAACATAATGTTATAGGACTCACTAAGAAAGAAGAAGAAGAGTCATGGAGCAGAGCCATGAACGTTTAGATTTAGCAAAAAAAAAAGAAAGAAGAAGAAGAGTCCTATTCATGCATTGAGCAAAGCCATGGAGGACACCGGCAGTAGTAGAAGTGCAGAACTCAGGTGGTTTTTTTTTTTTTTTTAATCTTATACATTCATATCGGCCGAAACTTGTATACCGGCCGATATTTTCAGAAATGGGCCGGAATGGTCGAAACAGACCGGAATGGTCCGGATTTTAACCTGAGATGGAACAAAAAGGTGTTTCGTATCGGTTCGCTCACTGATACGAAATTTTCTAGTCGTTCCGGTCGGAACGGAACGGATTCCTCAACTATGATCTAAATTCACACACACGTATATTTTGAAAATCCGGGGGATCGAACCCATACTTTCATAGAGGGATGAGGCTTTTTGGGAAAGGGGATTACCACTAGGCCGAATACTCAAGTGGCCAATACAATATATTTCGAGTGAAGGTTAAATGTTAAAAAACAAAGGAATCTATTAAAGTCTTAATTTGCCTTTTTTTGCTAGACAAATTTACTTTAGCCAATTTGAGATACAGCCATAATAAAGTACTTGGGAAATTGGGGCAAGTTTTCATACTTTCATCTTAAAAAATCCTTCCTAGACAAGGACATCAACGTGATCATAGTGGTCCTTATTGGCTGTGGCTGATGAACCAAGGGATCTAAACAGACCTACATGGAGGAGATTAAGTGAGAGATTATAAAGTTAGTAGTCCAATTCATGAACTGATGAACATCAACTTTTGAATCATACACTAAAGAAGACCAAAAAATAAGAAAAATAATCATATACTAAGAAATCAAAGTAATTGAATAACAGTAAACTATTTTCATTATTCAACTCTTTGACAACATTATTAACGTTTGTTCAACTCTTCGACACATGAAAAAACCAAAGGACTCTACTTTTCAATCACTTCGATAGGAGAAATTATTGTGAGAGATTGTACCCGACAACAATAATTCCTCCTCGATAGAGGGAGCACAGGCCTTTGGTGTCCTCTAGTCACCAATTGGGGCCTGGATCTTGTCCTTTATTTGTTGAGTAATAAATTCAAGTGTTTCACAAATGTTGTCGGTAGAAATATGAATAAACCAATCATTTCCAATTGTGAATAAAAAAGAAAAGAAAGAAAAGAAAAAGGCATATTCAAAAAGAGTAGTAAAACTTCAATCACAAATGCGTTCGGCAACAATAGAAAACGCTAAGCATCGTGGCAATTTAGAAATATTATAAGATAAAAGAAGAAATGGCTTTAGAAAAATCAATTACGATCATTAACGTTTCCACATAATAGTAGCAAAACAACAGTAACCAACATCACGCCACCACCAAAGAAGCGAGTGTGTCATACAGTCTTTCGAAATAATTCTTCTTTTTCTCGCTACATTTACTAATAGTTAACACATACAGGATTAATATAATGCAACAGAGGTCATCATTTACCTAAACCGACAACAGTTTGCGTGAACCAAGACTCTAACTACAAGGAGAAGAGCATTTTAACATAAATAAGAACAAAAATAGTTAAAGTTCATAACTGACAAACCACTAATCTTTGCAATGCAAATATATAGCATTCTATATCGTCTCTCGTCACTCAACTCAATCTAAAAACTCCATAAATAAAATTCAACTATCTACACACATCGACGCACATACACAACAAGCATGCAAAATCTCACTAAGAAGACTAACTGACAGCAAAAAAAATTCTATGCATGAAAGTAAAAAAAAGATCCGAAATTTCCTGTTACCTCTTTCTCAACTAAATCTAAAAATTAATACATAGGACATAAGGAATACAAGAATGACTAAAACTAAACCAATTAAAAAAGGAAGCGCATACAAGCATGAACAAACAACACTCTTAATAATAGACTTATGCCCAAAATTGTCGTAAAGAAAAGACCATATGAAATACATGAGGTCAGGTAAAAAAATACTTAACGAATAACAACACTATTTCATATATTTACACAAAAACAGTGGAGAACGTATGTAGAGAAACAAGTGATTCTTTGGTTAGTACAATTGCACGAAAAATGAAGTCAGCACGATAAACTTATAGAACTATTAAAGATATTAAAATATAAATTACTTAAATGGAAACACATATATATACACAATAGTTTAAAAGATATAAAATAGTAATTCAACTTATAAATATAAGATAAATTATATACCAAATTATATAAAGAGCAAAATCTTTCTAATATAATTTTATTTATATTCTCTCATAATATTTTTAATTTATTTTTATTTGTATATATAAATTGTTCACAACTAATCATTTACAACAACAAGTAATGCAAATAATATAAATTACATATTCAATGTATAATTTTTACATAAACCCACACTTATGTACTATATCATAACTATTAACACAATATAAACACATCAAACCTCTCATCGATAAAAAATCCTCGTCGCCAACCGTTAACTGTTCTGTTTACACATCAAACGAGAAAATAAAATTACACATAATATATGGAAAATTCAAATTACAGAGATAACCACAGGCATATGTTCAGAGGTAAGGATCCGGGTCAGGGAAGGAGCATAAAATGAACATATGTGCAATTATTAGAAATGGATCGGAGAAGATAATATCCCTCAGATTAACTGAGTAACATATAAACCTAACTAACGGGATAAAAGGACATTTACATTTAAAACACAACTGATACAAGATAAAATAATCAAAAGGGACATTAAATTATTTTCATATTTTTTTCCTGCAAAACACTCTAAATTGCTCCAACGTATCTGTTTATATATATGTAGATATCACTCAACAGAGAGGTGGAGAGGAACTAATGAAAAAAATACAGTAGGCGTACAAACGAGCACAATAAGAAGACTTAGGAGAAATAATCCTATCGATTCTTGCTAATCCAATTAATTAGACAACACATATAAAACCTCATTAACGGACATAAGTATAACCTCACCCAATCACGATCCAACTGAAAGAAAGAAACCTTCAAATTACATTTTTTTATTCCCTTATACTGCCACCACAAAAAGCCTCATACCACCCAGACAGAGCGGAAATCGTAGATACTACACTATCTACTATCGCATTACGACAACACCAATACACGTTACGCTTAAACATTTATGATTAAATATGATTAAACGCAATATCTACAGGTCTGTACCACGACCCGGAATGAACAACTGAGAAACATTAGGGCCAATATATCACCGAAGCACCACCTGCGGACAACGAACACACAACGCTCCTACATTGTCGACACTCTCGAGCATATATCAAAACCACACCCCACAGAACCGGACATCCACCGTGACCTTTGGGCTCGCCGTCCGAACAATCCAGCCCAGTGGGAAAAATATGCCGTACAGTTTGCGCACCGCAAGTAAATACGTCGAGTAGACAAAGATAAAAAACCAAAAAACTAAAAAACCACAACGGCTGGGGTGCACAGTTTTTGTCCCAGGTAAACTACAATAAAGGGTGCAACCCTAAGGAAGAATAGCCCCCCGAATGAGATTCTAGTCCATCATTGCATAATAAAAAAAAACTACATTCCACCATACAAGTTGTACATGCATCTTTTATTATGCTAAAAAATCAAATCTCAGTCTGCTAACAACCAATTGACTGTGCATATTTGGCTATCTCATTCGTATAAGCGAAGCCCCAACTATAGAATATCTTCTCAGTTGATATCTCACTTACAAACGCTTATAAACGAAAACCAATTATTCAATAATAGCCAGCTCGACATGTGTCAGAACATAACGACGAGAAAAGTGAAAATGAATAAAAATGAACGGAACAGTAGAAGTTTAGGTGGATATTCTGTTAGTGAACCTAAAAAAAATGGCATTGAGTAATAAAGCGGAAGAGATACGGGTTTTAACGTAGAAAGACACGTAATTTAATATACAAATAGAATATAACCATCATCCAAATTATATCTTTTTGTGTTTGCTAAAAAGCCGCTCCCCAAGAAACTCACGCTCTGCAAATACTAGATATAATAACGCTACTCTTCAAACTCAAATCATGGCACTTACGCTTCTCTTCATCACAGCAAAAAGCCACCACTCTACAACTACGATCACTACACACCACAGACTGATTCAACCCCAACTCAACAATTATACTACCATACAGAGTACACATATTTATCTCAAACACAGATCACCAAAACCTCATCCATGCTGCGCAACAAAATACGTGATCTCAGACTCAATTAGCGATCCAGATCCATACTAACGAGAAGCCAGCTCACGACATCTATACCTATATAGAAATAGATATATATAATCTGCATGTAGGACCCACGCGGTAACACCTTTTGACCAACCAAAAGCGACAGTACTGCTAATTGCGCGGTACTCAAACACATCAGTTTCCAGTACGCCCATGCTCTCACCACCGAAGGAAAGAACACACACCACAACACAAGCCGTAACCGTTACATATACCCTAAAAGCGTGATTGAATATATAAGATTTATCAATCACTGAATGCAATAACAGAAATAATGATATATATATCACTAATGCTATAACTTAACTCAACAATGTACAAACTGATAAGTTTACACGTATTCTATAACTCCTGATTCAACTTCAAATCCATTCGTGGTTGACTAACCTTCAACATATTTCCATCTTTTCTCTATTTTCTCAAACTTGCGCAATGGATTTTTTTCTTCCTAATCTTTCACTTGTCTAACTCACTCACAGGTCTATGTCTGGATTGCATCGTTTGACCGGCCTTTCTGCGCCCCGATACACACATATTACTCGCATAGTTCTATGATACCTCGAGTTTGTAAACTACCAAACTACGAATCATTGCGAACATTCTGAGATATCATATGCAGTAAAAATCCTGACTAATGTCATAAGAGAAAGTATATAGTTTCCCTGATACCTACAAGTCTGAGTGTCAATAATAACAGTGTTAAAAATCTAGTTCGCGACTCACCCACCACGCCAACACCCACACCACACACAACAAAACTTACTCTTAATAATAATATTCTTGAAGTTACTCTACAGAATAAATTTAAAGTATCACTTGCAACCAGCTACAAATCTGAATACTTTCTTATATTTTTTGCTATCAGCTTGTTATAATTAACAAATGATTATTTATAATAATTGAGACGAACCAACTAGAAGAGATGATTATAAACAAAAATATGGCTTGAATGCCATGGAAATGGAATGACTAGCGAAAACCAGCTCAGGGGAGTTTTCTCAAAAAAATTTTTAAAAAAAATAATTAAAAAGGCTATTGTGGTTTAGGAATGCATAGGCAAGTTAACAGGTGATGATTGCTCCCTGTTATTCTAAGAGGATTGTTTGTTGTCTAATATCCTGTTGGCCACTATCAATCGAGCCATGCAGCGATAATCGCTGGCAGCCATCACTGTGGTTCGAGCCGAAGTGAATGTCGAAGATGCATGCTTGAGATCAAACTTAACTCAATTGGGTTGAAAGCGAGAATGAGACTTTAGGAATCGGATAAAGAAAATCGATAGCATGAGTGATGAGTTGGGCTGGACAGTGAAGTGGTAAATTAAGTATGTGCATGACTATGGGTATAATAATATAGTTATTTATACTATTGGCAAATACATGGGCAGGGAGTGCAATTGAGTGTTCATGCCGAGAGATTCTATTCTATTTGAAAGAATGAGAATTTATGGGGTCAATGAAGCGGTGTAAAACCATTGAAAAACAAGTTATAATCAGGAAGTTTTTAATCATTTAAAACATCTCGGGGGTCTCTCGAGATTATATAAATATATTCTTTCACAAATAATAATGCAACAAGAGTTAAAAAAATAACACCAATAACATTCACAGTGAGAGAAACATTAGAAAAGGAAAATTACTTTGACTTCAGTGAAAATTTGGAAACACTAATTATTGATCAGTGACATGTGTTGATATGATACAATTGAATATCTAAATAGATAACATTGAAAAGTAAGCACTTCTAGAAAATAAAATCATGAAAAGTTTATTGATGAATTATTGTTAGGATCTTCATTGGACGAAAAGTAAGTCTATTTTGTAATTTAGGTCAAAGGTAATGGTCTTATCACTTTATATCAAAACTGTCACAAAAATTTTGTGGTAAAATGGAAAGGATTGTTCTGGAGGATTTGTTTGTTTGAAGATTTTATGCATTCGAGTATTCTAAAATGATAGTCTATCATTTAATGTACAAGATATCATTTATGTACAGATATTTTAAGGAAAAATTATAATTGATATGAATTATTATGTAATTATGTTTTAACAATTCAAAAATTAATATACCTATTTTCACTCTTAGGTGTATAAAAGAAAAAAAAAAATTTCAATTCATAAAACGTCGTCACTCAATATACTCACGCGAAACTGTATAAAGAAATTTCCGTCACGCATTTCAAATAGCAAACAGATACATCCTGGAGGAAAATACACATAAATATCTTCAGTTGTCCTGGAAAAAATCCTTCTTTCATTTACAAACATTTTACGGTGGAGAATGTTTTACGTCGAAACAAACGGAGCCTTAATATGTTGTGTCCTGCTCAAGCCAATTCTATGGTCTAACTCCATATTTCTTATATAGGATACTCTTTGTTTACATATGGCCTTCTAATAAGTCAACAAATTCTCTAATCACTATATTGTTTGGTTCATAAAAAATTTACTGTACCTCAATCAAGCTTAACTATGTGGGTTTTGTAAATTTAACCAAAATTAAAAAGTTATTGGATATATGATTAACAACATAATACCAATGCATAAAGTTTGATTGCATACAGGCAAGAGGAACTGAATTTGCTTCACCAATTACAACAATATCTTTCGCATACCAGCACACACAGAGGTAATGCTAAAAAGTATTTCCTTCACTTTAGGATTACCTAACAACATCACTCGCGATCTTTGAATACCACATTGGTTTCATTTATCCATTCCATGAGCACATAAAACCAACTCCAAGACAAACGTCCCTGCAAAATTATCAAAAGTTTCCACATAATAACACAACGATCAGCATTATCTAACACCAGCACATACTGGAAAACACACAGGCATTGCCTATGCTACCTACATTAGAGACAATGTATACCCAATAAAGTCTTCTTTTAAATAGTCGATGGGATCCCACGATGGCAACTTGTATATATTTTAGCTGCACCTCTATTTCGTATGTTAGCTGAATGCTTACTCACTTTACTTTCTTTTGCCCACGTCATCATCTCACCACTAACACCCTCTATAAAACCGTGTGAAAAAGCCTTTGGGCCGCTCTTTTTAAATTGATAGGAGGACAATCTGACACACACAAAGTATTCCACTTGAAGTAAATCCCCAAAAGGAGTAAAGCGAGTGTGATCTCTATCTATTTTCCTCTCCACTCTTGTGCTTAAATAGTTGCTCATATCCCTTCGATTTTATAGATTCTCTTCCTTGCCTTTTCTTAAACGCCGCTACTATAAACCTCAACCGGGAAAAGCTTAATTTTTTTACTCTTCTTGAACTTTTTAGTCTTGGAAAAAGAAGCTGGTTAACTTTAATAATGCAAAAACTCTAAGAACCCAAAGAGCAGACATACAAAGAAATGTTTAAGTGAGCTCCTTATGCACTTTCCTGTTGCATATTAGTCATGTCTTAATTATGTCTAGCCCATTACCAATAGGAAGAAATATAACATGTAAACATCATGACATTAAATTCACTTATCATCCATACGTAGGAGATAGGCTCCATTCTGTGCTCTAAATGTCATGAACATTGTTGCTTGGAATCTGAATTATATTTCGGAGACACATATTTTCCATTTTTGGTATCCTAAGTTACATATAGAAAGATAACAAAAACTATTTGCACGAATCCCGACTCGGAGATATATTATGGCCATTGCACTCCTAGCTGTTTGTTGGTAAAGGAACTTGAAGGCTCCCTAGTGACACCAAAAAACAGGGCTTGAAGATAAGGATTGCAACACTAAAGTAAAATAATCACACATGCTTGAAAATTAGCCTTAAGAAGGAATAAATCCTTTACCTAAGGCGGATTAGGTGGAAAATTCAATAGGACAAGAGCGAAAGTCAGATTTCATGCGGTTTAGACGTGCAAACTTATCAAAGAGCAGGACATGAGTTTTGCCAACAATCCATGTTGTCAAACTAAATATAAGATATTTATAATATGAAATAGTCTGTAGACAATTAAAATTAGCTACTGTAATGAAAGACAGGGTGGCACAAAATAAGACATGGAAACTACCTTTGCGTTAGACTTATTTTGGAGCAAGGGATAAGGGTCTCATAAATGTTCTAAGACCTAATGGACCAACCTGGAGCTTATGCCTGATAATCGAGACAACAATATGCGAACATTACTCCTCATCTCACATTTAGGTTGTTTCACCGGTAGAGTAGAGCGATTTCCTACTTCATGTAAACACAAATTATATTGTAAAATATTAGTGAAAGAGCTACGAATGCTGCTACCCCTGTTCTTTCAGAAATGTTATGAAGTGGATTTAATTTTTTGAAATCTAGGAGCAGAAAAAAACTGAATTATAAGATAGATTTGTTAGGTAATTAACCAAATGTGATACTGTAATAGAAGGTGTAAGTCGAATGAGCCCTTTCCTGCTTTTCATTGATGGCTTTATATAATATGCCCACTTAATGAGCCATCTCAGCACAGTCGAAAATATTTAAGAGAGAATAACACTAAATGAAAAACAAATTTGAAATTCCCTCCGCATCAAGAACTCGCACGATAAGCTTTAACCAGTAAACTGGTATCCATACCTTCAACGTCCAACTACTAAGCAGGACCTTGATATTCTGGTCCTGGTTTGGCTCGTACTGTCTTTGCGTTCTTGGAAGTTCGGCTTTCCTTTCCTTTGGACGCAAACTACCTTTGTACTGAACACCTTGTTTTCACTATCAAACTCTGGACCGCCGTAACTCATACTACAATGATCAAGAATTTCCTCACTGCGCGGCAACTATTTGGTAAATACACCTTATTTTGGCATAATAAATCTGTTCGTCTTGTTGTACGTGCGCTTTCCTACTTTTCTGCTCACCGTCAGATATGAACTTCAATCGGTTAATGTAATTCCTTTATATATTTTGACAACAAAAGTTGATATTAGCCAACTAGGGAAAGTAATGGGACCTTTTACATTGTTTAATTGTGCTGCTTGTCGAGTGCAGAGCGATATATTCAAGCAGGTAGAAACGAATGGCCATGAGTCACACACAACACAACTCAATATTCATATCAATATATATCACAACACACACACACACACACACACACACACACACACACACACTTAATACATGTCCATTTTGATGCTATGCAGTCTTTCCTTGCTGGTGCGGCTGCACCAGGGGTTCTGGCCTCAGGTTTGAGGCTACTCACAAAAGTATCCTTTGAGAAATCTCATAACGGGCTTCGCAAGGGGGCTAGTATGTTTCTCTTATTTTACTAATAGACTATTGTTATGGTTTTCACAATTTCACTCATATGTTTTCATTGTTGATTTGTTGGAGAATGTTGTTCCTTACTAGTTAGCCCTGTTTCAATCTTTCTCACGCATTGTTATTGTTAATAGTGAGAAGGCAAGCAATATGGATTTGAATTTAAGTGTACAGGAACAGGAATTTGAGCTTCTTTATATTAGCTCTAAAATAGCGATAAAAAAGTAGACATAAATGAAAAGTCATATTTTATATAATTGAGGTTATATATAAAAGTAGTATACTTGATGACGCAACTATATTATGCACTATGGAGCTTAAATAGAGTTACTAAGTCGGCAAATCCTTCAGCAGTAACGTAGCAGCAGGTTATTAGAATCCTGCGTAATACTACGACTTATTTATCCCTTGTTGACTGAGGGCTGCCTTGATCATTTAGTATTTCATCCTCGTGCAATATTGGCAATTATGGGTATAGATAAAACTCAGCAGGAGAAGAAACTAAAACGAAACGTCAAAAAGACACGGGCCTCGCCAGCCACACGAGCGAATAGAGACCAGTTTCGTGCGAGACAAGCACTGACTCTCCCGTGCTTACTTACCCGCACCGGATCTCGCAATCTTTCCTACCTACTTATTATCCGCAATTCGTTGCAGTTGCCTCTGAGCCACTCACCTAACATCCAGTTAGACCAATAGCTCACATAACCTCCCGTGCCTCCGACAGTGCTTAAAGAGCGTTCAAATAAACCTCATTCATTATGTTCCGCATATCACACGACTTTAACATAAGAATTGGCAGAGTATAATCTGACATGTGTGACATACAACCACTATACTCTATATAGCATGTTAACAATCATCATCCCACGAGAGCAGAGATCCCAACAGTATCAAAACTGATTTGGTGCTAACCAGTGAGCTCGTAATAATGAGTATTCTAATCTAATATGTTCCTTGTCTGACACAATCAGAATATACACATACTATTTAGTCCTCTTTTCCACCATATACACATGCATATGAGAAGAAAATGTAACTCCACTAATAATCGATATCTTCTTATTAAGTGATAAATACTCTCAAAAGACGGATCGTTTACGCAACTATTACATGTAGGCCACTGATCAAAGCAGACCAGCAAGGAAAGACTGCATAGCATCAAAAAGGACCAGTATTAAGTTATTGGGATGAAGACAATGACAAAAGTTGTTGAAAGTTTAAATAGAAGAATTCTTGAGAATATCAACCTGAATGAATTCAGGGCACATGAAAGACAGGTCTCCAAGCATTCCACCTTGAACATGAGCATCTGCAACTCCGAAACAAGCAGAAAGCACACATAAACCAATAAAAGGTCCAATTCCACCTCTCCCTGATGTGGCTAAATCCAACTGTCACCAAATATATAGGACGGCGAATTACAATGGATGCAATATGAATTACAAGTATCAGATAGTGAAAAATTAAGAATATAAAATGGGAAAATCTGTACTTACAACTAAGACTAACAAAGTAGCTGCAAAGAAAAGAGTGTATCCAAATATGTTCCGCTGCCTAGTATTAATCTTTGACTCATTGTATGATAGTATTGCCATTGTTCCAAGCGCGAAAGGTTGATAAACAAGGGTAAGTACCCGTGAAGGATGGTATTTCTTCCAAAGAGAGGGAAAACTGTGTAAGTCTAATTAATCCTGAAACTCATCTTACAATAAAGCAAATGATGTAAAGGATGCCATAAATATTACCAATTAGCCCATAAAGTGCAACAATGACCTATAGTTTTGTCCTTGAACTATTTTGTAAAACAGGAATAGGTACCTCCATTCCTCATGGTTGGAGGAATCAAATTTTTATTTTTCTTTTTTTCCTAGTTATTCCAAAATTTGGTTTTCTAGTTTTTCAAAGGGCATATATAATATAAATCCAAACCAAATATAATTCAGAAAAGTTTCAATTGAGCTTGCACCTTCTCATACAGTATAAACATTGAATTTCAACAAGCTATAAAGTCTTCCTTGCTTCAAAAGATTAAACCACTTCATAAAATTTCTAAAGAGAACAGTTTATGCAGTCATGTTTAGCCTCAAAAACATATTGAAACTAAGTATGAGCTACTTACCGGGAACAATTTATAGTAGTAATCTCCAATTGTCAGCATACTATTCCATGCAACAAGAGACCCGAGCCCAAGAAAGAAACAAACTACCATCGCTCTAAGCTTACCCTGCTTGTTACAGATATAAATTAAATATTCGATATAAATTTCTGATTGAAATAAACTCTACTCTGTCTCTTCTTTGAGAATTTCCAAAATCTTTTAAGTTTATGTTCTAGCAATGAAACAGTGTATTTAGTACAAACCTCAAGCCTTGTTGGAGCCTCAGTTTCAACAGCAGTAGTCATGGCTAATTTCCCAAGTCAAGACTCAGCAATAGTTTGTACTTTTACAGTAACTGATACTAAAAATTGTCCACCGGAAGCAAACAAAGCTTAGAAGGAAGAGCTAAGATAAATGATAGTACTTGATTATATTTTATATATGCTGCCTTGGTTATAGGTTTTGAGTAGCAAGTAACTAGCTTCTTCCAAGAACAAAACTTTCAAAATAGATTCAAAAAATTGGTAGGAGTTAATGATTTTTATAATGTAAAAGGAGGATCAACACGAAATGGCATACTATAATGCACAAGATGAGTGAAATATAGAAACCTTATCAAGTATATGGATGCAAAGAAAGGAGCTTTAGTTTTATAAAGGGATGGGGGTGGACTGTAACGTTCGAGAGCCATATATGGGTGTGGACCATGCAATTTTAAAAGAAAAAGGAATTAAGATTCTTTAAGTTTAGAAACATGGAAAGAGAGAAAGTGGTTGTGATTGCTGGAATAACCAATGGATCAAAGCTGAGGATATAGCCAAAGAATCTAGGTGGGTGAGTTTTGACATGTGATGTGAATTAACTTTGTGGATGAAGGAGGTGTTATTGCTTGAACAATATTTACTACTTGATCCAAGATAACATTATTAAAGTTCCTTTAAAGTATGAGTCTTGAATGAGGTAAGGATTGCCTTAGCATTTGGCAGCAGCCAATTCAATTCCTTTAAGAATTTCATGTCAAATTTATAGTCAGTCAATAGAATAAATTTCGAGTGAAGGCCAAATGTTAAAAAACAGAGGAATCTATTAAAGTAGTAATTTGCCTTTTCTTTTTGCTAGACAAAACTTCATTTTCTGAAATTTGCTTTAGTTAATGAGATACAGCCATACAGTTCTTGGGAAACTGGGGCAAGTTTTGATACTTTTGTCTTAAAAAAATCTTCCTCCTAGTCCTAGACAAGGACATCAACTTGATCATAGTGGTCCTTATTGGCTGATGAACCAATGCTTAAGGGATCTAAACAGACCTATATGGACGAGATTATGTAAGAGATTGTAAAGTTAGTTATCCAAGTCATGAACATCAACTTTTGAATCTTACACTAAAGAAGACAAAAAAAGAAGAAAATTAATCATACTAAGAAAATCAAAATAATTGAATTACAGTAAACTATTTTCATTGTTCAACTCTTTGACAACATGAAATAACCAAAGGACATTATCTTTCCATCATTTGGATAGATAGCGGGGCCTTTGGTGTCCCACTAGTTACCAGTTGGGGCCTCACAGTGTCTAATGTATCTTATCCTTTATTTGATGAGTAATAACTTTAAGTGTTTAATTAAATGTTGCTGATAGAAATATCAATAACAAAATTAGACATTGCATTCAAAAAGACCTTAACCTTTTTATTTTTATTTTTTTATTTCCTTGAGGCATTTTAGTAATTAGCACTATAGCACAAAGATCTATCATGTCATGTCTGTTTATTATTGAAGTTGTAAAAGAATGATTAAAAATGTCAAGATATTTTAGAAGGAATTCTATTATTTATTTTAAATTGTTTTTTAATATATTATAATTTTATTTATTTTTAATGAAAACTAAGAATCACATGATTTGGATTCTGGAGGGGTAAAAATAATTCCGAGGATTTACCCCAATAATTATTGACACGCTTTTGTATTATTACCGAATAGAAGTTATATTATGATTTAGTTCAGTTTCGGTCAACATGTGCTCGGAGTATCCGAGCTGATGATTAAACAATAAGGGGGTTACTCCAGAATACCGCATTAAATGCAAGCTAAATATCAAGCTACTGTCATGATTATTAAAATAAAATGGGTAGATAACGATGCAAATGGGTTGTAAACAACAAACATTAATGGCCTGCAGAAAAAGAAGAAATAGGAGGATAAGGGAAGAAAAGGTCTTTATGAAAAAAGAGGGTATAAATGGAGTTAAAAAAGGAAAATAGAAGGGAGGGACTAAAAAATTGAGAGTAAGATTTTCGGTTTAAGCCCATTCATTTGATTATGGAAATACTAACAAAATCATCGGAGAGTTATAGGTCAACCCCCACTGGATTGACCAAGGCCATTTAAGTGTTTGTGTCTTTGTCTTTCTTACAGGTTCACACGTTCTAAGTTGCTCGGACATCACAGTACTGTAGTTCGGGTTAGTTCGGTTTTCGTTATGGATTATATTTCATTAGTGTTGACCAACTTTTCCGCTATTGACAAAAAAAAATCCCACTTACAGATTCCTCATGTCACATAAACTAATTTTTTATTTAATAATAAAAGTTGAGTTGTTCATATCGTATTCACACCATCTAACTCAATATAAGTATTATAAATTACAAGATAGTAGAAATATTAACATAATAATAATAATAATAATAATTTTACTTAAAAATGAAACTCTATTACCAAAGTTTTAAATTCGATTAAAATTAATTATAAAAAAAATACACAAGATTTTAAAATGAGTTTCATTATATATATATATATATATATATATATATATATATATATATTTTTAAATCTATTACAATTTACAATTTTAATTTTTTAAATTATAAAAATTGAACTTAAAAAAAAAAAAAAAAAAAAAAAAAAAAAAAAAAAAAAAAAAAAAAAAAAAAAAAAAAAAAAAAAAAAAAAAAAAAAAAAAAAAACTGTCTTAACGGAGAGGGGTTTTAGGCTTTTGGCAATTAAACTTAAACCCCTTTCTCTCTGTCTCTCTCTGCCCCTAAAAGCAACGTTGCCGCCTTGCCTGAGCTCCATTTCGGTACTTTTTCTCACAGGATACGGAGGCTACCGGCAGTGTACTTTGGTGGCAAAGAATGAGAATAGAGCAATTGCGCTGCCGCTGCACCACCGCTTTCAAGGTATTTATTTCAGCTCCGATATGACTGTTAATGTCCATGTTGTTTCATTCATCAATTAGACTCTGTTTGGGCTTTCCTAGAAAAATCATTCATATCCCTTTCAAGTCCATTTCTACTGCTCTTGCTTTCCTCAACCCATCTCAACCATCCGATGATGAATTATATACATCATCATCATCATCATCAATTGCCTCTTCTTCTTCTACTATTAATGCTATTTCTGGTTATACCCACAACAACACCAAGACCAGCACCCCTGTAGCTCACGACTTATTTGATACATCCAAGGTTGTTCAAATCTTCAACTCTCTAAAAAAGGATCCCAAGACTGCAATTTCATTCTTTGCCCGGTTAAAGGAACAGGGTTTTGCACATGATGCATCCACGTATGCTGCATTTGTTAGGATCTTATGTTTATGGGGTTTGGATAGGAAGTTGGATGCTGTGTTTTCGGAACTCATTGTTGGGTCTTCTAATGACCAACTCCCGGGATTCGAAATTTCTGATTTGTTTGAAACGCTTGCGGCGGAGGGGCTGCAGGCTGATGAGACATTGCTTAAAGTGTACAATGCGTTGGTTAAATCGTATGTTAATATTGGTATGTTTGATGAGGCCATTGATGTTTTGTTCCAAACGAAGAGACGTGGATTCGTTCCTCATATCTTCACCTTTAATTTTCTCATGAATCGATTAATTGAGCATGGAAAAATGGATATGGCTGTGGCCATTTACAAGCAGCTGAAGAGGTTAGGTTTGAGCCCTAATGATTACACCTATGCAATACTGATCAAGGCACTTTGCAGGAAAGGTGATTTGGAAGAAGCTGTTCATGTGTTTCAGGAGATGGAGGAAGCTGGGGTTACCCCTAGAGATTTTGCTTACACGACATATATTGAAGGGCTTTGCACTCATCAGTGTTCGAATTTGGGATATCAAGTGCTACAAGCATGGAAAGGGGCAGATGCCCCTATCAATGTGTTTGCTTATGTTGCTGTCATTCGTGGGTTCTGTGACGAGATGAAATTAGATGAAGCGGAGAGAGTCTTTCTTGACATGCAAAAACAAGGGGTGGTTCCTGATGCAGAATGTTATGGTGCATTGATCCATGGGTACTGCAAGAGTTGCAATTTGCTAAAAGCTTTGGCTCTACATAATGATATGGTGTCAAAGGGTATAAAAAGTAATTGTATGATTGTTAGCACAATTCTTCAATGCATCCATAACATGGGCATGCCTTCAGAAGCACTGAGTCTATTCGAAGAATTTAAGAGGTCTGGAATTTTTCTTGATGAGGTTGCATACAATATTGCGGTGGATGCTTTGTGCAACCAGGGGAAAGTGGAAGAAGCCGTGCAATTGCTTGAAGACATGAAAGGTAAGCATATGGGTTTGGATATTGTGCACTATACGACCTTGATTAAAGGTTACTGTTTCATTGGAAAAGTTGTTGATGCCTTCAATCTATTTGAGGAAATGAAGGAAAAGGGTTTCAAGCCTAACATTATTGTTTATAATGTACTTGCTGCTGGGTTTTCTAGAAATGGCCTTGCATCTGAGGCACTTGACCTTTTGGAATGTATGGAGGCACAGGGTTTGAAACCAAACTCTATTACACACAACATTATTATTGAAGGTTTATGTAAAGGTGGCAAAGTGGAGGAATCTGAGGAATTTCTAAGGAGTTTAGAGGATAAGAGTGTGGATAACTATTCAGCTATGGTTAATGGGTACTGTGAATCCAACTCTACAAGTGAGGCCTATAAACTTTTTGTTAGGCTGTCAAAGCAAGGAGTTTTAATTAAAAAAAGTTCATGCTTTAAACTACTCAGTAACCTTTGCTTGGAAGGTGTCTGCAATAGAGCTCTTGTGGTGCTTGAGACAATGTTGGCATTGAATGTAGAGCCAAGCAAAATAATGTACAATAAAGTCTTAGCTGCTCTTTGTTGGGCTGGAGATATGAAAAAGGCTCAATGGTTTTTTGATGTTGTAGTTGCAAGAGGGTTAAGTCCTGATCTCATTTCCTACACAATGATGATACATGGTTATTGCAAAATAAATTGCTTACAAGAAGCCCTTGATCTCTTCCATGATATGAAGAAGAGAGGGATTAAACCTGATTGCATCAGTTACACGGTTTTGCTTAATGCAAGGGAAATTAAGGAAGGGAAAGCGGATGCTTCAACTGTTTGGACAGAAATGGGGGACAAAGATATTAGACCTGATGTTATTTGTTACACTGTTTTAATTGATAGGCACTGTAAGACAGGCAACCTTCGAGATGCTGTTGCCCTCTTTGATGAAATGATTGACAGAGGACTAGAACCTGATACAGTGACATACACAGCTCTTTTGTCTGGCTACTGTAATATAGGAGATGTGGAGAGGGCTGTGGAACTTTTCAATGAGATGTCTTCTAAGGGAATACTGACAGATACCCGCACCATCTCGATTCTACAACATGGCATTATGAAAGCCAAGAAACTACTTGTCAAAAAAAGAAAAAGAAAAAAATAGCCAAGAAACTGATTTTGGAAGTAGCACTCTGTTGACTGCCAGTGGTCAGATGGACCCAAAATCCATAAAATAGTTCAGTCAACTGTTCAAAGGTAGATCAGAATGAACCATGCTATGTATTGATTTTCAATACTCTACATGGGAACACTTTTCATTGTAACCTTGCATTGAAGGTGACTATTGAATTTGCAGGCCAAGCAAAAAGGAAGCTTTGTGGGTAGGCCTCTCGAAGTCAATCATCTTCAGGTATCAGGCCTCTCAAGTTTAACTTGAAAGTTGAAACAAATGTGGAAGACTCCAAATGGGACAATTCGGAACATTTTAAATGGTCAATGAAATTCCCTAATTGTTTTTCGCTTTTTTGTTATTTGCTCCAGATTTTTATTTGATGAAATGGGCCATTGTGCTTTCCATTTACGACAGTCACTCTTTTCAGAGAACCAAATATCTGCAAAATATCCCCCATCTTGAGAGAGAGAGAGTGAAATGGAATGTTTACATAATGCCTCATGTTACTCCAAGAGGTTGTGTGATTTTCCCTGATTTTTATTTTTTGTCTTTTTTCTTCCATTTGGAACTTTAGACTGTCTTACTGATTATTTATTTCCATTTTCTTATCATATACAGTTCATGAAGATTCAAGGACATATTTCAGGAAGTTCACAAAACTCAATGGAAATCTAAGTTTGACACTGCAGGGATATGGTGAGATATTCAGTTCATCAGGTTAATTACTTTATTCAGTTTGAGTAGTTTGTCATCAACTGATATGGCTGAATTGGTAGGTATGAATACCGTCGTTGACAATATGGTTGCTTATGTTCTTAAAAGTGAAGGAGGTTATGTGGGCTTGCAAATGATGGGGATGTGCAGAGTGATTGTTTAGCCCAATGTTTGTATCAATGTGGGAAGTGGATGAAAAGGTTCTTGCTCTGGGAGTGTCCTAACCAAGTGTTCTAATACAGAAGAAGTTGGACCGGGGCTTCAGGTGTGCCCAGATGGAAAGACCATCAAACGTGAAGCAGCCAATGGGAAAGTTACCCCCATTCCTGGCTCCATCAGAAAGGTGGTGACACCCACACAAACAGCATAGCATCAATCTTTACTTGAATACGAGGTCTTGCAACAGGTATAAGATTGATTTCCTGTTTTTTTTTTTTTGACAAGTAAAGATCGATTTCTTCTTTTACCTAGATGAGTTCTTCATTTTTGAGAATAATTATCTAAAATATATGTTTTGTAGAGCATTTTTACTATTTTCTATGGACTGCGACCAGTGCCTATAAGTTTTATCCACTCTTATCTTCTTTCACTTCAATATTCAGACACTGTGGACGAAGTCCCACATTGCTAAGGATGTGAGTGCACTTCACTTGCCTAGAAAAAAAGGGTGGAAATTTTTGTTGTGTTACATGGAAGATGTATTCTCAGTTATCACCTGCACAAGTGGGGACTATGTGCTACACTTATGTTCTGACCTTATAGAGTGGGCCAACCTTAAAACTTGAGTGCAGGTTTGAGTATGAAGTGTTTGGTGTGGATTTAGTGTCCACTTGAGTGCAGGGTTTGGTGTGGATTTAGTGTCCACCTTAGTCGTGTCAAATGTCATGGTAACTGGAAAATTTACTCAACAGCTGCTTCTTGATTGTGTAGTTGTACTTTTACTAACAAAAGTTTGTGTTTTGTAATTTACAACTTTTTTTTGGGTGATGTCATAAAAGGAAAAATCCACTTTGGAAAAATGTACTTCAAATTTTTTAATGATGATACAGTTCAAAAATCACTTGTGTATTAGGTGTCGTTTGGTATCAGTTTATTTATAGAAAACCAAGACAAAAAAATTCAAAAATAGTTTATTTTCAAAAAAATTTAATTTATTTACTTATTTGCTAAAAAGTGAGACAAAAAGTACAAAACAGGTAAAAAGCTAAAAGCACAAAAAGTGCTGCCAAATAAATAAGCTCAATATTCAGGCATAATTCCACTTCTACAAGTTATGATGGAACAAGCTCATCAACTGTTTCACTAAAAGTTGGTATATTGCCTGACTTCACCCCTGATTTTGGTTCTAAACTTCGCTCGTTTCTAACTTGCCTGTTTCTTATTGTATCCCACATTGAATTCACAGCTTATTATTCATAGCTAATTGTGCTTTATTCTGTTGAAGATTGCCGATGAACACAATTTCTTAATATTTGAAGATCGTAAATTTGCAGACATTGGTAACACAGTGACAATGCAGTATGAAGGGTAATGAACTTTCCTTCTCTACTTTTTCTTAAGTCCTTTTCGTTTGTGTGCCTGCCCTCTTGACAACCAGTGGTTCTGTTGTTTGCAGAGTGATCTTCCATAGAGGCCAACGATAGACAATAACTCCCCCAAAAACTTTTATCGTACTGTGCTCTCTAAAGAGCGTCTCTTCTCAAAATCTCAGAAAGGGTGCTGAGTTGGAATTCTATTCTAAGGATTCTTGTAGATGGACTGAAGTTGAAGGTTTTAATTAATTATTTTATGTATACTTTAATAGCTTTTCATTATTAAATTACTAGGTAGCAGGATCATTTGTTAGGCCTAAAAAAAGGTTTTCATTCAAAGTTATTACTCAATAAATGTACAATTTACACAATAGTCATGTTGGTGTGTAAAATATTTAGAGGATTTATATTTGAAATTTTTTTTTTTTTGGTCATGTAATATATTTTTCACCTTGATCACAGTTGGACAGTCGGACTAGAGGGTGTTTCTTTCTTGATCTTTTTTCATGAAAGCCAGAGTGCTTCTATAGATGTAAGATACATGCACATTAACATTCTCAATCATAAAGAGGCTTCTTGTTCTCACCAGTGGAAGAAGAAAGGTTAAAATTTCTTAGATTTAAACGTTTAATCTGAGTGTAATTGGTTTAAGATGGGCTGTGCATAAGACAAGCCTAGAAGACCCTTGGGGAATAATGCAAAAGAAAAGAGATAAATTAAAATGCTTAATCAATAATGTAAGGCCAATGTATTAAGATTTGGCTGGTGAGTCAATAATTCCCATACATTGTTCTCAATATGGATTTCTCGCTTTAAAAGTGGCCATTACCTATTAGCCACAACCAATCAAGGGCAACTCCTGCAAATAAACCGCCTAGAAGACATAACACAAGCAAATTACCCAAGGCATTTTGCTCAGGTCCCTACGAAACCAAAAACCAAAGAAACTTTTGTTAGGAGCCTATGACAAACGTTAAATGTGCTACATTATGTGAACAATGATATCAACTAACCTTGTAACCTTTGGGTGCTATTGTAAGGACACATACAGTAAGATAACCATTGGATAGTCCCAAGAAGGATGTGAGTATGATCATCCATCCCTGGTCACCATATTTTGCTGTGAAGTAGAATGCCGGGACGAGTAAGAAACGAGAAAAAACTGCAATCATAAGACCCTTTCTGGATTCCATCTTCAGGCATTGCACAAGAGGAATGTATCTTGATATGAAATCCCAAGCATTGTACACGGCGATCAGAACAAGTGGGTACCTGAAAGACCACGAGCCCTGTGAGAATTCTGAAGTAGCTTCTATTAATTCATCAGAAAGGATAAGATAATGGACAGGGTTTGTTTGTTGTAGCCAAACTCTATCCTAAGATAATATGGGATAAAACTAGTTACAGGATTTTCGATACATCATTTAGTCATAGCAAAGACAATTATGTTTTTCCAATCAGCATGCGATAGTATGCCAGCTGATTTTTCAGTCTCAAAGTATGTGAAATTTTTTTAAGTAAAAAAAAATGTTTGTTTGTGATGGACCTAAGAAAAATATGAAATGTCATCAAATTACGACACCTAAAAGTATAGGGCATAAGATTTGAACTTAAGATCATGAACTACATTTTCTTAAATAGTAAGCAGATGTGATGGTGTTCTTCTGACAATGCAAAATGAAGAAATGAAGCTTTTCCTTTGAAGCCTTACTTGGATGCTTTGGAAATGAAAAATACTAGTCCAGCATGGATTTGGAAAAAAAATATACCGTCTTATTCCATGTTATGTCAAAATACCCTTCAATAGAGTATTTTCCCTTTTTCCTTTTTTGGGATGAGTTAGAAAACTAGTCTCACTTTCTGGTCAAAGAATACTTACCATGAGCCCAACTGGTGTGCTCCTGTATTTTCATATATGAATCCAGGGAATATTGACAATGTCAGTACATATATCAGGAACAGGTCAATTGCATAATCAATGTTCTGAAAGAATAGTTGTTTACTGCTCAATCGTTCTTGGGGTTTAGCATCCCCTTTTGCCTGTGAGATTTTTGTAAATGCTTGTTAGTGATTTGAAATCTTATAATGTCCTTGAACTTCATGCATTATGACATTAAATGGATTGTTACAGTACTTCTTGATCTGCATCCACTTGGATTCCAGCGGCAGCAAGGTCGGATGATACTGTTTTTGATCCTTCTGAGGCTGCCTTTGAGCGGTAAAACATCACTATTGGCAGTCTAGGGAAGAAAAAGGCATAGAGAATAACACAGAGAAATGCAATGAACGTCGAGATTGCTAGGAATAACACTGCAAATGACAGTCATAAAATAAATTATCATTGATGGAAGTTCTTAAAGAACATTTTAAACTCTGAATTTTAGATATTGAAGTGTCTAATTTTTGCTTGTGGCACTACATGAACCTAAGTGGTAATTGTTTACTAGTCCAATTTATAAAAACAGCTTAAAAGTTAAAACCCCAGTCTTATATCCTCTCAATCCTCATGTTGACCTTCGCAATTATGATCACTATAGCATATGAGAAAAGCATTTAGAATAGGACTAAATCAGAATACAAAACATTATCTCTCAGTAAAAAAAATTCACATACTAGCCCCCTTGCGAAGACCATTATCAGATTTCTCAAAGGCTGCTTTTGTGAGTAGTCTCAAAACAGATGTTAGAGTCCCTGCTGCAGCCAAGCCAGCAAGAAAGGACTGCAGAACATAGTAACAGTGTGCATTAAGATAGCAAGTTAATAGGCTAGCAACAAAAACAGCAACAACGTTAAAAGAACCCGAAGCAGAAGAAACCTGGATGAGTTCAGGGAGCATGAAAGATAATTCTCCAACCATTCCACCTTGAACATTGGCAGATGCAATTCCAAAAGTACTAACAATTGCACATATACCAATATAAGGCCCAACTCCTCCTTTCCCAGATGTGGCTAAATCCAACTTTCACAGAAAGTGAAAGGAAGGTCAAACCAAATTTGTTAGAAGCAATGATCAGAGAACTGATTTGAAACAAATATGAGGTACAAAAATCAGATGGTGCAATGCATGATTGAGTAAGGCATATTACAAAATATCAGCACTACTTACAACTAGGAGCAACAAAGTACTTCCAAAGAAGAGAGTGTATCCAATCAAGTTCCGCAATCTAGTATTGATCTTTGACTCATTGTAGGTTAGTACTGCCGTTGTCCCAAATGCAAATGGTTGATAAACGAGAGTAAGTACCCTTGAAGGGTGGTATCGCTTCAAAGGAACATGAAATTTATATCAGACTAACTAAATTTGAAATCCCATTACTTTGTTCTAAAATGTAGTAAGATATACAATTGTAACATATATTGTCTCAGTAACCCTGTGCTGGGCTAAAGGAGCAAATATTCTAAAGTCCATCAATTGTGAAATCAATGAGGGTCAATTTCCTTGTACTATCTTGTGATCCATAAAATCTTCTTTAACTATTATGGAAACTCAGTAACAGCAACAAATATGTATTGCAAATTAGTAATCAAGAAATTTGAACTCTTTCTCAATTTTCCCAGATTGAAGAATATATTACTCTTACTTGTACATCCAGTATGGATTAGACAATCTTCCTCCTATTCTACTAAGAATGAGGTTACTACAATGGACAATTTCAAACTTGTCTTGACAAATGTGTAATTTGAATCATAATAAGGTCCTAGACTAATTTTATATTTCTCAGGTCAGAAAATAAAAAAGATAATGATCACTTAATAAAAGCAAAACTAGCTGTCTATTGATTTGCATTTGAATCTAAAAAGAGATGGAAAGTAACATAAACTCTGAATAGCTTACCGGGAACAAGTCATAGTAGTAATCTCCTATAGTCAACATACTGTTCCACGAGACAAGGGACCCCAGTCCAAGAATCCAGCAAACCACCATTGCTTTATATTTTCCATGCTTTTAACACAGAAATTTTGAAAATATTAGATATTATATTTCAGGGTTCTAAAGAAATTCAACCCTCCCCTGAATCAACCAATGTAACAAAGATTAAGCACAAACCTCAAGTCTTATTGGAGCCTCACTATTATTAATAGTCATGACTACTCCCCTATAAAGTAAGAAAAAAAAGTAAGACCATCAAATATTATGTGTCTCCTGTATAGTAATTTAACTCTTTAATTGGAAATAATTTCAATATAATTGATACATGGCAATGAAAAAAATAAAATGTAAACTAATTTTACTGGTTGCTCAAGAAATGAAACTATATAAATCTCTTCATGAATGCAATCTGAAAATTTGTGTCACATGCATGAAAGGTAATGAGCTATTACTTGAATATGTCTATATTCTGGCTCGAATCAAACTTAGCAAAATGAAAATCTATGTTGTGAAATTTAAAACGAATAAAAATTACAAACCATTCACAAAAAATAAATAAATAAAGAGAGATAGAGAGAAAAGTTAGAAACCTTATCAAATGTAGTGAGGATAAGAAATGAGCTTCCTAGTGAGGATGTGGAACTTAAAAAAATGAAGAAGAAAGGCTCTCTTATTTGGCATTTAGTAATGGATTTAGTAAAAGGTGAGGGGAGTGGAAGAAAGAAGTACGCATACCAAAGTGGAACACATGGCTTAAACGTGTCAAGAAGATGGAACTGTGTGTTCCTCAAGTGTCAAGAGAAGGCTGGTCAGTTACAAAAATAAGGTGCCTACTCCAAGGCTATAATGATTATTTCCGTTTAGATTCTCTGTAGGAATTAGATACCATATATATCTGATATACAGTTCTGGCTCTTACATGCATGCAGTGCAGAAGAGGTAAGGTGAAGGACGGTGATAGTAAAAACTAGCTAGTGGAGTCAGATAACGCATGATTAAGAGCACCTTGGCCGTAGTGTATATAGGAAAATTTGAACGTGTGGAACTTGCCAATGTCTTTTTGTGGGAGAGAGGGTTGGGTTGAGTTAAGGGCTTTGGTGGTTGGTAAATTACATCATTCATTCTCACTTGAAATTTAATGACACACACCCCATTGAAATTTGTATAAATGGGAAAATAAGTTATCTTGATGCTGGATTGTATCAATCAAATTATCGTGCTTCTTTTTAAATAAATATTGTATTGTTGAATGTAGTGCCATTGTTAGATAATATTTGCTTTAGAATTTCTAGTTTGCTAGTTCTTTTTTCTTAGTAATTGGGACGGTTGCTTGTTTCCTTGTCAACAATGGAAACTCCATTGATATTTGGAAGGATCGATGGATCCCCTAGTTGGATGTAAACAATCCATGTGATAGTATTGTCATTGTCACTACTTACATATATGAACCCCACATACATGAGTGATATTGTATAGTCGTTCCCTCCCAATTCCCAAAATGTAAGGGATAGGGTGATTTGGGTAAATTTATTATTTTTAATATCAAAATTATAAAAAATCAATGCTTTGAAACAAATAAAAAACAAATAAAGCACTTTTTGAACTTCGTTTTCAAAATTTGATGCCAAGTGAAATGTAACATGACGCTCTCCATTACAAGTCCCTCTCCATTTTGTCCATTTCCAGTTAAAATTTTATTTTCTGAATTTAACAGTGTATAAACAAGCACAACATTTAAAATTTGAAGGGAACAACTAATTACCTAATGGATGCTATGATTGGAAAAAGGGATGGTGAAGGTTTACGAAATATCCAATATAGGGTGTGCGAGTTGGAAAAAAAGAAGGAAAAGGCAATGATACGTGCATACCACCAAATGCACACCATATGTACATAAGACTAAAATGTAGACATACACCTATAAATTGTAAACATTTGTGAATGTTGATGTCCACAATTTTTTTATATATGCTCGCATTAGATGGTGTGTACACACTATGATATATAACACTATTTACCCTTTAAAAAAAGTACCATATATTATAATTACTTTCAAAATGTTCAAATTTTTACATTTTAATATTAAAATAGAAAATTTTCACCAAATCACTTAGAGATAGATGCCACTTGAAAATTACAGTCTCTTTTTGGGTCATGGAGTATGTTTTTCAGCCTGCACACACTCTAACTAAGTGCTTTTCTTTCTATATTTTTTTTAATAATTCTATGTACACAACCTTTTTTCACAACTATTATTATATCAAATTGTGAATGCTAGAAAATTAAGTGGTGTTAGTGGTGAGCTCATGCGAAAACCAATGACAACTTTCTTTTTTGATTTGAAAACCAATGACAACTTTCGACTGCATGAATTTGTGAAAATGTTGTGTCAGCAACATTACTGTTAACACTATTCTTTTGTTATTTTCCCTTCGTTCTTTTTTCATGCAAACCAGAGAGTGCAGGATGGATTGAATGAGTGCAGGGTGCATGAAAGATAGGTCTCCAATCATTCCACCTTGAACTTTGGCTTCTGCTACTCCAAATGAAGCAACAATTGCACAGATACCAATATAAGGCCCAACTCCCCCTTTCCCAGATGTTGCTAAATCCAACTTTCACATGAAATGAGATTGAGTTGAAATCAAGATTAAGTGGATTGAAATCAAGATTGAGCTGGGCATATCAGTATATCACAAGGTATCACTACTTGCAACTATGAGCAACAAAGTACTTGCAAAGATGAGAGAATATCCAATCAAGTTCCTCCATCTAGTATTAATCTTTGACTCTTTGTAGGCTAGTACTGCCATTGCCACAACTGCAAATGCTTGATAAACGAGGGGAACTACTTTTGAAGGGTGGTATCGCTTCAAAGAAAGAGGATAATTTTATCAGACTAATCAATTTTGAAATGGAAAGTAACACAAGTTAAGCATAGCTTACTGGAAACAACTTGTAGTAGTAATCTCCTATAGTCAGCATACTGTTCCACGAGACAAGGGACCCCAGTCCAAGAATCCAGCATACTATTACTGCTTTGCATTTTCCCTGCTTCTTACATAATTTATTAAAATATTAGATATTATATTTCAATTAAGTTGAATGTGTATATATATATATATATATACATATATATATCTTCTTCTACGTATTAAGCACATGCAAAGTATTCAGCACAAACCTCAAGTCTTGTTGGAGGAGTGAATTTTCAAAAAAATATTGTTTTAAAATTAATTTATTAAATTGTTATTGTTTTGAAATAAATTAGTAAAATAGCCTTATTTTAAAATCGTGTTTTGGAAACACGATTTTAAAGTTGAAATCGTGTCTTGAACCCACGATTTTAGGGTACATGGCTCTTGAGTTGAAATTTTTTTTTTTTTTTTTTAGAATACCACTTTGAAATCGTGTTTCCAAGACACGATTTTGGCCCTTAAAATCGTGTAATGGAAACACGATTTTAAAAAAAAGGCTATTTTTACAAATAATATCAAAACAATACTATTTTACATAATTAATATTAAAATAATATTATTTCCCAAAAACACTCCTTGTTGGAGCCTCACTTTGATCAACAATAGTCATGACTACTCCCCTATAAAATTAGAAAAGCAAGGTAAGGCATATCACTCCTTAACTGAAAAAAATTCAATATAACTGATACTGTAAATGATAGTATGGGAAACATATTAAAGATACAATGAAAAAATAAACTTATTCTTACTTGTTGCGAAGAAATGAAACTATACATTCAGGAATGCAATCTGAAAGTTGTATGATCACCTGAAAAAGGTAATGTGGTTGTACTTGAATATGGGCCTTCAGTTACTGCTAACTCTAAGCTTAACAAACTATTGGATGAAGTTTTAAGAATACACCCCTTGAATCATAGTTGACTTGCTTGACCATACAAGTGTTGGTTTGGTTTAACATATTTCTAGTGATTTATTATAGTTACAAAATGGATCCAATTAAGGAGGAATTTAATATTAATTTTTATAGGGAGTCAAGCTGCTTTTATGAAAAAAAAAAAAAAAAAAACATTTGATCTGTCAGGCAAAATCCATAGGCTAATTATCTTTCTTTTTTTTTTGGTGCAAAGGAAATTTAATTAAACAAAACAGAACAGAATTACAAAGTACGGGGGTATGAAACACCCCAAATGTCTGCCAATAATTGGCTTACAACAAAAGATGGAGGCGAAATAAATTCAGAAAATACAGGATCAGAAATACTTCTCGCCTTGGACAAAAGGTCTGCACAAAAATTCCCCTCCCGGTGAATATGGTGCAGAATGGTTTCCTCAAAGGATTGGATCATGTACCTGCAATCATAAATCAGTGCACTATAAGGGTGAGTCTCCAGCGTTAGATTATTTTCAGACAAGATAATATCCACCACAGCTTTTGCATCCACTTCCACAATTAATTTGGCAATATCTAGTTTTCGGGCTAATTCTAAACCATCTCGAAAGCCCCACAATTCCGCTGCAAAGGAGTTTGTTGTACCAATGAGTCTAGAGAAGCCCCTGACCCAGTTACCATTGCTATCACGTATCAGACCACCTGCACTAGCAAGTCCTGGGTTCCCTAAAGCTGAACCATCAGTGTTTAGCTTCAGAAAACCCGATGGGGGTGGTTTCCATCCAATAAGAATTTGTTCTTTGGGAGGTTTGTCAACCTTTTGGGGAAGGGAGAATTTTAGTTCAATCGCCAAGGAGGAGAAGCGTTTGAGGATAGTTGAGTGATTGAATTCGGCTCCCTCAAACGCAGTTTTGTTTCGAGCTGTCCAAATAGTCCAGCATAGGATTGAAAATATGTCTTTGAACAGCAGAATCGAATGGATTGAGGTTGTCAGGGGGGAGTGTGAGCAAGCCTTCATCCAGCTTGAAATATTCGAGGAGGAGAAGAAGTCTGGCAACGTGGGAAGTCCAATTTTTTGCCAAATAGGAGCTACTCTGGGGCAGTCCCTCAGAATATGGAGAGGAGTTTCAGAAGCACCCTTACACAAAGTACAAGAATCCTCTGGAATGATCTTTCTTTTCATCAACAAGGATTTTGTACTTAATTTGTCATGGCAAGCTAACCATACGAAATAAGCAATCCTAGGTAATGTGTTTAGTTTCCAAATCCACTTCCAACTACCCGAAGCAGAGTAAGGTTTTTCCAAATTGGAGGCAATCTTGTATGCAGATTTTGAGTTAAATTGACCATCAGATGAAAGTTGCCAGTATGGTTTGTCTTCTGAAAGAGCATTTCGTGGTCTGGGAATAGCTTTAATGATTTGAATCAAGGAGGGTGGAAGTTGGAAGGAGATTCTCCCAAGATCCCAGTTATTGGAAGAGTCCCATAGATCACAAACACGCAAAGTAGCTTCTTGACTACTTAAAATAGATCACAATGTTATCATGGTTCAAGAGATTATTCACTCCATGTCCTTATCACGCAGCAAAATTGGTTACATGGCCATCAAAATAGATCTGGAAAAAGCTTATGACCGTTTGGAATGGTCCTTCATTCGGCTTACTCTCCAATTTTTCAAGTTCCCATCAGGCTGGATCGACCTTATAATGTCTTGTGTTTCTTCAACTTCTCTTTCTGTCCTAGTGAATGGTGAAAGACTGACAGAATTTGCTCCATCAAGGGGAATTCGTCAAGGTGACCCGCTATCCCCTTATTTATTCATTATGTGCATGGAGTACTTAGCGTGGCTCATACAAGTCGAAGTGGAAAGCGGTAACTGGATTGGTGTTAAACCTACTCGGACGGGCCCAGCGTTCACACATCTTTTCTTTGCAGACGACTTGGTCCTGTTTGCTAAGGCCACTTCAAAAAGTTGCCAAGCCATCAACAGAGCCCTTGGTAGATTTTGTGAAATTTCGGGACAAAAAGTGAATCTTGCAAAGTCTAATATTTTCCTGCCATCCCGGAGTAACATCAGTCGTGCTCCTCTGCTAGAAAGAGAACTAGGATTCAAGATATCAAGATCCTTTGGGAAGTACCTTGGCGTCCCTATTATAACGGATGGCCGTAACAAACAAGTTTATGACTTCTTAGTTGAGAAAGTTCGGACCAAGCTTGCTGGTTGGAAAGCTCGTACCCTCTCAATGGCAGGCCGTTGCACTCTCATCAATTCAATTACTTCTGCAATCCCAACACATGTCATGCAGTGTTGCCTCCTCCCAACATCTATATCTAAGGAGTTAGATAAACTCAATCGAAGCTTTCTTTGGGGAGATACTGTTGAAAAAAAGAAAGTGCACTTTCTAAATTGGAAAACAATTACTCAAGCCAAAGAGGATGGCGGTTTAGGAATCAAAAGAAGTAAAAGCCGAAACTTGGCGCTTTTAGCAAGCAGAGCATGGAAGCTGCAATTCTCTACTAGTGAAGAGTGGGCCAAACTATTCAAGAGTAAATACCCAGACGTGCGCAGCCCTCATTGCCGTAAATCTATTGTTCATAAAGGTTTATGCATGGCAACCAAAATATGTGATAGGGGTAAGGGATGGCTAATTCAGAATGGCCTTTCCATAAAAGTTTGGCAGGATAACTGGTTGGGACCAGAACCACTTAGGGAATTTTTTTTTTTCTTTGTTCACTTGTTTCTTTATTGCTTAGTGCCCTTTGGTTTCTTTGCTCTTTGGAGGACAAGTTTGACAAAAAAGGATATAGAGAGATAGAGAGTCACGGGATATTTTGAAAAGAGAAAGAAAAGGTGAGGGAAGGATGAGTATGAGAGTGTTACGTACTAAGTACAGCAGTGGTGTGGCCACTTCTTTAAAGAAAAGATCAATTAGAAGGCGAAATAAAAGATTAATTAATGACACAAGATTTTATCATTTGAATTATAACATTTATTGACTAATCATGAATCATGGAAATGAAAAATCAATTAAAGGAAAATTACTTTTGTGTTTTTGATAATTTTATTTATATACAAATAAAAGAGAAACCACAATACACAAACAAAAATTAAAACAAAAGATTGCATTAACAAGAAAAGAAAGAAACAAACAAAGAAACAATGTGATTTTCTACTCAAATTGGCATACGCTGCACTAAGAGTGGTATACAGTATACACTACTATTATTTAAACAGATTTCCAGCATTGTGAAGAACAAAATAATATGTAAATAGAATAATATAAATGATTGAAAATTAAAGTACAAGTATAATGAACGACAATAAAGAGAATAGGTAAAAGAGAGATTCAAACAAAGAACATGAAGTAATTAAGGAGGAGAGTATGATCTATTAAGAAGATCCATATCTCACCTTTTGAAGCTTAGGAAAGCTAACAATTTGATCGGTCTCTCGATCGAATCTCTATCGTAACTTTATGAATTGTGAACAAAATGTGTTTTTGAATATGGTTTGAGCTTAAAAATCTATGGTTTGAGAGATAATATTAATCTCGTGAGAAAAATGCTCTTTTTTAATCAAGAGAGATTAGAAAATAGGTAAACACTTAAAAGATTATTTTTTATCTCTTTTTTCTAAACTAAAGAGTGTACTAGGATTTTCGTGAGAGTCTAGGAATACTAAGCAAAACTAGCAACCTCATTTCTAAATCCTATTGACTGGTCCTTCTGTTTTTTTTTTTTTTTTTTTTTTTTTTTTAAGGTTAGTGGAGTCAGATCCTCACTGTTTTGGAACTGCCAAGTGGCCAAATCTCATGTATTTATAGTGATTATCTTGACATGTGAGGAGATATGCGGTCAACGTTCTTATAAAGAAAGATTACATGGAGTTAATGTACAAGGAAAGGAAAGGAAAGGAAGGGGACATGATCATTGAATTTATTCAAAAGGAAAATAAAGGGTAGCCACACCAAATTAGCCGAATTCAAAATAGAATGAAAACATATCATTCTAATGTTGCAATCCGTAAATCATTTAATACCAAACTTTGATTTAGTATTCACACCATCATGCTTTAATCATATGCTTGAATTACATTTTAAAAGAAAGGTTCATTGTACGTGTGACGCCTCTGGCTCTGATATCCTGTAGCGCACTACTCAATATTGTCATCTTTAGAAGTATTAAGATTTCGGACCCAACCCTCCTCCCTTAACTTCCCTCAAGGATTTGTCCATGTGGGCCTGCTGCTTTTTGGGCTTTGCAATGCTAATAGCCTAATGGTACTCATGTGTGCAATTCAATGGACTTAAGGGTCATTGGTTCTACACATGGGGGACGCACTTTGTGGGAAAATCTATTGAGGGTTGCAAAGCCCAAGAAGCAGCAGGCTCACAGGGACAAATCCTTGAGGGAAGTTAAGGGCGGATGGTTGGACCCGGAATCTTAATACTTCCAAAGAGGACAATAGTGAGTAGTGCGCTACAGGGTATCAGAGCCAGGGGCGTCACAGTACGTAAGTGAGACTTATTTTTCAGTGGAGAATTCATCAATTTCAAGCATTGCAATCTTTTCCAAATATACATTAACAAATCATAGAATGGAGATTTGGCATTCTTGCGATCAAACAATAATTTCATCAAGCTTCTACAAATTGCTTCAATTATACTTTTACAAATAAATCTACATTCAAGCTGGCAACTAGCTAGCATACTTTAGTAATAACATTATAGACTTCTCGCTTTAAAAGTTGCCATGACCTATTAGCCATAACCAATCAAGAGCAACTCCTGCAAATATACCACCTAGAAGACACAACACAAGCAAATTACCCAAGGCATTTTGCTCAGGTCCCTACAAAACCAAAAACCAAAGGAAATTTTGTTAGGAGGCTATGGGAAATGTTAAATGTGCTGCATAATATGAACAATGAAATCAACTAACCTTGTAACCTTTAGGTGCTACTGTAAGGACACAGACAGTGAGATAACCATTGGATAATCCCAAGAAGGATGTGAGTATGATCATCCATCCCTGGTCACCATATTTTGCTGTGAAGTAGAATGCTGGGACGAGTAAGAATCGAGAAAGAATTGCAATCATAAGACCCTTTCTGGATTCCATCTTCAGAGATTGAAACAAAGGAACGTATCTTGATATGAAATTGCATACATTGAACATTGCAATTAGAACAAGTGGGTACCTGAAAGACCATGACCTTTGTGAAAATTTTGTAGTAGTTTATATGAAACCCTTTAATAAACTAATCTCTTTGTTTTTTTCGGATGAGTTAGTAAACTAATCTCACTTTTTGATACACCAATACTTACCATAAACCCAACCGGTGTGATCCTGTATTTTCATATAAGAACCCAGGGAAAATTGACAATGTCAGTACATATATCAAGAACAGGTCAATTGCGTAATCAATGTTCTCAAAGAATAATTGTTTATTGCTCAATCTTTTTTGGTGTGTAGCATCCCCTTTTGCCTATAAAATGTTTTTAAAAGCCTTGTTAGTGATTTGAAATCTTATAGTGTCCTTGAACACCATGCATTATGAGATTAAAGAGGATGTAACAATACTTCTTGATCTACTTCCACTTGAATTCCAGCAGCAGCAAGGTCAGCTGATACTGTTTTTGATCCTTCGGACGCTGCCTTTGAGCGATAGTACTTCACTATTGGCAGTTTTGGGAAGAAAAAGGCATAGAGTATAACACAGAGAAACTCTAAGAACGTTGAGATTGCTAGGAATAACACTGCAAATGACAATGATAAAACAAATTATATATTGTTGATAGAAGTTCCTAAAATACATTTACAAATATTGTGGTGTCAATTTTTTGCTAGGAACCAACAATTTTTTTCTGTAACTAAAGAAAATTCACGTACTAGCCCCCTTGCGAAGACCATTATCAGATTTCTCGAAGACTACTTTTGTGAGCATTCTCAAAACAGATGTTAGAGTTCCTGATGCAGCCGAGCCAGCAAGAAAGGACTATAGAACATAGTAACAGTGTGTATTAAGAAAGCAAGTTGATATGCTAGTAACACAAAAACAGACTGAAAGTTATAAGAACCCTGAGCAGAAAAAACCTGAATGAGTTCAGGGTGCATGAATGATAGGTCTCCAACCATTCCACCTTGAACATGAGCATCAGCTACTCCAAAAGAACCAACAATTGCACATATACCAATATAAGGCCCAACTCCTCCTTTCCCAGATGTTGCTAAATCCAACTTTCACATAAAATGAAATGAAGGTCAAAGCCAAATTTGTTAGAAGCAATGATCAGTGAATTGAAATCAAACAAGTATGAAGTACTTAATTTGATTGGGCAATCCAAGATTGAGTTGGGCATATCACAAAGTATCACTGTATCAGCACTACTTACAACTATGAGCAACAAAGTACTTGCAAAGAAGAGAGAGTAGCCAATCAAGTTCCTCCATCTAGTATTAATCTTTGACTCATTGTAGGCTAGTACTGCCATTGTCACGAATGCAAATGGTTGATAAACGAGGGTAAGTACCCTTGAAGGGTGGTATCGCTTCAAAGAAAAAGGAAAATTTTATCAGACGAATCAATCTTGAAATCTTTTTTTCTTCAGTTTGTTCTAATATGTTGTAAGAGATACAATTGTAACATTTATCTTCAAAGTAATGAAGCAACTAATTCCCTTGCACTAATTCCATGGTTGGGAAATCAATGAGGGTTAATTGGCTTGTACTTAGAGAGACTCAAGCAACTAACATGTATAGCTATAGCAAATTAGTAAACAAGGAATTTGAACTCTTTCTCATTTTTTTTCTTCTTCCAGAATTGAAGAATATACTACTCTTACTGGTATGCATAGTTACGGCTTGCATCCAGAATGGATAAGACAATCTGTTGAGAAAAATTTAGAATATACAACTCTAAATTTTTCTATCTCTCAAAGAAGAAATTCACTTAAAATTGGAGACACAACAAAAGACTTTATTAAACTGAAAATATTACAAAGAAAGCTCTCAACTTTCACAAACACTCAACACTCAAGACTAAAACTACATACAAGACTTT
>OU015767.1:35479574-35749014 GCA_907173295.1 Fagus sylvatica
TTCAGTTTGTTCTAATATGTTGTAAGAGATACAATTGTAACATTTATCTTCAAAGTAATGAAGCAACTAATTCCCTTGCACTAATTCCATGGTTGGGAAATCAATGAGGGTTAATTGGCTTGTACTTAGAGAGACTCAAGCAACTAACATGTATAGCTATAGCAAATTAGTAAACAAGGAATTTGAACTCTTTCTCATTTTTTTTCTTCTTCCAGAATTGAAGAATATACTACTCTTACTGGTATGCATAGTTACGGCTTGCATCCAGAATGGATAAGACAATCTTACTCCTATACTACTAACAATTAATTAGGTTCCTACAGCAAACAATTTCAAACCTGTCTTTTTCTCTACAGATCATAGCCACATCAATGAGAGATTTCTCAACTGAAATTACACTTTATCCTGCCAAGTGACTAATTTGAATCACAACAAGGTCTTGGACTGATTTGCATTTGGCTCTAAGATGAAATGGAAAGTAACACAAGTTATGAATAACTTACTGGGAATAATTTGTAGTAGTAATCTCCGATAGTCAACATACTATTCCACGAGACAAGGGACCCCAATCCAAGCATCCAGCAAACTACCACTGCTTTATATTTTCCCTGCTTCTTATAGAATTTTTAAAATATTAGAATTTATTTTTCAATAGGTTTTGAATATACATACATACATACATACATATATATATATATATATATATATATATATATATATATATATATATATATATATATATATATATATATATCTTCTTTTAAAAGAAATTCAGCCAACGTGTTAAGCACAAACCTCAAGTCTTTTTGGAGACTCACTTTTATCAACAATAGTCATGACTACTCCCCTATAGAATCAGAAAACAAAGGTAAGGCATATGCTTCATGTAGTCTACAAATTTGACTCATTTAATTGTAAATAATTTCAATTCAACTGATACTGGAAATGGTCCATGGGAAACATATTAAAGCTAAAAATTGTTTTTTTTTAAATAAAAAAAAAGACCAACAACATGCATGCAACAACTTATTCTTACTTGTTGCGAAGAAATGAAACTATAAATCTACATGAATGCAATCTGAAAGTTGTATCCTCACCTGAAAATGTAATGTACTTGTACTTGAATATGTCTATAATCTGGCTTGAATCTGGGTCTTCAGTCACTGCTAAGTGCTAACTAGCTAGACAGAAATGTTGAATAATGTTAAAATACCATTGGATGCAGTTTTAAGAATACACCCCTTGCATCAAACTTTGACTTGCTCGACTATACTAAGTGCCAGGCAAAAGTATAATTGAAGTTTTTCTGAAAGATTATTGTAATTTATAAAGGAGTTGATGTGGCCAGAAGGCCCAGAACCATGTTTAGTTTACTTTGTTCAAGACAAATATATAACGTAGTCTTCCTGAAATTGGGTTGAGTTTACTGTAAGGATTCCTAGGTACTTGCTGCCAGTCTTTATTATGTAGTGTATGGTTTTGGTTGGTCAACTGCAAAGTTTTGAAGGGAATGGCCAAAGCTACAACAAAAAAAAAAAAAAAAAGAAAAAGAAAAAAAGAAGAAGAAGATGTCTATGTGATACCAGGTGATTTCATCTGTTTGCTAGGTGATATTCTAAGTCTGTATTCATACTATCCTTACGTCTTCATTTGTTTGCTAGGAAGAAAGTTTGACTACAAAATTGGCAACCCAATCGTTAAGGATCAACATTTAGAGATACTGGTTTGTGTCGTACTAACACTGTAACACATCAAATTAGTGACAAAATAAGTGCATATGCCATATCTCTCTCTCTCTGATAAATTAAAAATGTTGTCCAAGTATCAATTGTGATAACTCTAGAACATTTCTTTTGGCTGTCACCTCCATAATACCTGTCACAGCAGAAAAATGTAGGCAACAAGTCAACAACCATGTGCAGCTGATTCTGGGTACAATGATGCCTGACCCAGATAAACAAAATTTCAGATCTACTAGATTCATGTGGCCTGGATGTGCAAATCCATGCCCAAAGGACAAATGCTCTATATAAACCTGTGTTTTAAGCCAAATTGGCATCCTTGAGACACTTGTTTTACACGTATGGATCAGTAGGTTTTTCTTTTTCTTTTTTGTAAGGTATAATTTTTTAAAACCACAATTGTTTTACACGTATGGAGTGGCTATTATATATAGTGAAAGAAGGTATTAATGCGAGTGTTTGGCACGTTATAGAACTTGACCCTCTAGGAATGTAAACAATTTTTATTGTTGAGGTTGGTAAATTTTTAATTCACAAAATTTGTTTGAAATTGAATTAGACAGAGATGACAACGGAGTGGAACGGGGAAAACCTATATGAGACAGGAGTGGGCAAAGATATTTTTCCATCTCTAATAAAGTGTCTTTGACATTGATGAGAGAGAGAGAGAGAGTTTTGGATGTTAGAAATATCAACAATGGACTTTCAATTTAAACAATTAACTCTTGCACATACAAATCAAACCTTTTATTATTATTTCTTGTTAAAGTCTTAATGAATTTAATCACATAATGTGTACATGATAATAATGTCATTTCAGAATTAATTATTGATGATGTGATAGAAATTATATGTAAATAATATGATTGAATTTGTTAGTATTTAAAGAAAATATTAATTAACAGAAGGTTTGATTTATCACAAACCTAATATGTAGGGTGTTAATTGTTCAAATCGAAAGTTCAAGTACCAAATTGACATTCACATTAAAATACAAAGATGGGATTTGTAAAAACATCTAAGATAAAATCACTTTAATTTTTAGTTAAATTCTATTTAATTTTAGTATAACCCGCAAATAATAAAGTGGGAGCAGACAATCACTTTCTGGAATAAGATCCTATGCAATAGTAGGGAATCAATTACATAGCAATTGGTTTTAAGGGTTGAGATTAAAAGATAAAACATTCACTTTTAAATAAAAAAAACTTAAACTAACTTTTTAACTTTTTGGCTTTTTACCTTTTTACCCTTAAACTTTTTGCACATTTTGAACTAACTATTACCTGGGCAATTGCCTGCACATGATCTCAATCCTCACTTTCTTACCAAAACTTAAATGTCATTTAATAGTTGATAAAGCCGACCTCTCTTTGAAAGAACCAAAAGCTCAGCTGGTTGGGGTGTCGTTACTCGTTACCAAATCTTTTAGGAGTGGACTAATTGAGTGGTAGCCAAAGCTTGCAGGGTGTTTCTCTCAACATATTAAAGTATGTACAAAGTGACTCTCTCCATTCGGAAGATATATCTGTGCGAACAATGCTACATCCATCATAAGTTCCTTAATTGAATACTTCCACATACAAAAAACTATCCACAATTCAGTGGACTAATTCAATGTTGATCTGTCTACGTCTAAGTTGGATATGACATGCGGACTTCTTTTGCTGCCGTAGACACAAAAGGGGTTTGAAGCTTTTATAAATATGATTAATTAAGAAGATTATAACTATGAGAGAAAATAAAATAAGCAATAAAGCTAGAATGTACTTTATGCTTTATTATTTTGCAAATAAAATAGTAATTTCCTTTCCTCTCTTATTTTATCAGTATTGTTATTTTGTATTATTATTTGTTTATGGGCGGTTTTTTTGGGGTTTATAAAATTGGAACATATTCAATAAATAAATAATTTAATCATCACTTATATAATATAATTAACAAATCTAACTAAAGAATCTAGATTATATTTATAACATTCACATTTTCACGCGTGTGGTTAAAATTTTCTAGGGAGAGAGTAGAAATAAAAGCTTGTAGTTCAATAAATTTGTGTATTTAACAAAAAAAAAAAGTTCAATAAATATGTGTTAAAACAACTTATTTGATTCAAGTAAAAGCTTTGATATTAGCAAAAATCTAATTTAAATCCACGTATTTATACATCAGCTGATACCCAAGTGGCAATAACAACTATAGTTAGGTTGCTTTTTCTAAATGGTTAGGTTGCTTTTTCCATTAAAGAATTAGGTGACACTTATTTGATATTTCTCCGCCTTTTTGTTCTTGGGCGGTGCACTCGGAAGTCTTTGTCTCAAATGGTACCAGCCACACCGACCAACATAGACATGACACTATACGTCCTTTTAAATCTCAACTTGCACAACCAACCTGTATATCATATATGAATATGTATCTACATCAATCTATTCGCATCCATAATCTTCTGCATAGAAAATGATGAGTTAATCAACTGCACATTGTGCTTTCTTTCTTATTTTTCTTCTATTTTTTTAGGAAAAAGAGAATGCTGTCTATCATTAATTTATATTGAGTAATGCTATGGATACAATTAATTTTATAACTAAATGCTTACAAACTGACATGACATCCTAAGTGGAGTTACCACATCAACAATTTTTATGTTATAATGATGACTTGTTAATTTTTATGTTTTAATTGCAGATATAGTAATCTCCACTTAGGATGTCATGTCAGTTTGTAAGCATTTTATTATAAAATTAGTTATATCCCTAGCATTACTCATTTATATTTGTTCATTCCAATTAATGCTATTATTTTTCCTTTAATGCTAAAAAAAAAAAAAAAAAAAAAATCAAATCTCAATCAGTCAATCTTATCTCGAACTTTATTACTAACCATTATCCTAAATCTTAATGCTAATAGCACTTCATGAAGTTAATTAATGTACAAATCAAGAATTCTTTCAAAAAAAAAAAATGTACAAATCAAGAATTACCCAATTAAAATCTTTTATTTTTTGGTGTGTGTGTGTGAATATTAAAACGTTTTTGACGTGCATGAATTCCACCTGGAATATGAAATCTGCCACGTTCTGAATAATTGCGTGAAATATGCTGTAAAGTTTCCTTGGATCATAGAAATGCCTCCAAAATTTTCCAATTTCTGATATTTTCACGTGAAGAATTTAGAATTCAGTCATTCACTAACAACAAATTAAGTGAGTAACAGCAATCCGCCACCGCACCTGGGTTTCACGTGCACACTTCCCCCTGAAAACCAATTACGTGGTATTCAATATTTCAATGATGTTGAATTTGGGACCCCATACTTTCCGGAATATAAAAGCATTACATTATCCCTCTTTATGATTGGACCGTGAGGTAGTAATCAAAGCAAGTAAAGTGGGGATAGCATTATTATCCCTAGAAAAAAAAATAAAATAAAAGGAAATGACATGTCGCCACATTGCACCTTACTAAAAGACAATGACACGTAGACCCACATGGGACCCATATCAGCCTGCAAGCCAATGCAATTTGGCAATAGGTTCTACTTTCTAGTTTATAGTTCTACCTTCCTATTCCAAAGTCCAAACCAAACATCCTAAAAACCAAACCTTCCTCTCCTACAGCCATAGCCACAACAGGCACTCATCTCAAGCCAAATATTTCTTCAAGATTTCTTAAGAAAAAAAAGAAAGAGATCTCTACATGCTACAAGTAAGTGCTATCTTTCTGGGGTGCTTAGGTTTGTTTCTTTTTAGTTAATGGATCCTTGGACCCAATCAATCTTAAACTTTCAAATTCTTTGATGCATGTTCTTAATTTACATTGTGTTTTTGTTTTTGGAAGGGTTATGCAAATTATAGTATTTTAAATTGAGTCTGTACCATTTTATTTTTCCTGTAAAGGAAGGCAAACTATTACCCAAATCCAATTAATGGTAGGAGTAGGAAAGAAAGTAATGTCTAACAAAAGCATCCACCTGTAACCCCAAGTGGCTTCACCAACTATGGCAATAAAGATTGCAATAATCGATCTTTTAATAACAAAACAACCTTCTATATATCCTGGCATCAATACAATTCTTAATAAATACAACATCAAAGGTTGTTTTGTTATTAAAAGATCGATTATTGCAATCTTTATTGCCATAGTTGTGCTGAAGCCACTTGGGGAAGGTGGATGCTAGCTAGACATTACTTTCTTTCTTTTTTTGTTGATAATTCTAGACATTACTAGGAATTCCAAGATTTTACCCGTTCTACCTGCCAAAAGAATAGAATTAACAGATTGGAGTCGTTTGCATGATAGGAAAAAGCTACGAAAATAGGCATCTAAATAACCCCCAAAAAAATAAGGGGAGGGCATAAGCATAATAAAGTTGCTTCTGTTGTGTAGCCTCCGTGTGTGTCATAGAATCTTTCAAAGATATAATGATTCGCATTACTAATTTACTAACGCATTAGTATACTGGTAACCATTTGCACTACTAGATCTTTTTGCTTTTAATGTCTAGAGCACGTGTCCCTGCAAGGCTGTGAAGGGCAAAAGCATTTATAAAAGTTATTTGAAAGAGGCTAGAAAGTGAAAATAGTCAAAATAAAATTATGTCACTCACTACTCTAATTGTTTTTATAAAAAAATAATATCGTTTTGTGGTTTTTCTTTAGAAGTTCTTCAAGTCCTAAACGGCAACGCTAAAGATGAAGATAAATAGATAATCAACTTTAAATACCAATACAATTAATCAGATGGGCACAAGTTCATAATTACAAGGTTTCATTTTTTCTTTAAAATTTCCTCTATTTCTTGAAATTAATACATTACAAATTCTTCTAACTATGACAAATACACGTTGAATGGAAAATCATTGTACTAATTTTACTCAATATTAATTGTCGTGTAGGAACTTTCCAAAATTTGCCTGTGTGTGATCTTCTTGTTAGTTGTTATACAGAACAATTTATATAGCTTTTTTGCCTGACTAGATACCGCACTTGGTACTGAATTTTATTTGTTGTTGCTTGTTAGTGACAACACATCCTTTCTATCTTTGATTTAAGTCCGTCAAGCAATATTGTTCTCCCATTTCAGGATTTGCTAGCATCTTTGGATAAACTTTTTTTTTTTTTTTTGGGGGGGTGGGGGAGTTGGTGGTTAAATTTCTTTCTTGTTTCTCTCACTAGGAGGTTAGAATTATTGAAGTGAGGATTACATCACCCACATGGAGCTAGTAGGTGACCTTTGAAGCCCGATTCCATAATACTCACAAAGAACAGGTAAGCTCTCATTAGTTTATGAACATTTCTCCAAAAAAAAAAAAAATCAGTCGCATTCTTTTATTCAAAAATACACATTGGTGAATGGGAATGGCTTGGATCCAATGCATAGGAGCATTGAACCCATTGAGATGTTAACATGTATACAAAAATTATATAAAACTAGACACGTGGTAATATTTCAACGGGTTCAGTACTCCTGTGCACTGGACCCAAGCCTTTCCTTAGTGAATAACTTATAAACCAATGACAAAAGAATTAATCATCCCCTATAGTACTTTTTATTTTTTTAATTAATTAAAAATGTAACATCTTTAATTCCCACTTGCACTGATCTAACCCAACCCTAATATGCACTGCTGACATGGGTCTCCAACAAATTATTGTAAATAATTCTCACGTTACGACGGACATGAAACATGCATTGTAATTTCCAAACAATAGTTAATGCCGTCTTTCATATTTTCAATTTTCTTACATCAAGTGGCTGTGGGGGACCGTTTACACGTTATAATGTTTAGTTTAGTTTACCATCTAAACCCAAAATCACGGCCAGGGAATTGTCTGTGATTTTCATCCTTCACAGCCATTCCATAACACACTATTTTTTATTTTTTTATTTTTAATGAGAATTCTATGACACACTATTATTACAAAACGAATTAACCAAAACATATTTTTTCTTACAGAATTCTATTCCCTTTGTCTCTCGGAGAATGACGTCACACCAAGCATCCGAGCTGGACTCGTATGCAACAGACTCAGTAGCGTCCTCGCCTCGAGGTCGAGGGGATGATCAGATTACACGTGTACGGTTCATGTGCAGTTTTGGGGGCAAGATATTACCTCGGCCCCACGATAATAAACTCCGCTACGTTGGCGGAGACACACGCATAGTTGCCGTGCACCGCTCCACAAACTTCTCAACCCTCCTCACCAAGCTCTATAAGCTCTCAGGTACATATAAAACTGTGATTTAATTCAGCGTTTTTATTAGTTTATTATATTTATTAATTTTTATAACATTGCGGATGACAGGTACGATGGATGTAACTGTGAAGTACCAGCTTCCCAACGAGGAACTTGATTCTTTGATTTCTGTAACAACGGACGAGGATGTTGAGAACATGATGGAAGAGTATGACCGGTTAACACTGAATCAAAACCCGAGGTCGGATCGGCTTCGGCTCTTTTTATTTCCTAAAGGTGATGATTCTCGAGCCAGCAGTATCAGCTCGGCTAATCGTGATCATTGGTTCCTTGATGCTCTCAACAACAGCGTTGGCGGAGGTGGCTCGGCTCTCGAGCGCGGTAGGTCTGAAACTTCTTCTATTCTTTCGGAGTTACCTGATTATCTATTCGGGTTGGATAATTCGGACGAGACCCAACCTCGTGACCCGAAAATAAGGTCGACCCGGCAGGTTTTATCTGAGAATGTGTCGAATTCGGTTCCGGGTTCTCCTGATACGGTTGTGGCTTCGCCGTTTTGTTCAACATCATCGGCTCCTTCAGTGCAGTCTATACTGAATCTTCCACCTGTGAAGACAAAACCCGATAACCCGGATCCGGTTGTGGAACATAAGGAGAATCAAGTTGAGGGTTTTGTGGAGACGGGTGAACCGTCCATATTACAACCAACTGGGTACCCGGGAAACCCAATGATTCATTACATTTCGGATCCTCGTTATCCGAGTCATACTGTACAACATGTACCTACTGTTTACTACATTCCGGGTCCAGTTCAACCCGGGAATCTTCCGGTTCAACCAGTTCATATGCAGGCCCCATATGTTCACCAATACCCAGCTGGTCCGGGTCAAATACCACTCGGGTACCATCATCTAGGTCCGGGTGTGGGTCAAGTATACAACGGAGGGATGAGGTCAGTCACCGCGACTACATTTGACCCATATGATGTGTCGGGAAGAGTGGTTCCAGATGGGATGAATCAGCAAGCATTTTATGGGGTTAAGAACTCGGGTATAGTTCCGATGTATTCGGGTATGGTGGTGCCGGGTGGAGAAGATTTGCAAGGGATCGGGTTGGAGGTCAAGCCGGGTCAGGCCTCCCAATAGTATTTGACATGAGATGTGTGTAATTAATATGTGTGTTTTGATGCTATTTTTTAGTTTGTTTTGTGTGATTAAATCAAGAAAGAGTATATTGGGTTTTGGGTTTTGAAAAGGTGTATATAGGACATAAAATTTGCTATAGAAGCTCTATTTCTTTTATGTTTGTATGTGAATAAAGAAGTTTCCTTTTTTGTTTAGATTTAATTGTTTTTAGTTTTTCTTATTATTTTTTTTTCTCTTTGACCCTATTATAACTTAGTTTTTAGTTTTTACATTCTTTTCTCATGTATTTTCAAAATTCAAATATGATGTACAGGATAACCTTTTTTTTGTTGCATAAAAAGTTATTCATATGATTATTACTCTATCTTCTAGACACAAAAATATAATAAACACAAATCCTTTCCGCATCTGAAGTTACAATTTGCTCCATAGAATAAGTTGTTGGCATAGATTAAAATTGGTCAGATAGAATAGAACTACCATTAGTAACACATAAAGGAATTACGTAGATAAGGTAGATGCTTTTGCTATAAGAGTAAGTTAAATCATGATTTGAAGAATAGATTCATACTTGAATAATGTTCCGGACTACACAAGGTCCCCAATCTTGCCCTTTTGCCCAAAACAATGATTCTGCCGCTAGGCCCAGCTTCATACAACCTGCTGTCATGCATTCCCCATAGGGTAGTAATAGATTGGCACAGATGGGCCTTGGGCAGAGGTTTTTATTTTTTATTTTTTATTTTTTTGAAAAAAGGAAAAAAAGTTATATAGAATCTAACTCCTTTCCATTACTAAAGAGCAATCAACAATTCAGTATCTTACAATGCAAAGTTGTTTGTTACCTTAACACCAAATGTAGGTCAAGTAGGTCGAATCTCATGATAGGATAAGTCTCACTTAATTGATCAATCATTACATAATTTTAGTTGAATGATGTTATTTACAACTACTCCACACTCCACAGCATTCTAATCATTCAAAATCAACTTTAAAATACATGTACGATGGAGATTAAAGTGGGTCAAGTTTCCTGTTAATAAAAAATTAAACTATCATCGGTTATGATTTTTGTATTGTTTTGTTTTGAGACCAATGTGATAATAAAAACTAATCTATAATAATAGACAGTCCATTAGTTTTTCAAGTAACCGAGACTTGTAGAGAAGCCAACCAATTAGGCAGCATTAGCATGCCTGGCATGAACTTCCCACGGTGAGATGTATATAGCTTACTGCTCTCAAATCTCAACCGGTTAAATTAATGCACAAAAAGTAGTCATCATTTGATGCTCCCTGTTAAAGAATTCCATATAGGTTAAATATGAGAGTTGTATTAGTAATCCTATGTATAAATAGGACACCTTATAATACATTGTAATTATTCAAAAATAACATAGAAATAATATTAATAAAGATGTAGCCTATTAAGCTATATCCTGTGAACGTAGGCTCACATAACCAAACCACCTAACCGTCATTCTCTCTTTTCTCAATTACGTTTCTCTCCATTATTATTTTCATTAGATTTAGGTTTTCTACATAAAATATATTGTGAAAATCCGATTATGGGAATATGCAAATTGCTTGCCAATTTAGGAATAACAAAGTCTTGTGGGCAACTGGCCAAGGCTATTTGTTAAGTGTTTATTTGGGCATCTACTTTCTTAGCATGGAAGCTTGAAACAAGTTATGAACTCCCAATCAAGCAGATAATACGGCAATCTATAATCAATTGAACCAATCCGTTCCAAAGTCTCAAAGACTCCACATTTATAGGGCTCAATTTAGCCTTTTTTGCTTTATCTCATTATTCTCAGGACTCCTTTCAAAGGAGCAACTATAAGAAATACCATATCTCCAACTTCCAACTCCAAATCACTTTTCTGTCAACTCTAAGCTATTTGTAATCTTTTACAAATCAAGTCAATTTTCTCTGAAGTCCTAAATGACTTTTGGCTCCAAATTTTTTCACTCACCAAGCTCATCCCAACAAACTAGCCCACTACGGATCTACATCTTCTACCGTACAAAGCCTCATAAGGGCCATCCCGATACTAGACTAGTAGCTATATTATTATAGCCCAACTACCTTTGGAACCAAGTACATGCACATGCCCTCAACAAATCCTCCCGTATTTGAATGTAAGATTTTGAGGAATACACATGCTAGATAGTAGAACACAACTAGTCAATAAAATTGTTAAGGTTTAGAAACATACCTCTAAATACCATGAACAAACCTCAATAAAAATACTAATAGTAGACATGCATGAGCGCACTCGGCACACGGTCTAGGCAGGCTTTTCTTTTTATACTTCTCTTTTCAAGATGACTTTCGATGTGACAAGCCACCCTAATCTTAAGAAAGAAAGAAATTTTTGAATTTTATTTTATGTTACGATTTGAGAATGTACCTAATCTTAATATTTTATACTAAATGTCCACACATTATGAATAATTTGGCTTAAAAACTCTATACTCTACCTCATATTAAATTGGTGCACAAACAAAAGAAACAAAGTGTACCAAGACTTAGTACTAAATATAACCACAACACTAATGCGCCCTCAAGTATATTAGTTTTGTTGCATTCAATCCGTTTTAAGAAAACAAAATTCCATTTAATAGAAGCCCAATTGTAACGGTAAGACTTGCACTTGCCCTTTCAGTCAAATATATAGTCCTTCCTAAGAAGGCTTTACATGTTCTTTAAGTTCTTGTGTTAAAATTTCGTAGAATTGGACTTTTAAGTGAGCCTAGAAACTGTGTGTGAGAGAGAGAGAGAGACTCTTGGAAAATATTTCAAATCACAAGCCCAAGTATAGCGATCCATTTCCCATCTCCATACTTCGCCCTTTTTAATACCTAGTCAAAACTGAGCCCCCCACAACCCCAAAATAAGGAAAAACAAAAGATGGGTTGGCCCATTTGAAGCTTCCTCGGATCACACACACAAAACGAAGGGCAGTAGAGCCGGCCGAGGTAGACTTTAGCCCCTTCTCTATGTTATTATAAATGATGGGTTGGTCCATTTGAGTTGGATTTCTATTTTTAGTATTCTAAGTCCTAAGGGTTTTCCAAAAACAAAAGATTTAATACATGATTCGACATGCATAATATCATTTTAAATGGGAGAGACTTTAATTTAAATCTTAATATAATAGCTTTATATTATGTGAAACTACAAATAGCTTTAATGTAAGACACTTAAGTGTATGTATTGATGTATGTCAAAAGTTTTGTAGTTCAGTAGTATTATATGATATCCTATACGATGAGAACCAGTGTTCAAATCCTCCATCTCTAACAATTGAATTTTTTTTTTTTTTAAAAAGTTTATGTACACATGGAATCTTCGAAACTAGGTAGTGCAAAATGCTCAAAAATTTAATTTGCTGGCTGTATTGACCAACCTGGACCTTAGGATTCGAGAATATTGCCAGTCCTTTCTCACCACTGGTAACCAACATATCCATAATTTGGTTGTGTGGTCTCCACCCCCTCCCTGGGTGGTTAAGCTGAATGTGCATGCTGGTTTTACAAATGATAATGCCTCAATTGCGGTTGTGGCTAGAGACTCTTTTGGAACCATTTTGCAATGTTGGTCGAAAGATGCAATACCACGGACCCATGCATAGCTGAAGCACTTGCAATAGTCTGGGCCCTTCAATTAGCAAGGCTGGAAAAGTTTCTGAATATTCAAGTGGAAGGGGATGCTCAAGCTTGCATTAATGCTATCAATGGTCATACTACCGATATACCTTGGAAGATTTTACAAGTTATTTCTAATGTTAAAGTTTTAGCTTCTTTATTTAAATCTTGTTCCTTTGTTTGGGTTAGGCGGAGTGCCAATTCTGTGGCGCACTCTTTGGCCAAAGAGGCCTCTGCCTCTCCCTCTTGCTTTCATTTAAACAACTCCAATCTCCCACCCTCTGTTCGCGAGGCTTGGATTAGAGATTTGGGGTAGTCTTGTCTTATAAAAATTCGCAGTTTAGCCAAAAAAAAAAAAGGTATGCAATCAGTTGCAATATCATTGAGATTTCTAAATTTGCCAACAAACTTGTTTTCTTTCTTTGTCTCACTATGGTGTCATGCATGCCTCATAAAATAAAATGTAATCTTATATCATTTTGTCCCATGTTGAGAATCTGTCTTCCACATAAACGGTAATGATGCTGCTATCCGCATGGTAAAGGTCGTGCATGAGTGCACTCATTCTATCACATGAATGTCTCCCCCTCGTTCAATCTTTCTCTGATAAAAGAACAATGTAAAACTCTAAGCCTGACACATTTCCTTTCAAGCTCATGATAAATTTGTTAAATATAATACATCAAAATATGTATATGTGCTATGGAAAGAGAGGACTGATAGAGAAAAGCAAAAGCAAAAGTATATTGGTCTCCTTAGTGAGTGGAAATGGAATTTTTATGATTTTATTGTCTTTAGGCTTTCTCTTGCACCAATGTCAAGCAGAGAATCCATCTCATTGTCTCAGAAAATACTAGAAAAGAAGGGAAAGAACAAAGAAAGGAGAGGGTCCTACAAATTAGAAACATTCTCCAGGGCAGAAGGTAGGTGAGTAGAGATTATAAAGAACATGAATCCCTTAGGTTTTAATTAAATCACATATGGTATTGAGTAATTTAATTACATTTTAGTCAGTCTATTAGCTGAGCTTGCCTAATTAATCAAATTTGCTAATTGGTATATATAATATATGCATAATGTAGCAAAAGCTTTATAGATATATATGGTCCCTGGCAAAAAGTTTCAGTGAGTTGTTAATCACCGAAGAACTTTTTGCATCCAAATATTTTTTAATTTTCATCAACTTATTATTAACCTCATCACAAGATATTTTTTGACTCAATATATGTGAGGTTGTGTTGCGATAAGGAGTGCTAGAGAGAGGGTTTTTTTTTTTTTTTTTTTTTTTAAGTAATTTAGATATGAACAAGGAATTATATCAAGTGTAATTTTAACTTATTTATGAAAAAAGAAAAAGAAAAAAAAGTAACTTTAACTTAATTTATTATATAACATTATATCAATTATTTTTCTTTTTAATTTATCATTATCCAATCATTCATTGTAATGGCAGACCATTTCCCTCTGCATGCAGAATTTGACTTGACCATGAAATTATTGACAGTAAGCTGATTGGATAATAAATTCGACAATGATATTTCAGAACCATTTAATGATATTTCTGGATCAATGATGTAGAAATATCATTTGCCAATAAATTTTAAGAAATGTATGCAATAAATGGTTGCGGTACCATGTTTTCTTTATTTCTGGCTTCTTAGTTGTGAAGAAACTAATGATTTTGTTCATCTTAGTGAAACTTACAGAGTTACAGGACCACAAAATGAGAGAAAGTTTGTTCAAATGGTTTGAGTGTGTTTGACTATATATCTCAATGACTGCAATAATAAAGGAATAAATGTACTGTACGGACTGGAGGAAGTTAAAAATTGGAGTAGGATAAAGGAATGAAAAAAAACAAAAAAACAAAAAACTAATTATTGGAATAGAATAGAGTTTAACACAACCCAAATTTGGAATAAGCAAGCTATGCGTCATCAGTTTAGTTTAAGGGGGTATGTTATATCTGGGACCTTAGAATCAAGACACAATTTTATGATCTACTAAGGCAGTGTGGGTTCAATCTCCACATTTACAAATTAGTGAATATCTATTGTCGATGAATAAAAAATTTCAAGCACAGTTAATTTAAGGTCACAATTTTGTGATTGTTTATCAGTTTGATTTTGATTTTTTATTCTTTTTTATAATCCAATAGTTAAGGAATGAGAAATTTAAATTATGTTGGAAAATCAGGAGGTGTCAGTTTGAGCTACAAGGTTTTTTATATATATATATATATTATAAATAACTTGAAAATGTATATGATGTCAAATCGTTAAAGGGTAAAATGCGCTAAGATTCCTTGAACTTTTATATTGTTGTAGTAAGACCCCCTTAATTTTTTTTTTTTTTTTTTTCCAAATTAACTTTAGTACATAAACTTTTGATATTGTTGCAAATTGACATATTATATTAATTTCCTGTCTATTTTTTTTTTTTTGGCATTAAATCATTAAAAATATGAAGAAGAAAAAAGAAAAAGAAAATGAAGGGGTTTTACTGTAATAATATAACAGTTTAGAGAGTCATAGTGCATTTTTTTTTTTTTAATTATCTAGTGCAAAAATAAAGTTAAAAAATTGACTAAAAGGGTCTATTTGCAACAGTACCAAAGTTTATGTACTAAATTAACCCAAACAATTAAGAGGTAATAGTCCTAATGTATTTTACCTAATTGTAAAGATAGTTTTTTCCATTCCATTGACATCATATAGGGAAAGTACATGTTGAAGCTTACTGTGACAATATTCTCCTAAACTAAGATATATAATATGTAAAATTATCCCTACACATTTTGTAGCATTAAACATCAATTAAGATTATATTATATATATATATATATATATATATATATATTTAAAAAAAAAAAAAAAAGGCATCAAATTGATACTTATATATTGGACCTTTTGTCTACTATTTCAGTGTACTAGATGAGATGCAAGATCAACAAATGGTCATGTTAGAATACATGTCGTGTCTGTGTCGCATCTAATGTACTAAAGCATTGGATACAAACCAAATCCTTATATTTTTCTGTTTGGTAAAGCAGTTTCAAACCACACTTTTTCAAAGTATAAATTTTGTAAACTTCATTTTTTTTTTTTTTTTTTTTCTAGGTACAACTTTTTAAATAATTACATTTTCAAAAAGCTAAAAAATGTCAAGAACCTTGTAACTCACCTAGTATTACTTACTCTCCTTTGTGAGGAGAACTAGAATTCAAATTTCTCATTTCCCCAACTATCAAATTATCAAGAAACAAAAAGAAAAAGTTGTAGCTTATTAATAGGTAATAAAATTTTAAACATGAAATGAACTTTTTTCCATTTATTGTGAAATATAAAGGATCATGTTGGGTTTAAGGTGCCTTCAAGAGCACTGTCTTAAAGAAAGTTAACTATAGGACACTACACTTATAACACAAGTCTATGATGCCACATATGTGTAATTGTCTATTAATACCCTTAAGATTATACATATATATTTGGATGACACTCTGCACCATATGATTCCTCCTCTCTCTATCTTAATTTTCCCACCTCTTCCACTTATCACACCGTGTCTTCCATGGCATGGTTCCAAGAATTTTGTGCATCATCAGGGGCATTGTGTGTCATCGTGATGATAAGCTAAATGCACCTTTTCACATGCACTTTACCGTGGGGCCTTGCCTATCAAACACCATACAATTGTAATGAGCATCCTGTATGGGTGAGAACTAAGAAGAGAAAGTTTAAGGGAACAACGAATTTCTATAACATTTTTACAACATGATTATTTTGAGTTGTGGTGGGTCTTAGTAAAATCTCTTTTTATTTTATTTTATTTTAAGCTGTGTGAGTTGACATCTCAACTTATGAAAATGCTGTGAGAATTTATTGTGTGTCTATAGAAGAACTTGGGCGAGAAAGCAAAGTCTTCCACTTTTATTTACAAAACAAAAACTTTATTTGGGAAAAAAAAGTCTGATCCCTTCTCTTCTTTCCTGTATATTGATCAATTAATGAAATCAACTCTACATGTTTATATTGATCTCTATTTTGATAAATTAAATAAGGGCAAGTACAACCTATTCTAATGTGGAAGTGGGTGACATAAAAGAATTGGGTATTGGTTAGTTGTTAGAGGTGTTTTACTTTGATCAAGAGGTTGCATTTTTTAAAATGGCTTTGCATGTGGAAAATAGAGTCTGTCATTTAACAAAAGGTATCACATACGGCCTAGCTGTCATCTGCCATGAAAATGAAAGACCAGTAGTACATTTTGTATGTTCTGAATTAAAGAATGGTGTCGTCCAATTCCAAAACAATTCTGATTGATTGTTTATGTGGTTTGTTATAGGCTATATAGCCAAGATATCCACTTGTCTTTAACCTACACGGAAGTGTCATGGGACAAATAATACTTATGGATGAGGAATTATTCAATGACTTCTATACTGATCTACATTTCGTGATGCTTCCAGGAAGATGGCATTGATGACTCCTATGAAGAAGGGTTATAAATTGGTAAAGGGCCCTCTTCTCTGCTGGCTTAACTGAAATAGTTCTTCTATTGGTCCATCTTTTTCTGTTACAATGATTCAAATTAACATCTTTCAATAGTTTCATTTTTTAGACAAATGATAATTTATGTAATCTTGAAGTCAATCCCTTTATCACTCTCTCACTCTTCCTTCTAAAATCCTTTTCAATTAACCAAAAAACATGAAGATTTTGGGGAAATTGGAACCAGCTTTGGTTGCAAACCTACACTACTCAAGCAAAAAGTTAAAAAAAAAAGGGTACCTACAAACATATAATAAGCTATATATATATATATTTTTTGCTAAATATGGAACTGGAATTAAGAAGACAAAGAACATATATCTCTAAACCAAGCCTAGCCTCACAAATTGAGAGAGGAAGATTTGTGCTGTTACAAGAAAAATTATTGGAAAGAGACATGGCAAATTTAGCAATAGAGTGTGCTACAGAGTTTGCGTCTCTACCAATCCACTGAAACGTACAAGCAGAAAATTTTAAAGCAAGAAGTTTGATGTTATTAACAATGGCAGAGATTGTCCAAGGGATACCAGATGGGCCAGCAATAATAGCATCTATGAATGTTTTGGCATCACCTTCCAGTACTATGATGACCTGGAATTGGTTCTCTAAAGCAAGATCAAGGGCCCATAATAAGCTATATATATAATATATGTCAATGTGGTAACAGAAGGGATAATGAGACTTGACAATCTTCTTTTAACACAAATATCAATGTTGATAAATTATTGATTTGATTACCAAGAAATTTCAAAGATTCTGAAACCCAATAAGTGGTCTGCTTCCAATTCCATTAGGAAATTTCTACGAATCTAAGAATGGTGGGTCCTGCCGGCTTAATTTATGTGTTTATATAACACCTTCTTAATGAAGATAAGCTAAAAAATAATCATGTTTTTTTTGTCTAATATGGTACTTAGAAAGCTAATCACCCAAAAGAAAAACCACAACAATAAAGAAGGGGCCTCACCAAATTGGCATTTACCACAAACACGTGAGTCACATGTCTACGCTCCCTCGGGTGATGAAAATCAAATTGGCCCCAATGCTGAAAAGTGGCTAAAGATTTTCCAAAATGATGGGGACTCAATTGAATGGTGGTCTGAAAAGAAGTAACCCGCCTTATCTATTCATCATGTGAACTCTGGCTCCATTGTTACTTGGACACCAAATGGCCATGGAATTAACCTCGATTTGTGATCAACAACTACAAGAAGAGATGGAAGGGCCCAATTCATCTTCCTTCTTTGAACTATACAAGCAAGATGAGATTTTTTTTTTTTTTTTGATAATTGAGAAGATGAGATATAAAGAGATGAAGATGTCATTTTTATTCCATTTTTGATCAACTTGTAATAACATTGAATGTCACATGGATACATATCCTATCTATGCGCTATAGCCTATAGTTTATGCACCAAAGTTAATCTACCAACTAATACTCTAATACCGACACTTATCAAAAAAAAAAAAGTCTAATACCAACGAAAAAACACAAAAACAAAAAAGATATGCCTTTACTTTGTCAATTGCCTGTAATGTAATTATGTAAGAAAGACAAAGACTATCTAAGTCCTTGTAAATGGCATCCAAGGATGTGATTAGTTTCGTTTTACTAAGCTTAGTTGGTAGAAAAGTGTAGCGGTCTTGTCCTACCTTTTGTTTTTTAAACTAAATTCTTGAACTTAATTAGGAAACCCATCTTGTAATGCAAACCCACTAAAAACTGGTATACGTATAAAATGACACTTTGCACAAATTAAAGACGAAATCAAGAGATTGATTGTTAGGAGCAAATTAATGAATTGGACCACTCAAATATATTGATATAAAGTTCAAATTCAAAATAAGTAATAAATTGATAGTTTACCTATTTTCAACATTGGTTATTCTAATATAGAAAAACAGACAATGTCAATCGAGTTACAAGTACAAAACTCTTGGCATAGTCGACATATTTTAAAATTATATAATATGGGTTCTCTTGTAATATGTTATAAATAATGTGGATCAAAGATGTAACCCTTTGATTTGTGGTGCAGTGGAAGTAGGTCTTATTAGTGACCGAAATCACGTTTTTCTCTCTTGTCTCTATTCTTCCTTTTCCATCTTTTTATGGTTCATACTTCATAGTATTTCGAAATTTGAGAAATGTATGCAATTAAATCCAAGGACGAGGAAGAATAAGAGAAAGTGGCAGTAAAGCCGGTGTGCCAGCTGCTACTTCCCTGCAAAATGTGTACTAAGTGATGGATTTATCGGCAATTCTAAATGCAGCAGCGCATGTCTTGGACCAAAGGATGATATATTATATACCACAACTGTCTCTAGCATTTAGCAAGTGTGCTAAGGGACCACTCTAAAAGAGATAATTAATATTGTATTGGGCTCAAACTAAGCTTAATTTCAATGTGCTTTGATGCAAAGTGTGTATGTTCAATTAAATAGTATCAACTATCAAACACCCCAGTTGGTAAATGTAATCATCTAATCATAACACAAACTATAATTTAGCCACAAAGAAAGGCCTCCCAGCATTAATTAGGCTCCAAAATATTACATGCAAAAGCCAAAATGTGACACTATTCTTAGAAAAAGGAAGGAGAGGACTTGGTATCATTATAAGTTGAACTTTGAAGAGCGATATGATTATGCAAGGGTATTGGTCAGATATATTGGCATGCTCTTTGACTCGGCTATGGCAAGTCACGTTCATATTAATTTGGTTTATTGTACTTTTTTTTTTTTTTTTAGACATTTAGATTAGTAATGATTAGATTAATAATAAGTGTCAGTTACTTAGGTATCATTTATTTTTAACTGATGGTGGCATGTTGCCTAGTTCAAGATTCATGTGATGTTGATTTAGGAGAGCTGACCATGCACTTTGTTTACTATTCTCTTACATACTTAAACATAAGTAAGAATGATACTAAAGTTAGAACTACTTAATTAAATCTTTTGGTGCAGGTGCATTGTAAACCAATCCAAAATAATAGAAGAGATTGAAGCGTTTTTTGATAATAAGATAGAAATTTATTAAAATAAAAAAAGTGAATCTATTTAGGTGAATCAATTTAGTACTGAACATGGATTAGTATCATATATTATCCCTTGCTTTCATGTCACATGATTCAACATATAATTAAATTTCCTATCTATTTCAAACTCTTACAAGCGTAAACAATATCATTTTTAAGTCACCCAAATCAACTTTCAGGGCATTAAACAAGAAATTTGTTGTTAAATCCAAATGAAATCAAAGCCTTTTTGTTTATCCATATTATTCATCAATCAAATACCACGATCTTTCTTTTTTGATAGAATACTTCCCAAAGTTGTATGAAAAAAAGTTTCAAAGTAAGTAAATCATTGAAATCTTTCTAATTTCTTCAAAACTTGTTTTTCAAAGGCGAAATTATAAATTATACCCTCTAACTCTGACATGTTTTCAATTCAATCCTTGATTTTTTTTAAAATTTTTTTTTTATTTAACTATAATCCATTTTCGTTTTCGTTTAGGTCTGTTCAAAACTAAATGAAAAAAGAAGAAATTTAAAGGATCGAATTAAAAAGATATCAAAATTAGAGAGTGTAATTTGTAATTTAGTCTTTAAAAAAAAAACTTTCTCTATCTTTGTATCCGTAAAAAAAAAAAAAAAAAAGGGTTACTAAACGTAATCTAGGTTATGTAATTTCCATATATGGTTTGTGTTAGAAACTTAGAATGTATTAAAATATTATCATAAATTTATAAATCATAATTTTTTAAAATACCATAAATTACTGTGAATTGCTAATATACCCAACATTGAATTTAGTGTAGCTGATGTAGGATACAGTTTAGAATAATAAAAATGTACATATGAGACTTTTCAATATGAACATAAGGTGTGAAACACTGAAACTAAATCATGTTAATTTTTTGTTTGGTTCTCCCTCTTCATCATATATATATATATATATTTTATTCTTTTTCTTTCTATTTTAATAATGATGACTGATGAGAATGACAAATTAACAATACGCTGTTACAACAATTAATGTGGCCTCAGTTTTTTTCTTCACTTTTCCACGTGAGTGAGAGAAAAGAACCAAGATGCATATAAATTAATGCAGCTGCAGAGAGGACCAGCAAGAAGTGGAGTTTAAGACTAGCAGTGTAGCACAGCTTCTTTTTCAGCACAGAAAGCGAAGCTTCTCTTTTCCATCATTATTATTATTATTACTCCCTTTGAACTCTTGCCTCAATGTCTTTAGCATTCTCTTCTTAAGCCTTTTTTTTCAGTCAAAGAACACAAACACATAACCATAAATAACAAAACCCAACAAAAGAGAAAGAGATGGAGTTTGAGCTTGAAGACCCATTAACAAGCTTCCAAGACCACCAATCTGATACACACCCAATTCTCTTTGCTTCTGAATCTGATCACATGCCCTCACAAAACTTCTTAACCAGCTTAAAAACCAGTGATTCACTTGCTTCTTTTCGTCGTGAAGCTATTTCGTACATGTCACAGGTAATCAATAGCACTACATTTATAAAATCATTCATCAACACAATAGTTTTCTTGTACTTTGATGTAAAGCTTTTCTACTTCATCTTGCACAGTTTTCCAGCAACTTGGACCCGTTCGTACCCTACCTTGCTGTCAATTACATGGACCGGTTTGTTTCAAAGCAAGAAATCCCGGTAAAATCTGATTCTGAATCTTTTTTTTTTTTGTACTTTATTTTCTTTACACTGTTAATTTCAGAGCATTGCATAGTACTTAGGCTAAAAAAAAAAGAGTCTATTCCTATACATTAATACATTAATTCTTGGAAAACCAAATGGAGCTAGCATTTACTTCAAATATCTAAACCCAATAGTATTTTGGATATACAGCAAGGAAAGCCATGGGTGCTTAGACTCCTTGTTGTGTCTTCTCTCTCTCTTGCTGCAAAGATGAAGAACACACCCTTCTCGCTCTCTGATTGTCAGGTACATTTTTGTTAAAAAAAAAAATGATTACTTGTTCTTCAATTGTAAATTAACTGAAAATCAATGTTTGACATGAATTAACTATGTTAATTATTACAATGAAACAGAGAGGGGAAGGTAACATCTTTGACGCGCAGGCAATAAATAAAATGGAGCTGCTCATTCTCGATGCCTTAGATTGGAGAATGAGGTCAATTACACCGTTCTCATTTTTGGATTTCTTTATATCTTTATCCAAATTCCAAGATCCAACATTAATTCAAGCTCTCAAACACCGAGCTTCAGAGCTCATCTTACATTCTCTTAATGGTACTACTTCCTTACAGTCATGCTAGCCAATAAAACTTTTTTCTTTTTTCTTTTTTGGGTTAGATCTTAAACACTGACTTAATTATGTTCATGTTTTTAATTGCAGAAATTAAGCTTTTAGAGTATAAACCATCCATGATTGCAGCTTCGGCTCTTCTCTCTGCCTCTCATCAGCTATTCCCATTGCAATTTCCTTCTTTCAATGCTTCAATTTTATCTTGTGCACATGTAAATAAAGTAAGTGACAATATAATATAATGTCATCTTTTGTATATAATTTTAAAATAAAATAAAATATAAAATAAATACTTGAAATTTAAATAGTAATCCAAGATTCCAAAGTTGGATTTGTCAAAATATTCATTCAATAAAATATTATTTAAGAATATCTTCAACCCAACTTTTTTACCTTAACATTAAGGTTGTGGGTGGTTGTAGGAGAACTTAATGAAGTGCTTCAACGTGTTACAAGGAATGGTGGGGTACGATTCAATGTTGGATTACACGGTATCGAGCACAAGGACCCCATTGAGCTTGCTGGACTGCCATTGCACGAAATGGGAATGCAACAACTCCACTGTGGGGCCAGAGAAGAGAGACATCAAGCGGCGTAAATCAAATGGTGTGTGCTTTCAGATTTCTCAGATTCAACAAAGCTGATGGGAGTGATGCAAATTATAGATTGGAAGTGTTACATTCCTCTTGTATCAGTTTCATCACCAAAATAGAACTAGAAAAGAGAAGAAATGGACGGCCGTGATTTGATGCAAAGAAAATCAACGGCTCACAATGAGGCTCAATCATCAATTCCGAAAATAGAAAAAAGAAAAAGAAAAAGATTTTCATTTGGTTAGTGGGTTTTGGTAAGGGGGGTATTTGACAAGGAACTATAAGACAAAAAGCTGTGATTTTATACTCCTACTTCTTTGTCCTCTTGAATTGGGTGGGTTTGGCATTTTGCCTGTCTCTTGCTTGGTAGCAGAGAGGAATAACAAAATCACAAGTGCCTCAATTAGATTAAAAAAATGTTTAATTTATTATGTTCTTTAATATCAAAGGTTTATAAATTGATGTGGTAATGAAGATAATTAATTATATATCATTAGTATCATAAATAATTTTTGAATTACTTTTTGTTTGTTTTATATCTTAAATTGATCTTATCCAACACTTATAATAATGTAATTAATTGTAATTGTAGCATCACTCAATAGATAATGATTTTCATTTTCTTGTCACATGAGTCATGACAATGCAAGGACTTCGTTGCATTTCATGGTCAACGCATGGTATAAATTCGGTAAAACCTAAAAAGTTATTGCAATAATTATGGTGGGAAAGATATTACATGTGGGAATAATAACATTAATAAGAGCAACAACGTGGAAGACACGCAGCTTTCCTAAAGATACTAGTATCTATGTCGAAGAGAGAGACCACTAAGCACTTTAATGCAATTGGGGAATGAAGCTGTGGGTTATCCACTTATCCTTATATTGGGATTTGATTTTGCTTCAATATAGCTTAGAGTTGGTTACCTCTCTGAGAAGATATATCATATATCATTATACATCCATCTTCTCTCTCAAAAGTAACAATGTGGTGGATCTCATAGTATTTGATAATTATTGTCTTCCCTCTTTTGTTATTAAACATCAAACTATGGAACCTACAGGTTATTCAAATATGGATGATATATTATGACCACCCTTTTCCTTTCATTATCACTAAGTTTTTATGCTGCAATATATGTTGGGACCATTGTTGTGCACCAAAGAGGTCAAATCTGAATTCTGATTTCTGGACTTTTTGCCGTAGGATTGCCTGGCATGAGAGCTTCTTATGCAGGGACCATATGGGTGGTCCAAAGATTCAAATAGAACTTATATTTTCACTTTTTTAACTATTATGATCTTTACTTGCAAACAAAAAAAGGAAAACCATTATCATCTTGAAAACTTAAAAATATTCTTCAAAATTAAGATGGTTTAAAATTACAACTAGAGGCCCTCATTTCTTTTTAATTTAATATTTTTTACCCTCTAAGTAGGAGGAAAAGAAAATTATTTTAGTTTACTGAACATCTAGAGAAAGATTTTGGGACTATGAAAGGTGGGGAACAAAAGTCTTCTTGAGTTGCATTTAAATTACAAATTTCCTACTTACATATAATCTAGCTTAACTTCATATACAAAACCATTTTTTTTTTCAAGAAAATTGGTAGTCTCCACAATAATATATAAACTATAAAGATCAATGCACAAATTGATGTGAAAATGGCGGTTAGAACTTAAAATATATATGATTCATGTGCCATTGGAGGGGCAATGTATAATTGTAACACGGTAACACCCCTCCTTAATTCTAGTGTAGTTGGTGGGCCAGAAAACCAGGATCCTTATTTTGGGCCAAGTATTGGCAAGTGTAGGCCTGTTGTTAAACTAGGTTGGGCTAACTTACACACCAAAGAGTCCATGACCCATCCGTTCTTGTAAGTGCAAACCTAATAGCCAACTAGTCTAAATAGTATGGGCAGCATTTGGGTCTAAGAAGTTCGTGGATGAGGCCCATTAACGAATTTCACTCCCTTGAAAGCTTGGATAATTGGAAAATTCCTCATCTTGAGAAATAAATTCATTTTTGTGTCTGAGAATGTTGTAACGTGAAACTTTTATTCATAAGATTTTTCTTTTATTTTCTTTACCCCTAAGTCCAACTTGTTACATGAATTTTGTTAAGTACGAGAGTGACTCCCTACATGGTCTAGGGACCGAAAAGAATAAAATGATATGAACTTCAAAAATATACTATCCATTTTCATATTTGGGTGTTTTAAGAGCATTCCCAATAGATGGCTTAAAATTTAAGTTAAAATTTGGCTTAAAACCGTACTTTTTCTATTTTAGCTTACCATTTTTCAAAACACTCCCATCCGATTCTCTATTCTTAACTCTATTTTATTTAAATATTTATTCTTTATTCATTTTTTATTATTTCCTCTTATATTTCACAACTTCAAAATACCTTCATTTCCTATTTTCCTCCCACACCCTCTCTCTGTTGCTGTTGTATTTCCCCTCCCTTCTTTTTTTTCTTTTTTTTTCCCCACCACCCACGTACCACTTCTTTTCTCTTTCTTTTTTCTTTTCCTTTTTTTCCCCACCACCCACGTACCCCCTCCCTTTCTTTTTACTTCTCCCCCACCAGACATATCCCCCTCCCTCTTTTTACTTCTCCTCACAGTTCGTCCCCCTCCCCCATTTCTCTCTTTTTTTCTTTTCTTTTTTTCCTCTGCTCCTCCACCACTGCTACGACTCTAACTCTAAGGTGAGCTCTGATCACAGTTGTTTTTTTATTTTTGGTTAGATCTCACTTGAAAATGATTAGTGTTACTGTGACTTTGATGCCTTATCATCACTGATTTGCTTGTGTCGGAGTTCGATAGCTACGATCGTTGTGGCGATGTGGCTTGGGTTTCGTCTCCTCACTGAGATAGAGCTTTGACAGCCACGGGAGAGAGGAGCAGAATAGAAGAAAGAAAAAAGGAAGAGAGAGAGAGGAGCAGAACAGAAGACAAAATAATAATAAAATAAAATAGCAAATGAACAGTGCAAGGCATAAATGCCTTGTAACTGTAGCAAAAACTCATTTTGCCTCAACTGAAACTCGTCCATTAAGAGCCCTTTTTTGGGCTTGTGAGCTAAATTTGAGTTTATTTTAGCTTTTAGCATGTCCATTGAGAATGCTCTAAGTAGATGGAATAAAAATGTTACTTTTTTTTTAGAAGTTTAACTAAGAGAGAATAAAGTTTAATAAAATTTTGATCAAAATACTCATAATATCCCTTTATATTTTATAAACTAGTCGCAAACCCGTGCGATGCACGGACATGATGTGGGTATGATCAAAACGTTTATAATATTTATTTATTGCAAAAAGTAAAACTTCACCTTTTGAGCATATTCATAAGCATTTTCTATAGGTTTTGCATCATTCATGAAAAACAAAAAAAAAAACAAAATGTCTCAAGACTTTATTTATGTTCCTTGTTAGTATTTGCATTAAAAAAAATTAATTACTTGTAGGCATCACAAAAATCTATAAAACCATTTAAAAGTAATTAAGCTTGAAGAACCATAAAATGTTGGATCAAGAGAATCAATTTATTTATCTAATAGTAGACATGACCAATACAAAAAGCTAACTATTATTCCAAATGTCAAAAAAAAAAAAAAAATAAAAAAAAATTCATTTACGCAAGAAATTTTGTACGGTTCACGAAATATACCATTAGTTCTTCTAATGGTCACAACTTATTCAAACCGCATAAATAAATAAATTCTATCAAAATTCAACCATCTCCATCAAGATTTTTCCAAAATGCATTAAGATTTGTATGTTTATTGTCGAGCCTTTGAAATTGGAGCTGCCTAGTTAGGAGTTTGGTACTCTTCGTAGTACTTCGGGATTTCTCTAAATCATACAACACAATTAATTAGCATAAAACATTAAATTGATTTACACAATGCTTTAAAAGAAAGCATATGTGTGGAAACTTGAAAAGGTAGTAAACAATCACGCAAATGAGTCTTCCAAATCATAACCCTATGCTTGTCAATTATTGTGAAATTGACTGTGCTTGTTCCACATTGAGAGTGTTGGTACCCCAAATGAGATACTAAAATACATTCCTATCTCAAACCTTCTTATCAATTAATTAATAGCAAAATCAATAGCCCAGTACAAATATATAATATAGAGTCTAATGGAACTTCAAGCGGCCAATAAACAACTTGATGACCATAGAGTTAAGTACAACACATACAATCAATAGTTCATGTTTAAGGGAAATCCTAAGGCCATAAATATTTCCAGTTAGTGTAGTCGGGCCTGGAAAATAGGAAAATAGCAATTTATGTTTCCTATCAATTATACATGAATTTTAAGTTAGCATCTACTTCCTAGGTGAAGTAGATAGTGCCACAAACACCTTCACTGCTGCAAGAATGGCCACAGGCTTCATGGCTTCACCATCTGGCTCAAAACAAATAAAATGAGTAAACTTCTGATACTTATCCAGCATGATTAGCCAATAAAAAAAAAAATCTCAAAATAACCCCCAAAGACACCTTAATAGATATTATATATAAAAGGGAAAAAAATTAAAAATTCCTCAAGCTAATAAAAAAGTCAGACTTCTTTCCCTCTAAAAATTAATTGAAAACTTAAACACATGATTGTGATCAAGCGGCAATCCCTAAAAAATCTAACAATTATAGTGAATCTATGTATAAATAATAATAAAAAAAGCCAAATTAAATATCACAAATAGCACATCAAGCTAATAAAAAAGTAAGACTTCTTTCCCTATAAAAATTAATTGAAAACTTAAACACATGATTGTGATCAAGCGGCAATCCCTAAAAAATCTAACAATTATAGTGAATCTATGTATAAATAATAATAAAAAAAAACAAATTAAATATCACAAATAGCACATCAATTTTGAGATATCACCTAAAGATCGAACCCCAAAAGATATATTTTTTTGTATGGATATACAAAAATAAAATAAAAAATTACATGCTAATTTCAATAGCCAAAAATAGACCATGCATGAGTAGTGATTCAGGTCGTGTGATGGAATGGGGATACTGCAAAAGGGGATGCTCCCTACGAATCAAGATGAAGAAATTATTGATTGTGTAGGGGAAGTACATGAAAAGCCATTGATTTTAGTTGAGAAAGTGGATGTGTGGTTTTCATTGCTTAGTTGAGAAGGTGAAGGACTGGTGTTGTTTCTATTGATTTATAGTCGAGAAGGTGTGGGGGGTTCTACTATTTTAGGAAGAGGAAGATGAGGCATCAGAAAAGTGAGTGCTGAAGGGGTGGGGCTGGACATCTTCTTTAAGTGTAACCAATGATGGGGAATATTATGGGTTGCTAAGAAGGAAAAAAAGGGAGGGGCATCACATAGAAAGAGAGAGAGATGAGTGTTTCCAAATTTTATGAAGAGGAATAATTGTATAGCTTATAGGCATTGATAAGGAAAAGGAAATAAGTAATTAATAGGTGGAAGAGGAATAATTAAATAGGGGAGTGGAAAAAAGGAAATTTTAAGAAGGGAAATAAAATGTGGCATTGAATCGGCAGAATATTTTATGGAATATTTAATTTCGAATATCCAACTGAACTATAAGATGCGGTGGAATTCTTTTTGTCTATCCACCATAAAGAATGTTTCAGGGCTATCATATTTTCCTTTAGTAGTGCAAGCTGTAGTTACACTGAAAAGACTCCCAATCCTGGAGACATTGACGAAAGGTATCCCACTTCTCAATATTATAACGCATACCACCGCATGGGAGAGAGAAAATGGGGGAAGGAAAAAAAAAAAAAAAAATCAATTGGAAGAGTGAGAAGAACGTGGGAGAGAGGGAATAATTTTATAGATTATAGGCATTGATAGGAAAAGGAAATAAGTAATTAATTGGTGGAAGGGGAATAGTTAAATGAGGGAGTGGAAAAGGAAATTTTAAGAAGGGAAATAAAATGTGGCATTGAATCAGATAAATAATTTATGGGATATTTACATGCATTATGAATAGGTGAGAGGAGAATTATTAAATGAGAAATGAAAAAAATCAATTGGAATAAATGAGGTGAGAATTAATTGGAAGAGTGAGAAGAACGTGGGAGAGAGGGAATAATTTTTTAGATTATAGGAATTGATAGGAAAAGGAAATAAGTAATTAATTGGTGGAAGGGGAATAATTAATGGGGGAAGGCAAAAAAAAAATCAATTGGAAAATAATTGGAAGAGTGAGAAGAACGTGGGAGAGAGGGAAAAGAGGGAAGGCAAAATATAATAATAGGAATTAATTGGAATAAATGAAGAGAGAAATAATTGTAAGAGATAAGAAAAAGTGGGAGAGAGAAAAGAGGGGAAGTAAAAAAAAAAAAAATCAAATTTAAATAAAAAAAGAGAGAAATAGAAGAATGATGTGAAATTTTGTTGGAAGAGGAAGTCTGACGTGGCGATGGTTGGAGGAGGTTAAAAAAACTCTCTCAACTTCGCCTTTTAATAGATATAATAGATATTTTGTTGGAAGAGGAAGTCTGACGTGGCGATGGTTGGAGGAGGTTAAAAAGCCTTTTAGTTTATATATAATAGATGTACTGTAATACACATTTCTTATTATTGACTCACTTTACAAATTTTGATCGAAATGCTCACCTTGGTTCCGAGTAATTCTACAAGTCCATAAATTGATTTCCATTCAATCAAGCACGATTCTTCAAAATCTTATTTGTTTATAGTCGTCGTAGTTGACTCATTCCATTTGGCAGACCGTAGAACCCCAAAGGGTAGCCTTTAGGTAAAAGAGGCTAGTCGTTTTGTGTCAATCAATGTCATTGTGATCTTTGATTTCTTCTTTTTCAGTCAGAGTTGTCCTTGTTGATCAAAGAAACAAAAAAAATACACTTAAAGTTACTTGAATAATTAAAGACCAAGACTTTGATTCTTCTCCCCCAAAAAAAGAGAAAAAGAAAAAAGAGCAAGACTTAGATGTGCTTTGGACTGCTACCAAGGCAGAAGGGTGAGAAATAAACCAAAGTATGGAACTACCTATCCCCAACAGTCTGAAGAAGCTATGGGATGCATGGAATCTCCAGAGCTGTATTCTCATAAGCTTCTCACTGCAGGTAATTTTAGTTCTTATTGCGTTCCTCAGAAAACGAACTAGAAGCAAACCTGTAGTTGGTCTCATATGGCTAGCATACTTGCTTGCTGACTGGATTGCACCTGTTGCAATTGGATTAATCTCCAAAAGCAATTGTGGACGCAAGGGAAATGAGGAACTAATGGCATTCTGGGCTTCATTTCTCTTGTTGCATCTTGGTGGCCCTGATACTATTACTTCTTTTGCTCTTGAAGATAATGAGTTCTGGCTTAGGCACTTGATAGGACTCATATTACAGTTTCTAGCTACTGCTTATATCATATATAAAACTCTTCCTAAAAACAAGCTTTTAGTTCCCACTATCATGGTGTTTTTTGTTGGAACTGTCAAGTATGTAGAGCGAACACGTGCTCTCTATCTTGCAAGCTTGGACAAATTTGGAGGCTCTGTGTTGCCAGCGCCAAACCCTGGACCTGATTATGAGGAACTCATGGAAACATACTCTTCAATGAGGTCAGTCCAGGTTTCAACACACGTGGAGGTGATGCCAACACCGGAGGTTGGGACTAATATTCCTAAGGATTCTATATCCACAGGAAAATTAGGGGAGCCCTTAGATGAGATGCAATTACTACAGGAAGCTCATCGTCTATTTGAAAGATTCAAAGGTCTTATTGTAGGCCTTCTTTTGAGCTCAAAAGACCGAGACATGAGCAGGGATTTTTTTCTTACTATAACTCCAAATGAAGCTTTCAGACTAATTGAGTGTGAGCTCAGTTTCATGTATGAGGTTCTCCACACTAAGGTGGTTGTGATTCGTTGCCAAATTTGGTACTTTCTCCGCTTTGTTAGCTTTATTGCAATCCTAGTAGCATTGCTATTCTTTTTATTTAAGAACCAGCATGAGCTTGATCATAATGTTCATAAATTCGATATCATCCTTACTTATGTCTTGCTGGGTGGGGCATTAGGCCTTGAGGCCTTATCTGTCTTAATGCTTATATTATCTGATTGGACCCTCATTGCCTTGAAGAGTAGCTGTAGTAAACTCATTCAATCAATCATCTTGAAAAGAAGAAAGTGGTCTGGGTCAATCTCCCAATACGATATGATAAGCTATTGCCTGAATGGCCCTCCAACATGGGTTTACAAGTTAGCTGATTATGTGGGTGTTGGGGGAATTCTAGACAAGATGAAAATCTTGTATTTTTCGCATTCAGAGAAGTTTCGTGATGATATGAAGAGCTTTATTTTCAACGAGCTCAGATTGAAATCTTTGACTGCAAACAATTTTAGAGCTGCCATGGATGCATCTTCAAAAAGAGGTGATTGGGCTCTTCTACAAACTTCAAGCTATTTCAAACTAAAATGGAGCATTGAGGAGTATCAGTACGCGGAAAGCCTTCTCATTTGGCACATTGCTACTGAACTCTGCTATCAGAAAAACAAACCAAGTACTCATTATAGTGATAGTAGTAGCATTAATCATCATAGAGAAACATGCAAATTACTTTCAGATTATATGTTTTATCTTCTTAAAATGAAGCATATAATGATGGCCCCAGTGTTGGGCAATTGGAAAATAGTCTTCCAGGACACTTGTGCAGAAGCTAAGCGATTCTTTCACAAATATTCCATATGGGATAATAATGTGGATGCCCGTGAAAGAATCCTTAAGGTGGATGCAAAATACAGACCAGTTGCTGTGAAGGGAAGTAAAAGCAAATCTGTGTTCTTTGATGGATGTATCTTGGCACAACAGCTCTCAGCGTTGGAGATAGACAAGTGGAAGCTAATGAGCAGAGTTTGGGTGGAATTGATGTCTTATGCTGCAATTAATTGTAGACCAAATGTACATGCACAGCAACCTAGTAGGGGTGGAGAGCTCTTGACTTTCATTTGGTTACTGATGAATCATCTGGGCTTGGGAACACAGTTCTATCAGCAGGAACGCCAAGCTGGAGCCAAAATGGTCCCGCTAAAGTAAGGTCACAGAGAGAGCACTGAAGGGGTCAGAATTCACATCATCAGTATTAGTGTATTACTACCTTCCAAACTTTGTAATGTGCTTATGTTCCTTATTGGACTTATCTTCCTCCTGTTATGAACAATTTAGCTTTACTTGGTTTTGGCTTAACAGTCTCAAACATGCAAAATGTGCCGACAGCCTCTCTCTTTTTTTTTTTAATACCTTTTTTATTTATTTATAAAAATTAACTCTTTATTAACGAATGCAAAATATACATATATATATATATATAAATAATATATATATATATATATATATATATATATATATATATATATATATATATATATATATATATATATATATAATGTAATTATATATAATATGTTCATATCATTTGTTCATAATGATTACCAAAAAAAAAAAAAATATCATTTGTTCATAAAGGGCATTCTATATTTTTATAATACCATCTTTTTTTTTTTGGTATGTACTTTTAATAGGTAAAACAACTTGTAATTATGTCATTTTTTATATAATAAAAAGAGTAGGAGGGTGCCACATGAGTTGTTTTTCTATTTATGTGTGATTATAGCTAGTAACCACCTGCTGCTTTTATCCGCTGGACCAAAGTGATGAACCATATATTGATATAAATTTTATATTTTTTTTCATAAATGTACATACAACTCGAAATGGAGAGATTCCATTTTATGATTCAGATTAAATATTATAAATCTAACAGTTTATAAATTATTACATCATTAAAAATTTAAATAATATAATAACATTTATACTGATAAATCTATAAAATAAAATTTAAATTATAAAATAGATAAATAAAGAAGTTTCCAAATAAAAAACATCTTAATCCAATTCGAATACGATCATTAATATCAACAACACGGATGGACTAGTTTATAAAAAAAAAAAAAAAAAAAATAGCCACTCTCAAGACAGCTCATCGATATTAGTAAGTGGGCTCACAAGCTCAACGAATATTGTGAAAGCATCTACCTAATCACTACTCATTAAGAAATGCTCAGCTCATTGATATTAGCAAGTGGGCTCACAAGCCATCGATTATCTAAAAAAAAAAAGAAAATTGTGAAAGCATCGACCCAACCACTACTCTTTAAGAAATGCTCTGAATGGTAGTTGGTAGAAATTTCAATTCTCTAGTATTTCATGGGGACTCGGGAATCGAGATACACACTATTTGAAGTTTGAACTAAGAACAAAAGAAAAACATCGCATACATCTAGCATTACCACTAGGCACTCGCAAAAGAGAATCCCACATCTAAAATAGAACTTTCAGCTGAGCACTAGTGAAAGACAAAATGCACTACTGTGAGGGGTGACAAATTGGTAACCAAAGTCAAATAAAGGGTTAAAATAAAGGAGGAATCAAAATTTGTTTTGATCTCTACTTTAAAACACACCAACAAATATCTAGTGTATGTTTTAGTATGTTCCATTAACTAGAGACTATAACTAGAATGGGAAGGGAAATTGTGTGGGGATGATTTGAGAGAGGAGGTCTCATATTTGTATCATGAAATCACTATTGTAGTGTGCACGAGTCAGAAGGGATAGCCAACCTCTTGGTCTTTCTCTCTTCATTCAATCTTATTCAAAGCCAGTTCTCCTCACTCCTCAGTCAAAGGATCTTGGGTCAATTTTGACTTCACTGATTCCAATCAACAAACCCTGCAGCCTCATTGTTTGTCTTCAAAATTTCCTCTCAAGTCTCAAGCACAAGCTCTCTTTGATTTTCTTTTTCTTTTTCTCTTCATTGCGTTCTATTAAATTGTTCCATCTCTTCTTGTCCATCAATCAGAGGTTATTAGCTCATAATTTTGTTCATTACCTCAGATTGTGCCATACATTCTTGTCAATGTCAACCAAAATCAAACATACCTCTTCTACTTCTTCATTTGAATCCCCTTATGTATCTCTGGATCTTCTTGCATACTTAAACTCAGGCCAAAAAACACCATTCCATATATTCAACGACGTGGTCATGCCAGAATTTCTATTCCATTTATCCAAAGGAAAGCAATTCCTTCCAGCCCAAGAAATGGATGAAGCCCGAGACATCATCAGCAGGTCCATTTCCATGATCACAATCGACAACGATGAGGAGGACAACTCCAACTCCAACTGCAACGACTTACATGCAATATTTGAGGACATTCAGAACGACCTCAACTACATCAAAAAGGCTTGTCGTAAACTAAAGCAGTGGGAAGAGCTCGTCAACAAAGTGATCCAACAATTGATTCTCCAAGGCTTGGACGATGCCTTCAAAGAAAGAACAGGAGAACTTGACGATTCCACCAGAACCAACTTCATTCAAGACAAGCTTAAGAGAACTAAGAAAGTTGTCTCAATGTTAAAGGACCAAATTTGTTCACCCCCACAATTCTCTTTAGTTAGTCTGGATTCTGAAAGCTTTCAACGTTCCAGCTTTTCTATGAGATATCACTCCTTGTTCCGATTGCCTGTTCAGCTGCCAGACGTAAACACCAATGAAATGATTGCTAACAGGTATACTAGCAATGAAATTGAGATGGTGTACAATGGTCTAGATGTAACAAAAAAGTTGTGTTTGCTTTGTTTATCTGTGTTCCCTGAAAATGCAACCATAAAGAAGAAAGTATTGGTCCATTGGTGGGTTGGCGAGGGATTTATAGACTCACTGAATAATGGAGATAATACTGCAGAGAGTATTGGGAATGAGTACTTCAAAGAATTTGTCAGCAAAGGCATCATTGAGCTTGTTCACAAAAAGCGCAGACAAAGCTCAGACAATTGCAAGATGCATCCTTCAATTCGTTATGCTATAATTCTGCTTGCGAAGAGAGCTGGGTTTGTGAGCTTTAATTCAAAGGGAAATCCAACTGCAGAATTCTCTTCCTGTAGGAGGGCGTGCCTAGTGAAAACTGAAGAAGGATCTTCACTTCGGGATCTGACTTATAGTTTCCATTTGAAGCAGGAAAAGATTCAAACTTTGTTTAATGTAAATGAGCCTCATCTTAATTTCAGGCTGGAGTGGTTCTCAAAGATGAAGTATGTCAGAGTTCTTCAGCTGGGTAGGTGGAGGGCCTCTGCTAAGCAGCTTGTTGAAGTAGAGGACACTGAGTTCTTGAAAGGTTTGAAGAAAATGAAACAACTTAGGTACTTTAGCCTTAGGGGAATCTCTAGAATTACTGAGCTACCAAATTCAATTTGCAAACTCAGTAATTTAAGGATTTTGAATCTTAATGGGTGTGATAATTTAGAGAAACTTCCTGACGGAATAGGCTCACTCACCAACCTGACACACTTGGACATGTCTGAGTGTTACTTGATTAGTCACATGCCCAAGGGACTTGCTTTACTCTCAGAACTTCAAGTCCTTAAAGGGTTTGTGATTGGCAAACCAAGACCCGGAGGGCTCTACTGTGGGCTAGCTGATTTGGCGAAACTCGAACATTTAAGGAAGTTGAGCATTCATGTAGACAGAACATGTCCTCAAGCTGAGGAAGAGCTGAATTCTTTACCAAAATTTAAAAATCTCCGGTCCTTATCAGTAGCCTGGTCACGTATTTACAATGCATCCACTTTCACAAAGGTGCCGGCATTCCAGAGACTTATGAGCAGAGAAAAATCAATGAGAACACCGCCCATGACTCCTCCATCACAACCTGCTGCTTTAAACAAACTGGGCCTCCAGTATTTCCATGGTTCTAAGATGCCTGATTGGCTTAAGCTCTTGAACCTGAAGAGCCTAAAGAAGCTCTATATAAGGGGAGGAGAACTATCTGACCTGCACCAATTGGGAGATGGGTCATGGACTGTGAAACATCTACGATTGAAGTTCTTGAGTGAATTGAGGATGGATTGGCGAGAACTGCAAGCATTGTTTCCAAACTTGACTTATGTGGAGAAATTCAACTGTCCTAAACTCAGTTTCTTCCCATGTGATGAGAATGGAGAGTGGATAAGTTCTGCAGCAGATACAAACTAGGCTTAAGCATTTTGCCTCATTCACAAGAAATCCTTTTTGTTGTATCTTTGTATCCAACTTCAGCACTTTGTAATTTTGCTGGTTAAGTAGTTAATGACTTACTAGTTTTCCTTGTTTGAATTCTGTGATGTGATCCTGTGCATCTTCAATTAAGTTCTCAAAATGATGACATATCTTAGATGAATATTTTGTTCATTCTTATCAGTAATTTCTAGTACTTAAAAAGAAAGTGAAAGGAAACTGGAATTGAATTACATATAACTACAATGTGAGAGATTAAGTGTATCAAAAAGAGCAATATTTATTCAGTAGCTTTCTAGCATTGCTTTATGCTAATTACAACAAAATTATAGCTTCTAGACTCACCAAGAAACTCGGGCTACGTTTCTTATTAAATTGCCCAGTATTTTATTAGTCACTAGTTGCAAACCCTCTCGATGTGCAAAAATGTCTTCATTTTGTGTGTGCAACTTGCTATCAGTTCATTCAATAGCAGTACCAGTTGATGGAGATGCTTCTCTTCATTGAATTAAAAAAAGAAAAAGAAAAAAAAGAAAGAAAGAAGCAATGAACCTGTTAGCATGCCCGCAAAACTGTTAAGGAAGGAATTCAAACCCAAAGCTTATCCTCTTTTGCTATTTTAAGGTAACTAAGTGACATTTGAAAGTAAATAATTAGTAGCAAAAATTACATAATTACTGATGTTACATCCTAAATTTGTTAATTCGCAAATTACTATATGTATCAAAATGAATTTCATCAAGGATCTTGTACTGTTAAGAGCACTGTCGTTAGGCTCCTCAAAATTTTAGCCAAATGGGTTCTAAAAAACCCACTTTTTCTAGTTTAGCTAAGTACAATTACATCATACTTCCTATTTTATTTCACTATTCCATTTTTTAATATATTTTTATTATTTTATTTTTATTAATTTATTTTTTTCACAACTTCCAAAATACCTCCATTTCCCATTTTCTTCCTCCCTCTCCCTTTGTTCCCGTTGTATATTCCCCCCCTCTCCCCCCTCCCTCTTCCTTTTACATTTTCTATATCACCAAAATTGCCAGATATCTCACCGCCGGCGACCGTGATCGCTCGCAACCGTTAGATCGAGCCTCGTTGCTCTCTACGACGAGAACCGCCACTGATCCCACAGTTCTGGTCACTATGCGTCATCGAGGACCATCGCAACTCTAATCGGCCATCTTCCACGCCGCAGCATCGAGTTCCAGTCAAATACCTCAAGATCGGTCGGAGGGGGGCTGGATCTCTCGCTGGTTGAGCACCGTTATTTTTGGCGCGAAGTCGAGGGAGAGAACGCGGCAGACAGAGGATCAAGAGAGAGAAGAAATGAGTATTTAATTCCTTTGAGGATGAACAATTGTTCCTTGAGTTGGGCGAGCTACTATCCATCCGCTTGAGAGTTTCGACCGAATGTGGAAGCTTCTGTGAGCTGTTTTGGTGAGTTTTTTTGCAATATTTTAGCTTTTTAGACGGTTTGGTTCGGCTAGTGTGAGTGCTCTAAGTGTTCTATCCCCGTAATCATGTTTATGGCATTTCATGGTCAACGCATGGTATAAATTCGGTAAAACCTAAAAAGTTATTGCATTAATTTTGGTGGGAAAGATATTACATGTGGGGATAATCTATACTATAAACTAAAAGCTGGAGCTGAGAGAATTTTTTTTGCCTCCTCCAAAGACCGCCACGTCAGTTTTGTTTTTCCCACACCATTCTACATCATTCTTCTTTCTATTTATTTCATTCTCTCATTTAATTCTCTCTCTCACACATGTTCTCACATGTTAATTCTCTCTCTCTCTCCCCTCGGCTGTTTTGACTTTTGATGTTCTCTCTCCCCTCGGCTATTTCTCTCTGCCACCTCTTTGTCTACCTCTCTATCTCCCTCACCTCTTCAACTCTCCCACTTCTTCATTTCCCTTATTGATTGCACCCCCAATCTCTTATTTAAACCTTGTTGTTGGTTCTGAACCATGGGTTGTTTTGTGATTCTGGTTTTCTGATTGCCTTTTGATTTGTGTTTTTTATTATTATAGATGATTTGGATTGAAACCCTAAACCAATTTCCGAATGAGAATGGTGTAGATTTCGTGCAAATCGGAATTGAAAAGTCCCTTTGAGGTGAGTGTTCTCTTTTCTTTTTCCCTCATCTTCTTTTGTTTTCTTGGTGCTATTTTGATGAATTGTCTACAGTTTTATATAGACCATCAATCTTCTTCAACGAGGTAGATAATTATATATTGCTCTTTTTTTTTTCTTTTTTTTTTGCTTGTTGGAAATTGTGGGAAAAGAAAAGAAAACAAGATTGCGTCTTGGCATTGGGTCTTGGGATTTACCCAAGATTTACTGAATTTAGATTACAATGTATTATTACTCTCCTCTATTTTTTTTTTCTTTGTTTGGGTGCCCTGCGATTGTGGCAGTGTTAATGATTGTGGGAAGAGACATGGGTAGAGGTGCAGGTGAAGATGCATAGTCAGTGGTAGCAGAAGACATTGTAGCTGAGGTGTTTGATGAAAGGTTTGTGAGAAACAAAAAAAGGTAATGACATTAGTCTTTTATTGTCTCTGATACCATGAAAGGTTATGTAATTGCAGAGATTTAGAATTGTACTGCCTTGCCAAACTCTGGACAAGGTGTGGTGTATTTATATTCACAATATCATATTTTAAAACTTTAGTATCATAAACAACATCATCAATTAAGCCCATGACAAATTATATATTCCGCGCATTGCGCGAGTCTACGACTAGTGACATTAATAAGAGCAACAACGTCGAAGACACGTAGCTTTCCTAAAGATACTAGTATCTATGTCGAAGAGAGAGACCACTAAGCACTTTAATGCAACTAGGGAATGAAGCTGTGGGTTATCCACTTATCCTTATATTGGGATTTGATTTTGCTTCAATATGGCTTAGAGTTGGTTACCTCTCTGAGAAGATATATCATATATCATGATACATCCATCTTCTCTCTCAAAAGTCACAATGTGGTGGATCTCATAGTATTTGATAATTATTGTCTTCCCTCTTTTGTTAATTAAACATCAAACTGTGGAACCTACAGGTTATTCAAATATGGATGATATATTATGACCACCCTTTTCCTTTCATTATCACTAAGTTAAAATTAGGTTAAATTAAGATCTTTTATGCTGCAATATATGTTGGGACCACTGTTGTGCACCCAAGAGGTCAAATCTAAATTCTAATTTCTAAATTTTTTGCCGTAGGATTGCCTGGCATGAGAACTGCTGGGACCATATGGGTGGTCCAAAGATTCAAACAGAACTTATATTTTCACTTTTTTTAACTATTACGATCTTTACTTGCAAACAAAAAAAGGAAAACCATTATCATCTTGAAAACTTAAAAATATTCTTCAAAATTAAGAAGGTTTAAAATTACAACTAGAGGCCCTCATTTCTTTTTAATTTAATATTTTTTACCCTCTAAGCAGGAGGAAAAGAAAATTATTTTAGTTTACCAAACATCTAGAGAAAGAATTTGGGACTATGAAGGGTGGGGAACAAAAGTCTTCTCGAGTTACATTTAAATTACAAATTTCTTACTTACATATTATCTAGCTTAACTTCATATACAAAACCATATTTTTTTTTTTTCAAAAAAATTGGTAGTCTTCACAATAATATATAAACTATAAAGATCAATGCACCAATTGATGTGAAAATGGCAGTTAGAACTTAAAATATATATGATTCATGTGCCATCGGAGGGGCAATGTATAATTGTAACATAACACCCCTCCTAGTGTAGTTGGTGGGCCAAAAAACCAAGATCCTTATTTTGGGCCAAGTATTGGCAAGTGTAGGCCTGTTGTTAAACTAGGTTGGGCAAACTTACACACCAAAGAATCCATGACCCATCCGTTCTTTCAAGTGCAAACCTAATACCCAACTAGTCTAAATAGTATGGGCTTAACAGCATTTGGGTCTAAGAAGTTCGTGGATGAGGCCCATTAACGAATTTATCTCCCTTGAAAGCTTGGATAATTGGAAAATTCCTCATCTTGAGAAGTAAATTCATTTATGTGTCTGAGAATGTTGTAATGTGAAACTTTTATTCAAGAGACTTTTCTTTCATTTTCTTTACCCCTAAGTCCAACTTAGTTAGATGAATTTGGTTAAATACGAGAGTCCATACATGGTCGACCCCAATTATTGTTCAACATTAAGAGTCTCTTTGGGAGAGAAAGGGACGGAAAAGAATAAAATGATATGAACTTCAAATTTCAAGAACATATTCTATCCATTTCCATATTTGGGTGTTTAATTAGATGAGAATAAAAATGTTTTTTTTTTTTTTTTTTTTTTTAAAAGTTTAAGTAAGAAGGAATAAAGTTTAATGAAATTTTGATCAAAATACTCATAATATTCCTTTATATTTTATAAATGTATTGTAATACACATTTCTTATTACTGACTCACTTTACAAATTTTGATCAAAATGCTCACCTTGGTTCCGAGTAATTCTACAAGTCCATAAATTGATTTCACGGTGACATTCAATCAAGCACGATTCTTCAAAATCTTATTTGTTTATAGTCGTCGTAGACTCGTAGTTGACTCATTCCATTTTCTAGTCGTTTTGTGTCAATCAATGTCATTGTGATCTTTGTTTTTTCCTTTTCAGTCAGAGCCGTCCTTGTTGATCAAAGAAACAAAAAACAAAAAACAAAAAAATCCACTTGCTTGAATAATTGAAGACCAAGACTTTGATTGATTCTTCCTCCCCCAAAAAAAGAGAAAAAGAAAAAAGAGCAAGACTGAGATGTGCTTTGGACTGCTACCAAGGCAAAAGGGTGAGAAATAAACCAAAGTATGGAACTACCTATCCCCAACAGTCTGAAGAAGCTATGGGATGCATGGAATCTCCAGAGCTGTATTCTCATATCATGTTTATGGCATTTCGTCCAAGAGCAAAATATAGATAAATAAATTACAAAATGTCACAAAATTTTACCTAATATTAAAATTGTACCGTAGATTCTGAGAAAGTATTTCATGAGATCGTCTCATAAAATTCTCCTTTCACATTTGGTGGATCCCACACACCTACAAAGCTCATATGTTGTGATAAGAACATTCTTTGAGACGATCTCATAAAATAATTTTTCGTAGATTCCCGAAAGTTGTAACTTCACATGTAATTGTACTTTTTAATCCTTCAAGATGATGTGACTTCTTGTCTTCTAGGATAACATATTTACCCATTCAATCAATGTAAAAGAAGAAGGGGTAATACCTTTTTTGGAATTTTTTTTTTTTTTTATAGAATGCCTCATTTTATGTATCACTCTATGTCTCAAAATTTTCAAAGCCGGTCCTGAGTAACTTGGTATCTAATTTGCCCAATACCTACCATAGCAAACAGTATAACTAGAAAATATAACATGTAATTCGAGAGGGCGTTACAGATTTCACGACTATAATCAGGAGTAGTGTCAATTGTGTTCATGTTATGACAGAGTTCAGTAGCAATATGCCACAATATAAGGCTCCATCATAATCATAATCAACAACATAAGCCATTAATATAGTGCTATTATCACTATTCACTACCCTGAAGAACCCAATCACCTCTAGCTGCAGCGATCCTCATCCAGTTTCAGCCCTCTTTTTTTTGCTAAATGTGAAGATTTCATTAAGAAGACAAAAGAAAGACATCTCTTAGCTGCAGCGATCCTCATCCAGTTTCAGCCCTCACTTTATGCATTCACCTCATAACCATCCCTTCCCAAAATAAGCCACATCAACCTACATTCCCATTTAAATTTTTATTTTCCATTCCTCACTCAATTAAATTTATTTTTATTTTTTGAAAAGAAAAATGTAAAAGAACCCTCAATTTAGTTAATGAATAGTTTGGATTTGACTTGGCCTCACTATAAATGAGTACATCAAGTTGAATTGGCCTCACTATAAATGAGCACATCAAGTTTCTCTCGATGCCCTGGACCATCAAACAACATAGGTAGGGAGTTTTCTAGGAAAATGACTCTCCAAGTCATGTGGAATCCAAAAGAAGTCGTCCATTTGTAGCTGTGCAGAAACATTCGCATACATCCACATGAATAGTCTTTTGAATTGAGTTTGAAAGAAAATTCTGTCAAAAAATCAGCAAATATCATCTCCTTTTGAATGCATGTTTCTTGGACCAAAGCTCTTAAAGACAGACACATTTCCACAAACACCGCGTCGGGAGGTTTGAACATTCTATGATTTTATTTCACTAACCAAAACATGTCACTTTAATAAGTTATGGAATTGGGTGTGCTCTTAAGACTTTTCCTTCTTCGACTAAGTATTTTCCATACGCGCTTAACTTAATGACAGATCTGAGTACACCAAACTTAGCAATCAGCAATATCATCTCAAGTAGTCAAATGCAATATCAAATTATAGTTTCACATCATGCTTCTAGGAGGTGCCTGATAAACTACCAATTTCAGAAGAGCCAAAATGACCTGCCGTTTGTGCCTACACATAGTTACTGTAGCAAGTAATCTATACTACATGTCGTTTTGGATAAACCTGTTGTAACAGGTTAACAGTTCTGTTAGTAAACTGGAGCTGAAATGGTGGATTTGTTTTAAACTAGTTATGGAGGTTAGCATCAATTAGTTGTATCTAATCAAGGGTTGGTAGCATTAGAGCTCTATGTATAAAAAATTGTATATTGTACTGATTCATTAATCAAACACAGAGAATTTTCACATTAAAGCTCTCTATTTTTCTCTTACTCATCTTGCTCTCTTACTCCCAAAAAATTTCAGTGCCAGTGCCACTCCATTAACATTAAAAGGTGATCACGCATTGCACATTATAATTTCATTTTAGATAATTTACAAGAAGTTTTTCATGTAGCCCCATGTCATTTTTGCCATACCACATCTTCAAGATGGTAAAGAAGGGCGAAGAGTTTGGTGGAAGAGAAATTTGCAATCAAAAGAAACAAATGACTAATAAAATACTATGGAATTTAATAAGAAATGTAGCCTAAGTTTTTGCTGAGTCTAGAAGCTGTAAGCATTTTGCCTCATTCACAAGAAGTCCCTTTTGTTTGTATCTTTGTATCCAACTTCAGCACTATAGTTTTCCTTGTTTGAATTCGGTGCTCCTATGCATCTTCAATTAAGTACACAAAATAATGACATATCGTAGATGAAATTTTTGTAATTTTTTTTATAAGACATTCCTTACTTTGCCTAGTACTGAAAAGAAATTGAAAGGAAACAGGAATGGAAGAATAAATACAACGTGAGAGCATAAGTGTATCAAAAAGAAAAAAATTAAGTAGCTATCTAGCATTGCTTTTTGCTAAATTCCTGAGTAAAGCGGAATTATAGCCTGCTTTGTATCTGCTGCAGGGCTAACCCACACTCCATTCTTATCACATGGAAAGGAACTGAGCTTAGGACAACTGACTGTCTCCACATAAGTCAATTTTGGAAACAAAGCTTGCAGTTCTTGCCAATCCATCTTCAGTTCACTCAAGAACTTGAATTGTAGACGTTCCACGGTCCATGACTGATTTCCCAGGTCAGATAATTCTCCTCCCCTTATGTAGAGCTTCTTTAGGCTCTTCAGGTTCAAGGGCTGCAGCCAATCAGGCATCTTAGGACCATGGAAATACTGGAGGCCCAGTTTGTCTAAAGCAGCAGGTTGTGATTGAGACCCCGCCAAATTTATGGCATTTGTTCTCATTGATTCTACCCCGCACTTAAGTCTCTGCATTGTTGTTTCCTTCATGCTCTTAAGTCTCTGCATTGTTGTTTTCTTTGTGCTCTTAAGTCTCTGCATTGTTGTTTCCTTGGTGGAAGTGGATGCATTGTAGATACGTGACCAGGCTACTGATAAGGACTTGAGCTTTCTAAATTGTTGTAAAGAACTCAGCTCTTCCTCAACTTCAGGCTTTTTGTCTCTCGGTGTTTCTGTGTCGACATGAATGCTCAACTTCCTTAAATGTTTCAGTTTCGCCAAATCAGCTAGCCCACAGTAGAGCCCTTTGGCTCTCGGGTTTCCAATCACAAACCCTTTAAGGACTTGGAGTTCTGAGAGCAAATCAAGTCCCTTGGGCATGTGGCTAATCAAGTAACACTCAGACATGTCTAAATGTGTCAGCTTGGTGAGTGAGCCTATTCCATCAGGCAGTTTCTCTAAATTATCACAGCCATTAAGGTTCAGAATCCTTAAATTACTGAGTTTGCAAATTGAATTTGGAAGCTCAGTAATTCTAGAGATTCCCCTAAGGCTAAAGTACCTAAGATGTTTCATTTTCTTCAAACCCTGCAAGAACTCAGGGTCCTCTACTTCAACAAGCTGCTTAGCAGAGGAACTCCACCTACCCAGCTGAAGAACTTTAACATACCTCATCTTTGAGAACCAATCCAGCCTGAAATAAAGATGAGATTCACTTACATTAAACAAAGTATAAATATCTTTCTTCTCCAAACTGAAACCATAAGTCAAATCCCGAAGCGAAGATCCTTCTTCGGTTTTCACTAGGCACGCCCTCCTACAGTAAGAGAAATCAGCAGTGGGATTTCCCTTTGAAGTAAAATCGACAAACCCAGCTCTCCGCGAAAGCTCAATTACAGCATGACGAATTGAAGGATGCATCTTGCAATTGTCTGACTTTGGTCTGCGCTTTTTGTGAACAGGCTCAATGATGCCTTTCCTGATAAATTCATTGATGAACTTATTCCCAGTACTCTCTGCAGTCTCTTCTCCACCATTCAGAGAGTCAATAAATCCCTCGCCGACCCACCAATGGACCAATACTTTCTTCTTTATGATTGCATTTTCAGGGAACACGGAGAAACAAAGCAAACACAACTTTTTTATTACATCCAGACCATTGTACACCACCTCAATGAAATTGAGAGTATTGGACCGATACCTCTCAGCAATCACGTTATTTAAGTTTACGTCTGGCAGCTGGGCCAGCAATTGTGATAAGCTGAAACGTTTAAAGCTTTCAGAATCCAGACTAACTGAAGAGGGTTGTGTGCTGAAACGTTTAAAGCTTTCAGAATCCAGACTAACTGAAGAGGGTTGTTGGACTGAACAAATTTGGTTCTTTAACTCTGAGACAACTTTCTGGGTACTGTTAAGATTGTCTTGAATGAAGTTAATTTCTCCTGTTCTTTCTTTGAAGGCATCGTCCAAGCCTTGGAGAATCAATTTTCGGATATTTTTGTTGACGAGGTCTTCCCAATCCTTTAGATTACAACAGGCCTTTTTGATGTAGTTGAGGTCCTTCTGGATGCCCTCAATTATTACACGCGGATCACTGCTGCTGGATTTGTCCTCCGCGTCCATTTCTTGGGCTGGAAGGGATTTCTTTTTCTTGGATAAATAGTTTCGAAATTCCGGCATGACCACATCATTGAATACATGGAATGGCGGTTTTTGGCCTGAGTGTAAGCATGCAAGAAGATCCAGAGATACATAAGGTGACTCAAATGAAGAAGTAGACATTGACAAGAATAACGTATGGCACAATCTGAGGTGATGAGCAAAATAATGGGCTAATTAATAACCTCTGATGGACAAGAAGAAATGGAACAATTGATACAACGAAATGAAGAGAAAAAAAATAAGCCAAGAAAGCCTGAGCTTGAGAGGAAAGATTGAAGACAACAATGAGCCAGCAGGCTTTGATGACTGGAATTTGGTGAAGACAAAAATAACTCTCCTTAGACTCAGGAGAATAAATGGCACAGAATAAGATTGGGTGAAGAGAGAAATGAATCAAGAGGGTAGCTATTCCTTATTGTTATTGACCCACTACCAAAAGAGAGATGGAGATGGAGATGGGGTCAAGGCAAGCCATATAGCTAGCCGATAGCTCTAGTAAAATAAATAAATAAACACTCAACTTTACAATTCACACAACTTATTTCATAACCATTTTTAAAACTAGTGTCGAAATTGAAAGTTATGAGTGACAAACAATCACTTTTAAATTCATCAACTAAAATTGACATCACTTTTATTTCTTATTATTTAGCTTGACAGCCTAAGCCCTATAGCTAGCCGATAGCTCTAGTAAAATAAATAAATAAACACTCAACTTTACAATTCACACAACTTATTTCATAACCATTTTTAAAACTAGTGTCGAAATTGAAAGTTATGAGTGCCAGCAATCACTTTTAAATTCATCAACTAAAATTGACATCACTTTTATTTCTTATTATTTAGCTTGACAGCCTACGTTCACGAAGGAAATGTCGTAATGGCTACATATTTAGTATAGGATAACATGTGTTACAATAAACTCTTAACATAGTATTTATAGGAGACTAACTCTAGACTAATCATACATTAACTAGAATTAATGGAATCACAATACAACTAACTTACTTAATTTGCACAATAAGTATTAGACTTGAGCGTTGACCAGAAATGAGAGATTCTCTTTTGCGAGTGGTAATGCTAGATGTATACAAAGTGATTTTGTTTTACGGGCCGGGGTTGTACAAAACATTTTCTTTTGTTCTTGTTAAGTATTTGTATTTGGTTGATTCCTGCCAAGGTGGAGAGAGAAATTTGATGAATTTGGTTTTTTGCAAATTTTGTCAAGGTGGAGAATTAATGTTGTAGAGTTTGGCTCAATTTGTGATTCTTGCCTTTTAAATTTAGAAGATATTCCTAATTCTAATTGGTTTGGAAGATTGCTTGGTAGAATTTTAGTTAAGGTGTAGATTTGTTAGATATTGTCTCAAAATCCAAATTTGACTTGATTTGGGTTTTCTTGGTGTGAAAACAAGTACTGACACTATTTGTCTACGAAGAAATGTATTAATCGTCAACTAAGAAAGTTATTATTTATCCACTAAGAAAGATATTCCTACTCCACTAAGGAATATATATTGAAATCTTATAAATAGACAATATCACAAAGAGTTTGGTGGATTTAGCCTAAGAGTCCTCCCACATGGGGAAAAAGACATAGATTTAGTTTGAGAGAGCCCTAGAGAGATATTTTGGTGTATTGAGGTTTTGGGTTTTGTGAAATGCATCTATACCAATTTTGTAATCTCTCTTTATTATAGTGAAATTTTCATCATCTGCTAACCGTGGACATATATTATTGTCAAATCACGTAATCCTTGTTATTTGTGTAATTGTCTATTTTATTTCTAGTTTTCTTTATTCTAAATTTGTTTGGAGATCTTTCTCAAGCTATAATTATTTTGCACAATTAATCTTGTGTGTCGGAGTACTATCGAGAGGCCCTTTTGAACAACAGTTCTTAGTTCAAAACTTAGATATATAGCTCCCTATTAAAATTGAAATACTAGAAAAGTGAAATTAGTTCCCCTCTATGAAGGAGCCAGCCACAAACTACAGTTCAAAGCATTTTTTTAAGGGTAGTGGTTAAGGTCAATGCTTTTACAACCTTAGTTGAGCTTGTTAGCCCACTTGCTAGTATCGGTGAGCTGTCCTGGGTTGACTATTCATGTTGAGGGCGTAATCATACTAGATATGTCAAGGGGAATAGGATTCTCTCCATTTGTTCATTTCATAGTTCAGATTTTATTTCATGAATCTAACAGTGTATATACTGTCAGGTCATTTAAAATTTTAAATGATGTGGCAGTCTGTACACTGTTAGATCTGTAATATTTAATCTGGATCATGAAATGGATTCTCTCCATTTCATTTCAAATGGAAAGGATCCTAATCCATGTCAAGGAAATGTTATATCTATATATGGTTCAAACTGAAGACAACGCAATTACAAGTCATTTAATAAACAACCTTGGTCGATTTTTTTTATTTTTTTTTCAGCAAAAAAAAAAAAAAAAAAAAAGAATGATAAGAGCACGACTACATAACTCATTATATGAACAAGTCAAATGGTGTTGGGTTAACTACAACCAATTTTGACTAGCTTAAAATGTATTCAGCAAAAAGACAACGACAATTTTAAGAGGTGTTTTCAAAATAAGATTCTCTAAATTTCAAAATTTCTTTATTTGTTCATTTTATGGTTTAGGTTTTATTTCTTAAATCTAACTGTATAAGTTAAATCCTAAGCCTAAAATAAAAATCTGACACATTATTTTTTTTTTTTTGATAATTTGATAGATGAGGAGAAAAATTTGAACCTTGAACAGACAATGATAGTTGAGTCACAAAACTCTTACAAAATCTTACCCACTTTAATTTCTTTTTGAAAAATCATCATATAGTTATTATAAGTTCTATTATTATTTGGTTACCAAATGAGCAAATATCTGTGTCTTTACGCTGACACCAGAGCCAGATATTTTAAATTGTCACTCAAATTCAAACCTTATTACTCGATCCTGTTCTATGTGAAATCGGTGCATGGAGCAAGCAAAAGTAGAGTAAAATTTGCGGTAGGAGTAATGCTACTACATACATAAAATATTTCATAATAAATCTGCTAAAATTGTTCATAAAAGGAGGAAGATACAAGTCAAATAAGGAACATAAGCATATGACAAACTGTGGAAAGTAATTATTCTGACCCCCATAGGCTTCGTGACCTTACTTTAGCAGTACTAATTTGGCTACAGCTTGGCGTTCCTGCGGGTAGAACTGTGTTCCCAAGCCCAGATGATTCATCAGTAACCAAAGGAAAGTCAAGAGCTCTCCACCCCTACTAGGTTGCTGTGCATGTACATTTGGTCTACAATTAATTGCAGCGAAAGACATCAATTCCACCCAAACTCGGCTCATTAGCTTCCATTTGTCTATCTTCAAATCTGAGAGCTTTTGTGCCAGGATGCAGCCGTCAAAGAACACAGATTTGCTTATACTTCCCTTCACAGTAACTGGTCCGTATTTCGTTTCCACCTCAAGGATTTTTTCACAGGCTTCAACTTTATTAGATATGGTCCATTTGTTGTCTTGGCCGTCAAAGAATCGCTCAGCTTCTGCACAAGTGTCTTGGAAGACTATTAGCCAATTGCCTAACACTGGGGCCATCATTATAGGCTTCATTACAAGAAGATAAAACATATAATCTGAAAGTAATTTGCATGTTTCTCTATGATGATTAATGCTACTACTATCACTATGATGAGTACTTGGTTTGTTTTTCTGATAGCAGAGTTCAGTAGCAATGTGCCAAATGAGAAGGCTTTCCGCGTACTGATAATCCTCAATGCTCCATTTTAGTTCATCATAGCTAGAAGTCTGTAGAAGAGCCCACTCACCTTTTTTCAAAGATGCATCCATGCCAGCTCTTAAGTTGTTTGCAGTCAAAGATTTACATCTCAGCTGGTAAAAAATAAAGCTCTTCAGATCATCACGAACCTTCTCTGAATGCGAAAAATGCAAGATTTTCATCTTGTCTAGAATTTCCCTAACACCCACATAATCAGCTAACTCGTAAACCCATGCTGGACGACCATTCAGGCAATAGCTTATCATATCGTACTGGGAGATTGACCCAGACCACTTTCTTCTTTTCAAGATGATTGGTACAATTCGTTTGCTCCAGCTATTCTTCAAGGCAATGAGGGTCCAATCAGATAATATAAGCATTAAGATAGATATAACCTCGACCACTAATGCCCCACCGAGCAAGATATAAGTAAGGATGATATCGAACTTATGAACATTATGAAACTCATGCTGATTCTCATGAGAAAAGAATCCCAATGCTACAAGGATTGCAGTAAAGCAAATAAAGCGTAGGAAGTAGCCAATTTTGCAACGAATCACAACCACCTTAGTGTGGAGAACCTCATACATGAAACTGAGCTCACACTCAATTAGTCTGAATGCTTCATTTGGAGTTATAGTAAGAAATAAATCCCGGCTCATGTCTCGGTCTTTTGAGCTCAAAAGTAGGCCTACAATAAGACCCTTGAATCTTTTAAATAGACGATGAGCTTCCTGTAGTAATTGCATGTTATCTAATGTGGATTTAGCAGGAGTATTATTAAAGCTCATACACCAGCTTCCAGGATCTCCAAGTTGCAGCTTCCAGAATCCTCCAACAGATTGTGAGCTGTCAAGCAAGCACCAATTCTGTTGCTGCTGCAATCTGTTATAACTTGTAGTTTCTTGGATTAGTTTAGTTGTAGCTTGTAGCTTATTGTATTGTTATTGTACAGCTGTCCTTAGTTGATTGATTATAGAATAGCTGGAGTTAGTTATTTAGTTGGTTAGAGAGTTTGTTACTCTCTCAGACTATTCATTACTCTCTCTGTTTTGTATAAATAAGGAGTAAGATTCATTAATAAAGTTAAGGCAAGTATTTCAATCCTTTCTCAAGTTCTTTCTCTCCCTAAACACTTCTTTACCTTTCTACATTACTACTTGCTATTCTTATTATGGTATCAGAGCAATTTTTTCTGCCATTGACGAATTCTTGATTCTCTGCTCTCAATTTTCTTCTACTCTGATCTTGCATACATGGCTTCTACTGAAGCTTCTTCTTCTTCTTCATCTGTTCCTGCTCAAAATTCTCACATTTCCATTGAGAATTTTCGAAGTCCTTATTATCTCAACAATGGAGATAATCCAGGAATTCGAATTGTTCCTGAGCCACTTACTGGAGACAATTATCAATCCTGGAGGAGTTCGATGACAACTGCTCTTTCTGCAAAGAATAAACTGGGGTTTGTGAATGGTGCTATACCACAACCTACTGATGAATCTGATCCTCTCTACTCAGATTGGCAGAGATGCAATGACTTGGTCCTATCTTGGATCACAAATTGCTTATCTCGAGGTATTCATGCTACTGTTCTCTATGTATACACTGCAAAGGAAGTGTGGGATGATCTGCAACAGAGATATACTCAGAGTAATGGTACTCGAGTGCATCATCTCAAACAGGCTATAGCAGCTCTTAAACAAGACAATTTACCTGTAAGTCTTTACTTTACACATCTTAAGGGATTTTGGGATGAATTTCTGAACTATAGGCCTATTCCTGGTTGTACATGTGGTGCCAAGTGTACTTGTGGATTAAGCAAAACCTTAATGGAATATCAGCATTATGATTATGTGCACAGCTTCCTTATGGGACTGAATGATTCCTTTTCTCAAGTTAGAGGCCAAATTTTGTTGATGGAACCACTTCTTTCCATCAATAAAGTTTTCTCCTTGGTTCAAAATGATGAAAAGCAAAGAGGTGTAGGGTTACTACCTTTACCCATTGGTCTGCCCACTGTGGAAAGCACAGCTCTTGTCTCTAGGATGGATAATAGCATGCCACAGACTTTTCCATATGAAGGCATGAATCAGACCATTCCATACCCTCACACCCAATCCAATACTGGTCCTACATATCCCAATGCTGCTTCCAATGCTTTGCTGAGTCGTTTTGACAGCAATAGGTCATCTCAGTATCCTAGAAAGGACAGGCCTATATGCTCACATTGTGGATTAAAGGGTCATACTGCAGATAAGTGTTATAAACTGCATGGATACCCACCAGGTTTTCGAGGGAAGAACAGAAATGGTGCATCAGCTCACCAAGTTTCTGGTCATATGTCCACTGGATCCAACTTTCCTGACAACAATCCACAGAACTTATCCACCTTGACAGCTCAGCTTTTGCATTTGTTGAATGCTCAGAATGGTCAGTTTTCTCATCAGCAAAATGTCACCAATGCTCACCCACACCAGGCTGCAACTTCCTTGGCTACTGTGACACAACCTCCTCTCAATATGGCAGGTATACCTATGTGTCTCTCATCCTTTAGTCAGCCAACTTTAGAACATTCTGTTTTCTCTAGCAAAATCCTTGATAAATTTGCTATCTCACACACAGAATGGGTTATAGACATTGGTGCCACTGACCATATGGTCATCAATACTCAGTATTACACTAGCATGTAAGTTGTTCATAATCTCAATGTTACCTTACCAAATGGGCAGTCTGTTGTTGTTACTCACATTGGCTCCATTCAAGTCACTTCATCACTTTTACTCACAGATGTCCTATGTGTTCCCTCCTTTGACTTTAATCTGATTTCTGTATCTAAACTCACCAAATCTCTGCATTGTTGCATCTTCTTTCTATCAAATTACTGTTTCATACAGGACCTCATGCATTGGAGGATGATTGGTATGGGTAAACAACAGAATGCTCTCTACATTTTGGATCTCTCTTCAAATTCCAAACATGTTGCAGCTCATACTTCCACTACAGATTTACAATCCTTTCTGTACAGCCTTAGTTCAGTGAAGCACATAGAAAATAATGTTCATATTTGGCATTGTAGGCTTGGCCATCCTTCTTTTTCCAAAATGTCTTTTCTTTCTAATATTGTACCCAATGTTTCTCATTCTTGCAAAGACAATCATGTATGTACAGTCTGCCCTTTAGCTAAACAGAAAAGACTCCCATTTCCACACAATAATCATTTGTCCCCTTGTGCTTTTGATATATTACATGTTGACATTTGGGGTCCTTATCATGTTTCAACCATTGAGGGTTACAAATATTTTCTCACATTGGTTGATGATTGTACTCGAACCACTTGGATCTATTTGATGAAGTCAAAATCTGAAACTAGACCTCTTCTTGTTTCTTTTATTACCATGATTCAAACTCAATTCCATGCTCTCATTAAGCACATCAGAAGTGATAATGGCCAAGAGTTTTCCATGCCTGATTTTTATGCTTCCAAAGGCATCATACATCAACACAGTTGTGTAGAAACCCCTCAACAAAATTCTGTTGTTGAGAGAAAACATCAACATCTCTTGAATGTTGCTAGATCTCTTTGTTTTCAATCTCATGTCCCTATGCATTATTGGGGTCACTGCATTCAAACAGCTGTGTATTTGATCAATAGATTGCCTTATCCTATTCTCTCAAATAAATCCCCCTATGAGCTATTACTACATAAACCTCCATCCTACTCTCACCTCAAAGTTTTTGGTTGTTTATGTTTTGCATCCACCTTATCTGCTCATAGGACCAAATTTGATCCTAGAGCTAGAACATGTGTCTTTCTTGGTTACCCTTCTGGAGTCAAGGGGTATAAGTTGCTTGATCTTCATACTTCTAAGGTTTTCATCTCTAGAGATGTTGTCTTTCATGAAACAATATTTCCCTTCAAACACAAACCTTGTTCCCCGGATTTTTCCACATTCTTAGACACCAACCTTTCTACTCTTGAGTTTGTTCCTTCTCATTCTTCATCCTCCATTCCAGAAACACCTTTTCTTTCTACTGATATTGTCCCATCCATTATACCTTGTTCTAGTCCTTCTTCTTCTCTTTTGGAACCATGTTCTTCTCCTAATTCTGTTCCTGACATTCCCATTTCACCTCATACAGTTTCTGACATTGTTCCACCTTCATCTCCTATACACATTACTCAATCTTCATCTCCAATACAGCATTCTGCTCCTCCACTACGAAAATCTACCAGAGTTACACAACCCCCTGGTTATCTCAAAGATTTTCATTGTCAACTTGTTCATTCTGGTATCACTTCCACCACTTCTTCCTCCAATGCTTCTCTTTATCCTTTATCATCTTCTCTTTTATATGCAAAGCTGTCTCCTTCTCATAGGAACTTTGCTCTCTCTGTTACTGCCATCTCAGAACCTACCTCATTTACCCAAGCTAGTCAGAATCCTAATTGGCAAGCAGCCATGTCAGCTGAGCTTTCTGCACTTGAAGCTAACCACACTTGGTCTCTCACTACATTGCCTCCTGGTAAGCATCCTATTGGCTGTAAATGGGTTTACAAGGTGAAACTTAAAGCAGATGGTTCTTTGGAAAGGTATAAGGCCAGACTTGTTGCAAAGGGATACACACAACAAGAGGGGTTAGATTATTCAGAAACTTTTTCTCCAGTTGCCAAGTTCTCTACTGTCAGAACTCTTCTTGCCATTGCTTCTGTCCAGCATTGGTCTCTCACCCAACTGGATGTTAACAATGCCTTCTTGCATGGAGACCTCAGTGAAGAGGTCTATATGGTGCTGCCCCCTGGTTTTCCTAGCAAGGGGGAGACTAATATGGTTTGTAAGCTGAATAAATCTCTCTATGGTCTCAAGCAGGCCTCACGGCAGTGGTTTGCCAAGTTCTCATCCACCATTCTTAAACAAGGCTTTGTGCAATCCAAATCTGACTATTCCCTATTCACAAGAACTCAAGGAACTACCTTCATTGCATTGCTAGTATATGTAGATGACATACTACTAGCAAGCAACAATATTGAAGCTGTGCACTCTCTAAAGGCTTCCCTTCATTCTGAGTTCAAGTTGAAGGATCTAGGAAATCTCAAATATTTCCTTGGTCTAGAAGTGGCAAGGTCTAACAAGGGGATTTCATTGTGCCAAAGAAAGTATTCTTTGGACATTCTGTCAGACAGTGGGATGCTAGGTTGCAAACCAGTGTCCACACCTATGGAACAAAATCTGAAACTTAGCCAATCAGATGGTGCTCTCCTTGATGATGCTTCACTATATAGAAGATTGGTTGGTAGGTTGCTTTACTTAACAGTCACAAGACCTGACATCAGTTACAGTGTGCAGAAACTGAGTCAGTTTATGGCTAAACCAAGCAGCACTCACCTTACAGCAGCCTACAGAGTCCTCAAGTACATCAAGGGTACTTCAGGTCAAGGTTTGTTTTTCCCAAGCACTACTAATCTACAACTCAAGGCCTTCTCAGATTCAGATTGGGCAGGCTGTCCAGACTCTAGAAGATCTGTAACAGGCTATTGTGTTTTTCTTGGAGATTCATTAGTATCTTGGAGGTCAAAGAAACAACATACTGTCTCAAGGTCTTCTGCTGAAGCTGAATACAGGGCTATGGCTTCAGTTGTATGTGAACTGATGTGGATGGTTCCTTTACTAAAAGACTTTAAAGTTGATCATTCTAAAGAAGCTCTCCTATTCTGTGACAGTAAGGCAGCTATTCACATAGCAGCAAATCCTGTCTACCATGAGAGAACAAAACATATTGAATTGGATTGTCATCTAGTTCGAGAAAAGATACAAGATGGACTGGTTAGAACATTGCATGTAACTTCCCAAAATCAATTGGCAGACATTATGACTAAGGCTCTTGGTTCTATCCAATTCCATTCTTTAATAGCCAAGATGGGCATCAACAACATCTATGCTCCATCTTGAGGGGGAGTATTAAAGCTCATACACCAGCTTCCAGGATCTCCAAGTTGCAGCTTCCAGAATCCTCCAACAGATTGTGAGCTGTCAAGCAAGCACCAATTCTGTTGCTGCTGCAATCTGTTATAACTTGTAGTTTCTTGGATTAGTTTAGTTGTAGCTTGTAGCTTATTGTATTGTTATTGTACAGCTGTCCTTAGTTGATTGATTATAGAATAGCTGGAGTTAGTTATTTAGTTGGTTAGAGAGTTTGTTACTCTCTCAGACTATTCATTACTCTTTCTCTGTTTTGTATAAATAAGGAGTAAGATTCATTAATAAAGTTAAGGCAAGTATTTCAATCCTTTCTCAAGTTCTTTCTCTCCCTAAACACTTCTTTACCTTTCTGCATTACTACTTGCTATTCTTATTAAGTATTTCCAACCTCCGGATTTGGCATCACATCCACTTGTCTTGAAACCGGGTCTGACGACTCTGACCTCATTGAAGAGTAAATCTTCGTGACTTTTTGATAATCAGGTCCTGGGTTTGGCGGTGGCAACACTGAACCTCCAAATTTGTTCAAGCTTGCAAGATAGAGAGCACGTGTTCGCTCTACATATTTGACAGTTCCAACAAAAAACACCATGATAGTGGGAACACAAAGCTTGTTTTTAGGAATTGATTGATAGAAGATATAAGCAGTAACAAGAACCTGTAATATGAGTCCCATAAAGTGCCTAAGCCAGAACTCATTGTCTTCAAGAGCAAAAGAAGTGATGGTATCTGGGCCACCAAGATGCAACAAAAGAAAGGAAGCCCAGAATGCCATCAAGTCCTTATTTCCCTTGGGTCCACAGTCGCTTTTAGAGATTATTCCAATGGCAACAGGTGCAATCCAGTCGGCAAGCAAGTATGCGAACCATATGAGCCCGATTACCAGTTTGCTTCTAGTCCGTTTTCTGAGGAGCGAAAATAGAACTAAAATTGCCTGCAGTGAGAGGCTTAAGAGAATACAGCTCCGGAGATTCCATGCATTCCATATCTTCTTAATAATTTTGGGGATAGGTAGTTCCATTTTATGATCTCTCTCCCTCTTTTTGGTTTATTTCCTCACAACTTTGCTCTGGTTACTGGTTAGGCCAAATTAAGCACAGTCTTGTCAAGAGTATTAAACTTAAATTGATTTTACGAGCTTTTATTTATGACCAGAATTAAAATTCGAATAATATCTTCCCATCTTAAAAAAAAAAAAAAACCCATCTAAGTCTTGGTCTTTTATTTTGACTAATCTCCTTTTTTTTTTTTAGTTAATCGTCTAAGTCTTGGTCTTAATTATTCATGTACGTTGATGAAATATATTATTATCGACTCTTAAGTCTTGGTCTTCAGGATTTTTTTTTTTTTTTTATTCATGTAAGTAGATAAAATATAATATTATGGATATGGACTCTTAAGTCTTTTTTTTCTTTTTCTTTTTTTGTTATAATCATGGACTCTAAGTCTTGGTCTTCAATATTTTTTTTGAGAAGATGGTCTTCACTATTCAATTATTCACGTAAGTAGATGAAATATAATATTATGAACCAAACAATTTTTTTTCGAATTTTAGGATCAACGGCGATATCTCTTACTGAAAAAAAGAAAAAAGAAAAAGATCACGACAATCATCATTGTCGTTGCACACAAAAGGAATAGTAGTCACTCTTACCTAATTAAAACCTCTGCTCGCACGGGTTCTACGGTCTAACTTTACCCATAAATCTCTTTCATATAAATGAGAACTGGAGCGAGTCAAATACGACGGCCAGAAACAATAAAGATGTTGAATAATCACACTTGAAGTAATGTCACTATGATAAAAATTTTGGACTTAGTAGAAGAATTACTCGGAAGTCTTTAAATTCATTGAACGGAAACTGTTATTGCCAAAGAAAGGTCGCTGCCAGGAAGTTTACAGCAGGCTCTGTATCTCCGTTCTTCTTCTGATGTACCGATACATTCTCAAAAAAAAAAAACAACCACCCATAGTCTAAAACTTCCTAATCTAACTCCAAAATAATGAAAACATAAACACCCACATAGCAAACACACAAAACCCACATAAAAATCCAATCTAACCCCAAACCAATGAAAAAAGAAAAAACACTGTTAAAAACCTCACCTTAGAATGGAAACCCAAGTGAGACTGCGGCTCAGGAACTCTTGTGCGCCTTTTGGTTTTAGGAAGAATGAGAAAACAAAGAGAGAAGTGGGCTTCAGCTAAAAGGGTGATGATGAAGGTTGTGGAGAAAAGCTTAAATAACAGAAAACCTAGTTGGAGATTTGGGGATTATTAATTGTAGAAGAAAAAAGAAACATGAGTGGAAGGGAAAAACATGGGAGATGAAAAGGCCGGGGAGATGAAGAGGCGGAGGAATAGAGAGCGTTAGAGGTGGAGCTGTAGGCGTGTGAGAGAGAAAGAGTGAAAGAGGAGATGAGGAGGCAAATGTGTGAGAGAGAGAGCGTTAGATAAGTAAGCATTAATTAATTATTAATTGGGGCAAACCGTGTGGGAGAGAGAGAAAGGGAGTGTGTGGGAGAAAGAGTCCAATAGAGCTGAAAATCCAACGTGGCAGTATTTGAGAAGGTAAAAAAAATTTATCTGAGCTTCACCTTTTAGTTCTTATAATAGATGTATGGCATTTCTTTTACAAAAATAGCAAAAAGTATATATAATTTATGTAATGACCATTTAATACTTCATGCAGTAATTCAGCTGGTTGGAGTAAACAAATCCAATTTAGAACTCCGCCTGCAGGAGGATCAGATGAACTCAAATTTGTAGCATATGGTGATATGGGAAAGGCTCCTCATGATTCTTCAGCCGAGCACTACATTCAGGTAGGATGCATTTGCTATTGCAAAACACAAATTACCCCAAAATTTATTTTGACTATCTTGTCTAGATGAAAGTCCTGTCAATTAACGAAGTCCCCAGAAACTACCTTGCTATACATTATTCATTCATCTATGATTAAAACAAGACAATTATGCATAATGTCAAGTTCAATCTTTTACATTGATTCTAACTTCAATTTCAAAATGAAAATTGATACTTCTAGCAACACAAACCTATTGAATATAATACAAACTAATTAATATTATCAATATGGTTCATGTACTAACCCAGTTTTTAATCTTGTGACATATAGCCAGGATCCCTCTCAGTGATTAAAGCCACTGCTGATGAAGTAGATTCTAAAAACGTAGACTCAGTCTTCCACATTGGAGATATAAGCTATGCAACTGGTTTTTTAGTTGAATGGGACTTTTTCCTTCACCAAATAAGTCCTGTGGCATCAAGAGTTTCTTACATGACTGCAATTGGAAACCATGAGAGGTAGCTTTAATTCTCACCTATATATATACTTCTTTTTGGCTTAAAATCACCTACATATATACTTGAATAAGCATGTTACTTTCTTGATAATAGTACATGCAAAAAATCATTTGAAATTTGTCGATCGATCGCAAAAAATCCTTTGAAATTTCTCGATCAATCGCAAGTTTTTCCATTTTGCACATGAAGAAAAAATAATACCTTCGGTTCTGGAACCAAACTTTGATCTACTTGGACTCGATGTTGGAGAGAATGCCCTGATAAGCCGTTGACGGCGCATGGAGCTGGGCTTGGGGCAGTCATGGTAGAGCCTTTCGAGAGCCTCAAATTGCTAGAGAGAGATACCGAGCAAGAGAGGGACTTGGTGAGGCGAGAGGTGGCTAACGATGGGGATGAGTGAGCGAGCTTCAAAGCTAGCCATGGTGGTGTGGCCCGATCTGGTGTGAAGAAGAAAGAGAGGGCTTAGGGTTTGGCTATCTTAGAAAGAGAAGAACGAGATTGAGAAAAGAGAGAGGGAGAAAGCAAAAAAGAAAAGAAAGAGAGAAAGCAAAACTCACCTGGTTGCGATTGATCGCATTTTTAATGAAGAAAAATGGGATCGATCCTAATTTTTGTTACATCATTTGCGATTGATCGCAATTTTTTTTTACCAATTTTTTAACTGATCTTAATTTCTTTACAATCATGAAATCCATAAAGTAATGATGTAATATTGCACGTATTCTTTTTATATGACGTAATCATTTATTATCATATAAAATTAAACATCATGCGTATTATATTTTTATTTATTTTTTTCTAACATGGTTTAGTTTAGTTAAATTTGTCTTATTTTTTCTTCTTCTAACGTGGTTCGAAGGTGTTAAAATTCTCTTCTTTTTTCTTCTTTTTTTCCTAATGTTTTTTCTAACGTGGTTTAATAGTATTTATACATCCATAAAATCAAATCTTGAACCACTGGCACTCATGGGTGACAAATGTTATCTTTACTCAAGTATTTGCAAATATTTTATGATAATTATGGTACCACTGCTAACCATTGATGATAGATGCACAAAAGTACTTTCAAATAACATTCATCTATGCTATAGAAAATATATCAATTGGATACTATAAGTTGTTGCACAAATAAAGCAACAATATCTATTAAATTCCACTATTAAAGCAAAATCCACAACATCCAAAGTACCAATGACAAATATATAATCCAAAAAAAAAAAATTTATTTAGTAAAATACCAAAGCTTGCATGGAAGTCCAAATTAACTTCATTTTGGAAGATTAAGTGGTCAATACTTTCAATGTTCTTCATGGAGCTCTCCTTAGTTGAATTAGCCCATCACTTTCTCATCACTGATGCAATATCAGCTTGCTCTCCGATTGCTCTATCATTTTGGACTTAGTAGAAGAATTACTCGGAAGTCGGAACCAATGTTTTTGTTGTATATCATACTCAGTAAATCTCTTTCATATAAATGAGAACTGGAGCGAGTCAGATACGACGGCCAGAAACAATAAAGATTTTGATTAATCACACTTGACGTAATGTCACTATGATAAAAATTTTGGACTTAGTAGAAGAATTACTCGGAAGTCGGAACCAATGTTTTTGTTGTATATCATACTCAATAAATCTCTTTCATATAAATGAGAACTGGAGCGAGTCAAACACGACGGCCAGAAACAATAAAGATTTTGAATAATCACACTTGACGTAATGTCACTATGATAAAATTTTTGGACTTAGTAGAAGAATTACTCGGAAGTCGGACCCAATGTTTTTGTTGTATATCATACTCAGTGAATTTTGTCTTCTTAATTAAATGGGGTCCAAGATGGGACTTTCATGGTTGAAATTTCTTCTTCATAGGAGATAGCTAGAGATACAAATAACATGGTAAAAAATTATAAAAATTATTATACTGAAAAAATAACAGTAATGTTAGAGATATTACAAATTGATAGGTCATCAATCACAAAATAATAATTAAGAAATCTTTTTTTTTTTTTATATGTTGAATTAATAGCTATCACATTTGTATTCACATCCGTTTGTAAGCTTTTTGTAGTCAAATTTATAGTAGATTTAGCATTTTCGAAAAAAAAAAATATATAAAAATTATAATTTGCCACCTAGATTGTGAACAAAATTATAAAAATAACTTATTGTTGTACAAAGTCAAAGTGTCAGTTTGAGAGCTCTTTTTGTGCTTTTAGTATTTTGCTTATTTTTACTTTTTGTCTTAGTTTTTAGCAAATAAGTAAATAAATTAGTTAATTTTTAGTTTTATTGAAAATAAATTGTTTTTGAATTTTTTGTCTCAACTTTCAATAAATAAACTACTGAAAATAAGTTTATACCAAACAAACAAAAGGAAAAAATAAGTCAAGGATACATGGCAACCGAGCTGCTAGCTAGTGAAGTTCTTTGATTATAAAACTGTAAACTTGTGTTCAAGATACTTTAGAACTTGTACAGGAATAGGAAGATACACTTTAATTTATGTTTACTAGGCACTTTGAACTTGAAGTGTCAACTTAATCCTTTTTTAGGTACTCTACATGCTTTAATTGAACAGATTAATTATAAAGTTTTTTTTTTTTTTTTTTTTTTTTTTTTTTTTTTTTTTTTTTTTTTTTTCCCTTGCTGTAATTATGTTTTTCAGTACGAAATGGAATTGATGGGGGGTGCTTGAGTTTGGGCTGAAAAGGATAACCACCACCGTTCGTGGCAGTGGTGATTGGTGGTTGTGCGTGAGAGTTCCGGTGAGGGTAGTGTTTTATTTTGATTTATTATTTTATTTTGTTTTTTTTTTTTTTTTTTTTTTTGTTTTTGCTTTTTAACGGCAGTTGGTAACGGGAGTAAACGGATTCAACCTCAAGCGGGTAAAGTGTCAATTTTTAAACCATGAGTAGGCAACTTGTAAATAGGCCAAACCACATGTGGGTAAAGTGTACTTTCCCCAAACTTTTATATAACTAGTACATTGAATTAATCTACTTATCCTAAAATTTTTAAGACAATTTATTCTAAAGTGAATTTAGTTGGAAAGAAATAATTAAAAGTAGAGCTATTAAGATTTCCACAAAAATTAAGTCAACTTTTTCACAAAAATTAGTCTTAACTTTCTCTCACGTCTTTACAAAACTACAAGACTACTGAAAAGCCTTTATCATTGGCTCCTCCCACAGTCCCACCGTCCAACCTTGGAGAGGGCAGTACTAGTGGTAGCGGCAGTAAAGAGTGTGAAAATACATGGCACAGGAGATTGATCAGTTTCTAATGGACCAATTTTGCAGTGGCCTCGAGGGGGTTGGGAATAGTGGCTCAAAAATTCCCCTGCACAACCAATTTGAGGAAATTAGGATATTGCTTGAAAAGAATCAAAAGATTATTAAATCATCCTGGCTTGCAGAGACTTCATCAAAAAGGGTAGAGACTAGAGAAAAGCTTCACTACCTCAACAATGTTTTGACTGAGTGCCAGATGCTATCTTGGAAAAACCAAGTAACTCTATTCAACATAAAGAGGAAGTTAATCAACATCACAGGGAAACTCAGAGGCTGGGTTGCAAATGAGACAACTAGTGCACAGCCTAATGGTGAAGCAAGCTCATCAAATGAAACAAATAGTGCACAGCCTAATGGTGGAGCAAGCTCATCAAATGGGAGACAAGTAACCCGGTGGAGCTCTCAGGTAGTTGATGCAGCTAAGGTTCATGGGTTTGATAATGAAGTGATCTCACTTGAAAAGTTGCTCCTCGGGCAAGGAAGTGGTGATCTTTTCAAGGCAATAGGCATCATCGGTAAGGCCGGTATAGGTAAAACAACGCTTTGTCAAGTAATATTCAATAAACCGGAGGTGCAGAACTACTTCCTTCGAAGGATTTGGGTATGCATGTCAATAAAACCTGATGAAGATCAGGACACAAGGGTTGCAATCATCAAGAGAATGTTGGAGTACCTTGGAGTTGATAAGGAGATCATCAACAAAGTTCACGAGGAACAGAGCCTCAAGGGGCTCCTCGATGCTCTTCACCGGGAATTGGTTGGGAAGAGGTATTTGATTGTGTTTGACGATGCCAGGGACACAGATACATTTTATGAAAAATTGAATTCTTCGTTAACTCGTGATGAAAATTGGGATAGTATTGCATATGGACTGCCAAAAGGGTGCGGTGGAGCTGTTATTGTCACAAGTAGGAATGAGGAATTTGCAGAAAACATGGTTGGGGAGGAAAACCTACGTTGTCTTCTACCAAGAACAGACCCAGAGAGCTTCTGGTTAATATTCAAAGATGCAGTTGAGCAAGGCACAGATGAGAAGGACAGGATACCGTTCAATCCTTCAAATGCACAAGATCTGAAAAAACAAATTTTACAAAAGTGTGATGGCCATCCATTAGCTGCAAAAATGCTGGGTGAGATTATGCGTGAACAACTCCAAAATGAAGCAAATTGAACGGTTAGCCAACAAGCACATGCTTCTTAACTTGGTATTATCTTGGTTCAGATTTTTTTTTTTTTTACAAGTGGTCATTTCGTTATGAAATCTGCTAAATGTTATGTATATGGTGATTGGTGTTGCTTATATCTATTACTCTAGTTGTATGACAGTATTGGTGTGAACTTTTAGCAAAGCATTATCTGTTGATTGAACAACCAAGAGGGTTTAACTAAGAGCTGAAAGTCTGAAATTTTACCTAATAACTGCTTGCTGTGCCTCCCTACTCAAGGCAAGACAAGATCTTTCCATTACACCATTTATTTGTAAATATCCTTCAAACGCTGCAATGAGACACATATTAGATTGAGGCGTAGCACAATGGATTATTCACATGGCTAAAGACAAACATGAAAGTTTTAAAATTTACATGATCTGAAAATGAAATAGATCAGGAAGATTATCTGTAGGGTAATAACAGTCAGCAGCAGTTAACAATAGTATGTGTTACAGTACTAACTTTGCTCCTATTCTGTTGACTCTTCCCCAACATGGTCACAAAACAATTAGTTTGAATGTTAGTTGTGGATCACCACATTAAAATCTTTGAACTGATCTAAGCCTTTTGGACCCTAAAATGGCAGCAAATTATTTCACACATGAGGTGTACTACACCTTTCTCTCTCAAATAAAGATGGGCCTCTGCCTCGTGTAGGACTCACAAATTGGTCCACACTTATAGGAGAGTAGGGTGTAATATACCGGTTATTCCAAATAATTTCACATTCACGGTAGCACGTCTCACTCAGTTACTTTAAATTGATATGTGATTTCCATTGGCGCTGTAATTGTATTTTACTGCATCTTCTTTCAACCCATAAGTTGAATTGGCCTCACTATAAATGAGCACATCAAGTTTCTCTCGATGCCCTGGACCATCAAACAACATAGGTAGGGAGTTTTCTAGGAAAATGACTATCCAAGTCATGTGGAATCCAAAAGAAGTCAGTCCATTTGTAGCTGTGCAGAAACATTCGCATACATCCACATGAATGGTCTTTTGAATTGAGTTTGAAAGAAAATTCTGTAAAAAAATCAGCAAATATCATCTCCTTTTGAATGCATGTTTCTTGGACCAAAGCTCTTAAAGACAGACACATTTCCACAAACACCGCATTGGGAGGTTTGAACATTCTGTGATTTTATTTCAAACATGTCACTTCAATAAGTTATGGAATTGGGTGTGGTCTTAAGACTTTTCCTTCTTCGACTAAGTATTTTCCATACGCGCTTAACTTAATGACAGATCTGAGTACACCAAACTTAGCAATCAGCAATAAGTTGAATTGGCCTCACTATAAATGAGCACATCAAGTTTCTCTCGATGCCCTGGACCATCAAACAACATAGGTAGGGAGTTTTCTAGGAAAATGACTATCCAAGTCATGTGGAATCCAAAAGAAGTCGTCCATTTGTAGCTGTGCAGAAACATTCACATACATCCACATGAATAGTCTTTTGAATTGAGTTTGAAAGAAAATTCTGTAAAAAAATCAGCAAATATCATCTCCTTTTGAATGCATGTTTCTTGGACCAAAGCTCTTAAAGACAGACACATTTCCACAAACACCGCGTTGGGAGGTTTGAACATTCTGTGATTTTATTTCACTAACCAAAACATATCACTTCAATAAGTTATGGAATTGGGTGTGGTCTTAAGACTTTTCCGCCTTCGACTAAGTATTTTCCATATGCGCTTAACTTAATGACAGATCTGAGTACACCAAACTCAGCAATCAGAAATATCATCTCAACTAGTCAAATGCAATATCAAATTATAGTTTCACATCATGCTTCTGGGAGGTGCCTGATAAACTACCAATTTCAGAAGAGCCAAAATGACCTGCCGTTTGTGCCTACACATAGTTACTGTAGCAAGTAATCTATACTACATGTCGTTTTGGATAAACCTGTTGTAACAGGTTAACAGTTCTGTTAGTAAACTGGAGCTGAAATGGTGGATCTGTTTTAAACTAGTTATGGAGGTTAGCATCAATTAGTTGTATCTAATCAAGGGCTGGTAGCATTAGAGCTCTATATATAAAAAATTGTATATTGTACTGATTCATTAATCAAATACAGAGAATTTTCACATTAAAGCTCTCTATTTTTCTCTTACTCATCTTACTCTCTTACTCTCAAAAAATTTCAGTGCCAATGCCACTCGATTAACATTAACAGGTGATCACGTATTGCACATTATAATTTCATTTTAGATAATTTACAAGAAGTTTTTCAGGTAGCCCCATGTCATTTTTTCCATACCACATCTTCAAGATAGTAAAGAAGGGCGAAGAATTTGGTGGAAGAGAAATTTGCAATCAAAAGAAATCAAATGACTAATAAAATACTATGGAATTTAATAAGAAATGTAGCCTGAGTTTTTGCTGAGTCTAGAAGCTGTAAGCATTTTGCCTCATTCACAAGAAGTCCCTCTTGTTTGTATCTTTGTATCCAACTTCAGCATTTTAGTTTTCCTTGTTTGAATTCGGTGCTTCTATGCATCTTCAATTAAGTACACAAAATAATGACATATTGTAGATGAAATTTTTGTAATTTTTTTATAAGACATTCCTTACTTTGCCTGGTAACGAAAAGAAACTGTAAGGAAACAGGAATGGAAGAATAAATACAACGTGAGAGCATAAGTGTATCAAAAAGAAATACATTCAGTAGCTATCTAGCATTGCTTTATGCTAAATTGCTAATTACAGCGGAATTATAGCCTGCTTTGTATCTGCTGCAGGGCTAACCCACACTCCATTCTCATCACATGGAAAGAAAGTGAGGTTAGGACAATTGGCTTTCTCCACATAAGTCAATTTTGGAAACAATGCTTGCAGTTCTTGCCAATCCATCTTCAATTCACTCAAGAACTTGAATTGTAGACGTTCCACGGTCCATGACTGATTTCCCATTTGGCGCAGGTCAGATAATTCTCCTCCCCTTATGTAGAGCTTCTTTAGGCTCTTCAAGTTCAAGGGCTGAAGCCAATCAGGCATCTTAGGACCATGGAAATACTGGAGGCCCAGTTTGTCTAAAGCAGCAAGTTGTGATTGACACTCCGCCGAAGGTATGGACTTTGTTCTCATTGATTTTGCCCGGCTCTTAAGTCTATGCATTGTTGTTTCCTTGGTGGAAGTGGATGCATTGTAGATACGTGACCAGGCTACCGATAAGGACTTGAGCTTTCTAAATTGTCCTAAAGAACTCAGCTCTTTCTCAACTTCAGACTTTTTGTCTCTCGGTGTTTCTGTGTCGACATGAATGCTCAACTTCCTTAAATGTTCGAGTTTCGCCAAATCAGCTAGCCCACAGTAGAGCCCTTTGGCTCTCGGGTTACCAATCACAAACCCGTTAAGGACTTGGAGTTCTGAGAGCATATCAAGTCCCTTGGGCATGTGGCTAATCAAGTAACACTCAGACATGTCTAAATGTGTCAACTTGGTGAGTGAGCCTATTCCATCAGGCAGTTTCTCTAAATTATCACAGCCATTAAGGTTCAGAATCCTTAAATTACTGAGTTTGCAAATTGAATTTGGAAGCTCAGTAATTCTAGAGATTCCCCTAAGGCTAAAGTACCTAAGATGTTTCATTTTCTTCAAACCCTGCAAGAACTCAGGGTCCTCTACTTCAACAAGCTGCGTAGCAGAGGAACTCCACCTACCCAGCTGAAGAACTTTAACATACCTCATCTTTGAGAACCAATCCAGCCTGAAATAAAGATGAGGCTCACTTACATTAAACAAAGTATGAATACGTTTCTTCTTCAAACTGAAACTATAAGTCAAATTGATGCCAATCATTCTCCATTTCAACCTTTTCCTATGTTATTGCTTTGATATTATTTGTTGCTTTTATTTGGGAATGCTGTTAGTTTGTTATGGACACTTGTACATCTAGTATTGGGTGTACTTTTGTTAGTTATTTTCTGTTTTGTTGTAAAGGGAATATAGTCCCTCGGGTTGGAGGGAGAAGGGGTTGATATTTTTGTGAAGTTTTATTAATCAAATAGAATCATCTTGAGAGATTGAGTTTTCTCTCTCAGGAGTTTATCCAAATATAGTTTCTGCAGAATTTAGTCTGCATCAATTGGTATCAGAGCACAGTTGTGCGTACCTTGTAGCTGGAATCCGTAGTCTTTCTTGAGTCTTGTTCACCTGAAAGTTCTTGATTCCACCGGAAAGCTCCAAGAATGGCACCGATGCGTGGGAACAAAAACAAGAACAAGGTTCTTGAAGAAATCGAAACCGTACCAGAAGAACCACAAACCTCGAAGGATGCTGAGATTGAAGCCTTGAGGAAGGAGGTGGAAACCCTCACTGAGGCATTGCGAAGTCAACAGTGGCGTGATCGAGAGGAGGAGTCCGATTTCGAGAACCCATTCGCGAAACAGGACCATCGCTTTCAAGAATGGGGACGCCACCATGCACGAACCACCACTGGCGGCTCACGGCGTGGGAGAGAACCAACCTGATCTACGGTTCACCATGCCCGGAGCTCACAAACACCCAAACCCACATGATTTTCACAGCGAACCCACTGAAGAAGACACGGGTTTTGAAGACCATCGTGGGTTGACCCACGAGCCAGCACGTGCACCGCGCATGGCCCAAATAAGGACCAACCCAGTCCTTGACCCGTTTCGAATTGGGCCGAATCCAAGCCCAGGCCAATACGCAGAGAAGAGAGCTTTGGGCTTGATCGGCTTGATCGAGCCCCTTTTGCTCGAGATCGAGATCGCCGGAACCAGAACCACCCATTTCCCCATGAACCCAGTGGTTATGATCGGAATCTTCACCGGCAACAAGCCTTCGATCGTGATCTGCACCACCCTCACGGAGTTGATCACGGCTTCGATCGCGAGCCACGCCAGGGTCACGGCTTCAACCGCGAACCACCCCCTTTTCAGGAGTTCGGCTTCAATCCTCACCGTGACACGCACCCACCACTTGGGTTTGGCCGAGCACCACAGCAACACCATCAGGGGTTTGACAGACCCCCTCCACTGAACCGCATGGGTCATGGGCACGGGGTTGATTGGCCACCGGCACCGTTTCGTGAGCAACCCACCACGGACTCACGGTGGGAGAGTAATTTTCGTCTGGAATTTCCTGAGTTCCATGGAGGTGTCAACCCCAGAAGAGTTCGTGGACTGGCTGAGCACAGTGGAAAGAGTCTTTGAGTATTATGAAGTTCCTGAACAAAAGAAGACCAAGCTTGTGGGTGTTAAGCTTCGTGGGAGAGCATCAGCTTGGTGGGAACAGGTTCAAGTCCACCGATTACGTCGAGGCAAACCCAAGGTACAAGAATGGGCCAAGATGAAGAAGAAGCTGTCTGCTCAGTTCCTTCCACACAATTATGCTCAACAATTGTATCAATCACTCCACACCCTTAGGCAAACAGGACTTGTGGAAGAGTATGGGGATCGATTTTACCAATTGATTGCGAGGATTGATTTAATGGAGACGGAGGAGCAAACGGTAGCTCGTTTCATCAGTGGGCTTAAGCTGAACATCCAGGATCAGCTCGTGTTCCATACTTGTTGGACTTTGTCCCAAGCTTACAATCGGGCACTCATGGTGGAGAAGCAATTGTCCAGGAGGTCAATGGCACCAAGCTACGGGTCTAGAACCAACAGTCAAGCACCAACAACCTCAACTCAGACCAAACCATGGTCTCAAGACCAAACCAGCAAACCAAGCACTCAAGGCAGCCCCAATGTTTACAAGTCAGCCCCAAGAAACAGCAATGTGAGTGGTTTTAAGTGTTTCAAGTGTGGTGAGGTGGGCCACAAAGCAAATGAGTGCAACAAACCCTTGTTGTCTAGGGGTAGAGCTCTTATGCTTGAGGATGTTGTTGAAGTAGAGGATGTTGTCGAGTCGGATGATGAAGAGTTGGTTGGGGGTGACAATGAGGAAGAAGAAGGAGTGGTGCTAGTCATGAAGAAGACTTTGTTGACACCAAGGAAGGAGGAAGAAGATGACTGGCTGCGGGATAATATCTTCCATTCCACATGTAGCATATTGGGCAAGGTTTGCCAATTGGTCATTGATGGCGGCTCATGTGAAAACGTAGTGAGCCAAGAAGCCGTGAATAAGCTTGGGCTCAAGACGGAAGAACACCCTCACCCATACAAGTTGTCGTGGCTTAAGAAGGGAGGAGAGATCAAAGTCACAAGGAGGTGCATGGTTCCTTTTTCCATCCGAAAGAAGTATGAGGACGTTGTAAGCTGTGACGTGGTTCCTATGGATGTGTGTCACCTCCTACTTGGAAGACCATGGCAATATGATCGGGACACTTGCCACAATGGGAGGAGCAATACTTATAGCTTGAAGCTCAAAGGAAAGAAGATCACCTTGCTGCCCATGAAGCATCAGGTAATCCCTAAACCTCAAAAGCTTGAAACCTTACTTTCCACAAAAACATTTATATGTGATAGCTTAGAGCTTGGTTGTGCATACATGTTGGTGGCTGAATTGTGTGTAGCCCATGGTGAAAATGGGGTGGGAGAAAGTGTGGGTGTAGTTCCTAGAGCTATCAAAGAGCTACTAGAGGAGTTTGCGGATTGTACCCCAATTGAGTTACCCTTAGGCTTACCACCAATGAGGGACATCCAACATGTAGTTGACTTGATACCCGGGGCTTCGTTACCTAATAGGGCAGCCTATAGGATGGCCCCTAAAGAGAAAGAAGAGCTTCACCGTCAAGTCCAAGAACTTTTGGACAAGGGGTACATTCGGCATAGTATTAGCCCATGTGCTGTCCCGGCATTACTAACACCCAAGAAGGATGGTTCTTGGAGGATGTGCATTGACTCAAGAGCCATCAACAAGATTACCATCAAGTACCGGTTTCCAATACCTAGATTAGATGATATGTTGGACAACTTAGCCGGTTCCAAGATCTTTTCTAAGGTGGATTTACGGAGTGGGTACCACCAAATTCGAATGCGACCCGGGGATGAATGGAAAACAGCCTTTAAAACCCACAATGGGCTTTTTGAATGGCTTGTGATGCCATTCGGGCTTACAAATGCCCCTAGCACTTTTATGAGGGTCATGAACCAATTCTTGCAACCATTGATCGGAGTTTGTGTTGTGGTGTATTTCGACGATATACTCATCTATTCTAAGACCTTGGAAGATCATGTTATGCATCTTAGGAGGGTATTTGAATTGTTGCGAGAAAAGAAGTTGTATGCCAATTTGAAGAAGTGCTCATTTTGTGTGAACTCCGTCACTTTCTTGGGTTACATTGTATCGGATGAGGGGATATCCATGGATGAGGAGAAAATTAGAGCCATCATGGAGTGGCCCATTCCAAAAACAGTGGGGGAAGTGCGTAGCTTCCACGGCTTAGCCACGTTCTATAGACGGTTCGTCAAGGGGTTTAGCGCCATTGCTGCCCCATTGACCGATTGCCTAAAGAAAGACAATTTTGAGTGGGGAGAGTCCACCGAACTAGCCTTTAACACTCTCAAAACAGCCCTCACTACAGCCCCTATATTATCCTTACCCGACTTTGAGAAATTGTTTGAGATCGATTGTGATGCAAGTGGGGTTGGGATAGGAGGTGTCCTAAGCCAAGAGGGGAAGCCCATAGCCTATTTTAGTGAGAAGTTGAATGGCCCAAAACTCAATTACAGCACCTATGACTTAGAATTCTATGCCATTGTCCAAACCATCAAACATTGGGCCTATTACCTTGCCTATAGAGAGTTCCTCCTAAACACCGACCATGAAGCCCTTAAACACTTAAATAGCCAACAAACACTCAACAAAAGACATGGGAAATGGGTTAGTTACCTCCAACAATTCAACTTCTCCATAAGGCATAAATCGGGTTCACTCAACAAAGTGGCGGATGGGCTAAGTAGAAGGCAAAGCTTGCTAGTGATGATGCGTACTAATGTGAGTGGGTTTGAGGAGTTTAAAGAGAGTTACAAGGAAGATGGGAAGCAATGGTTGGTGGTTCAAGCACTACAACAAGGTAACCGGGTTGGTTTTCCAAATTATTGGTTGGAAGATGGGTATTTGTTCAAAGAAGGAAAGTTGTGTGTGCCAAATTGCTCACTTAGGCAGCAACTAGTGCTTGAGCATCACATTCAAGGGCATTTTGGTATAGATAAAACCCTTGGGCTATTGCAAAGAAACTATCATTGGCATGGGATGAAGAAAGATGTTGGTAAGCTAGTTAACTCTTGTGGAGTGTGTCAAAGAAGCAAAGGGGGAAGTTCCAATGCCGGATTGTACTTACCTTTGCCCGTGCCTAGCAAGCCTTGGGAGCATGTGAGTATGGACTTTGTTATGGGCTTGCCTCCTACATTGAGGAGATCCGACTCTATCATGGTGGTTGTAGATCGGTTTTCAAAAATGGCACATTTTGTTGCTTGCAAGAAGGTACATGATGCTTCTAGTATTGCGGGGCTATATTTCAAGGATATCTATAAGTTACATGGATTGCCTTCATCTATTGTATCGGATAGGGATTCTAAGTTCTTGGCTCACTTTTGGAGGACTTTGTGGAAGAAGTTGGGCACAAATTTGAATTATAGCACCTTCGTTTCATCCTCAAACCGATGGACAAACGGAAGTTGTTAACCGGAGCTTGGGAAGTTTATTACGTTGCTTGATCAAAGAGAACCCAAGAGAGTGGGAAGCTATTCTACCCTTAGCCGAGTTTGCTTTTAATGCCTCCATCAATAGGACCACTCAAAGCTCTCCATTTGAGGTGGTTTATGGTCTACAACCAGCTGGGGTGGCTGATTTGATATCTCTTCCATTGCCAACTAAGTCTAATTTGAAGGCATTGGACATGGTACAACACATGCAACAAGTACATAAGGCGGTTCAACAAAAGATACAAGATGCAAACGCCAAGTATAAGGCTCGGGTTGACCAAAGTAGGCGACAACTTCTCTTTGAAGAGGGTGATTTAGTGTGGGTTTATTTGCCCAAGGAAAGACAACCGGGTGGGCCTTACTCCAAGCTTCAAGACCGCAAGATTGGGCCTTGCAAGATTCTCCAAAGGCTCAATGACAATGCATACAAAGTGGAGTTGCCATCCCATTTACAAACTTCAAATTCCTTCAATGTTCGACATTTGGTTCCCTATGTGCATGGTGGAATTCCTACAACTTAACTTGGAGGCCAAGTTCTCAAAGAGGGAGGATTTGATGCCAATCATTCTCCATTTCAACCTTTTCCTATGTTATTGCTTTGATATTATTTGTTGCTTTTATTTGGGAATGCTGTTAGTTTGTTATGGACACTTGTACATCTAGTATTGGGTGTACTTTTGTTAGTTATTTTCTGTTTTGTTGTAAAGGGAATATAGTCCCTCGGGTTGGAGGGAGAAGGGGTTGATATTTTTGTGAGTTTTATTAATCAAATAGAATCATCTTGAGAGATTGAGTTTTCTCTCTCAGGAGTTTATCCAAATATAGTTTCTGCATTCAAATATAGTTTCTGCAGAATTTAGTCTGCATCACAAATCCAGAAGCGAAGATCCTTCTTCGGTTTTCACTAGGCACGCCCTCCTACAGTAAGAGAAATCAGCAGTGGGATTTCCCTTTGAAGTAAAATCGACAAACCCAGCTCTCCGCGAAAGCTCAATTACAGCATGACGAATTGAAGGATGCATCTTGCAACTGTCTGACTTTGGTCTGCGCTTTTTGTGAACAGGCTCAATGATGCCTTTCCTGATAAATTCTTTGATGAACTCATTCCCAGTACTCTCTGCAGTCTTTTCTCCACTATTCAGAGAGTCTATAAATCCCTCACCGACCCACCAATGGACCAATACTTTCTTCTTTATGATTGCATTTTCAGGGAACACTGAGAAACAAAGCAAACACAACTTTTTTATTACATCTAGACCATTGTACACCACCTCAATTTCATTGAGAGTATAACTCTCAGCAATCACGTTATTTAAGTTTACGTCTGGCAGCTGGTCCGGCAATTGTGATAAGCTGAAACGTTTAAAGCTTTCAGAATCCAGACTAACTGAAGAGGGTTGTGTGACTGAACAAATTTGGTTCTTTAACTCTGAGACAACTTTCCGAGTACTCTCAAGATTGTCTTGAATGCCGTTAATTTCTCCTGTTCTTTCTTTGAAGGCATCGTCCAAGCCAATTTTCGGATATCTTTGTTGACGAGGTCTTCCCAATCCTTTAGATTACAACAGGCCTTTTTGATGTAGTTGAGGTCCTTCTGGATGCCCTCAAATATTACACGCAGATCATTGCTGCTGGATTTGTCCTCCGCGTCCATTTCTTGGGCTGGAAGGTATTTCTTTTTCTTGGATAAATAGTTTAGAAATTCCGGCATGACCACATCATTGAATACATGGAATGGCGTTTTTTGGCCTGAGTTTAAGCATGCAAGAAGATCCAGAGATACATAAGGTGACTCAAATGAAGAAGTAGAAGAGGTATGTCTTATTATGGTTGACATTGACAAGAATAATGTATGGCACAATCTGAGGTGATGAGCAAAATAATGGGCTAATTAATAACCTCTGATGGACAAGAAGAGATGGAACAATTGATACAACGAAGTGAAGAGAAAAAAAAATAAGCCAAGAAAGCCTGAGCTTGAGAGGAAAGATTGAAGACAACAATGAGCCAGCAGGCTTTGATTGACTGGAATTTGGTGAAGACAAAAATAACTCTCCTTAGACTCAGGAGAATAAATGGCACAAAATAAGATTAGGTGAAGAGAGAAATGAATCAAGAGGGTAGCTATCCCTTATTGTTATTGACCCACTACCAAAAGAGAGATGGAGATGTAGATGGGGTCAAGGCAAGCCCTAAAGCTAGCCTATAGCTCTAGTAAAATAAATAAATAAACACTCAACTTTACAATTGACTCAACCTATTTCATAACCATTTTTAAAACTGGTGTCGAAATTGGAAGTTATGAGTGACAAACAATCACTTTTAAATTCATCAACTAAAATTGATACTATTTTTATTTTTTATTATTTAGCTTGACAGTTTACGTTCACGAAGGAAATGTCGTAATGGTTACATATTTAGTATAGGACAACATGTGTTACAATGAACTCTTAACATAGTATTTATAGGAGATTAACTCTAGACTAATCATACATTAACTAGAATTAAGACTTGCAATACAACTAACTTACTTAATTTTCACACTAAGTATTAGACTTGAGTGTTGACCAGAAATGAGAGATTCTCTTTTGTGAGTGGTAATGCTAGATGTATACAAAGTGATTTTGTTTTACGGGCCGGGGTTGTACAAAACATTTTCTTTTGTTCTTGTTAAGTATTTGTATTTGGTTGATTCCTGCCAAGGTGGAGAGAGAAATTTGATGAATTTGGTTTTCTGCAAATTTCGTCAAGGTGGAGAATTAATGTTGTAGAGTTTGGCTCAATTTGTGATTCTTGCCTTTTAAATTTAGAAGATATTCCTAATTCTAATTGGTTTGGAAGATTGCTTGGTAGAATTTTAGTTAAGGTGTAGATTGGTTAGATATTGTCTCAAAATCCAAATTTGACTTGATTTGGGTTTTCTTGTTGTGGAAACAAGTACTGACACTCTTTGTCTACGAAGAAATGTATTAATCGTCAACTAAGCAAGTTATTGTTTATCTGTCAAGAAAGATATTCCTACTCCACTAAGGAATATATATTGAAATATTATAAATAGACAATATCACAAAGAGTTTGGTGGATTTGGCCTAAGGGTCCTCCCACATGTGGAAAAAGACATAGATTTAGTTTGAGAGAGCCCTAGAGAGATATTTTGGTGTATTGAGGTTTTGGGTTTTGTGAAATGCATCTATACAAATTTTGTAATCTCTCTTTATTATAGTGAAATTTTCATCATTTGCTAACCGTGGACATATATTATTGTCAAAGCACGTAATCCTTGTTATTTGTGTAATTGTCTATTTTATTTCTAGTTTTCTTCATTCTAAATTTGTTTGGAGATCTTTCTCAAACTATAATTATTTTGCACAATTAATCTTGTGTGTCGGAGTACTATCTAGAGGCCCTTTTGAACAACAGTTCTTAGTTCAAAACTTAGATATATAGCTCCCTATTAAAATTGAAATACTAGAAAAGTGAAAGTTCCCCTCTATGAAGGAGCTAGCCACAAACTACAGTTCAAAGCATTTTTTTAAGGGTAAGGTCGATGCTTTTACAACCTTAGTTGAGCTTGTTAGCCCACTTGCTAGTATCGGTGAGCTGTCCTGGGGTGACTATTCATGTTGAGGGCATAATCATACTAGATATGTCAAGGGGAATAGGATCTTCTCCATTTGTTCATTTTATGGTTCAGATTTTATCTCATGAATCTAACAATGTATATACTGCCAGGTCATTTAAAATTTTAAATGATGTGGCAGTCTATACATTGCTAGATCTGTAATATTTAATCTGGATCATAAAATGGATTCTTTCTATTTCATTTCAAATGGAGAGGATTCTAATCCATGTCAAGGAAAGGTTATATCTATATATGGTTCAAACTGAAGACAACGTAATTACAAGTCATTTAATAAACAACCTTGGTTGATTTTTTTTTTTTTTTTTTTCATAAAAAAAAAAAAAAAAAAATGATAAGAGCACGACTACATAACCCATTTAATGAACAAGTCAAATGGTGTTGGGTTAACTACAACCAGTTTTGACTAGCTTAAAATGTATTCAGCAAAAAGACAACGACAATTTTAAGAGGTGTTTTCAAAATAAGATTATCTAAATTTCAAAATCTCTTTATTTGTTTATTTTATGATTTAGGTTTTATTTCTTAAATCTAACCGTATAAGTTAAATCCTAAGCCTAAAATAAAAATCTTACACATTATTATTTTTTTTTTTTGATAATTTGATAGATGAGGAGAAAAATTTGAACCCTGAACAGACAATGATAGTTGAGTCACAAAACTCTTACAAAATCTTACCTACTTTAATTTCTTTTTGAAAAATCATCATATAGTTATTATAAGTTCTGTAAGTGGGTTTTTTGTAAATGATAAAGGAAAGGCTGGTCAATGCTGACAAGGCTTACTCCACAAATCAAATCCGAACACGCCCGAATTGAGTAGAAAGATATCCGAACAGATTGCAGCAGTCCACGAACACTTTGGATTGAAATCCGAATAACTTGAGATGATCCAACCTAAGATACTGAAAATGACAAAGATCCTCAGAAAGACTTGGCCAGCCCCGTAGGGACCAACCTAAGAACCTCCGATGATTTTGTTAATAATCCCATAATAAAGATAACTTAATATGGTATGCAATTATCTCTCTGTGTATTTCACTCGTAATTCTTGTTGTATTTTTTTAGGAACCCCTGTTACATTACCCTCATCTTCTATTTATACCTTTTATTACTCAAGATATTTTCTCTGTTTCTTCTGTCTTCCTCTTCTTTCTTTGTCTGAGCACCATTAATGCTCCTTGATTACAGCTCATTTGGCCTCGTTTATCCCCCACTTAACTTGTAATGATCCTGACATTAATGTGATATTTTGCTTACATTTAATACTCTGACTGGTGGCTTGATATTTCGTTTAGCATTAAATGCAATCGTTATGGAATATCTCCACGTATATTATCATATTATTTAGATCTCTCGCAATAAACATTGAAGGACCCGAACACTCTGTTCAGAAACAAACCTATTCGGTCACGACCGAATAGATGACGTCAGCTCTTATATTTATTATTTTCGTATAAAATACTGCCCCTCCAATTACCCCCTAATTTCGGCTTCCTCGAGTAACTTGGAGGGAGCCGGAATCAAGTGTTTGAGATTCCCAAGGTTTGGCATGATGACCCGCCACCTTCCTTCGCACGTTTCCAAGAAAAATCGAATGGCTCAACGGCTTGGAGGGAGATCATCCCCCCCCTTTTTTTAAACGCCAGATAAATATCTACCCCCTACCCATAATCTATTTACTTTTACGCCCCACACTTCTCCGTCGTAACAAAATTTCTTTCTCTCTCTCTCTCTTCAAAGTTCACCGCTGCAACTGTCTGAGCCACCTCTGTAAGTTCTCCGTCGTTTTCCCGTTAGGTTTTTTTTTTTTTAAGTCTTTCAAAACGTCTTATTAGGATCCTCCCGAGATCATGACGAGCAAATTGGCTCTGTTAGTGAACACGGAGGAGAGTATGGCTAGGTTTAGGTTGCTTTACCAAATTCCCCCGTCTGTTTCTCTCACCTACTGTAATTCAGACGATTTCCCCGTCATAAATAAGGGTGAAATTCTGATCCCGATGATGGCCATAGTAGAGGGTGGCGTTAGGTTCCCACTCCACACATTTCTCATAGATTTCCTACAAACCGTAAACGCCACCCCTTCCCAGATTTCAGTTAACACCTTTAGGATTATTATGGGTGTTATAGCCATTAATCGGCTTTTGGATATAAACCTAACAGTTAGGGAAATCTTAGCTGTTTACCAATACAAATGCCCTGGAGCCAAATCAAATACCCTGTGTCATCTGGTGGCTAGGAACGTGAACGAGAAATTGGTGAACAGTCTCCTTAGCACCAATAAAGGGTTCGAGAAGGATTATCTGAGGGTTGGGGGAAATTGGTTCCCAGGTAGCTCCGTTTGCCGGAGCGAATTTGGACACCCAGGTTAGGACTCTTTATGAACACCTTAAATTAGCATGACCGAACACCGTTTAAATGTATCTGAACACTTATAAATGTATTTATTTGCATTTCAATTCGCTTTCTCATTATTTGGTCGATGTTATTTTACAGATCAAAAGAGACTCGAAGCCGAGAGAAAGCAAGGGGACGCCGGACTGATCAAGCGGGTTCTATCAGCGAACTTCTGTGTTGATGAGAGAGGAGAACCCCGCTCGGCCCCACTGCTCTTGGGATACGAACCCCAAGTAAAGTCATTCCTAGAAGGCCCCACGGTTCCCAGATCTGAAGCTTTCGAAATCTTGCCCCGAGCGCCGTACATCGCACAGCCAGCAGAGGTCGAGCAGCTCGAAGACTTCCTCAACCGTATACCTACCGGCCAAGTGTACGCAATGGCACCACCGCTCAACCCATTCAAGTTGATGGGCAAGACGGCTGACGCTGGCCCTTCGAAGAAAAGAAAAGGCCAAGCGAGGGGTAAAGGTAAAGAGACTGGTGCCCCAAAGAAATTGAAGAAGCTTCCCGAAAACACTCCTGTAACTGAGACAATTAGCGTTCTGGTTCCCGAACAAGAAGTTGTTCCGTCTCCCCAGGCAGTTCATGTCGTTGTGGAGTCCGAGCAAGAGGAAGAGCTGCAACCTCGACAGAAAGAAGGGAGGACTGAACCTTCCTCAATACCAGCCGAAGGGCCCTCCTCACATCACGCAGCCTGGGATCCTGCCCTGCTGTTTGGTCCGAACCCGATCTCTGTTCGGGACACAATTTTAGACCACTCGGACGCCGATGCCTCAGCTCGAGTGGCACATGGCCTATCTTTTGCAGCATGTCTGCCCGGAGACATGGAAAGATGGGCCGGTACTTAACCTGGCACTGCGTTTTGTCAAATGACTCATGGCCTAATGATGGTGAGTACGTCCTTACTAACTTTATTTTTATGTATATAATTTTTTTTTAGTAACTTTTCCTTTCTTAAGTTCTCACGTCTTCCATATATTTTACTTATACCTTTTTACTCAGGCCACTCAGGGTGTCAGGTCCATAGAAGCGAAGTTCTATAGACTGACAGAGAAATTCCAGAAGAATGAGGCCGAACAAGAGAAAATGTCGGAAATGCTGAAAGTTGCTGGTGATAACTATGCGAGGCTGGAGGGACAACACCACAAGAATATTGTTGTCATGAAAGAAGCTGAAGAACGAGCTCGGGCTGAGGAAACCCGACGAGCGGAAGCCGAAGCCGAAATTGTAAAGTTACAAGAGCAAGTGAAAAAGCTGGAGTCGGAATGTGTCAGTCGGCTCAATCTTGCTCATAAAGAGGGTATGGAAGAGGGGTTGATAAAAGGAGAAGAGCTTGGATTAACAAAAGGAAAGGAGCTCGGGCGAGAGGGAGCTATGGGCGAAGTCGCGGCTCAATTCAAAATGGTATATAATACCGGATTTCGCCATGGATGGAAGTCGGCCTTAAGTAAGACCGGACAACCTGAAATGTCCGAGCTCTTCCTTCGTGCCAATACTCCTTTGCCATATCCTAATGTCGGGCTACGGAATTCTGATGATGAAGGAGATGAAGAAGACGAAGAAGGGAGAAGAAGAAGAAGAAGAAGAAGAAGAAGAAGAAGAAGAAAAGAAGAAGAAGAAGAAGAAGAAGGAAGAGCAGAAGAAGAAGGACTCAAGAAAGGAGAAAGAAAAGAAGGAGAAGGAAGAAAAGAAGAAGAAAAAGAGAAGAGGAAAGAAGACATGCCTGAAGCAAGCCAACAATCTAGGGATGGTCAGGACGTTCAAATTATAGAGATAAAAGACGTGGTTGACACGGCCGAACAACCGCCTGACATCCCGGACCAGTCTTACCAAACAGAAGGCGTGACCGAACAACCTTCCGGTTCTTAGATATCTTTATTATTATCTTTTATGTAATTGTTGATTGTGAGATTTTGTTTCGTAGTTTTAAATTTGGTTTTGTTTGTAGCAGAACTTTTGCCATTCGGAATATTTAAGATTTAGTTTCCCTTTGAAATTTTGTACTTTTATAATGACTATCTAAGAATTCTTTATCAAAACTTGCATTCTTCCAATACTTCTCCATGTCAACAGGTTAATAACATCGAGACATTGCCCATTCATGAATAATGACACAAAAACTTAAAAGTAGATAAAACTACCGAACAACTATTAGAACGTTTACTTTAATTCTATCATTATCAATGGTTTGTCAATTTGAAAAATAAAAGGATCTTACCTTAGCTTGACTTTGGTAATCAATACCTTCTTTAACTTAAAGGTTCCCCCATGCTTAATTCTCCAAACACCTTCTTCATGACTCCGGTTATCTTTTAACATATCACCGGATGATTTACTTATGACATTTAAAGAGAAATGATAAGTAGATCCGAATAGGGACTTGTTTACTTATGACACACCCGAAGGAGTGATAAGTGGATCCGAATGGATATTCTCAACTTATGACACACCCGAAGGAGTGATAAGTGGATCCGAATAGGGACTTGTTTACTTATGACACACCCGAAGGAGTGATAAGTGGATCCGAATAGATATTCTCAACTTATGACACACCCAGAGGAGTGATAAGTGGATCCGAATAGGGACTTGTTTACTTATGACACACCTGAAGGAGTGATAAGTGGATCCGAATAGATATTCTCAACTTATGACACACCCGGAGGAGTGATAAGTGGATCCGAATAGGGACTTGTTTACTTATGACACACCCGAAGGAGTGATAAGTGGATCCGAATAGATATTCTCAACTTATGACACACCCGGAGGAGTGATAAGTGGATCCGAATAATAATCTGTTCAGAAATGGCATCAACAACATACTTCTTTGTTATGATAAAATTTCAACTTAATAAAAATACTTCTTCAGATTACATATATTCCATGGTCTAAGGACCGACTTTCCATCCAAATCTGTCAACCTATACGCTCCAACTCCGGCGAACGACGTTACTCTGTACGGGCCCTCCCAGTTTGGTCCAAGCTTTCCGTCATTAGGATTTCTCGTATTTGCCACTACTTTTCGGAGCACCAAATCTCCAACCTGGAAACTTCTGGGCCGAATATTCTTATCATACCCTCTTTTCATCTGATGTTGATACGAAGCCAATTTTATCGTTGCCATGTCCCTTTTTTCTTCTACAAGGTTTAAATCCATCCGAAGGCTAGATTCATTTTCTTCCACGTCAAACTTCGTAGTACGAGTGGTCGGTAAACCGACTTCAAGTGGAATCACAGCTTCCACGCCATATGCTAATGCAAATGGAGTTTCGCCAGTCGATCTTCTCTTTGTGGTCCTGTGAGTCCACATGACACTTGGTAGCTCTTCAACCCATCTGCCTTTAGCCTCTTCTAACCTTTTCTTTATGCCATCCAAAATCACCTTATTCGAAACCTCAGCTTGACCGTTAGACTGGGGATATCCTGGTGAGGAGAAGAAATTCCTGATGCCAAGTTCCGAACAGAAACCCTTAAAAAGCTTGCCCTCAAACTGTGTACCGTTGTCAGAGATAACCGCCCAAGGTATACCAAACCTCGTAATGACACTCTTCCACAAAAAACGTTTAGTGTCCACCTCCCGGATGTGCGAAAGTGGTTCGGCCTCTACCCACTTGGTGAAGTAATCTGTTGCCACAATCAGAAATTTCTTGTTTCCTGGTGCCCGAGGTACAGGACCCACGATGTCCAAACCCCACTGAGCAAAAGGCCAAGGGCTGGATAACAGATTAAGTTCCCGAGCAGGCTGATGAATCTTCGGAGTGAATCTCTGACATTTATCACACTTCCTAACATACCGAACAGCATCACTTTGCATGAAGGGCCACCAATACCCCTGGGACATCGCTCGGTGTGCCAAGGATCTACCCCCAGTGTGACTTCCACATATTCCTTCATGGATCTCAAAAAGTAGATCATCCACCAAGTTAGGATGTACACACAACAAATACGGCCCTGAAAACGAACGCTTATAGAGATTCCCCTCTTTGGATAGCCAATACCTTGAAGCTTTTCTTTTGATAACATTAGCTGCCTTGGGATCTTGGGGTACGCAATTGTCCCGAAGATAGGCTACTAGGGGATCCATCCAGCTTGGCTCCGTGTTTATGCCACAAACTTTATCCACTGTGTCAATCAAAGTACTCGGGGCACTCAAAACCTCTACCGTCACTGTTCGATGTAAATCTGACTCCAGGGCCATCGCCAGTTTGGCCAATATATCTGCATGGGAATTATATTCTCTTTTTATCTGCTCTACCTGCACAAAATCAAATTTTGAAAGCAGAGATTTGGTGATGGTGAGATAAGTTATCATCCGTTCATCCCGAGCTGAATATTCCCCTGATATATGATTGACCACCAATTGAGAATCGCAGAAAACTTGTAATCGATCCGCACCCAACCGAAGTGCACTTCTGAGACCAATAAGTAGAGCTTCATACTCGGCTTCATTATTCGATGCCAAAAAACCCAATCTCACGGCCTGCTCTAAGATAAGTCCCTCGGGGGAGACTAACACAGCACCTGCCCCAGCTCCTCTCATATTGGAAGCTCCGTCTACAAACAATTTCCATTCGGATGCATCCCCAATGGCACATGGACTTGGAGTGTAGGTCGGCTCTGAACTTTCTCTCTTTCCCTGGAATTCGGCCACAAAATCAGCTAGGACTTGCCCCTTTATAGACGTTCGGGGTTTATATTCAACTCCTAAGGATCCCAGATGCACTCCCCACCTAGTGATCCGTCCGGAAAAATCCGAACTATGCATTAACATTTTCAACGGGAGATCAGTGAGAACAGTAACAGTGCTGGCCTGGAAATAATGAGGGAGCTTTTTGGCAGCCTGAATCAACGCCAAAGCAGCTTTCTCAAGAGGCAAATATCTGGACTCTGTTTCGTCCATGGTTTTGCTCACGAAAAAGACCGGCCTCTGACCCTCATTGGTTTCCCGTACCAGAACGGCACTCACCGCATGTTCGGAAACAGCTAGATAGAGAAAGAGAGGCTCTCCCGAACAGGGTATTGAGAGGCATGGGGGTGAGGAAAGATAGGCTTTTATTCCTTCAAATGCAGCCAAACAATCCTGGTCCCACAAAAACTTCCTCTTCTTTCCCAAAAGCTGAAAGAACGGACGGCACCTATCAGCCGAACGAGAAATAAACCGACCCAATGTTGCAATCATTCCCGTTAAGCGTTGGACCTGCTTGGCATCCTTGGGAGGCTGAAGATTCAGCAGGCTGATATTTGATCCGGATTTGCCTCCACCCCATTATAACTGATCATGTGGCCCAAAAATTTTCCCGAACTAACGCCGAACAGACACTTGGTGGCATTGAGTCGTAACTTAGTAGTTCGGAGAATTTCAAGAACCTCCCTCAGGTCCTCCACATGGCTGGTCTTCCTCTTACTCTTTATCAGCATATCATCTATATATGCTTCCACAGTTTTCCCGATCACATGTCCGAACATACCGGTCACCATCCTCTGGTATGTGGCTCCTGCATTCTTCAAACCAAAGGGCATTACCCTATAACAATAGACTCCTTTAGGAGTAATGAAGGCTGTCTTTTCTTGGTCTGAATGGGCCATGGGAATTTGATGATAACCCTGGAAGGCATCCAGGAAACTCATCCTTTCATGCCCCGAAGCCGAATCTACCAACTGGTCTATTCTTGGAAGGGGGAATGGATCCTTCGGACAAGCTCGATTCATATCAGTAAAATCAACACATACCCTCCATTTCCCATTCTTTTTCTTGACCACTACAGTATTAGAAAGCCAAGTAGGGTATTGTACTGACCGAATGGCATTGGCCTCCAGCAACCTCTCTACTTCCTTTGCGACTATCTCGGCCCGTTCGGGTGCCAGCTTCCGACACTTTTGACTTACTGGCTTTGCCTCAACGGATATGTTCAGTGAATGACAAGCCAGATCTGGGCTCACCCCAGGAGCTTCATAGACTGACCATGCAAAAACGTCTCGAAATCCTATAAGGAGGGTAACCAACCCTTGTCTATCATCCGCGGATAAATTTGTCCCTATTAAGAAATAAAATTCAGGTTCAGAGGGATCAAAATATACCTTCTCGGGATCTTTTTCTGCCGCAAGCTTCTCTGTCACGGCAGCAGGTGCCTGTAATTGTCATGAAGCCTCAGTGGGATGTTCATCCTCCGGACTTTTTTGAGCTACAGCAGCCAAGACACATTGCTTTGCTGTCACCTGATCACCGTTTACTTCCATGACTCCTTCTTCAGTAGGGAACCGTAGTTTCTGATGCAAAGTTGACGGAACAGCCTTCATTCGGTGCAGCCAGTCTCTTCCCACAATTGCATTATACGGAGAGGAGCCACGAATCACTATAAATTCTGTTTGCAAACTGATCGGCCCAGCCAGTACGGGGAGTGTTGTTTTTCCCATTGGAACCGTTGACTCGCCCGTGAAGCCAAACACAGGCGTGGTGAAGTTCGCCAAGTCCGCCTCTTTTAGTCCCAACTTCTCATAAAGGCCTTTGTACATTATCTCGGCAAAGCTACCCTGATCAACAAGGACTCTTTGAACATCATAATCCCCAAATCTAAGAGTTATGACGAGGGGATCGTTATGGGGCATCTGAACATCCGCCAAGTCTTCATCCGAGAATGAGACGACTTGATGCGCGGAGGAAATGGGAGCCCCTGAACAAGATGTCGAGACGAGATGGGCATAATCCACAATTCCATAACTTCGCCTGAGATGTGATGCTTTCTGCATATCGGACCGAAAAGATGTGGGCAGAACAGAAGTGCACACAGGATTGTGAATGACATGAATGACGCCGGCAGGGGCAGGCCCCTGTGTCCCCGGAACGATTGGTACCAGTTCCTCGGGCCTTACTCACAGTGGGAGTGGATTCAACATAATCTGAAAGATGTCCGGCCGCTACCAACTGCTCCAAAAGGGCTTTGTATTTATGGCAGTTTTCGGTCACATGTCCCTTGTCACGGTGGTAGAAACAATAAAGATTCTGATTCCGAACTTCCGGATCTCCAATCAGCTTAGAAGGCCATACAAAGAAGGGCTTCCCCTTAATTTTGTCCAACAAGCGATGAATAGGCTCCTTAAAAACCGTTTGAAATGCTTTATATGAGGGTGCGGCATAGCTGGTCGGTGCCGAACGTGCCTTAGGAGTTTGAGTTGTTCGGGCTTGAGGTCTAGAGATAGGTGGTGATACAGGGGCCTCTGAAACCACTGCATTAGTATTACCCCCGTCTTCTTCTACTCTGACAAACCGCTCCACACGGTCCATTAGCTTCTTAAGAGTCGTGGGAGGACGCTTAGTCAAGGATTGACGTAGTCCTGTACTAGGAGGCAAGCCTAACTTGAAAGCTTGGAGTGCTGTATCCTCTGCACATGCATCGATGTCATTATAAGTTTCCCAAAATCTTGCCGAATAGTCCTTGAGTGATTCATTTGTGCCCAGTCTGATTACCATAAGTGTATCCAAGCCTCTGGATCTTCGACTATTCGTTATGAACCTTCCCACGAATGCTTCGGCCATCTGACTCCAAGACCCGATTGAACTTCGCTCAAGCTGATTAAACCATCGGAGCGCCACCTCTCCCAAACTAGAAGGGAATATTCTGCACATCAAGGGATCTCTGTAACGCCATAAGGCCATCCTATGATGATAATGGATCTATATGGGCGACAGGGTCTGTTCGGCCATTATAAATTTCAAGACGAGGTGCAGTGAACCTCTCTGGTAATTCGGCTGACTCTATTGCATCAGTAAATGGAGAGGATGATATTAAGTCTAAGGCTTTCCAGACTGCTCCTTGCTCCCCACGTCTCACCTTCTTCTTCGGCACAGTTGGAGGTAAAGAACTTTTATCACGAGGTTCACCCACCTTTTTATCTAATCGGCCATCTTTTCTTCTCATCTCCCGAAGAGTAACGGAGGTTTCTGCCGAATTAATAGCTTTCTCTTTTACCGAAGGACTTTCTGCCCAACCTTCATGGTATGCACCACGAGACGCTCCAGAATCTCCTTGTTCACTCTTATGGAAATTTTTCCTCGGCCTATCTTTTGCTGTGGACATGTCCTGAGCTGCTTTCTTCAGAGCATCGACCTCCTGGCGGAGTGCTGCGATCACTCTTTCACTATCATCTGCTCGAGATGCTGCAGAAGGTGACTGTATTAATGATCTTTGGGTTCGAGGTGGTGTTACCTCTACAGAGCCTTCCCTCCGCCCTTCTGTTCGTTGATCATCCATATGCCTATGAAGTACGGTATGTTTGGAGGAGGGTGTAACTGAGACAACAACCCGAGTATGTTCAGAGGGCTTATAAGATGGCTCCGTTGAGGTTTTAGGACGTGATGGTGTTGGAGCCTGTCCTACTTGTGATTCTGCGGGTCTGGGTGGTTCAAGAATTTCCAGCTGACGTCGTGATGGCCCCGAAGCCTGTCTGGCTGGAGATTCTGCGGGCCTGGAGGGCCCTGGAACTGAGCGTGGCATGATCGACGAAGCGGATTGGACCGAGCAGTATTAAAGAACCTTCCCACAGACGGCGCCAATTGTAAGTGGGTTTTTTGTAAATGATAAAGGAAAGGTTGGTCAATGCTGACAAGGCTTACTCCACAAATCAAATCCGAACACGCCCGAATTGAGTAGAAAGATATCCGAACAGATTGCCGCAGTCCACGAACACTTTGGATTGAAATCCGAATAACTTGAGATGATCCAACCTAAGATACTGAAAATGACAAAGATCCTTAGAAAGACTTGGCCAGCCCCGTAGGGACCAACCTAAGAACCTCCGATGATTTTGTTAATAATCCCATAATAAAGATAACTTAATATGGTATGCAATTATCTCTCTGTGTATTTCACTCGTAATTCTTGTTGTATTTTTTTAGGAACCCCTGTTACATTACCCTCCTCTTCTATTTATACCTTTTATTACTCAAGATATTTTCTCTGTTTCTTCTGTCTTCCTCTTCTTTCTTTGTCTGAGCACCATTAATGCTCCTTGATTACAGCTCATTTGGCCTCGTTTATCCCCCACTTAACTTGTAATGATCCTGACATTAATGTGATATTTTGCTTACATTTAATACTCTTGACTGGTGGCTTGATATTTCGTTTAGCATTAAATACAATCGTTATGGAATATCTCCACGTATATTATCATATTATTCAGATCTCTCGCAATAAACATTGAAGGACCCGAACACTCTGTTCAGAAACAAACCTATTCGGTCACGACCGAATAGATGACGTCAGCTCTTATATTTATTATTTTCGTATAAAATACTGCCCCTCCAAGTTCTATTATTATTTGGTTACCAAATGAGCAAATATCTGTGTCTTTACGCTGACACCAGAGCCAGATATTTTAAATTGTCACTCAAATTCAAACCTTATTACTCGATCCTGTTCTATGTGAAATTGGTGCATGGAGCAAGCAAAAGTTGAGTCAAATTTGCGGTAGGAGTAATGCTACTACATACATAAAATATTTCATAATAAATCTGCTAAAATTGTTCATAAAAGGAGGAAGATACAAGTCAAATAAGGAACATAAGCATATGACAAACTGTGGAAAGTAATAATTCTGACGCCTATAGTCTTCGTGACCTTACTTTAGTAGTACTAATTTGGCTACAGCTTGGCGTTCCTGCTGGTAGAACTGTGTTCCCAAGCCCAGATGATTCATCAGTAACCAAATGAAAGTCAAGAGCTCTCCACCCCTACTAGGTTGCTGTGCATGTACATTTGGTCTACAATTAATTGCAGCGTAAGACATCAATTCCACCCAAACTCGGCTCATTAGCTTCCATTTGTCTATCTTCAAATCTGAGAGCTTTTGAGCCAGGATGCAGCCGTCAAAGAACACAGATTTGCTTATACTTCCCTTCACAGTAACTGGTCTGTATTTCGTATCCACCTCAAGGATTTTTCCACAGGCTTCAACTTTATTAGATATGGTCCTGATGTCTTGGCCGTGAAAGAATCGCTTAGCTTCTGCACAAGTGTCTTGGAAGACTATTAGCCAATTGCCTAACACTGGGGCCATCATTATAGGCTTCATGACAAGAAGATAAAACATATAATCTGAAAGTAATTTGCATTTTTTTCTATCACTATCACTACTTCCTTTTTCTTTCTCATAGCAGAGTTCAGTAGCGATGTGCCAAATGAGAAGGCTTTCCGCATACTGATAATCCTCAATGCTCCATTTTAGTTCATCATAGCTAGAAGTCTGTAGAAGAGCCCACTCACCTCTTTTCGAAGATGCATCCATGCCAGCTCTTAAGTTGTTTGCAGTCAAAGATTTCCATCTCAGCTGGTCAAAAATAAAGCTCTTCAGATCATCACGAACCTTCTCTGAATGCGAAAAACCCAAGATTTTCATCTTGTCTAGAATTTCCCTAACACCCACATAATCAGCTAACTGGTAAACCCATGCTGGAGGATCATTCAGGCAATAGCTTATCATATCGTACTGGGAGATTGACCCAGACCACTTTCTTCTTTTCAAGATGATTGGTACAATTCGTTTGCTCCAGCTATTCTTCAAGGCAATGAGGGTCCAATCAGATAATATAAGCATTAAGATAGATATAACCTCGACCACTAATGCCCCACCGAGCAAGATATAAGTAAGGATGATATCGAACTTATGAACATTATGAAACTCATGCTGATTCTCATGAGAAAAGAATCCCAATGCTACAAGGATTGCAGTAAAGCAAATAAAGCGTAGGAAGTAGCCAATTTTGCAACGAATCACGACCACCTTAGTGTGGAGAACCTCATACATGAAACTGAGCTCACACTCAATTAGTCTGAATGCTTCATTTGGAGTTATAGTAAGAAAAAAATCCCGGCTCATGTCTCGTTCTTTTGAGCTCAAAAGTAGGCCTACAATAAGACCCTTGAATTTTTCAAATAGACGATAAGCTTCCTGTAGTAATTGCATGTCACCTAATGTGCGTTCAGAATCATCAGGAGTATTTCCAACCTCCGGATTTGGCATCACATCCACTTGTCTTGAAACCGGGTCTGACGACTCTGACCTCATTGAAGAGTAAATCTTCGTGACTTTTTGATAATCAGGTCCTGCGTTTGGCGGTGGCAACACTGAACCTCCAAATTTGTTCAAGCTTGCAAGATAGAGAGCACGTGTTCGCTCTACATATTTGACAGTTCCAACAAAAAACACCATGACAGTGGGAACACAAAGCTTGTTTTTAGGAATTGATTGATAGAAGATATAAGCAGTAACAAGAACCTGTAATATGAGTCCCATAAAGTGCCTAAGCCAGAACTCATTGTCTTCAAGAGCAAAAGAAGTGATGGTATCTGGGCCACCAAGATGCAACAAGAGAAATGAAGCCCAGAATGCCATTAATTCCTCATTTCCCTTGCAGAATCCCATTAATTCCTCATTTCTCTTGCAGGATGGCATTAATTCCACATTTCTCTTGCAGACTGCCATTAATTCCTCATTTCTCTTGCAGACTGCCATTAATTCCTCATTTCCCTTGGGTCCACAATTGCTTTTGGAGATTAATCCAATTGCAACAGGTGCAATCCAGTCGGCAAGCAAGTATGCGAACCATATGAACCCGATTACCAGTTTGCTTCTAGTCCGTTTTCTGAGGAACGAAAATAGAACTAAAATTGCCTGCAGTGAGAGGCTTAAGAGAATACAGCTCCGGAGATTCCATGCATCCCATATCTTCTTCACAATTTTGGGGATAGGTAGTTCCATTTTATGATCTCTCTCCCTCTTTTTGGTTTATTTCCTCACAACTTTGCTCTGGTTACTGGTTAGGCCAAATTAAGCACAGTCTTGTCAAGAGTATTAAAGTTAAATTGATTTTACGTGCTTTTATTTATGACCAGAATTAAAATTCGAATAATATCTTCCCATCTAAAAAAAAAAAAAAACCTTTCTAAGCCTTGGTCTTTTATTTTGACTAATCTCCTTTCTTTTTTTTTGGGCTAAGCGTCTAAGTCTTGGTTCTTTTTTTTTTAGTTAATCGTCTAAGTCTTGGTCTTAATTATTCATGTACGTTGATGAAATATATTATTATCGACTCTTAAGTCTTGGTCTTCAGGATTTTTTTTTTTTTTTTTTTATTCATGTAAGTAGATAAAATATAATATTATGGATATGGACTCTTAAGTCTTTTTTTCTTTTTCTTTTTTTGTTATAATCATGGACTCTAAGTCTTGGTCTTCAATATTTTTTTTGAGAAGATGGTCTCCACTATTCAATTATTCACGTAAGTAGATGAAATATAATATTATGAACCAAACAAATTTTTTTTCAATTTTTAGGATCAACGGCGACATCTCTTACTGAAAAAAAGAAAAAAGAAAAAGATCACGACAATCATCATTGTCGTTGCACACAAAAGGAATAGTAGTCACTCTTACCTAAAACCTCTGCTCGCACGGGTTCTACGGTCTAACTTTACCCAAAAATCTCTTTCATATAAAAGAGAACTGGAGCGAGTCAAATACGACGACCAGAAACAATAAAGATTTTGAATAATCACACCTGACGTAATGTCACTATGATAAAATTTTTGGACTTGTAGAAGAATTACTCGGAAGTCGGAACCAATGTTTTTGTTGTATATCATACTCAGTGAATTTTGTCTTCTTAATTTAATGGGGTCCAAGATGGGACTTTCATGGTTGAAATTTCTTCTTCATAGGAGACAGCTAGAGATACAAATAACATGGTAAAAAATTATAAAAATTATTATACTAAAAAAGTCAGTTAATTTTGTCTTCTTAATTTAATGGGGTCCAAGATGGGACTTTCATGGTTGAAATTTCTTCTTCATAGGAGATAGCTAGAGATACAAATAACATGGTAAAAAATTATAAAAATTATTATACTAAAAAAATAACAGTAATGTTAGAGATATTACAAATTTTACTACATGAGTTTTACAAACTGATAGGTCACCAATCACAAAATAATAATTAAGACATCTTTTTTTATGTGTTGAATTAATAGCTATCACATTTGTATTCACATCCTTTTGTAAGCTTTTTGTAGTCAAATTTATAGTCGATTTAGCATTTTCGAAAAAAAAAAATATATAAAAATTATAATTTGTCACCTAGATTGTAAACAAAATTATAAAAATAACTTATTGTTGTACAAAGTCAAAGTGTCAGTTTGAGAGCTCTTTTTGTGCTTTTAGTATTTTGCTTATTTTTACTTTTTGTCTTAGTTTTTAGCAAATAAGTAAATAAATTAGTTAATTTTTAGTTTTATTGAAAATAAATTGTTTTTGAATTTTTGTCTCAACTTTCAATAAATAAACTACCGAAAATAAGTTTATACCAAACAAACAAAAGGAAAGAATAAGTCAAGGATACATGGCAACCGAGCTGCTAGCTAGTGAAGTTCTTTGATTATAAAACTGTAAACTTGTGTTCTAGATACTTTAGAACTTGTACAGGAATAGGAAGATACACTTTAATTTATGTTTACTAGGCACTTTGAACTTGAAGTGTCAACTTGATCCTTTTTTAGGTACTCTACATGCTTTAATTGAACAGATTAATTATACTTTTTCTTTTTTTTTTTGAGCTGTAAATTTATGTTTTATACACCGTTGTGCAATTTGATTACACACATCTTTTTTTTTTTTTTAATAATTTGATAGTTACACATCATAGAGGGAGGGGGAATTCGAATCTAGTTAGTTCTCCTCATAAATGAGAATAAGTTATCCCAGTTGGTTACAAGACTTTCGACTTACACATGCATCTTTAACATGTTTTATCTTAGGCGAGAACTCATCAAAACTATTGATCTTGCTTCATTGCATGATTAAAATCTAGTTTTAATGTTATTCTCTAAACAAAAAAAGAAAAAAGAAAAGAAAAGTAACTTCAATATACTTTATGGATGATGAATATAAATTGTGCACTAAGTAATGCTTTTTTAGCATACATGCATGACGTTTAAGAAAAAAACTGTTGTGAGAAAACTGTGTATTAAACCAATTTGGCTTATTAAAAACTATTATCCAATAAAATTATAATTACATATAATATTAATCACATACACTAATGTACAACATCAAAGTGCATAAAAAATAATATAACTTAATGCACTAATATGTCTTATCAGAATTTGACAAATAAAATAGTTGATATTCAAAACTTTTATATAACTAGTACATTGAATTAATCTACTTATCCTTAAATTTTTAAGACAATTTATTCTAAAGTGAATTTAGTTGGAAAGAAATAATTAAAAGTAGAGCTATTAAGATTTCCAAAAATCCTGCACTATAGACACAGCACTAATTACTAATTAAAAAAGAGACAAAACAATATAATAAAATTCATTTTTAATATATTATTATTATTATTTTTTGGCATATGAATAAAATACGAGTCATGCCGAATTGAACCAACCCATTTAAGATGATCCAATTCTAACCCAAACCTGGTAAGATATGAACCCAACCCGTTTACCAGGTCTAGATGAGTAACTCCACCAAAGCGAGTGAATCGTATATAAACATGCAGTGTGACATTGTTGTCAAACATGTAGGAATAAAGGTCCACACCACATGCTCCAGCAAAATTGGGCCCCAATATTCAATAATTATTGACATAAAAAGAATCGCCTTAAAGAATATGCTTTTGATCCCAAAAAAAAAAAAAAAAATTCAGAGAAGTTCTTTTACTGTCTTCTTACCAACACTAACAGCAACTTTATAAGTTTATATAGAACGATGTATCTATGTCGTTGGCCAGCTGTGAATTCGTGTAACACGTTAATCATGAATATATATATATATATATATATCTCATATGGATTCAAATTCATGAACAAAAGTGTTCGTCTCTACATATGAAGTGCTTGTCCTCTTAAGATACTTTTTCAGATGGAACGTACTCCTCAGCTTTTTCTTTAATGAAGTGTACGTTTGTCTCTGTTCGTTTTGATTGTCACCTCTTAGCTGAGGTCCATTGTCTGGGAAAATTATTCAAATAGCTCAGATTATAAATAGAGTAATGTTACAATATAATATTTTTGTAATAATATTGAGTTGATAGGTTTTTATTAGTTTTTATCTGACCCATCACATACTGCATTTTATTATTTATCATTCAAAGTTTAACATCTCAAAAATATTGTAAATTTGTTTGTGAAAATATTATGTCTGTAACTTTATTGCTACAAATAAATGTGTAGTTTTCCTCTTACATGAATGATGGGTTATACCATGAATTTAATTAGTAAGAACCATACTTATGTGGTAGAACCCACCATTTATGTGAGAGGTAAACTACGTATTTATTTATAGTCGTAGACTATTGAATAATCACTCCATTAGTTAAAGAGTCAGAGTTCCATTTCCATGCGTGGAGGGTATTGGCCAATATTGTACAATGAAATTAGAAATTTATTACAGGTCTGGTTAATGAGTGTCCTTAAGACAATGGTTAAGGAAATATTTAATATTTTTATTTTATAGGAAGTAATGAAATTTTAATATTAAAATAATATAAAAACAACTTTTAAGGATATTTTAGTCTTTTTATTTATTATTTTAATATTAAAAATTCTTTATTAGTCGTAAATTTTAAATATTTAATACTTCTTAACAATTGCCTTAAAAGCATCCATTAACAAAATTCATTTATTATAAGCACATGTAGTTCCAGAGATAATTAAGAATAATTTAAATCCCAACAATTGAGAAGTCTAAAGGCTCATGGAGCTGCTTTTATATTTCTTCATGTATGAAAAAAAAAAAAAAAATGACAAGACGTAATAGTTAATTCTATAACTAAATTAAAATTTTGTTTCATGATTTTTTTTAAGTTAATTTAAAGTTTGAATTTTCCTCCTTTATTAACTTTGCTTATCTTGTTGCTGGCATTTAATAATAATAATAATAATAATAATAAAAAGGGTTCTCATTTTCCTCACAGCTAAGGGTTTTTTCTTTTTCTTTTTTTCTAAATAAGTTCGATAAATCTCGAATGTACAATTAATCTCATTCTGTATCTTTTACTTACAATATAGTAAAGTACACTTAGTGCTAATTCTCCTTGCAAGGGTGAATAAAATGTCCGCCATAAGTACGACTGTGAGCATGAGATAACATGTTATGCATGATTGATACAAATTATATCAGTGATACAAAAATTTTCATAATGGTTGCAATAACATGATATGATTGATGCATAATAAAGTGAAGCATAATAAAATAATGTCAGTATAAGAAATGTAACTTCAATCACAACTTATTTATAAGACAAATTTTGAAAAAAAAAAAAAAAAATTTGTATCCATGTCACGGTTTGTTGCATTGTTCATAGGTGGAGAAGATAAATCAGGCTTAAAAGGCGCATTCAGAGATGAGAATTGTCCATGGCTTATAAACTGCACAACTTAATAATACTTAGTCAATGTGTGACTAGATTTTCTTTTTAGTACGACTCCTCACGTGTGGCATCATAACCAAACACGTGGACCACAATAGAGGAAGAGATCTGCCCAACACTCAAGGGGTGGCTCTAATACCATGTTAAAATCCAAATAACCCATCTTAATCTCAAAAGGGGGAAATTCCCTCAACCCCCCCCCCCCTTTTTTAATGTTTACTTTAGATATCTCTCTAAACCTTTTCATTCTTTTAATTTTAAATAAATAATTTTTCACAAGTTCATATATTAAAATTGTACTGTAGATTCCGAAAAAGCATCTCACGAAACCGTTTCATAAAGCATTCTTTTATATTTTATGAGACGATCTCATAAGATAATTTTCTGTAGATTTTGGACAGGACTTCTTGTCTTCTAGGATAAAGTTATGCACCCATTAAATCAATGTAAAAGAATAAGGGCATGAATAGGTCCACTGAATGACATATACTAAGTGATGAGTAATGACCAGTAATTAATCATTTCTCATAAATAATTACTCTTATATGACCAAGAGCCTTGTGATTCAACTTGTACCTCTTGGTGTTTCTAACAAAAACATCGAGAATTTGAAACCAGCAAACTATCGAATTATCGCAAAAATAAAAAATTATCTTATATGTCGTGAGAAAAAAAAAATGCATATTGCGGATGCATAAGATTATGGGTATGTTTGGTCTAGTTTTCTGTTTTCTGTTCTCAAAAAGTGATATTTACACTGTTTTCAAATTTTGGATTCAAATATTGTTTTCACCCGAATTCAATCCATGTTTTTTTGTTTGGTGATTGTTTTCACCATAGAGTTTTCATTTATAAACCGTCTGTTATTTCATTCCCTCCAAATTTATTTCATTCCCTCCCTATCATTCACACCATTGAACCCGTGAGAGCCATGACAACCACCCCGACCCACTGTGAGCCAAACCCCCACCGAAACCCACCATGACCCACTGCACAAAACCCACAACCAAGGACAAAATCAACCAAACCGGCCCACCGGCTACACCTAAAAGCATCACCGGCAACCCCACAAAGCCAGAATCAGTAAAACCAAGAGCCACCACGGCAGATCAGACAAATCTAAAAAAAAAAAAAAAAAAAAAAACCCAAAACCCAGCAAACCCACTTCAACAACAGAAAATCCAACAAACTCACACCGATCAACACAAATCACAAGAAATCCAACAAATACAACCACAAATTCACAAAAATCAAGCACAAATCGTGCGGCGAGATAGAGAGGAGAACGACGAAAGAGAGAGAGAAATTACCGTGGGTGAGAACAAAAACCATTGGAGAACAAAAGGCAGCGGGTGGAGGGGTCGGTGATGCCACGTCGCCATTGGCGAAGATAAGCCAAGCCAACAAGAGTGAGAGGGAGGAGTGTGAGGAGGAGGAGGAGCTGCTATGGTGAGACAGAAAGAGAGAGTGGTTGTTGAGAGTGTCAGGAAAAGATAAAAAAAGATGGGTTTTATTACAATAATGCCACCGGTCATTCGTGCAAAAATTTGCAAAAATGCCACCGGTCTTTTGAACAGTAGCCGAGTTCAAGTTGAGTTCAAGTGAAAACAACAAAAAGTTGTTCTCATTTTAAGTGAATTGAGTATCAATTGCACAGTAATTGTATTTGAATGCAAAAAGTGAAAACGGTAACCAAACAAAAAAATGTTAATCCGGGCCCACCATTTTCTGTATTCAAACACAGAAAACTGTGTTTGAATACTGATACCAAACATACTCTATAAGACCAATTCTCGGCTCAACTCCTAATGGTTTTTTTTAATCATTTTTGCTGAATAACTCCTTGGGCGTTGCAAAATACTTCTGGTAGTAGGCTAGTAGCCCCCCCTGCTCTATTATTTCTCTTCTTTTTGTGTGTTCTTGAAAAATATGCAAGATTTTTCAGGTCCCCTAGCTCTACTAAAAAAAATTTCGTTCAAATCACTAAGCTGACATAGCCAATAAATTCATAACGGTGATGAGAAGCATTTGGTTAGAATAAAATTAGCAATAAGAACACAAGAAGTACTAGTGTTTTCATACAACAATACAAACATTTAGCAATAAGAACACAAGAAGTACTAGTGTTGTCATACAACAATACAAACATCTCCAATTCCTATGCAAGTAATGAAAAGTACTGCAGTAAAATCTCATGCTCAACCCCCCAAATTAAAAGGTTCCAAAGAGTTCTACATAGAAAGATTCATTCCTACACCAATGAACTGATCAATTAATTCAGTTTACTTACCCACAATCAGTTTTGCTCTTGCATGACCCTCATTTATTTGAAACTGCGCCCCTATGCCAAAATGAGCCATCAATAACCACACAAAAGTGATAAACTCACCTCCTTTACTAAGTTGAGCAGCATGAGTATTGGGTCTGCAATGGCCTGCAGCATATGACAGCAATTCCACCCACACTTTACTCATTATCATCCATTTCTTCTTGGAGTTCTCCTTGTCCAACTTTTGCAGCTCTTTGGCCAGAATACATGCATCAAACAAGACAGATTTGCTTCTATCTCCCTTCACAGCAACAGGTGGAACATCTGTATTTATACCAAGGAGTTTTTCACAGGCCTCTTGATGTTTTGTTTGTGGTCCTAGGCCCCTTGCACTAAAGAACTTTTTGGCCTCAGCGCAGGTATCTCGGAATCTAATTTGCCCAATACCTGCCACAGCAGACATCATAGTAGGCTGCATAACTAGAAGATATAGCATGTAATCTGAAAGGATCTTACAGAATTCACGACTCTTACAGATTTCACAACTACCATCACGAGAGTGATTTTTGCCACAGGTTTTACGACTATCAGCAGGATTAGCATTAGCATCAGTGTCCGTGTAATCGCAAAGTTCAGTAGCAATATGCCACAACATAAGGCTCTGATCATAATCAACATCAACAACATAAGACATTAATTCAGTGCTATTATCAGTATCCTGAAGAATCCAATCACCTCTAGCTGCACATATCCTCTTGGCAGTTTCAGGATCATCTGCAAGCTTGGATTTCTCTTGCAGCTCTATAAAGATGAATTCCCATAGCTCTTTGCTAATTCGCTCCTTCTTCTTGGACACATATCTCAGCTTATCATAGGTATCCTTAAGGTTTAAAAATTCAATGACCCGAATACAAATATGCTTCAAAGCATCCAACAACCCATAAGATGACGGACATTCTTTCAGGCAATAATCTATGAAGTTGTATCTATGAAGATATTCAGACCACCTTCTGAATAGGATTTGTCCAGTCCACTCCAGTCCAGTCCACTCCAAGAAATTTGTTGAATCTGGAGATTCTGAATCTCGAGACTTAGACCAGTTTATCTTCTTGAGATTGAGGAAGTACTTGAGGAGAACGCTGAAGCCTTTGGCAATAGGACCTATGCAGAAAATTTCCCGTGACTTCTTGAGGCTAACAGCAGTCCAGTCAGAGAAAACAAGCATAAAGAGAGCAATTATATCCAAGGCTATAGCACCAAACAGCAAGATATAGGTAATTCTAATATCGATCTTATGAAAATGATATTTATCTCTTGAATAGAAGATCAAAAGGGCTAACACAACACAAATCCAGGATATGACTCGACCTACATATCCAACATATGAATGTACCACGACAACCTTGGTATAGAGAACTTCATAGATGAAGTTGAGTTCAACTGCTATCACTTTAAGGGCATCTTCTGAGTTTATATTCTGGAAAAATACACGGCTCTCATGGCGCTCACGGAAGCTGAAGATGAGATCCACGATAAGACCCTTGAAGATTTGAAAGAAGCCATAAGCACGCTGCACCACCACAATATCATCACTCAGGTCACCTACATCCTCCTTATAAAGTGCAGCCTTGGATTCTTTATTGGGTTCTCCAATCATTTCTATATGAGTGGGAAGTTTGGCATCTTTCTTTGAAGCGTATTCCTCCATGAGCTTTGCATAGTTAGGCCCCGGGTCAGGGGATGTAAGCATGGACTCACGGAATCTATTCAGGTTGGCAAGATACAAAGCACGTGTCCTCTCAACATACTTGATGGTTCCAGCAACAAACATTAAGACAGTAGGAACCCATAGATTGTTATCAGGAAGTGATTGCCCAAACACAATTACAGCAGCAAAAACTTGGGTTAAAAGCCCAAGTAAGTGCCTCAGCCAGAGGGCATTATCCTCCAGAGCAAAAGCAGATATGGTATCTGGACCACCAAGGTGTAACAAAAGAAAGGGAGCCCAGAATGCCAGAATGTCAGCATGCTCATCAGTGCCTTGATTTTTGCCTGGAGTGCCATCTTGCCTGTTGGAAATAAGTCCCACTGCAAAGATAGCAGCCCAGTCGGCGATCAAGTAAGCTGCCCAGATCAAGAAGATTACAAAAAAGTTTGCTGTTCGCTTTCTGAACGGTGCAAACAGAATTAGAATGGTCTGCAGTGTAAGGCTTAACAGAACAAAGCTTTGGATATTCCATTTATCATAAAACTTCTTGATCTTGGGAGGGATGATGTAAACCATACTGTTCCTCTGCTTTCTTAACTTCTTTCACTCTGGTCAAGAAAACTTAGAAAGATTAATTTCTAAGTTTGTACAAACATAACCAGAAGTTACATAGAAATTTCTATAATCATCTATCAATGTGAATGGATGACCAGTAAGTCAGTTCATAGGTGACTGCATAATTTAATGGTTCAAGGGTAAAGATTAAATTATAAAAATGACAAATGCTACTTTACGGAAGTGAAGATGTAACTGTGTTTACTGAGAAAACTGATGCAAAGATTAGTGAAGCAATTATTAAATCTCATGTTTTGTCCTATAAGATTTGGAAGTTTGAGAAACTTACCTCAACTTAACCACATTAGTAGCTCAGTTCAGGTTATCTCAGGTTTCGAAGTCAAGTCGTCTTCTTTTCCTACCTTCATTATCATTCCACAAGCAAAAATAGCAACTTGCACAAAAGATAGCACAAGGCGACCAAGACTTTATTGGTCTTTCTTTTTATTTTTTATTTTTGGTAATACATTATTGGTCTTTGAACAACGTTTTTTCTCCTGATTGAGGATACCTTTAGAATATTTTATTCACAAGTGGAAGTGTGGGACCTTCTGTAGCCATGTGCTGTAGAAGGTAATAAAAATAACATTATGAAAATTACTTGCACATGGACCACTTAATCAACTATTCCACTAAAATCAGTCTTAATTTTCCTTCATGTCTTTACAAAACTACAAGACTACTGTAAAGCCTTTATCATTGGCTCCTCACACAGTCCAATTATTGAGCAAATTCCAGATAAAAATTTAACAGCAAGGTATCAGTTTTTAACTTCTCTGCAACCTTGGAGAGGGCAATAGTGGTGGTGGCTATATGGCACAGGAGATTGATGAGTATCTAATGGAGCAATTTCGCAAGGGCCTCGAGGAGGGTGAGAATAGTGGCTCAAAAATTCGCCTGCGCAGCCACTTTCAGGTAATTAAGGGTTTGCTTGACAAGATTCCTAGTAATTCAGGAAAGAGGGAAAAGCTTTACTACCTCAACAATGTTTTGACTGAGTGCCAGATGCTATCTTGGAGTGACAAACTAACCGAGTGTAGCATAAGGAGGAAGTTAAAAGACCTCACAGAAGAACTCAAAGGCTTGGCTAATAAGACAAATCGTGCACAGCCTAATGGTGGAGCTAACGAGCTTGCTAATAATGCACAGCCTAATGGTGGAGCAAGCTCATCAAATGGGAGACAAGTAACCCGGTGGAGCTCTCGGGTAGTTGATGCATCTAAGGTTCATGGGTTTGATAATGAAGTGATCTCACTTGAAAAGTTACTTCTCAGGCAAGGAAGTGATGATCTTTTCAAGACAATAGGCATCATTGGTAAGGCCGGTATAGGTAAAACAACGCTTTGTCAAGTAATATTCAATAAACAGGAGGTGCAGAACTACTTCCTTCCAAGGATTTGGGTATGCATGTCAATAAAACCTGATGAAGATCAGGGCACAAGGGTTCCAATCGTCAAGAGAATGTTGGAGTACCTTGGAGTAGACGAGGAGATCATCGAAAAAGTTCACAACCAACATAACCTCAAGGGGCTCCTCCATGCTCTTCACCTGGAATTGGTTGGGAAGAGGTATTTGATTGTGTTTGACGATGCCAGGGACACAGATACATTTTATGAAGAATTGAATTCTTCGTTAACTCGTGATGGAAATTGGGATAGTCTTGCATATGGACTGCCAAAAGGGTGCGGTGGAGCTGTTATTGTCACAAGTAGGAAAGAGGAATTAGCAAAAAACATGGTTGGAGAGGAAAACCTACGTTCTCTTCTACCAAGTACAGACCCAGAGAGCTTCTGGTTAATATTCAAAGATGCAGTTGAGCAAGGCACAGATGAGAAGGAGAGGAAACAGTTCAATCCTTCAAATGCACAAGATCTGAAAAAACAAATTTTACAGAAGTGTGATGGCCTTCCATTAGCTGCAAAAATGCTAGGTGAGATTATGCGAAAAGAACTCCAAAATGAAGCCAATGGAAATGTTAACCAACAAGCACATGCTTCTTAACTTAGTATTATCTTGGTTCTGATTTCTCTTTTATTTTTTTATGTGGTCATTTCGTTATGAAATCTGCTAAATGTTATGTGTATGGTGATTGGTGTTGCTTATATCTTTTACTCTAGTTGTATGACAGTATTGGTGTGAACTTTTAGCAAAGCATTATCTGTTGATTGAACAACCAAGAGGGTTTAACTAAGAGCTGAAAGTCTGAAATTTTACCTAATAACTGCTTGCTGTGCCTCCCTACTCAAGGCAAGTCAAGATCTTTCCATTACACCATTTATTTGTCAATACCCTTCAAACGCTGCAATGAGACACATATTAGATTGAGGCATAGCACAATGGATTATTCACATGGCTAAAGACAAACATGAAAGTTTTAAAATTTGCATGACCTGAAAATGAAAGAGATCAGGAAGATTATCTGTAGGGAAATTACAGTCAGCAGCAGTCAACAATAGGATGTGTTACAGTACTAACTTTGCTCCTATTCTGTGGACTCTTCCCCAACATGGTCACAAAACTATTAGTTTGAATGTTAGTTGTGGATCACCACATTAAAATCTTTGAACTGATCTAAGCCTTTTGGACCCTAAAATGGCAGCAAATTATTTCACACATGAGGTGTACTACACCTTTCTCTCTCAAATAAAGATGGGCCTCTGCCTCGTGTAGGACTCACAAATAGGTCCACACTTATATGAGATGTAATTGTATTTTACCGCATCTTCTTTCAACCCATAAGATCCTTGTAATTGTTCTTTACAGCATCTTCCCTTATTCCATTCCATTGGCACTGAATGCGCTGCTGAGTACTGTCCACCTTTGAATGAGAAAGCATCACCTATCAGAAAATTATACACACAAGCCATCTATGCATCTGTTCAACCACAGACTGCTTTCACAGAAGTTAAACAACAGCAAACTGTTTATAGATCTACATAAACGGCACACCATTTTTATATATCACTTAAATGGCTAAATAATGCATCTCCCCACAACCATCTCTCCTCAAACGAGAGACTAGTTTCACATTAGTTAGGAAGCAAACCATTTATTCATATCCTTTGAATGCTACGTACAACTGTCGCAACATGAGTTGGACTGCAGAACATTTAGTGTCCAGTTAAACAACATTTAATTTTCTGCAATCAGCATTCACAGACAATGTTTAATTTGAGGTTGTCATTGCACAAGAGACAGAATTTTTGTGGATGGCATTTGTCTATCCCATCCCACCTAAACACAATTAAGCAAACAGTTGCTGTTCTCTCTCTAGAATGCACATATATTGGAGCTCAAAACTCTTCAATTCATATGTTGGAGTTTAATACCCTCAGTTCAAGTGGCAGTATTCTTCCCCCACCAAATACGTAAAGACCGTTAATTATCTGATGTTATGGTTCATCCGCCAAAGAGTATTACCAAATACCATATGCATCACAACAACTTCTGATGATATTGGAGATTTTACAAAAAAAATCATATGGTTGACTGTTAGGTGATCCTATCTGATTGCTTCAAGTCCATGATTTAGTAAGCAGATCTCCCTTTTTAACTTTGTGACTAACTTGGATGTACATGATAAAATCCATTTTCTAGTCTAATCAACCAAAAAAGAACCCATTATCCAGGTTAGGGGCCACCATGTTCTGGATGTCTGTCTTGGTTATGAGTACACAGTTTCACTCTTCATAAACCTTATTTGGATTCCAGAACTAAATAAATGGACAAAAGCCGCCACACCAATGTAAGGAAATCATACTATGGTAAACACACTAATGTAATAAATTTCAGAAAAAATAGACCCGAGTCTATAATGCAGCAGGATAATGGACAGTTTTCATGTACTTGATGAAATAGTGGAATTTCGGTTTCAATCTCTTATTCTGCTTTCAAATTTGAGAATGAAGCAGATTGCTAAAGTGCCTGATTGTGGAGACACCAGAATTGCTCAATCAGATTGTTTTAAAACTCTAAGAGTAAGTCACAGCGAAGTTTAGTTCATCCCATGCCTACCACACGTTGGATTTTGTTTGTTTGGGTTTGAAGTGAGTAGTTGGCAGAGCCCAATATTTTGTTTGTGTGTCTACTACACGTTACACGTAGTGAGCATGCACTCACACTCATCCCATGCCTCCCACCCTTACCTCACAATTTTCAACTTTTCACTACACAACCCACACCAAATTCGGGAAACCTTATTCATAATTTTTAAAAATAATTAATAATAATAATTTATATGATTTGTATTCACGAATTTATTTGTTTTGACAGAAAAACACTTTTAAGAAAAAAATATTTTTGGGACAATCCAAAAAGACCTCTATAATTTTATACACGATAAATTAAGGGTAAAATATAATTTACATCGGTTAAATTTGTCTATTTGTCATTTCAAATCTTGTAAGTTGTATTTCCTTGTCATCATTGGTCATTTAAAACAAATTTGAAAATCTGGACAGCACGTTGATCTTCACTGAAGATTTTCTCATAATTGAATGTGAGTGTTTTCCGTGGATGAACCCAAATGTTCAAATTATACCCACTAAAAATATAAATCACACTCAAACATATCAACCCCAATGAACCCAAAAGTACCATCATCACCGACCATCAGGACAAATTCAACAACATCAGGCTTAAAAAACTGGCTAACAACCAACAAAGGCCTCTACCAAAGTAAAAGGACTCGACTTACAATATATGGATAAAGGCCAGTCAGACCATCAGCATGGACGACTAAATGAGCTTATTATAGTAATTACACTGAGTCGAATCAGATTCGCTTAACTCAAGAAAGTCTTTAGTGACTTTGTGGGATAAGCCAACTGGTAAGGATTTGAGCGAAGGTGATAGATATGCCAGCTGCCAAAAAAATAAAAAATAAATAAAGACTGAATAAATAGTCACTTGACGCCAGTGAATTATTTCTGAACCTGATCTTTTAGTTTATATTATTTTTCTAGGAACAAGCATTGCAGCAATAGAAGCCTGATATAGCAAAAATTATAAATCCACGATTATTCAATAAAGTAATCCATCATTCCATCCTCTATGTTTTGCTTAAAAGCAATTTCTTCAAAAGAATTTCACAAGCTCCAATACAACAAAAACTTTTGCAGCTAGTTCCAAATTAGGAGGAATAAAATTTACAAGAAGCAATTGCAACTTAGTAAAATTCATAACATAATACACATGGAACAGTATGAAATTCAACAAAAGAGCCAGAAACATTACATACTTTTGATTACGTGAGTCATCTTGACAAGAAAAACTGAGTGAATACATAAATTCATGTCTTCCAATTGCTCTCATTCCATTGCCCAGTTCATGGCTTCAGCCATAACCCATTCTCATCACATGGGAACAGAGTGAGTTTAGGGCAATTGACTTTCTCCAAGTAAATCAAGTCAGGAAACGATGCCCGGAGTTCTCTCCAATCCATCTTTAAGTTACTCAAGAACTTCACTCGTAGTATCTCAACTTTCCATTCATCATTCTCTTGACCCAGCTTTTGGAGTTCCCCTCCTCTGATGTACAGTTTCTTTAGCTTATCAAGTTTGCCAGGTGTCAACCAGCTGGGTGCTGTCATCTGAGGGTAACACTGTAGATCCAGTTTCTCCAGTTCCTTAAATTCTTCCAAATATACTGGCTTTGTTCCTTGCCTAAAGTTAAAGGTGGGCGCTTTTAATAATTTATTAGCCAGTCCTGCAATACCCTTGTCTTGGTTCTTCTTATCTCCACTATTCTCTGGATTCACGGTGTTTGCTGCCATTTGTTGTGCTGCACCCTTGTCTGGATTTTTATTATTTCCACTATGATTCGGACTTGTGGTGCATGCAGACATTGGTTCTGCCACACAGTTGTCTTGCCTTTTGCTATCTCCACTCCTGTTTGGACTCATGCTGGTTGCAGCAATTCGTTGTGCCACACCCTTGTCTTGCTCTTTGTTATCTCCACTCTTCTTTGGACTCATGATGGTTGCTGCACTTGGTTGTGCCACACCCTTGTCTGGCTTTTTATTATCTCCACTACTCTTTGGACTTGCGGAGATTGCAGCCATTGGTTGTTTTGCACCCTTGTCTTGCTCTTTGTTATCTCCACTCTTCTTTGAACTTTCGGTCGGTTGTTTTGCACCCTTGTCTTGCTCTACTCCACCTCCCCATGCAATTGTCAGCTTTTGAAGTTTTTCAAAATGTTGAAGAGCGCTTTCCTCTACATCACTGGGAAAATCCTTCCGGTTTGTGTAGATGCTCAATTTCCTCAGCTTCCTCAATCCTGGAAATTTTGGCGATTTTGGCAATCCTGACAACTCTTGAAGAGTGCATGAATCTGTACTTATGCGGTCACCAACTACAAACCCTTTAAGGACTTGGAGTTCTGCGAGCAATGCAATCCCTTTGGGTATGTAATCAAGCAAGTAACACTCAGATATATCCAAATGTGTCAGCTTCTTCAGTGAGCCTATCCCATCTGGAAGTGCCTCTAGATTGTGACACGCTCTAAGATCCAAGATCCTCAAACTTGAGAGCTTACACAAAGAATCAGGAAGCTTGGTGATTATAGAGATTCCTTGAAGACTGAAAAACCTTAAAAATTTCATATTTCTCAAACCTTTCAAGAATTCACTGTTCTCTACTTCAATGTGATGCTTAGCCGAGTTCTGCCACCTCCCCAGATAAAGAACCTTCACATTCTTCAGCTTTGAGAACCACTCCAATTCGAAAAAGTCAGGGTAAGGCTCACTGACATTGAATATAGTTTGCAATTTCTCTTGATCCAATTGAGCAGGCTTGTTATTGGATTGATCCGATTGAGAAGTCTCATTATTGGATTGATCCGATTGAGAAGCCTTATTATTGGATTGATCCAATTGAGAAGCCTTATTATTGGATTGATCCGATTGAGAAGGCTCATTGTCATTGGATATAGTTTGCGATTTCTGTTTATCAGATTGAGAACCAGTTGGTGGTATAGTTCTCAATACCTTCTGAGCAGATCCATTTAGTACTAAACACGCCCGGTAACTCTTCGAAAAATCAGCAGAGAGATTCCCTTTCTCATCAAAATCAAAGAACTGCGCCTCTTTCGCAAGTTCAATCACCGCGGAACGAATAAAAGGATTCATCTTATAACAATCCACCACCAACCTGCGCTTCTTGTTCACGGGCTCGATGCAACCCGTTTTAACCAACGTTTCAAATATTTCATCACCCATTTTCTCATAAGTCTTCCCTCCATTAAACTGTGGGTTTGGGTTAATAAATCCTTCACCAACCCACCAGTACACAAAAAGCCTCTTCTTCACAACCTCATTTTCCAAAATCAAAGAGAAACACAACAAGCACAACTTTGTTCTAAGATCAAGACTATTATAAATAACCTTAAAATCTAGAAAAGCATCGCTAGGATCAAACAATGTGTAGTAGTCATGTAAGTCAGGCAATTCATCGAATCCATAGCTGATCCCTACCTGTTTGTAGCGATGATCTTCAGAGTCAGTGATGGAAACTTTATGTGGCGAAGGGATCTGAAGCTTTAACTTGAGAACAATGTCGGAGATTACACTGAGCTTGGATCTGAGTTGCTTGGCTCGCAAAGTGGGATTGCGAACATTGACGATCAAATTGGCCAAGGAGTCTTCGGCGGTGTGTTGATTAAGAAGGTTGAAGAGGTCTTTAGCTTTGTCTTCGAATTTGTTGAGTTTGGAGAAGGAAAGTTTTATGTAACTGAGATCTTTCCTTAACTTTTCAAGCTGGGTGTCCATTTTACCATAATCTTCGATGTTGTCTTCGTTGAGAGAGCCTTTGGCTCGGGAGAGACGGTCAAGGAGTTTAGGGATGATGGCCTCGTGTATGAGAGGAACGGTGAAGTTGTTGGTGGGAGATTCGTGTTGGGATTGGGAGGGATTAGACGAAGACATGGCTTTCAAAAATTAGAAACAAAGAAATGAGAAAGAGTTTGGGGATGGAATGGAAATTTGGACACTCTCAACTCTCAAGCTCTGCAATCACCTCAGATAAAGCTGGGGTATTTTAGGTGTTTTACTTTTTTGAGCCAAATAATTTGTGGGGTCAATGGTCTTGACTCTTGACTTCAGGCCTTCACCAACTAATGTATCAATCATTCGACTTTGTGTAATATCACACATCTTTGTTAGTATAGTATAGTATAGTATATAGCCCCAAGGATTTTAGGCCCAATTGTATAACACACGTATTTGTATTATATTCTCTTTACTTGTATTGTACTATCACATATGTCTTTATAAAAGCAATCATTTATATAGTTTTATTTACTGAATATAATACATAAACGCTTTAGTTTTTTCAATCTTAATATAGTATTAGAGCTATTTTTTTGTGGCCTTCAATAGATTCAGCAATCTCTTCCCTCTAGGTTCTTTGGCATACGCAATCTGGAGTTTCGGTTCGGCAATCCACACGCTAGTACACCTAGCTACCACATGCACTGCACATCCTTGCTTCTCCAAATCGTGACACATGTCACCAAGGCAACGTGCCAAACCAATCCTAGTCACGTCAATATAACCTAACATGTCAGCGCCATGTCATCTCTTCAAGCCACGCCAATAATATCCGACCCACAAGTAATCCCATTTTCTTGTTGGGTATAGCTAGTTTTGGGTTTTGGAAGTGAAGTGGATTAAGTTTAATCAACAGTCTGGACGGAGATTGGCGGTGCAATCTGACATATATATAAAAGTAATATTTACATCTACAGTTATATACATTCAATCTCTTGATAATTTTCAATCACATAGTTTTGTAAGGTATGGATGGAGATTGCCACCACATATTTATAAAAGTAATATTTACATCTACAATTATATACATTCTCTTGATTTAATTTTCAATTGCATAACCTTATAATTCAATAGCATTGTATGTCTCCCTTATAAAAGAATCAGGATTCAAATAAGAAAATTAGTTGGTTGGGTGTCCTTATTAATGGGTCACCTAAAAAAATATACAAATTTTGAATCTAAGTGTATTGAACAACATACCGCCCAAATTTGTTGGTCCTTAATTCTTCAACAAACCAAAGAAAAAAATGTTACTGCATGATGCAATATTAATTTCTTGAACGTTGTATCCGGATGCTTAGTATTAATTTGCTCACCTTAGTCATTTCTGGCATCTGCTTTCATAGCTCAGTTGGTTAGAGCACCCGTTTAGTAAGCGGGAGGTCTTGAGTTCAACTCTCAATGAAAGCACAATAGACATGATTCTTATTTTGTTTTTTACCTTAGCTTTCAAACGTTTTGAATGCAAAGCACAATTCACGAGTTCAACTCTCAATGAAAGCACAATTCACACGATTCTTATTTTGTTTTTAGCCCTTTCTTCCAAACGTTTTGAATGCAAAGCACAATTCACATGATTCTTATTCTGTTCTTTTCCTTAGCCCTCTCATTCAAACGTTTTGAATGCAAAGCACAATTCACATGACTAATTTCTTCAAATTTGTGGAAGGATTTCTGAGCTATTGGAAATGTGGCATGAGTCATGAGTGGTGTTTAGTAATACTATATGGTAATGAAAAAATGTTAACTTACTACTAGTTTTATTTAAAAAACTTGCAAAACTTTTCTCAAAAATAAAATAAATAACTTGATAATAATTGTGATTGATGTCGCATATATGTGATTGCTAATTCAATTTCTAATTGGGATAAAATACATCGATAATTATAAAGGCGAAGAAACTGTGTAACATCTGCTCCTGCATCCTGCACCTAACCTTGTACTCTTATTTTGCCTTCTAACTTCATATATGAGCAGCATAACCTTCTTAAAGTTCTTATACTAAAATTTATATGCAATACTAGAGCATCTCAAGTATCGTTGCAATGTTATTCATGCACATTATCTAGCAACAGTACATAGAGATTGAACCGTTTAATTACAGTGCCCCATGGATTCAAAAGTCTTAATTATTGACATACTAACCATGGAGTATATTTGAGGACAAGGGAAATGATTTCCACTGGTAGCATAGACACTATCACATTCCATGCATTGCTGCTTGTATTGGTGAATTAGCCCAAAAATCAGTGTCCACGTCTTCATAAGAAATACATGGATATGTCGGCTCTTGCAGCCACAACTTAGTAGTTTGAGCTATAAATCCAGGGTCTGCCTCCACCATGCATAAGTCCTCCAATGAAAATGGCTGCTCCCATAAACTTTGGAGTTCTTCAAATGTTTCAAATGAACAAACATTCTCCTCTATAATATGGTTTCCATAAATTTCAACAGCAGGGTCAGTGCTTGATGAAGAGGGATCATCTGTCGACAGTTGTGGTGACATAGGCATCCCCGGAGAGCCATCCAAGTTTGACATTTTCGAGGCATCGAAACGTAAGAGACTAATCCCAGATGAATCATTCTCGTTAGCTTCAACATCCCATTTTTTCACTGGATCTGATACAGTTGTTGATGTCAAATTGTTATTCAAGCGCTTTTTCAAGTGAGTGTGCCAGAAATTTTTTATTTCATTGTCTGTTCTTCCGGGTAGCTTTGCTGCAATTACAGACCATCTGAAATAAAAGAAAGACAATAAGAACATTACCAATTGTAATGTAAAAGATCCATGTTATATTTTTCTTTAATTACAATAATTATCAAATGCTCTACAAATGTTCTTAGAATATCTTTAACTTGTCAGGATTTTTTTAATCCACACGTAAGAGAAAGTTTTAGAATTATAGTTAAATAATTAAATCCATCATTTCCTATTAGTTTAAGTTTTAAGGACAACTGATAATTTATCAGATTCTTATCACAAGCAGAAGTGTTGAAACCTTTGATCTTAACCCAATTAGCTAGGAGGGGAGAGACTAAAGTGTTAGAATTATGGTTAAAAAATTGCATGTTCTCATTGTTCTGAACTATCCATTCATCTGAATCAGAATTCAAGCAACTAAATTTAAAACAAAGTTTTTCATATATATGAATTTACTTTTTATCATATATATGGAGTAACAAAATGTTAAAGTAAAACTGTAAGATTGAGAAATTTTTTACATATATGAGTATTTACCGGTTTCCTAGTTCTTCATGACACTTGAGTATAGTTTCTTGCTCTTCCTTGCTGAAGTTTCCACGCTTAATATCTGGCCTTAGGTAATTCATCCAACGAAGTCTACAACTCTTCCCAGACCTTGCCAAACCTAATAGAAAAGAATGAAAGAAAAGATTAATCAAAGAAAAGTATTAGCACCCAAAACAATTGCAAACACCATTACAATTTAATGACTCTGTTTTTAGCTCATTGAAATTGAACATTGACTTATTTCCTACCAGCAGGTTTTGGCATCTGACTCCAATTCCAAATGCCATATCGCTTAATGTAAGCTTTCAGTTTCTCATCTTCTTCAGGAGTCCATGCACCTTTTCTCAAAGGCATCTTGGTCTCCTCAGCATGCTGCAGAGCCTTCACCATCTCTCTGTCAAAAAACTATCTAGCTGATTTTCAACTTCCAAACCTCAATGCTAACCTATATTTATCATATGATTCAGAAGAAAAACGAGTGGGTTTAAGTTTTTCCATCACGTACAATGATTTTTTCAAAGACACAGAAACAATATTCAAAAAGGAAGGGTCCCTCTTAGAACATGTCTTATTTAAATGCCAATTAGAAGGTGACATTTAAAAATGTTTAGTCTTTGTCAATATTTTGTTTTTTTAAAGTTTCTTTTGTTTGTGATAGGCAACTTGAAATGATTATTTCGTCAGCAAGCAAACGATATAAAGTCAAGCATATCACCATTATTAACCAAGGTGAATATTTACTCAAAAGGAAAATGGCACCAAAGTCATGGCGTTTGGAATGAGGCATGTCAGGTTCAAAATTGTGGAAAAAGACTCTTTGTGCTGTGACCCCTCCATCATTTACCCTTACTATCATCAAAATTGTGCTCCTAGACTCTCACTTGGAAGAGAGTGAAAATTTTGTCTCTTGAACTTAAATACTCCTTTTTTCACGGTGAATAGAGCATCAACAATGCCATCTCCATTGACCAATTGGACTTGGGAAGTTCAAGATATTATAATTTATGTATATATGTCCATTCATTTAGAAGGGGTAACATGGTTACAAACACAAAAACAAAACAAAAAACTATAACCTTGGTTGGGAGGATAGAAAAGTAAAAGAAAGTATCTAATCATGAAACTGTCTCATGGAGCGCTCCTCTCATTAGGGATGGCAAACAGGTGGGGTAGATCTAATCAAGGGTGTCTCGTTTCTACTTTGGAGTAGGGAAAAACCCACGAGGGGTAAGAGCAGGAAAAGTAGGGAATGAGGTGGGTTAGAGGTATTTTGTCATCCCTATTGTTGTGGCTTTGACATCAATGATGTAGAAATAAAAGAGAAATGGGAGGTGCAATCATGAGAGTTCTAAGATAGAGAGGGGATAAAGATAATAGAATATGTACCCAAAAAAAAAAAATTAATAGGATATGTATAAACAAAAGCCTAAATTATATATATATAACCATTCAAGGTGGACGACCAAATACCATCCTCGTTCTGTCACCTCTTTGGGCATGAAAAACTCACGAGAGGCAGAGTCCAATAGGGTGGGTTAGGCGGGACAAATTTTCATCCCTACCTCATAGCATGTGAGTCCCACATGTGTGTAAAGCCATTAGATGTGAGAGGAATGTTCCATGAAACGGTCTCATAAAATAATTCTTCATAAAGTGAGATGAAAAATATAGGAATGATAGAAAAATAGAATGAAAGAAAAGAAGAAGAAAAAAATTGTTGTTTAACTTCATGTGTTTAGTAGAGGAGATAAAAAAGTGGAAGGTTAGAAAAATGTATATAATTTTTCTTTGTTGGACTGGAAGGAAAAATGAAGGAAAGAAATAATAATTTTGTGTTAACTACTATCATACCCGTATTATAGGAGAAGGTTTGTTTGTAGTCAGTTTGCTATAACCCACTATATGACAGTTTATAAGATCATTCACATGTATTATTTAAAAAAGTCACATGACTCATTAAATAAGTCATGTGACTAAAGTACATGTAGATGGTCTTATGAGTTGCCACGTAGTAGATTGTAGTAAGCTAGTTACAAAACAGAGTTTGACTACAATTACAAAATTGTATTATATATGATGTTTTCTTTTCATGGTATTTAAATTTTATTAGAATAATATATTGTATTAACAAAAATGAATATTAAGATCACATGAGATGATAGGCAAGATGGTGTTCTTTTTTTTTTTTTTTTTTGTTGAAATGATGGTGTTCTTCTTTTCTCTCCAATTTGGGGAATTAAATTTTGTGGTCCTAATGAAAAAGGACTGCCACACATCCCTGTTTTCAATCTCTCCCCTATTTTTCCATTTTTCTACCTCTATTTTCCATATTACAAGGCAGAGCTTCCGCAGCCTGTCAACTTCTATTTCACATTTGTCACAGTAAAGACAATTTGCCACAATTACAAAATTCTAAGGTATCGCGGTATGGGTTATGGAATGAAATCATAACAATTGACCGTTTAGATAGCGCATTACATAGAAAAAATAGGTTCGTGTATGAGACAAACAAGATATACTTAGGAAGTCAATAACTACAAAATTGAGTTCATGCATGAGACAACAACTAAAATGAAAGGTCGATGGATAATACCACAAGTTGGGAGAAAAGAATTACGGTAGAAGTTTCCCTAGCTTATTAAGATTAAATATAGTCAACTTAGATCATGTACATACATTGATATCAGCTTGGGGAAGAGAGGAAGAAAGAGATGTGACATTTGACCATTATCATATATGCCAAATAGATATGGCTTTCAGACTTAAGCAGAGAAGATTGAGGTTTCTCAACAGGTTCATGGTATTGTATGACTGTTTCAACTTTCAACCCTAGAATGATTTGGTTAACTAATTTATAGCCTATAAAATTTAAGAGCTAGGAAAAGTCGTGAATAAGTAATATAATTGAGTGAATGGTCTATATTATTTTGGACTTCCGTTTATGGTTTGATTACTATACTGATCAAGGCACACTTGTATAATAGTAAAACCATGAAAGATTGTAAGAAAGTTCATGATAGTAACACACATGTTTTTGCAATGGAATTAGTAGTTGATAGCAACTTCAACACATTCTTAATTTAATCATCTGTGTCGAGCAGCTTAGATTAAATTAATAGGAAAATTAACAAAATAAAATAGAAAAATACAAGTTGTTTATACTTTACACTTTACGGTACTACGGAGAAAAGGAGGCAAAGAGTACACCAAGTTTGAACTTAAATTGTCTCAAACTCTTCTGAAACACGAGTTATTAATAATTGTACATTGCTAAGAATATTCCTTATAAACATACTCAATGTTAAGCAATTAAGTGTACAATAATTATAATAATAAAAAAATAAAAAATAAAAAAGAGAGGAAAAAGAAGATTATCAACAAAGATAAGCTGCAAGTACAGCCTGGCAAATGCATATTACAGAGACAAAACTAGGAGGTTTTGATCATTTATTATTTCCCGATTTATTGTTAATAAGCTCATGACTAATGGGGCTATTAAGTTATTACAATTAAAAAAATCAAGCCACTAATTGTGAGTGAAAATATTGACCAATTGGGAATATTATTTTGAATAATTGAGTGTAAACCTACGGATTTCAAAGAAGTAGATGGTGACCTTTGGAAAGAATTCGATAAAGGACAAGGAGAAGCGCTTATCACATGTTGATAAAGAATCATAAACTTTAGATCATGAAGTATATACCATGAACACTAATGTCAAAGTCACACTTAATGCCATTTTGCAAACTTCTACATTGCGTGTCTCCGTTTCATACTTTCAAATTTCATTCAAAGGAGTGAGGGAGGGCTAATAAGTAATGCCTTGTTTTGACTCAAAATTCAATAATCTTTTTTTTTTTTTGGACGGTAGAGGGGGAGGCAGGTCGAACCCTCGATACAAGAACTGAGGTAGGAGTAATTGCCAATCAAGTTGCAAGCCCATTGGCAATTCATGGTATCTACTCATGGTTTTTCACAATTTAATGTATCTTAAGTCAAGACTTAAAGAGTTTTGTAGTTTAGTAATATTGCTTAGTTTTCTTTACGTGAAAGACTAGAATTCGTATCACCCATCCCTTACCTTTCTTATAACAGTTGAATTATTAAAAAATAAAATAAAGATATGTTATATTATAGGCGTGATTTTCTAATTAATTAGAGTATCCTACATACATTTAGATTTTCTTCTACGATTTTTTTTTTTCTCACTTTAATATAAGGTTTGGATATAGGATCTAACCGTCTCCACCCATCATATACTAGCATAGCAAAAGCCCATGTGTTGTGTTAGTATGGACAGTAATTTAAAAAAAAAAAAAAAAAAAAATGGCCAAGCTAAACATAACAAAAAAGAAGAAGTGCAGGTTATCCATGGCCCAAGAGGCCGAAGAAGTGCAGGTTATCATGGCCCAAGAGGCCGGGTCTTATTCATCCGCTGAATTAGGCTTCAAAGTCTGACTTGTAGTCAGAAACAACCTAAATCCATAATGAGTTCCGCGGCTCAAAGGGTATATAGTCTTGCTCGTTAGCTGACTTGGGTCTCAACTCTCAATGAACAAATGGATTTCAATGGAGAGGTGTGATGTACTGATGTGAGACCTAAAAATAGATACTATCTATAACGAAGATAATTAAAAAGTTAAAAAGAAAAAAGATATCCAAACAAACAAACATTATAATTTTTCCAAGCCATCCTGATTAGGGTAGTGAAAGATAGAAGAGATTTTCACTCAAAGCCTCCAGCCTTTTTGGAGACTCCAAAAATAGACCAGAAAGAAAAGGAATCTAATAAGACAGGGTTTTATCCGACCAATTAGCTTCGGCATTCGATCCATGCCAAGGATTTCTAGGATGTGTTTCATTTTGGTCTTTCAAAAGCAAAAGAGAATTTGCAAATTTCAGAATCATTGTATTCACTTTGATTGCTCTCCATTAAAAAAAAAAAAAAAAAAAAAAAAAAAAAAAAAAAAAAAAAAAAAAAAAAAACGGCCCAGCAAGATGAACTGAATATAGAAAAACACATAAAGAACAAGGGGTCAATTTAAAACCCTCAGACTACATAAATACACAGTTTCCTTTATGCACATGGACTGATAAACACCTTCCTCATCACATTTTCTGTAACAGGTCAGTGTTCCAGATCGGTAAAGGCAGCAGTCTCAATGCCGTGCAGCAAGTCTCTACGTCCCAATGCTGGTTACCGCCAAATCCTGATTATAAACTAGCTTATGGGATGTAACCTTCATAACATCCCTCTCTCAGGAAATAAATTATATGGGAAGTGAACACCTATTTCATAGGTATCACCACTGTTGGGATGGAGGATCAATGTTTCAGAATGCCCTACTCTACTTCTTAAGTTGATAACTGATCACTACCACCTGTACCCTTTTGCATACTGCAGGGTTGAGGAGACTTGGTTGATACGTCATGTTGTGGATGTAGCTCGAAGAACGCCTTGCTCCCTTCACCAAAGCCTCCAATGCAAAGTGTGTCACCCCGACCATGCCAAGTGCCATCATGGACATTGTTCATCTCTAATGTTCTGGACTCCTGTGCTCCATATTACAAGATTCTAATAAATTTCCAGGAATATAAAAGTTGAAACCAAGTTTTGTTGAGTTCCAACATTGCTTTTTGACTTTCACTAATAAAGAAAGCGAGTAACGTAAGCAAGGTTATCAGATTAAGTAGACAAAGGTTTTGCAAGGAAAAGGAAGGACCTGACATAATGCGCAGCATGGGCAGATAAGATGGTAAATACAATCATCTAAGGAATTATCATTGCCCTGAAAACAATTATTTTTGCCACAACAATGTCAGTAACAGCAGAGAAAACAACAAAAAGAGCAGTAGACACAGAAAGTAGTAAAAATGCATTAAGAGTAGCTCAATAAAAGTAAATCAGAAACAAATACATTACAAAAGAATGTTTCCTCATACATGTCTTTATGTTCAACACAACCACATAATAATCGGTTCTTATTAAGGAGACCCAGAATTGGAGTCTTATAGGAGAGAAACAAAAGATAATAAGACACCTAAAAACAATCGTAACATTTTCTCTCTATCTCGGCCAAGCATAGTATCGATTAATTTAATGTCTACTTTAAACTTCTTGCCATAGATATTGGTGAAGAAGAGAAAAGATAAACTAGAATTGATAAGAGCAAACATTCATCATGCTGTAAATGAAAGCTGCAAGAAGGAAAAAAAAAATGCATACAGTTCATGAAAGTGGGACCAGATCATATCCAACTTTGGATGTCACAAACTTTAAAGCTGAAAACCAACCCAAATGCAAGTCAGGGAAATATGCATAGTCAATTTATTTCATCGAAGATGTATTGAGACATATTGATAATCTATACTCAAAATTACTCTGGGAAGCAAAATCCATGGCAAACCTAAGACCCCTGTGAATGGAGAGGCAGGCCATTTTGTCATGACAGCTATATTATACAATTTTTCCCAACCCCATTTATTGGGAGGCAGGCCATTGTTAGGCATTCAATTTTGATAGTTCAATTATAAAATTTTGCTATCCACAGCTCATCCAAAATCTATTCAGAACCCAATTCATTTTATTTTCATGAATCCGTACTCACCGACTATACGTGACGGTTAAAGGATTGTGAATTGTGTAGTTTAAATTCTCTCCAAAAGAAGCAGTAGCGTAAGGAATTCCTCAGCCCCCTCCCTCACCTATAATTTTCTATTTTGACAGCTTCTGTAGCTTTTGCATCCTGAACTATTTTGTTAAGAGATAAGTCCTACTGCTGCAAATATTAATCATTTAACTAAGACACCCTCTGATGGTGACAATCAAAGCAGATGTTTGGAGAAATCATTACACAACAGATTACATGATTGTAAAGATGGCAGGAACAAGAGAACACAAAAAAAAAAAAAAAAAAAATTTATATATAATGAGAATAATACCAAAAACTAGCATTAAGTGAGGAATCAAATACAAAGACGGAAAAAAAAAATGCTCACCCTGATGTTAAATTTCTTCTTTATCTGTGTACGGAAAAACCCCAAATATGTTCCTATAGAAATGGTAAAAGCAACTGCTAAATATAGAAAGCAGTGACGCTTGGTGACAATAAAGGCTATCCAGTTGAGAAGGGCACCAACAGTGAGAATGAAATAAACAGTCCCCTGCAAAATAAAATAGAGAAATTCGGTTTTCATTGAAACAGTTACACTTGCAGAAAAGTGCAAATAATGACAACATGACTTCCCTCACTCTCCAAAAACCATAACATTAATTTCTTTTTGAAGCAGTCATCAAATCTACCTGAATAAAACAAGGACCAAAACCAGCTCGTCTCATGTTCTTCCCAAATCTGTAGCACGGACAGCTGCAACATCAAATACACTATCACACACAAAAGCATAATGAAATTACAAAGATGAGTTCAAAACAGTCTAACAAGGAAACACTCCACAATCTATAATAGCAAAAATCACATCCTAATAACAACTATGCCATTTCAAGAAGCTAAAAGTACAAAACAATAAACATCAAAGCATTTAATCTTCCCCCTCCTATGAAACACTTTCTCTGGCTTAACTCGGAAAAAAAAATAAATAAATAAATAAATAAAGTTTCTATTCATTTATTTAGCAAACAATCCAAGCTCAAACCCAAATTTAGGCTCGGCTATTAAATGAGTCAAGCTCGAACATGATAATGTGTTCATAAACGAGCTCGCAAGTGCTAGGCTCAATTTAAGTATATAGATTTTTATATGTTTATATCTATACATGTATAAAAATATACTTATACAAACTTGATATTGGATTGTTTATATTTGTAAGAAAATTCATAACATTTATTATAATTTGTAATTTATTGATAATATAACTAATCAATTTCCTAGTAAAAATTATATACCATACACTATAAACTCAAAAAGACACTTTTTTTTTTAATTGATTATTAATCATATTAATCTCAGAATTCCTAAAAACTTGGACCTCAAAACCAAAAACCAAAAACAACCCATAAATAATCTCTCCCAAAAAAATAAAAAATTTCCATTGGCACTACTTTTAAACCACAAAATTGTTAGTTAAGCTTGTCTTCAAACACCCAAAATCTAGAAAACGAAAACGCTTTCTGGGAAACATTTTCCGTCGAAACAAACAGTCCCCTTAAAAACCCATTTCCAAAAATGAAAAAAAAAAAAAAAAAAAAAAAAAAAAAAAAACAAAGAGAGAGAGAGAGACAAAAATAGAAGGGAATCACTGACCAAGCCGTTTCGAGAGCGATGCGACGGTCCTCATAGCAATCGAGGACTTGACCTTCCCACATCCTCAGGACCCCACCAAATTCACCACCTCCTTCTTCTTCTTCAGGAACATTCCCGAAGCTCCTCCATTGACCTTGCTGAGTCTGCAACGCCACCGTTGAGCACAGCATATCAAAATCAAGCACCGCCATTCCCTCCAAAAACCTCTCCTTCTCCTCCTCCTCTTCCTCTCTCTTCTCCACCCCAACTCTCTCTTGCTTCTCCAAATCCGCCATCATCAACAACAACAGAAAGCTACGGTTCCTTTTCGGTTGCTTTCTCTTGCAAAAAGTGCGTTTTCCTTTATTGAAACTTGTTTTTACTTTTGTTTATGGTTTGGTTTGGCGGGTGATGAATTGATAATTGTGGGACCCGGTCGATGGATATTTATTGACGGTACAGCTGTTGCCACGTGGGACCTCCCAGATTATTAGGGCTACGTTTTTATTTTTTTTATTTATTTACCGCTTTAATTTGCTGACCTAATTAACGGTCACATCTACTCTTCGTGAATAATCACCGACCGAGGTCCAAGGGTTGAGGCTGCTTTGAGACTTTTGAGACTTGAGAGAATATCCGAAATCTGAAACAAACAAACAAACACCCACCAAAAATGACAACTTTCATACTTGTTGTTATTGGGAAAATATATAGAGAGAGAGAGATAGGATAGGAGGAGATTAGGAGAAATTGGATTTACTCCAGTTAATTATTGTTGACAAAATCATTTGGGTTTCTAATTTTAGCCCCCAACAAAATCCAAACAATCCAGAAATAAAAATATATTTTCTTAATTATCTACATCTAATTATAGAAAATGACATCTAAGAATTTCAAAGTTGTAGTGAGTGTTTACTTAAAGTCAATGTATTTGTTTGAAATCATTTTTATCTCATTTGAAGACCACAAAAAAATTAAGCTTATCCAAAGAGACGCCTAATAAGGGATAGGATCATAGGACAAGAGTAAAATGCTAAAAGTGATGGTATAGTAATAGTGGGGATGATAATGGATAATATTAAAACCTGGAATCAAATTTGCTTTTGTGAGGAGGATAATCTAAGAATAAACTTTAGGAAGATAATGCATGGATGAATGATGAATGAAATTAAAATTGAAGGTGGGCAAAGAAAAGGAACAGCGTGCCACTAGACAGCACAGCAAGGAGCTGTGTTGTCCAACTCCAAACCAAGAATATTTAGTACTAATTTACTAGTGTTTATGTCTCGTGAATGGTTTGTCCACTCAACCACCACGGCACGATAAACCCAAAGCTGGTGGTGGGAACGTATACGTGTTTCTCTGGTTTCTATTCAGATAAAGCTGGTGGTGGGAACGTATACGTGTTTGTCTGGATTCTATTCAGATAAAGCTTCTTATTCTAATCAAAGGTCTATCTCATTTTTCAATCAGCCCACGTGCAAAAAGGTATCAAGTTGACCAACATAAAATTATCAATATTGTAATTTACCAAAACTGTTAGTACGACGTTTTCTTTATGAATATAAGTACGCTTGACATGTGAAACTGACTTCTGCGCTTTCGTTCATACTGCCAAAAATAACGTTTATACTGTGGAAAATCACGTTTATAAGCTGAAATGATAGTGATGGTGAATGGTATTACCTTAATTATGTATTTGTTTTTAATTTATATAAACAAATAATAAATAAATTTATAATACGGATAGGTCTAATATCACTCAACAAATTCTTTATTTTACCAAATTTTTCTGAGGCTAAAATATAGTGCCGGAGTTAGAGTTAGGCTAACCAAAATTTGCCGAGAACCAAATCTAGAGCCAGGCCTGGTACTTCCGAAATTGAATGCAGCTAAACCCATGCAAAGAATGTGGGCTGAGAAAGTATTCAAACTGAATAACTGAATTGCATCTAAAGTCTAAACATAGCATCTTTAGAAGATTTAACTGTGCATTATCTACAAAAAATCCTAGAACTCTACAATAAAATTTACCCTATACCCATTGTTACATAAGAAAAAAGGTGTCAATAACCTATTGATGTGGTTGTATTATCCAATTCTCTCATGATGAACTTGAGAGAGAGAGAGAGAGAGAGAGAGAGAGAATGAATTATTATCACTGAATCTTGTATCTTTATTTGTAATAAATCCATGGCTAACAATGGCAGTGGAGAGAAAAAAAAAAAAAAAATGCAAACACCAACCCCAAGGAATAGCACAGCAACCACCAGCCGGGAAGTCATTAATCCGAGAAGGATCTATCCATTTCAAATAGAGAGCATCATCTTTAAAAAAACTCAACTTTATCATTTTTTGTCAACAGTGGCCATACATAAGACGGGAATCAACCCATATATTTGTTGACAGTACAAAATTGAAGAATCATATCACCATAACACAAGCTTATTGTCCAACAGCCACAAATTTTTTTTTTTTTTTCTTATTTTAATAAGTAAACTATTTAGAACCACACAAACACCTATTGATGCAAAAGTAAAGCACACATAAAGAAACCGACTCAATACATCCATGTAACCCCAATATCACACTCACGGTCACACACAAATACACATATAGATCTTTTAAAAAAATAAAATAAGTTCACAATTTGATGCAATAGGTAGAGCCCTCATTGAGGCTCTGCTTAGAATAGGAGAGTATATGCTCATGGCAGTACCTCATCAACGCTATTGCCTTCGCCTTACACCCACATTACCTCACATCTTATCTACCACACCTCCACCCCCACCTCCACCCTCACCCCCACAATAATAACACAATCATATCACAATTAACTTTGATAATCCCCCTCCTAATATATTCCATGTTTTCTAGCTTTCATCAAGACTGCTCAGAGGCCCCAACCCTAAGTAGTCACATCAGGCCATAACCGGAAGAACAAGCATTAAGGCAGCTTCAAAGATCAACTCAACTAATACCATATCCAAGCACCAAAGAAAACTTGTACGAGGTCAAACCAATTGATTTCATAATGTTAAGGATTACTGATTTCATATCATTAAGGTTTACAAATGACAAAGGACCAATAGAAGAGAGGAGAGGAGTAAAACTAAGGGAGAGAAAAGTGATGATGCATTAATGTTCCTATCTTACAATAAACATACAAATAACAAACAGGTCAAGTGCCGAGGATAACGTTGGCTAATATAAAATAAATCAACAGGAGAAACTTGTTTCACCTTTTGCTCTTTTGGGTGAGGGATAGTTGGGTACAGTTTACCAAGCTAAGACCAAGAGCTTAAGTTTTCACTGCAGGCCTGGTCAGGCCCAATCCTGAACCACTCCCCAAATGCTTAAAGGCTGTAGCTTGAAGATGATCGTCATGGGCAGCAAAGCCTGTCCCTCCTTTCTCCAAGTTTACCAAATTCCTCTCTTTACATCCTTTGTTGCAGACCATACAAGCTTTATCAACCACCAGAAACTTATCAGCACACTTCTTGCAAAAGACATGCCCACAAGAACTAAGGGCCACAAGCGACAATGTGTTGGTCAACGTAACCTTGCAGCTAGGGCAGATATAGGTCTTATCAAGAGACTTGGATTGCTTCTGCTCGCTAGTGTCTTCTGTGAGGTAGATAGGGAAGAGAGTCTTCATCTTGAGTTTCTCATTTCCTTCAGGACAGACAGTACTGAGGGAGGGGGCTGCCACTTTAACGGGAGCTTCTGGTGTAGCAGAAGGCAGCCAAAATGCCTTCATTGTCCGGAGAGCTTCTTCTTCATACGAGGTGACCTTCACACTATTCGCCCCATGGAAGCCATTCTTGTCTCGGCTCTGGTTTCTATCACTGTATTGTGGTACTGCACCATGGTTTTGCTGATCAAATGCATCGAGTTCTCTGGCTTTCTGCACCATTAACTTCTCTTCTTCCTCTTCCTTCTCTTGCTTCTGCTGAGCAGCATGAGAAGCTAGCCTCCTGCCAGTTAATAAACCACAATTCAAGACACCATTAAACATATGAAAGAAAAGTACATAAAGATGTTCATTAAGACCCAATGCAAACTCTTCTTATTTCAGATACTATCAATCTATCATAGTTCCAAAACCACAATCATCCTCAGGCTTCAAGACATCCCAACAAGTAAAAGATAAGTTCTAAACTTGCAGTGCCACTACAATTATTAAAACATAAAACAGTTTACACTATCAAAATCAACCATAAGACTTATTCACTTTGAACGCCACCTTCAGTAAATGAATGCCTCAATACTTCATGAATTTTTCCTAAAATTACACAATCCTCAGCCCTAAAAAATTTTTCACATCCATAGAACTTAGTTGCCAGTATGTACAATTGTATTCACTAAACCACAAGCATCCTCAAGCAAAGTTCTAAACTTGTAATGCCACTTCAATTATAAAAAATAAAACAGTTTACCCTATCAAAAATCAAGCTTTAAGAATTATTCACTTTGAGAGCCACCTTTAGTAAAGGCATACCTCAACACTTACATTGTTTTTTCCTAAAATAACATTCTTAGAAGAGAATCCTATAACACCAGAACAGATTACAAACCATTACCAAAGTAAATATAGCACCAAACTATTAACTTTTGTGCATAATTCTTAAGTCTATTCTATCAATAAATTACCTTTAATTATTAAAAAAAAAAACAAATTTCAGTGAGAGAGAGAGAGAGAGAGAGGGACCTTTGGATGTCCTTCTTTTGAGAGAGGAGGCACTCGAGGATGCATTCCTTGCAGTAAACGTGGCCTTTCAGGCAACACAAGGGGTCAATGAAGGGCTTCAGGCAGAGGCAACAAGCGTCGAAGGGCTTGATCGAATCCCTGCCAAGCCTCTCCCTCTGCGTTCCGTAACCTAGCTTCTTCTTCTCATCGTACGTGAAGAAAGCAAGGTCGTTGTTGTTCTTCGAGTGTCTCTGAGGCATGTTTCTCTCTCAACCCAACGAATCCCTAATTTGATCGAATTTGATTGATTTGGATTCAGTGGAAGAAGACGAACAAACCCTATAAATTATAATCAAAAGGTATTTATTTATTTTAGTGCCGCCTTACCGCACCGCTGGACCTTATAATGGCCCGAGTAGGCCAAGCCCAGCCCGCATTTGGTTAGCTTTAGGTTTGCCAGGGTGAGTCTGACTGGCATTTTATGGGCTTAATAATTTCAAGGCCAGTGCAAGCTCAGATAGAAAGCCCAACCTGGCTTTGAGAATAAATATATAAATAAAAGTTAATTTCTAGTAGGGGTGACAAAAAAAACCCAAACCCATTAGTCCACCCAAACCCATCCACTAATTGCCCACCCAAACCCACTTATTTAATAAATGGACAAATGGGTGTTAGCCCAATTAGACCCAATTAAATTAGATTTAATTGGGCTTTAATTGGATTGCTTATTGGGTCTCAACAAAAAGCCTAAACCCAAAAAAAATAATAATAATAAAATTAAAAAAAAGCAAAAACATGAAAAAAAAAATAAACAAAAAAAAAAAAAAGGAAAAAAAACAAAAAGCCCAAAAAAAAAAAAAAAAAAAAAAAAAAAAAAAAAAAAAAAAAAAAACAAGGAAAAATAAACAAAAAGCCCAAACCCGAAAAAAAAAAATAATAAAATAAAATAAAAATTCTAAGAGGTTTTGGTTATTTTGGAGGTTCCAAGGGTATTTCAGTCATTTTTCTAAGTTTTAATTGTTTTTTCATTCTTTTATAGGCTTTAAGGGTATTTTGGTAAATATTAACTTTATTAAATGGGTGGGTTGGGTTTTAGCTTAGATAATTGGGTTGAGTTAGGTTTGGGTAATATCTATTTTATTAAATGGGTTTAAATGGACTATTGGGTTTTAAAAGCCCAACCCATTTAATGCCCACCCAAACCCACCCATTTGACACCCCTAATTCTAGACAATTTTGAGGATTTTTTTAATGGAACAAATTAATTATTTTATCATTCAGTTTTTTTTTTTTAGTAAATTGTGCCAGACAATTTCAATTGTTTAGACTAATGATAAAACATAATTATGATATGGTAAACTTCACAAATCAAAACTCTCTCTATCACAGTAAACATGGTTTTAAATTGAATTGGAATGGGTAAAACTTAGATACAGTTCCTTAGGTCAAGTAAATATTTTTGGAAAAGATAACATTATTTGTGTTTCATTGGTTAATGCATCCATGTATTTGAATTCAATTGAGAACCTAATGTACTTAACCTAAAAAACTGTACTTAAATTTTACACAATGAAAGAAGGGAAGTCTTTTTTTTTTATCTTGAGATAGAAATCTACCCTACACACACACACGCACACACTATTTGGGGAGGACAGAGAGGATTTGAACCTCTGCCAAATGGGGGGAAGGAATTCCCTTGCACCACTAGGCCAAATGCCTAGTGGGCAAAAGAAGGGAAGTCTTTAAATGTAAAGTAAGAAACACATTTTTTACAGTAACCTCTAGGTCAATTAAAGCTTTGTAACATGTATTTAAGTCAGTACGATAATAACTAAGCCATTATATTAAATTTCTTACGTTATACATTGATAATAACTCCATATTTAGACGTTTCCTTTCGCATCTTGGCTATTCACCCCACCAAATATTCTAACATCAACGGTTAAAACAAAAACAAAAACAAGCATCTTTAGCTAAGCTATAACATTAACACATTCGCAACGATAAACAACAAAAACAAATACAAAACACAATAAAAAAAAAAAAATAAAAAAAAAAAAAAAACAACAAACCATGGATAAAATCCATAGATCTTAACACTGACAGTTCTGACACCTCTCCAACGTGTCTCTTCCAACACAAACTTGTCCTTAAAAAAAAAAAAAAAAACCTTAAAAACAGTAAGAGAAGTGAAAAAGAAAAAAAAAAAGAGAAAGAGAGAAGAGATAGGTATGACTTCACCGAAACACGTAACGGAATCTGAGCGAACGGCAACTGCAATTACGGTCCAACCGTCGTCCCCGCGTTTCCCGTTAATGGCGGGGACTCACCGCAAGATCGGGATAGCCGTCGATCTCAGCGACGAGAGTGCCTTCGCCGTACGATGGGCTGTCCAGAACTATCTCCGTCCAGGTGACGCTGTGATCCTCCTCCACGTGCGTCCCACGAGCGTTCTCTACGGCGCTGATTGGGGAGCCATTGATGTTTCCGTTCACGAAGCTGAGTCGGAACGGTCACAGCAGAAACTGGAGGACGATTTCGATGCATTCACTACGAGCAAAGCCAACGATCTGGCTCAGCCACTCGTGGACGCGCAAATCCCGTTCAAGATCCACATCGTGAAGGATCACGACATGAAGGAGCGGTTATGTCTTGAGGTCGAGCGCCTTGGCCTTAGCACCGTCGTTATGGGAAGCCGTGGATTTGGCGCCTCACGCCGGAATAGCAAGTCACGCCTCGGTAGCGTCAGTGATTACTGTGTCCACCACTGTGTTTGTCCCGTCGTTGTGGTTCGCTTTCCCGATGATAAAGATGAGAATTTCAATGCAAATGCAATTTCAAATTCTCGTCCTCAAGGAAAACCTGCTGTGGAAGATGACCAGGAGTACCATGACGCATTGGAGAAGCAATCTGGTACTTTTTTTGATTGTTTGTGAACTAATTAAAATATGTTGCCCTGTGCTTTTAAGTGCTTTTTATTTATTTCATTATGATTATGTTTGTTTGATATGTGGGGCTAATAGCAATTTGAACTCAAATTTTATTGGAAAATTTGTATTCTAGAGTTTTATGTGACTAGCATTAAATCTTTTGTTAAAATGTAACATTTTTAGTTTTATTTTGAATAAAAGATAGAAATTTTATTGATATAAGGAAGTGAAATGTACATAAACATAGCAAGGAGGGATGCCCCTATCCTTGGTATGTAGGAAATGAAAGGCAAAAACAGGAGCTCTAACAAGTAACAAAGAGCTTGTCTATGATGTGGCTGGCTGTATGTTTGGCTGGCTTTGTGTTTGGTGCGGAGGAGGATGCTGGGTTTGACTCGCTCGGAGGACTTGTTGATAGTTCTTGAGAAGGTGGTGGACACAAAATGGTACTTAAATTCACCCTTAGTATGGGTTTTAGGTTTACCTATAGTACTTCTTGGTACTTAAATTCACTTCTTTACCTTTTAGGGCTTGAATATATGTTTTGCTAATGTTGACTCCAAAAGTGATGATTAATGCTTATATCTGAGATGGTGTCTTTGTAGAGATTAATTAAGCCTCATTTTGGGAAAAAATTAAAATGCTTTAATTGAAATTGCTTTAATCGAATTCTAATGTTGAGTGTTGTTATTTGGGAGCACTTGTATTAAATTCAATCCGGAATGTGAATTTAGGGTAAAATGCATCAAGACTTCTTGAACTTTTTTTCGCCAATTTAGTACATAAACTTTGACATTGTAGCAAATAAACCCTTTCTGTTTATTCTTCCTCTATTTTATTTTTTTATTTTTTTTGGCACCAAATCATTAAAAAAATACACTAAGACCTCTCCTAAACTTTTATGTTGTTGCAGTTAGAAGTAAGAACCATCCCCCCCCCCCCCCCCCCCCCCCTTTTTTTTTTTTAATGCTTTGGTGCAAAAAAAAATATGATTAAAATAGACATGAAATTGACAAGGGGTCTACTTGCAACAGTATTAAAGTTTATGTATTAAATTGGCAAAAAAAAAAAAAAAAAAATGTTAAGGGAATCTTACTACAACATAAAAGTTCATGGCGTCTTAGTGCATTTTACCTCATTTTTTCCTTGATATCTAGTATATCTACAATTGTTTGCTGCTATTGGATTCCCATTTTTTTTCTTTCACTAAAAGCCTTTTTTTTTGTTCAAATACAACTTTTGTATTTAATATTTTCTAATTCAATTGTAAATACTTGTTCTCTATGTCTGCCCACGTCAGAGAGAGAGTAGATTCAATGCATTTGGTTCTACAACCAACTTCATGGGAAGGAAGGCTATAGAAGGTCCCACTCCAATTGTAGTTGAATTTCACCAAGTAGAGGAAAAATCTTAGGAATTAGAGTTTCTTAAAGTGTTGAAGAAGATTTAGCATAAAATAGTTGGAGTTCGTGGGTTAATGAAATTGGAACTGTTATAGAAGATATGCTTGAACATGGTAACCTTTCACTACAATAGATACAATGGGTACTCTTGCCAAACATGGAGGGTTACTTCTATCACGTTGGAAATAAAAGAATCATGGCAGATGTGCTAATTGAGTACAAAGGAGTCTGCAAAAGGATGTTTGGTGTAGCTAAAAGAGGCACCCTTGAGCCACTAGGATGCAGTTGTGGCTTATGCTCTCAGGACCATCCAAGGTGCCACTTGGTAAATGCAGGCTCTAGTGCTTGAATTTGTACATCTGGAGCTACTTTGAAATTGATAGTCAACTGGGGTAGAATGTTAGAAATGGAGTTTGACTCTTTTTTTGTTGGAGGAACGGGAAAATGCCAGTCATGCTAGTGGAAGATCATTAACTGAGGACATAAGGTTTTCGCTCATATTTGAGTTTAGTTCTGGGCAAAAGGCTCTATGTCACAACGGTATCTTGCCTGCTGTAAAATATTGAAAGTGGGTAACTGTAGGATGTAACATTTACAGAATGCTTAATGCTTTTGGTGACCCATATTTTTGGCAGTTTGTGTTGTAAAAGCTGAATATACACAATACAGAACAAGAGATTGCTGATATGGACTGGTGATAGAATCTTGGATGTTGTATACTTTGTACTCTATGAGGTTTCTGTTTGTCTGGTAAGAATATCCGAAAGCAGCTTCAGTTAAAAAAAAAAAAAAAAAAAAAAAGATTGTTTATGCTGACATTTTATCGTTTACTTTTGGGGTTCCTTCGTAACAAAGCAGGATTGACTAGTCTTCATCAGGTTGGGTGGGTGGATGATATGGTTCATTTCTGTATATCCAAGTATTTTACGAATTAAAGTTAGATGTCATTCTTAGGAATTTCCAGTTGTAAGTAAACATTGGTGTTCTGCATGGTTCTTGACAAAAAAAAAAAAAAAAGGGTTGGTGATACATGGGTGTTGCTGGGGCATCATTATGGGTGCTTTCTGCCAAATGCTCACAAGCAAATGGTTATTGAATAATCTGATCAAACGTTTGCCTTTGCTTTCTGCAACATATTGTAGCTGTTTTGGAGGGCAGAGTAAACTGTGGCGGTTTATAGTCATTAGGCATTGCATTTTTGCTCGTAAGCGTTTTATGTGGGAACTTTTGATTTATAAGTCTCTAATTATCCCATTTATTTAACAAGGGGGTCACTAATCATTAATAATTTGATCGCCAAGCTATTGAAGCCTTAAGATGTTTGTAACATGTTTGATATAGCGTGTAATGAGGGTTACATATCATGTGAGTCACCTCTCCTACCCCTAGTTAATCTCTTTTAATGTTGCCGATGCCATTAATTCTTTGTTATGGATGAAAGTTGGTATTGACACTTAGCTTTCATGTCTCGCAGATATTGACAGGGCCTCAAGAGTAGATGGTGGGGATTCTGATGTTTTCCTTTGAAGATGTTTGGAAGTTGAAATACTCCTGGTTGGTGTGTAGTCATGTATTGTGGAAAAGTTTGGTACTGGTCTCTGTTTTTCCACCTTTTTCACTTTGCTTATATATCTATGAAGTTTGGAATGACGCATATGACCAATGAAGTCTTTCTTGTGTTTTTAGGTCTTTGAATGTGACAGGGTGCAGTTTTTTCTTGTTACATAAAATTCCATTTGGCTGTGTGCAACCTCATGCTTTCATTTTTTTTTTTTTTTAAACATTAACAAGAAGGATATAAATTGGATATGCCTATCATTATTAAATGGCTTTACTTTTTGTTATTTGTTTTCTAACAAAGCTTGATGCGGATCGAGTATGTCTCATGGTAATACGCAACTTCTAATGAATAATTTCTTCAGAAAATGGTTTGTTAAAGCTGTAGTTTATAATAAAGTAACAATAATAATAAAAGTACCCTGAGAGAGAGCTCAGACATTTTTTGGTACGTGAGCTTGCAAGAGTGTCCACTACTTATTTGAAGATTCTGGCCTTTTCATTATTATGGACCTAACATATTCAAAGTGTCCTTTCTTTAAGAAATGATAGAAAAGAAAAGAAACCACTCTGTCGTGCCAATTGACATGAATTCAAATGAGGTGGGCTAAGCCGTCGGTCAAATAGAAACCATTACAGGTTATTTCTAATTATTCAAAGCACCTTTCATAAAAAACAAAAATATTTATTCAAAGTGGGAAAGAAGGATCATATACTCACAATCAGGAAGAGAGTGGTTAAGAACCTCACAAAGGCAAAACACATTTTAAACAGGTTGTGGTTAAAGTACAAGTACAGAGAATCCTCCTGGGATGGAAATGAGTGAAGGGGGAATGATTTCACATCATGTTTGTTTCATTGTTTATAGTGACAGTTTTTGGAAAGTGTTTTTAAACACTACAAACTTGTTTTCAAGATTGAATACAAACATTGTTTTTGCTAGTTTTACAGATGACTCGACATTGTTTGTTTTGTTCGAAGATGATAAATTATGAATGTGAAGAACCCGGATATTGAATAATGGATTGTAAGAAATCTAGCTCTTCAAAATCCGATTTTGTGTTGTAGTGGTGCCAAGTGAATCCGAATTCAAATTAATTATTATTATTTTTTTCTCATTCTAATGTGAATTTGGATATTCAACATCTGGATTTCACTTTTTGTTTCTCCTTCCAAAGCGAATCAGGATATTGAACATCCATATTCCACATTCTTTATTTTTTATTTTTATTTTTTCTCTCTTCTCTCTCCATATGGCTTTTTCCCTCTCCTCCATTTACACTCTCTCCTTCTCCAATTGGCTCTCTCTCGCTCCATTATATATTTTTTTTTTCTCTCTCTCTCTCTCTCCATTCGGCTAGGTTCTCTCTCTCTCTCATGCAAATTAATAATGCCCAGATTAATGAGAGAGAGAGAGAGAGAGAGAGAGAGAGAGAGAGGAAAGAAAAAATATTCACATGGAGAGAGGAGATAGAGAAAAAAGAGAAGAAGAAGAAGTGGAATCCAAATGTTTCACTTTGTAGGGGAAAAAAAGGTGAAATATCGAGATCTCTTTGAAAAAATAAAGTGAATTTCAAAGTTTAACATCTAGATTCATGTTGGGATGAGAAAAAAATTAATTAATTTGAATTTGGATGTTCAAAATCTTGCTTCCACTTGACATCACTTTGATATGTATGCATAGAATTCTAATGTTGAAGACCATTATGTCAAACAATTGGACACTTCAACATTTGAGTTCCTCACATTCATAATTTTTCTTCTTTCAAACCCCAACATCTATTTACTTGCCAATTGTCCCGACTAAAAAACCAGTTGGCAAAAAATTTGTTTTGTAACCAAAAATTACTTAACTTGAAAATGGGTATATTTTTTTAAGAACTAGATGAATAGGTAAAAAGAATAATAATAATAATAATAATTCCATTGTGACATTTCCACAAATACCAGATGGACTAGACATTCAAACTGAAACTTCAAGAAAAAAGAAAAAGAAAAAGAAAGAGGTCTCTACCAAAACAAAAATCCATGTTACAAATTCATCACCATAAGTTCATATCATAACTACATCACAATAAATCAAAACTCAATCCAATTATAATATATATATATATATATATATATATATATATATATATATATATATATATATATATATATATATATATATATATTATAAAAATAAGGTAGATCACATTTTTTGGCAGGACCATAGCATCATCAACCAAAACAACTCCACCAAAAGGTTCTCATGGGACCTAGGCCTATTGATCGTGGCCAAGTTAAATTGATGACACATCAGTTTATAAAAATTCATATAATAGAATTTGTAGTATCCATTACATTACTTATTTAAAAAATTCACAAATCATTTTATAAGATATGTTATAGTAAATGTTTTACTATGCTTAACCTCAATCATTATATCAACTTAGTTCACAAATGAGGAACATATAAAAAAGTCCAAATTGACTAAATTCTAAACGTCGTATGTAACGTGATAATTGATTGTACTATAGTTGGATGCGACATCTTTGTCCTTGATGTGAAAGAATTGCATGTGCTAACTAATCTTCTTGATTAAAAATTTGCTAGCTTCATGCAAACTGTTGGGATGATATGACCTTAAAGAACAGGCCAAAATTATAAGATGACTCACCGAATGCGTCTAGAACAAGATAGAAAGGTTATAATGTGTTAAAGACATCAATATGCAAAATATCAATCTCGTGGATTAAAACAACCAAAAAAAATCTGATTGAAGCAACATTTTTGCTGATACAGAAGTCCTTTCGACATCTTTATTTCTCTAAAGAGAATGTACAAGAAGTGGCTGTCATTTTAAGTTCTGTACATAGAGAAGAATAATTTTCTTTGTGGCTGTCACATACACACATGGAAAAAGACCAACAGTACTGGAGAAACAGAATCCAAAGATCAACCTGAATATCACTCAGCTTCATATGGTGGTGAATGTTTCAAAGGATACACCACAGCCACACAAAACTCTCCCTATACAAGCAACGATTTTCAGCCACAATTACAAAGCCACAATACTAGAATCTTTCTTTTTGATTCCTTCTTTTTCACAACATAATATTAATTTATTAACTTTCTTAACGATCCGTATTCAACTTGCAATTAAATTTCTAATTCATGAGTTATGGTCAGCACGTGGACATGTCCCAAAGCTTGACCCCACCTCCTCGTCTCCTATAGTTTTCCTAGCTTGTCTTATTTTATAAATGTAATCACGTTACACTATAGAAAATTGTTTGTCTCCCTCAGTCAATCTAGTTACAACTTGCTCATGTATTCCTCCCAAAATTGATGCGGTAATGGGGCATATAATTATGCTATTTTGCCTATTCTATATCTTTTCATTATTAGTTTGAAAGAGAGGGCAAGCTAGTTTAATTAGATTACAATCCCAAGATATTAGTTTGGCCTTAGTATGATAAAATTTTGCCTTGTAAAACTTTACAATTATATTTAGTTAACTAACTTAAGGAGAAGATCATAAAAATGAGGTAATAGGTGTAAGGCACTGATGAAATTGTACACTTGGGGCTAAAGTGCATCACTAGTCTAATTAATTGTCAATTGAAAGTTGAAACCTTTCAATTTTCACTTACCAAACAGTTGAAAATTGCCAATTTCCTGCCAAAGGACCCAAAAAAACCAGTGGAACAACAACAATACCTGTGGCGCCTGTGTTCAACTGGTTTTGTTATCTAGTATGAGTTGGTCAGAGACTCAACAAAGTAATCAAAGAGACAGGAACCAACCAACGCTATCCACATTCCCTCTAGGAGTAAGGTCCTACATTTTTTTTTTGATAAAAGTATGGTCCTACATATTGTTAGGGGGGATAAGATGCACACTCATAGAATTCTGATGCTGACTAATTTGGTAATAATCATTTTTAGATATTCAAATCAAGTGCTCCCCAAGAATAATAATAATAAAGGAAATGCAAGACCAATATTTATGTTAATTAATAGAGATTCAAATGTGATGGGATTATTATAACTAGCAATTTAGACTTTTATGGACATAGTCTATCATTACCATACTGTCAAGACTTCAGCATGCATCAAATATTGAGCTACACCACAAATTTTTGGAAGGAATGCACATAATTCCATAGAAAGCTAAAGGATTTGAGCTGGCCATCCAAGGTTGAAAAAGAAAATAATATAATGCTATTGTTATCTTCTTTTTAGTGACAAAAATTTGAAATTAAGCAAAACATAGACATTACAGCAAAGAAAGCAAAACTGATCTGTTCAATACAGTACAATCCATCTACCATCTACCATATTTATGATTAGGGAATTCTAAGGAACAAGCCGAGTTGAAATTATATTTACTATAATAAGAAAATTTACTTCCAAGGCCTCAATTAAAAAAAAAAAAGGAGGAAAAGAAAACCAAACTGAAATCAGATTAATGGGTTACAAGTTAGTACACATGCCATCAAGAAATCATCAAGCCTTGGCATTTGGCAATCATGGTTTGATCGAATTTCTTCAGAAAGTCACAAAAATCTTTGGTCTTGGCTTGCTTCAGCATTCCCAAATCTGCTTGTGGCTCAGTTGAGAGGACCAGCTTCCTTGATCATTCTGCTTTTGAAAAGTACTTCTATTAAGAGATTGATATGTCATAAACAAAAGCATAGAAAAATAACAACAATTTATAAACAATCCAAGTTTATGAAGAATCCGGAAAAGAAATCTAAGGATTTAATTGAAGAAACATACTTGTGAATTAAACTCTGCATTCTCACTCATACTCTTCCATGAAAATGGTTTTCTTGAATCAGAAAGGCCTTCTTCACTAGTTGAAGAACTTGACACTGGTGGAGGTGGTGTAGAAGACCATGGAACTACTTGATTTTCTTCATCATCATCTTCATCAATATTATTATCCCCTTGATCCTCATCACCATCACCATCGTCATCATCATCATCATCATCATCACCATCATCATCTTCAGTGTTGTCTTCTCTATCAAGATCATCATCATCCTCATTCTGATTGCAACTATTCACACAACTGTCACAAACCGAGACAGTTGGAAGAAGCTTTGGTCCAGAGCCATTCCAGGGCGTTAAAGACTGACAAACATGGCAAAGAAGCCTTCTTGAATGCTTAGAAACCAGGAAGTTTGCACTATGAACCTGAGCATCACAATCCCAACAAAGGCTAGCTTGATCAGATTCACAATACATCTTTGCTGGAGAGTCACAGAGCTCACACTTCTTCATCTTTTATTTTTTCTCTTCCAAGAAAATGGTACTCAAATATAGAACCTCTAATCACATCTATAACCTTATTCCCTGTCCTGTTTGCTTTTGTTTCTCTTATTAAGAACCTGAGCTTATATAAAAAGAAATTAAAAGGACATATGATGCAGGGCAACTTGCAACTGTTTATATTAAAAACACACCCTGCTTTATTGTTTTTTGTTTTATTTTAATAAAAATAAAATAGGAAATTGCTTTCTTGAGTTGGGAAAGGATGTTCCAATAAGCTAATGAGTCTATAATTTTAAGATTGTAATACTCAATACAAATGTTTATGACATATGTCAAGTGTTTCAGGACATCGGATCTGATGTAGACATTTAATACATGTCCCAAAATAATTGTGTATGGGTTTCGTCTCATTTAACGCATCGAAGAGAAACCTTGCACCTATAACATTGTAGAACAAATGATTTAAGAGCAAAGTAGATTTTCTATGGACTATTTTTTGTTGTTGAGAGCTAAGAAGCATAGGTATGTTTTAGGGTACGGGTACCGGTACCAGTACGGTACGACGGTACGACAATTCTTAGAAAAATAAAATACAGGTACGGCAGAAATATATGTTTTATTAATTTTTTTTTTAATATATTATTATGCATATATTTTTCATATATTGATAAACATATGTGAATTTAAGAGTAATTATGGATAATAAAATATATTCATTGTCATTAAATGGTCTTTAAATTACAAATCAAGATCTAAAAGAGTAAATAAAAGAAGTGTACATCCATATAATTATACTTAAAATTTAGGCCAAAATGCAAAAAGACACCCTGGGGTTTTGGTCAGTTGCAAACTGACCCCCTGGGGTTTTAATTTCGCATCATAACCACCTGGGGTTTATTGATTCATAAAATTGACACCTCAACTAAATAACCATTTGGTTTTTCTGTTAAAGATAACAGCCACACGTGCGACTGTAAGAGAGAGAGAAAAGAAAAATGGCATCGGAGAAGCCAAAGCGGTGCCACTATGAGGTCCTGGACTGAGCCGCAACTACTCAGTCAATGAAATCCGCTCCACTTACAAGAAGATTGCGCTGAAGCGCCACCCTGACAAGCTCGTTCAATCCGGCTTATCCCAAGCCGAAGCCACGGCCCAATTCCAAGAGCTAGCTCACGCTTACGAGGTACTCTCCGACCTAAAAGAACGCGCCTGGTACGACTTGCATCGCTCTCAGATCCTCTTCTCTGATCTCGCCAACTCGGGCGGTTCTAACTCGGTCCTTCCTAACTCAGCCGTCCCTAACCTCTTCTCTTTCTTCTCTAACACTGTATTCACTGGGTATTCGGACTCCAGCCACAGATTCTACAAGGTGTATTCGGATCTCTTTGATAAGATCTACGCCAACAAGCTTAACTTCGCGAGGAGGTTAGGTTAGGGTCGGACTTGGTCCGTGAGGCTCCGGTGATGGGGAACTTGGATAGTCCGTATGCGCAGGTGAGTGCGTTTTATAATTACTGGCTAGGGTTTGCTACGGTGATGGATTTCTGCTGGGTGGAGGAGGGTGATGGAGGAGGAGAACAAGAAACTGAGGAAGAAGGCGAGGAAGGAGTACAACGATTGTGCATAAAAGAAGAAAAATGGAGAAGCTCAGCCATGTGAGAACCTTCTTTCTCTCTCAATCGCATGGCTCCTTCTATCTCAATCTTACCTTTTTTTTTTCTTTTCTTTCTCTCACAGTGGCACATGTGGCTGTTATCTTTAACAGAAAACCAAACGGTTGTTTAGTTGAGGTGTCAATTTTACGAATTCATAAACCTCAGGTGATTATAATGTGAAATTGAAACCCTAGGGGTTCAGTTTGAAACTAACCAAAACCCCAGGGGGTCTCTTTACATTTTGGCCTAAAATTTATGTTTCCACCACTTTCACTATTTTTATCTATTTTTGTGATATATCTAAAAGAAAAAATGAAAGAAAATGATTTTTTTTTTTTTTTTTTTTTAAATTTAGGTACATTTAAGATACGCATACAAAAATACTCCTAGAGTACAAGTATTCAAAAAATTTCCGGTACAAGTACGACTCCATTTTTAGAGTACTCATGCTTCATAAGTTGAAAGACTTGAGACTTGAGAAATTTGAGATGGACTCATTTGGAAGGTGAATTTGGCTTAACTTTAAAACAAAATTAAATTTCACTAAAAAAAAAAAAAATGGCTGACAAAGACAATTGAAGGCTAAGGGGTTAGGAATTAGGTTGACTCCTGAACCCTCAGCACCCACCTAAAATTTGCCACATGACATCACACTGTACCGCCATTTGGTTTGTCCCATTGTTGAGATGGACATTGGTGTGGGATATTGGGGTTTCAACCGGACCTAACATCGGTCCCTTGATTTCGTGCAACTTGTGGTTCCTCGTGCATGCACTAATTTCCTTCTGTATTTAGACAGACACACAGAGATTGATAGAGCCAACCCCTTGTGGCCTTATCTGATTTATTACTCTTTCTGAAAGAGCTTAGCAAGGTACAGTACTCCACATGACACGCATCAAAAACCCAATGAACTATGTAAATTATGTGGCATGGTTTGTAGTTATTGGCTTATGGGTAGGTGGGATACGCTAAGAGGTCCATATGACATCCAGATGGCAGTTTATAATGTATGTAACTGTAACCACAAATGAACCTGGCCCAGTCACGTGCGGTTGGTGTATAAATAATTAAATCTCCCCCAGCACACACAGAAATGGACCCATCTGATTTGATCAAGGAGTGAGTGTGCACGTTTTGCTAAGTACGAAACTTGTGGTTAACATTTTAAGGTCTTCTTAATGAGTGTCTTAAGGATAATAATTAAGAAAGTAATTTTGAAAGATATTTTAATTTTTTTATTCATTATTATAATATTAAAATTTTGTTATTTCTTGTAATGTTCAATAATTCTTAACCGTCTTAAGGACACTCGTTAACAAAATCTAACATTTTGAACCACAATCTAATGAGTAAATATTGTTGCACCAAAGTTTGCACAGAGCATTTAATGTAGATAAATATTCACACATGGTTGATATTAATATTTACCAAGTAGATTGTTATTTATTTATTAGACCCATTAGATTGTTATTTATTTATTAGACATTAAGAAAAAAACCATTACAATATCACTTAAAAATCTTAAAAAAAAAAAAAAAAAAAAAAAAAAAAAAAAAAAAAAGAGGTTTTCAGGCTAGCGTTCCGTAGCTATGCGTATCTCGACTAATTTCAGAGGGACATATAACATTCTACTAGTCATGTGTTTCACGATAGGTGCAAGATTTTGCTTTGGGTATGTGGTCCTAAGGGGACTTGATCTAGTGATTATTAGAGGGCACATTCAAAATCGAACCACTCAGACTAGATACTCTGTATGTGTGATACATAGGGAAATAATGATAGCTATAATAAAAGTCAAAGGAATTAAAGTGTGGCAAGAAACAATGATAAGAGAGTATTATAATATTTTTATTTTATAACATAACAATGATACATGATCGCTGTAAAAGTCAAGGCAGGACAAATAAAAGTGGTAAGAATCAAGGAGCATTTCCATTAAAAATGAAGAAGAAAAACGAATCAAGGAGCATTAGTGTATTATAATAGACATTTTCAACATAAGATATCGGGCCTTTCTTTACCGAAAAAAGTCTACTATACATACAACTATGATGTTATAATTTTTGATGATGTTATAATTTTTGTCTCAACTCTGATATGGCAAATTATGATTAATTGAAAAATAAAAGTGATGAATTCATATGAAAATTATGGCTAATCATTCACAATTTGTCATCTTAGAATTGTAACAAAAGTTATGTTTCTAACAAAACTGTTCTCTTCCTCTCATTCTTGCTCAATTTGAATGAAATGAGTGGAATGAGTTTGTGAGCTCCAACCGAAACTAATTCCATTGGTCTTATCTCCCATTTCTTTCCTTCTTCATGACCAAATAAGAAAAATGGTCTCATTTTTTTTCCTAATTTTTGCTTCATCTTCCCTTCCACCTAAGAATGTATTTCCTACATTCGATATATACATAATTCCTCTTATAACTTATGAATTTCATATGAGTAAAATTCACATATTATGAAAGAGATAATATATATATATATATATCGGATGTATAAAATAATAATTATTTCCACTCATTCAAACACAGTGTAAAATTTGTTTCAATATGATCGCTTTAGAAAAAGTAATCCATCATTACACTTATTTTCTTCCTATAGCATTTTTGAAATAATATTTCTCAAAAAAATTTATTATTATTATTATTATTTTCAAATACTAATAAGAATGTACTTATAAAATCCTAGTCCATGTGGCTTCACACTTTTTAAGTCCTACTTCAATAGCCTGTTCTAGATGTCATGCAATAAACCAATTCAACAAATTTCTTTTCAAATGCTTGATGTCCATCTTTGTTAGAAATTACTCAAATTGGTTAATAGATCTGTATCGAACCACCTTTGAAAGAGGGAAAACATATGGTGGAGGTTGACAGAAGTAAAAATTCAAAGTTTCAAACGCAGCCTTGAGCCTTCTGGTCATGTTTTAAATTTCAACATAGTGGACGTTGTCAGGCCTTAAAACCTGTGGGCTAGGCTTGACAAATGACTTGTGCGTACTATGAACGCAGCCAGGATGGAAACTACAAATTTGTGGTAGGAAAAAACCCATGAAACTAAAACTTGTTTTTTATTTTTATTCTTATTTTTTAAAGCATAATTATTAATTAGACATAGGGTCCTGTTAAAGTGCCCTTACAATGGTTACAATGCTTCCACTTGCTTCCATTTAATACAAAAATAACTTTTAGGGTTTTTAGTCTTTCTATTTATTATTTTAATATTAAAAGTTCGTTATTTCCCGTAAAGTGTAATCATTTAATGCTCCTTAACCATTGCCCTAAGGGCACTGTTTAACAAAATCCTTAGACATAATATACTTGCACTGAGTTTCAGGAATAATAATAGTAACTAGTAAATGGAATAATTTTGGTGGGGTTGGATCTAGTTCCATTGATAGTGTGTTCTCGATTCATGCGTTCAAGAATCGAGCAGTTGATTTGGTATTGTCTCAATTAAGAGTGCAAGCCAAAGCGTACTGTAAGTGAATGCATAATTAAACTACAATCCAGACTAAATCTATTTTATAATGGGATATTATAAAGGATAAATAAGTAAAGTTTTGGTATGGAGTTGAATTGTAAAATTTTTCTCCAATAAAACACTTGTTTATATTTTATACATTTGTCTTAGCTATTATGTTAGTTCTTGTAGGACATGTGTCTTCATGACCTCAATCCTTGAGACAACTACTAAGATGACGTTGTTGAGTCCTCCTTAATGGTGTGATTGCCTAATTAGAACCAAAACTTTTCTTCTTTTAAATTTCAGATTATTATGTGTTTTAGCCTTTAGGTGTGTTTGGCTTCTTAACCGCTGGACACACATGTATTTCTTGTAAGATTTGTTTCCTTGTTTCCATATGTCACGTGTTGATTGGTGATATTTAATTTTATTGTAAACATGTTTATTGAAGGAGGTAACAAATGAATTATTAATTAGTGCACTCATTCTTTGTTGAAGTTCCTTATAATGAATCTCGATTAATTAGCTGACTAATAGGTATGGAGGGCATGGAAACATGTATTTTGCACTCTCTGCCCCTACACTCCCTGAACTCTTCTTTATATGAGTGTAAAAGATTGATGAATATGTTCTTTAACCTTCAATATGTGACTCATATTTTCAATCAAAACCCCTTTAAAGCAAAAAATTTTAGGAATGTAGAAAAGATGACAGCAAGGGATATGGTCGGATCGAATAGCATCCTTTCTCAGCATAATATCTTATAGGTTATACAAATATTAGTATATCCAATATTCCAAGTAGAGAAAATTAAGAATTTGATATGAGACACATGTATTGTGTGGTTGCGGAACCCATGCCTTCCATAACAATAATTTTTTTTTGATAGTGATATCATGCTTTCTAGAACAACTTTTTGACTAAATAATGTCCGTAAGAGTATGTTTCTTTAGTGATATTATTCAATTTCTTTTATGGAGAGAATCTGAGTTCGAATTACACACCCACATACGCTAAGGGACAAAAAAAAAACCTCAATTATGTCTATCAAATTAATATGTGGGTGATTAGAATGATTGATATGCGCTCGTGAGGGTGTGCCTTAATTGGTTTGGGACGTAATGTTTGACCAGAGGTTCTAAGTTCGACATTCTTCACTGTCGCTCCTTTGGAATTGTGGATTTTTTAAGGGGAGTAGAGATTAGTTTGGTTGCACAAATATTGACCAAGATATCCTCCTTTATCAAAAATATAAATATAAATATAAATAAAAATAAAAATTGATTTATTTGTTATGCATCCATATGTGGAAAGCATCCTCCATAGGAGAATTCCAACCAGAGTATTTGTTTCCATTTCTGCATACAAAAGTAAAGTCTAGATAAGAGAAGGTGAATTGGATCCCATTTAATGGTAGCCACTTGGGCAGGATTTTTGGTCCTCCATCCATGGTAATGGTATTCCCCACCTTTCTTTTTCTTAAGATTAAGATGGATCATGAAAGTACACCTTGAATCCCGCTTATCTTCTAGGCTTTCACCTATTGCTGTCATTAAGGCCTACCACGAATTTAAGTCCAGTCCTTATTCAGTATCTATAGATTCTACACTAGTTTCATTTTCTTTTACATGAACTATAAAATATTATAAGTCTATAACCATACAATTATTATACTAATGGAAAAATAAGTTGATGGTAGAGGCATTTAGCAAAAAAACAAAAAAGTTGATGGTAGAGGCCAGCTGCAGGTACAATCAATGTTATCTACTTATTTGTGATGCTGCAATTGGCAAGGGCCGAGCCTGCATAGCTTCTGTTTCCAGAGATTCAAAAGGTAAAATGGTAACCACTTGGGCCTAGAAATATCCCTGTTTTGCAGTCCTTTGGTTGTTAAGGCCTAAGGCTGTTCAAGCAGCTCTCATCCATGAGGGTCTAGACCACTTATGGATGCACTGGCCCATAAGACCTCTATCCTGGAATTGGGAGATAGAGATGATTATTGATGATATTACAGAGTTAGGGAAAGTCCTTCACAAGCTGCCTTTTGGCTGGACCAAAAGAACTGCAAATTCAGCAACTCACAGATTAGCAAGCGAGCATTGATTCGCGGCTCACACCACTTAAATCGTAAACATCAAAGTTTATAATTTATGAGTATATTCAAATTCATGGACACTGATGTCCACAATATGTCGATATTAATATTCATATTTAGATGATGTAAGGTATAGGTGGTCTGAAAAAACTTAATGATTTCAAATGCGGTATATCAGTTTGGTGCAACGTTGGAGTGTTTCAAGATAATTTGTACTCTTGACTACATAGAGATTATTCAGTACTCTAAGATTACAAATAAATGTATCCCTAACTAAATAGTGATTATTCAATAGTCCAAAACTATAAATAAATGCATAGTCTCCCTCTCATATGAATGGTAAGTCCCATCACATAAATAATGGATCTCATTAATTAAATTCATGATAAGACTTATCACTCAGTGAAAAAATATACATTTATTTGTTGGAATAGTAGTGAATAATTTTCGCTGAAATGAAATGATGTGAAGCAGCCTCTAAAGGTGAGCCTAGTCAAAGGTCAAGTCACGCCATTGAATTTCTTGTTGGGCCCAAGCCTGCATGGCGTGGCTAATGTTTTTGACAATTTTTTTTTTTTTGATAACAATGTTTTTGACAATTCAATAACGACATAAACTAGCACATAACTTTTTGGACTTATTATAGAGAACCTATAAGGCCATAATGAATTAAAGCGAGTTTTGGCAAAAGCCCGCATTGATTTGGGGACGTATGACGAAGTAGAGCTTTAGTAGTTTTTACGATATAGAACTTTATTTGAAAAGTTATTTAGCATGTTTGAAAAATTATAATGAACAGTATAATGTAGATTTTTTTTTTTTTTTTTTTTCCTAAAAACACCAAATTTCAACTTTAAACTTATAAGACAAAAACAACTTTGAAGACTTTTTAAAATTTGTTTAGAGAAATTTCCAAACGTTTGTCAATTTCTACTAAAAAAAGCTTTAAATTTAAGACTTCTAAAACACTTCCAACACTTATTCAAAAGCTGAATGAGACGGCCCAATTGTATAATAGTGCTATGCATTTGAGTGACTCTTTCCACACAAGATTTATACAACAGATTAGCAATCACGTACCCTTTTCTTGCAAGCATACCGAGTCCGGCTTTCTCATTTGAATGTGATGTGTTCTAAAAGGCAGTGCATGCCATCTTCTTTAGATTTTATGAGAGTTCTAAAGGAAGAAGCTAGGTTCTGACCAGGCGCAAAATTTGCTGAGATTTGGAACAACTTTTTTTTGTTTTTTTTTTTTGCTACCATGTATGTTACATGTGTATTGTCATTTTACAAAGTACCCATAACTAATCTATTTTCTATATGATGAAAGACATGGTGAATTGATTTAAATTATATATGTTGGCTTCCCGAATGATTTAAGAAGTCAATAGCTAATAAAAGCCTAAAACTATTTAAATCATGTGCCGTATTTATTCGATTACCCTTAGGGTCGGTCATATTTAATGTAGCGTGCTAATAATTTCTCAAACAAGAACATAAAAAATAAAAATAAAAAACCAATAAATTAAGCTACATTGGAGACAATAATAATTAAATTAAATGGACAGAATGTCCATCAAAAAGATAAGATATGCATTAGATCAAGAACACACAGAAAGACCACATTTTTTTTAAGAGAAGGGGAAGAGACTTAAGAGAGATCCTACATTTCACTAACAATAGCTTCCTCAATGCAAAAGAACCCAATCCGGCCAGGACAACAATAAGAAAAAAGACAAGATGCCCTAGAACAAAACAAGTACAACATAAGAACTAATTAATATTAAAATTCACTAACAATGGCTTCCTCCAATAATTCGCTTGAGCTTTCCATCAATCCAGGGCTCAACCTAAACATGAGAGTACAAAACTCCATCTCATTCAAAGCTTCATCCCCATCCAAATCACCTTCTCTAAGCATACACATTACCTCATCATCACTCATGCCTTGCAACCCCAACAAAGCCGAGTTCCTCTTCAAGCTCTCGAACGTGATCAATCCCTTTTCTCCATCCATCAACAAGCGAAACCCGTTACACAACTCCTTCATAAACCCTTCTGCACCCAATTTCTCAACCATTGCTGGAAAGAAATCTTCAAACACAATCCCATTTCTTGAAGCCATTGATTTGATCAAAAAATTAAAAGATTGATCAAGTTAATAACGTACGTAAAATGTTTGCTTGCAACTTGCTTATGGGAAATGTGACTAGGTGGGAGGGTCAATTTATATACAACTAAATCATTGAAGAAATCAAGAAAGGAAAGTCTAAAAGGAATTAAAGGAAATTGAACGGAAGTGTTGGAGGAAGGAGGGTAGCTAAGGATGACAACAAAGGTACACATAAGAGAGATAGTTTGTTTCGTGAAAGAGGTTATGTTGCCAGCATTTTGCTCTGTGTAAAATCTCCTTCCTCGAAGTTGCATGGGAAGGTACCTGTTGGTCATGGCAAAGCATTTTCCTACGAAAAATATTAAACTTTATGTGCTTGGTTTGGGTTGTCAATTTACAAAACAGGCCTCCTACTAAAAAATTTAAATACTTTATCAAACAAATTTATGTAGAATTTGACTCACCCGCAAATGTGTACTCAGAAGCCACACATTGGGGTCTTGACACGTAATTTTAATTTCTTTGAAGGAAAGTGGGAAGCGAGAACACACAATGTGATGCACTCATTAATAGTGATAGATTGAATTCAAATATGACAAGAAACCATATTATTAATTTCAAATGAAAACGATGTCTTACCCGTCATCTATAATTTTGGACACACGGAATGGATGGACATGATTTTTTACAATAATTATAAGAAAGAGATACTAGCCTCCCAACTCGAAAAATATTTATAAGAAAGGGATATTCTGTTAAAAAAAATAGTTCCTATTTATTTTTGCAACTATTTTTTTGAAAAATCAAAGTCTATACAAAGTACAAACAACTAGTTGTTTATAACTGAAAAAATAGTACTAAAAAAAAATCAAAGTTTTATATTGAACTAGTTATTTATTTGGGTTTTCTTAATGTAGAAGGATATATATATATATATATATATATATATATATATATATATATATATATATATATATATATATTTTTTTTTTTTCAAAAGGAAGTAATTTAATATTATTTATCTAGAAAAAGAAATAAAAATCAAACTCTCTTTACCCAATTATCGAATTATTATAAAATAAAATAAAAAATATTTTAAAATTTGGTCTCAAAATTTAAAAATAGACTATAATTTAGATTGGTTAAATAATATATCTACTCTTTTCCGCCAAATTATGTCATCTAAAATAATAGTATCAGCCTATTTCTTTGCAAGTCATTCCTTTCTTGTTTTGCTAACGACAAAAACTCTCAACGGTCTAACTTGATCTCAAAACCAACAAATTCCAAGGGGAAGTTGAAAATTGAAATCATTCATGCCAAGAAAAAGCCAGGAGTTAATTATAGACTCATAGTCATAGCATATTTATCCCAAAATAAAAAAAACAGAACACTTAGGCACATTTTTCATTTAAATCACTCAAAGCTTTAAATGCTTCTTGTCCATTTACTTAATAAATGCTTATGAAAGGTACGTCCATGGTATTTTCATTTGGCAGGGAGCGAACCGCGATGTTTCGGTGAAGTTGGGAATGGTCAGGAGGTATTAGCCCCCCGACTTCCAATGACCCATGATACATGACACATATATGTACCCAAATATCTGGGCCTACTGCCATGGGTCCTTTAAAGTGACCAAATTTGGCGTGGGACTTTTGCTTGTGATGGGTTTCTTCTTTTTGGCTGCATTGGGAAAGGTCAATTCAAATTCACATAATTCATTCATTAATACATGATGAACTTCACCTTAATGTACCACCAAGGTAAGTGGTAAAGGGTTCTGCTCAATTAATCTATGGAGGAAGTCACATACAATGTTGGGGAGGTCATGGCCCCAATTTTTATTTTAATAATTTTCTAAAAATTTTGAGTTGGTCTTTTTATTTTTTATTTTATAATCTTGGGAGTCCGAGCCAGCGTTCTGTAGATACGCACACTTCGACTAATTCCATAGGGATACGTAACACCCTACTAGCCACGTGTACTACGATAGACGCAAGGCTTTGTCTTAAAAGATCGCTTTCAAGCATAATTTTGATAAGAGACATTGAGTTATTTTTTATATATATTTTACATGTTTGTTGATGTGGGGTTAAAAACTTGGTGTGACATCATCTTGGTGATTAAAATGCAATAACTAGAAACACCAATAATGATAATGTACAATGGCAAGCCTAGCATAGGTCTAAATGTGATTTATTGTACTTTAATTGATTGTTGCATTACCATTATGGAGAAAAACTCCCGAGGAATGCATCCAAAGAGAAGGTAAAGCGAGTAAGGAATTCTAGTCAAGGCAGGATAGAAATTCCAAAACTAGCGATGTAACTTTTACCTTGATATCTAAGACAAAAATCATCATGACATTCCCAATACATGAATTTGTGCCTTCTAGGCTCTAGCACCCCGGTTCTTGTAAAAAACCAGATTGACACACAAAATCATTTTAGGGAAGATAAGTCCAAGGCATCAGAGATATACTTGTCGACTTGGTGTCGAGTGAACAAAATATTTCATCGCTAGTGATGTAGGCATCCAAGGGTCCAAGCAAAGGGTTTCAGGGCACCTAGAGATGCGTGCATTGGTTGAAGATTAGGAGCCGGTATCTCCTATGTCTGATGACACTTGTTGTGAGAGGCACGCTGCATACATTGGACATAAGAAATCATTTTTCGAAGAAGATTAGGGTAGCCCCTTAAGGGGCTAGCTCCTAGGTCCATATTTAGTCAATTCTTAACAATGTTTATTGCAAACTAGATAACTTTTGTTTACTAATTAGATTTCAGAAGAATGATAAGTTTTCATAAAAAAATTATCAATTTAATATTTTTGTATTTTTGTTGTGTAATTGATATCATGTAATGAATCTCATAACATTGAGATTCATTACATGATATCAATCACACAACATAAAAGGAACTCTCTGTTCTTTCAAACCTTATCTTTTTCATCCCCTGGTTCATTACATTATTTTAATCCCACACTTCCTAATCCGTACCATTATACCAATATTACTGTGTCACATGATTTCGATGAGATTTGATGACAAATTCTTCTAAATATTTCTCATACTCTTTAACAGTTTGAGTTACCTCAATTATAAATTCACATACAGGGCATTTCCATATTCCAATGCAAAAATTTTGTACAGTTTAGATTAAAGTGTGGTTTATGTATGCAGTATGCTTATAACGACACTAATAATCTTGATTGACTAGCACCTCCCAAAAGCAAGATGTGAACCATATGTTCTGTTTCGTTTGACTACATGAGAAGACATTGCTGATTTATAGTTTGGATGTACTGTCAATAAGTTAAGCACTTATTTGAAAGTATCTAGTCCAAGAAACCTGCCAAAACGAGATATATCCCACTACAAACGGGAAAGTTTGTGCAAAGCTAATGGACAACTTTCTTCAGCTTCTATATCACTTATGTCTTTGGATAGCCACTTTCCTAGAAAAATCCCTACCCATATTGCTACATAGATGGTCCAGGCCATTGAGGGACTTGTTGTACACATTTATAGTCAAAGGATCCGGTCAAATTTAGACTCTTATAACTAATTGAGGATTCTTTTACAAGAAATTTAAATTAATTGACCCATATATGTACTAGATTTCTTGTTCGTGTCTTTGTAAGTTTTCAACATCGTTAATTTTATCAATCAAACAGTACCAAAGCTTTTATATAATTTTTATTACCGGCTTAATCATGTTCACAATATAATTAAGCTAATGTCACTTATGACCATAGACATTCTCTTACCTTCCACCAGAATTTAATTAAGTTTTGCTTCAGAGCTCAGCCTCTCTAATTAAAACAAGAGAAAAAGATTGTTTGTTTCCCTCTCTTTATTAGTGGGTCCAAAATGAAGGTAGATGCAAGGGAAACCCGACTAAGGCCTTCAGGACCACCATGGAAACTAGTTGGGACTTGGGAGGTTTTTGCTTGAAATTGGGTGATACGACAAAAAGTGTCACAGCAGAGCTTTGGGCTTCAAGGAAAGGAGTATAACTGGCTTGGTAGTTGGCAGGTGCCTTTAGACATATTGTTTGAAGGAAACAGATTCGGTTCTGGTTTTTTCTTTGTTAACAAACTCAAAATTGTCCTCCTCCAAGGTTTTCTGTGTTGGTGTCTGATTGCAGGAAGATTTTTTTGCCAGGACTGGTGGGTTGAGATATGTCATATACTCATATGATGTCTACTAGAGGAAGCTAATGGATGAACCCAAGTGATTGTATTTTGTTTTTCCTAGGTTTTTTGTATAGTATTCTTTGAATAAAAAAAATCATTTGTTGTGTCTAGCTCGGACACCCAGAGTCATAAAAAGTAAAAATAAAATCATTTGTCATGTTTGTCATTTTGTTGTGTTCTATTTTAGCTTCACCGATTATAACATGTCATTTTTTTTTTTTTTTTCTTCATTTTAAACTTTAGTTATTTTATAAGAAAGAAAAAAAATAACATATAGAAATTAAAAAGATAAAAATACCCATGATCTTTGAGGAGCTCAAGGTTGCCAATTGTTGAGGCCAACCGATGAAGCCATCAGCAAAGGACCACCGCAGCCGAAGAGGCTGTCAAAATTGCTGGCAAGGAGGGCGAGATAGTCCTCACTCCTCTGCCACCGAATTGATTAGACTCCGTTAACCTAAGCATGATTAGACTCTCTGAATTATCAAAATAATTATTCCGTTAACCTAAGCATGATTAGACTCTCTTAATTATCAAAATAATTATTCATTCATGAAAAATAAATAATTGATTTTGTATTTAGAAATTCCCAATTATCCTCTTGGATTATCCCATGATTGCATGCCCATGATCATTTTTCATTCAAACCAATAAGAATTACGGCTTTGGTTGATTTTTATTAGTCTTTCTAAAGAGCAATCAAAATTAACCAATTTTAATCCTATGTATTCATGTTCATTTTAAAACCATATTTTAACCAAAGAAAATTGTTTCTAAGTAGTATTTAGTCAAAAACCTTGGTTTTAACTCAGAAAAGACCACTAAACTCTTAAATTCCAAGAGGACCAATTATGATGTATAATTCAAACTTAGGTCAATAAGTCAATTATAGAATTTTGATAATTATGAAAAATGAAGATTTTTTCCTTGAGCTTAATTTAACTTGCAAATGGGATTTTTCATGGTTAATTTCCTTTGCTCAAGTTAAAGTATTGCTTGGACTTGATTTGTGTTTGTAGTCTAAGATAGCTCTTCGGCGCTTTAATGGAGGTGACAACAAAATTCCTTTTTTGAGGCTTGATCTATTGAAGCCAAGTTGGAGATTTGTTAATGTGGCTTGAAGTTAATACCTTATGAAGTCGGTTTTTTATTTGATTTTGTTAATGTTATAATTAGTCCATTGGGCTTTGGGCTCTAGTCTGTGTATATATTTACTTGTGCATCACTCTCTTTCCTTGTACAGGACATTACTTGTGCATCACTCTCTTTCCTTCTACATCACTCATATTTCTCTTATATAAAGGCACTCTACTATATTGTATTACTCACTTCAATATACAGAGAATTATTCATAATTCTAACATGGTATCAGAGCCATTGCTCTAAGTGTTTCGTGCAGTTCTTCGTCTTTCCTAGCGTTCTTCCGCTGCCTCAGCCATCTCCGGTATTGCTCCGCCGCCGCCGTTAGAATTCCGGTGTGCCCACTGCCGTCAAGGGTTGAATCCATCTCCAAAGACTCACTGCCTTCATCGGATTTTTTGCTCTAAGCCTTCAATCGAAACACCTCCACCACCACTAGATAGATCTTCTCACGCCGGACTCAGTCGCACAAAAATCGCCGCCATCCGACATTGCACGAGCCGCCTAAAGATTCTGCCCGCCGTCACGCCTCGTCACGTGCCAAGCACCTGCCTCTGCCACGTGTCACCCTGTCATTGCGCCACGCCAGCCCTAGCTCCACATCAGCCCTAGTGCCCAGTTAGCACCACGTCAGCTAGTTGACCGTGCATTGACTTTTGTGTTAACTTTTTGGGAGTTGACCGTTGACTTTTTACGTTGACTTTTCAGGGTTGACCATTGACTTTTTTGCAACTCAGGTGTTTCTTACTCAGTTTGTCATCCTGATTCCATTTTTGCTGTCTATTTTTGCATATTTTGTCTCTAAATGGCTCAAAATGAGATCTCTGCTATTGTTGCATCTGCACACTCTGGATCCACCATCACACTCACCACAGATCAATTGGAAGACATCATCGCTCAAGCTCTCGTCTGGGCTGGTAATGCATCCTCTTCCTCTGCTCTTTCTATCTTGCCTAGTAAGTTCTCCTTTGTGGTTTCTTAACTCTGCTTGCTGCAACCACATGACACCTTACCCATCCTTTTTCTCCCACACTAGCTCTACCCGTCATGCACCTACTATTCACACAGCTAATGGCTCCACTATACTTGTTCATAGTATAGGCACCGTTTCTACTTCCAAACTCTCCATTTCCGATGTCTTTCATGTGTCTCAACTTTCTTATAATCTACTGTTTGTGGATTAATTAGCTGAACTTAGCTATCGCATTATCCTTGATTACTTTGGTTGTGTTGTGCAGGATCCCAAGACGGGGCAGGAACTTAGGACTGGCCGTAGAATTGGGCGTCTGTTTGATATTTCCAGTCTTCGTCTTCCTGCTACTGGTGTCTCTGCTACCACCTCATCTTCATCTTCCTTATCATTTTGGCATTCTCGGCTCGGGCATGCATCATCTTCCTGGGTACAACAACTAGTCTCTAGGGGATTATTAGGTCCAGTGTCTAAGGACAATTTTGATTGTGTTTCATGTCAATTAGGAAAACAACCTGCTTTGCCTTTTCATAATAGTGAGTCAATGTCTACTGAAAATTTTAACTTAATTCATTATGATGTTTGGGGATTTTCCCCTATTAATAGTATTGGTAAATCTCGCTATTTTGTTGTATTTGTTGATAATTATTCTCGTTATAGTTGGGTTTTTCTTATGCGTTCTCGTGATGAATTACTAAACATTCATCGTAACTTTGCAAACATGGTTAAAACTCAATTCTCCAAAACAATTAAAGTTTTTCCTTCTGACGATGCACATGAACTTACCCAACATGCATTTGAACATATTCTATATTCCCATGGAACTGTTCATCAATTCTCATGCCCAGGCACCTCTCAGCAAAATGGAAGAACCGAAAGAAAACTTTGACACATCCTTGACACTGTTCGTGCTCTCCTCCTGTCTTCCAAAGTTCCTATACCCTTTTGGGGAGAAGCTGTTCTCACTGCTGCCCATGCCATCAATCGTATTCCATGCCCAACCATTTCTAGTCAAACTCCTTATGAGCGCCTTTTTGGATCTCCACCTCATTATCAACATCTCCGATCCTTTGACTCTGCCTATTTCATCCTTCTTCAGCCTCATGAACACAACAAACTCGAGCTTCATTCTCGTCTTTGTTGCTTCCTTGGTTATGGCGAAACTAAAAAATGATATCGATGTTATGATCCTATTGCTTATCGCCTTTGCATCTCCTGCTATGTTGTCTTTTGGGAGCATCGTCTGTTCATTGAGGTATCTCAATTTCGTCCCTCCTTCTCTCTCTCCTCTCTCTCCGATCTTTTTCCAGAGGTGTCTACTCATTCTCCAGACTTGTTTCCTCCTTCTCCAGAAGTGTCTACCTTTATTCCACAGACTGAGTCATCTGATCACTCTTTTGGATCATCCTCTGACGTGACGCCTCATTCTTTGCCTGAGTCTCCAGCTCTTGCACCTGCAACCACACTTCGCCGTTCCTTTCGGGTAACATCTCTTCCCTTTCATTTGCATTATTTCCATTGTTACACTGCCTTTGCTACACTGCACGAGCCTCACTCCTATCGTGAGGCCTCCTCTAACCCTTTATGGTAGGCTACAATGACTGAGGAACTTGATGCATTATCTAGAAACCGTACTTGGGACCTGGTTGATCTACCTCCAGACAAATCTGTGGTTGGTTGTAAGTGGGTGTTCAAAATCAAAACTCGGTCTGACGGATCCATTGAGTGATACAAAGCTCATCTTGTTGCCAAAGGTTTCACACAGGAGTATGGCATTGATTATGAGGAAACCTTTGCTCTAGTTGCTCGCCTTTCATCTGTCCGCTTATTGGTTGTTGCAGCCTCTCGTCAGTGGAAGTTATTTCAGATGAATGTCAAAAATGCATTCCTCAATAGGGACTTGAGTGAAGAAGTCTATATGCAACCTCCACCTGATCTTTCTCATCCACCTGGTAAGGTGTGCCGACTTCGTCGTGCCCTTTATGGTATGAAACAGGCACCTCGAGCTTGGTTTGCTAAGTTCAGCTTTACAGTTTCTCAACTGGGTTTTTCCATAAGTTCTTATGATTCTGCCATCTTCCTCCGTCGCACTGATAAAGGTACCATTTTGCTTCTTCTTTATGTTGATAATATGATCATTACCGGTGATGACCTCAGTGGAATTCAAGAACTTAAGGATTTCCTAAGTTAGAATTTTGAGATGAAAGACGTTGGCCACCTCAGTTACTTTTTAGGTCTTGAGATTCTCTCCTCTGATGATGGTTTCTACCTCACTCAAGCCAAGTACACTTTCGATCTTCTATCTCGAGCTAGCCTTACCGATCATAAGATTGGTGATACACCGATCAAACTTAATGCGCACTTGACTGCTTCCTCTGGAGAATTATTACCTAATCCTACTCTTTATCGGCAATTGGTTAGCAACCTATTCTATCTCACAGTCACTCGACCAGACATCTCATATGCAGTTCATCAGGTGAGCTAGTTTATGTCTGCTCCATGATCGACTCACTATGCTGTTGTCCTGCGCATCCTTTGATACCTTAAGGGTACTCTTTTCCACGGTCTCCACTTCTCTGCTCAGTCTCCGTTTATTTTGAAAGCCTACTCTGATGTCGATTGGGCAGGGAATCCTCCTGATCGCCGATCCACCACTGGTTATTGCTTTCTCCTTAGCTCCTCTTGGATCTCTTGGCGAAGCAAGAAACAGTCTGTTGTGGCTCGCTTTAGTACAGAGGCTGAATATCGTGCCCTTGCTGATACCACATTTGAACTCCTCTAGTTGCGATGGTTACTACAGGATTTAGGTGTGTCCACTTCCTCTACTACTCCTATCTATTGTGACAATAGGAGTGCTATTTAGATTACTCGTAATGATGTCTTCCACGAGCGGACCAAACACATCGAGATCAATTGTCATCTTGTCCGGCATCACCTTCTCCAAGGTTCCCTCCAGTTGATCTCTATTTCCTCTCACAATCAGTTAGCCGACATCTTTACTAAGTCACATCCTACTGAACGTTTCCGTGATCTGGTTTCCAAACTCCAGTTGGTTTTTCATCATCCACCTTGAGTTTGAGGGGGGCTGTTAATGTTATAATTAGTCCATTGGGCTTTGGGCTCTAGCACGTGTATATATTTACTTGTGCATCACTCTCTTTCCTTATACAGCACATTACTTGTGCACCATTCCCTTTCATTGTACATCACTCATATGTCTCCTATATAAAGGCACTCTATATACAGAGAATTATTCATAATTCTAACAGATTTAATATTACATATAATAAGATTTCTTCCTTTATGTGGAAAAATTAATAGCTGTGAATTCTATTTGGTTAAGGACTTTGAGCCCTCCTTATGCACTTGGACTTTGGAGGTATTATATAACTATGTAGCTAAATCTTTGTTTTCTCCCTAACCTATAACCTTTGTTAATTGAGAGGTAGCTTTCTTTTTTTTTTTTAGTGTATTTGGGGTTTGGGTTTTGTGCGAGTGTCTCGTTGTTATTATTGTAATCTCCCAATGTCAAAGGGTAGGCTATTGCTATCTTGTAAAGCCTTGATGTTCTTCTCTTGTGATTGTTGAGAATTAAGATATTTCGCAATCCCGTTCACAATTAATCTTGTGTGGGAATGCTACCCTTTTGTGCAAGACTAGTAGTTCTAAAATATCAAGTTACTATCAGGAGCAAGTTGACAAATGAATGGCCCATAATTTGCAGATCCAAACGTTTCACAATTTAGTCAATCTGGGCTGCTTTGAGAAATAGAAAGTTCAACTACACAGCTCTTAAAGAGAAATATCTATGCAAGAAAAGTATAGGGAAAATAAGCAATGAATTAAAAGTGCTCCTAGCATCCCAACCTTCGTTATCACAAACCAGATGCATGAACAAGTTATGGGACTTGTTCGAAATACAAGCATGTCAGTCCTAGTCTTGCTATGTTGCTTTTGTTTAGAATCTGGCTCTGCCATAGACACCATCACTTCTTCTCAATCCATCAAAGACCAAGACTACATAATCCCTACCCATATTGCTACATAGATGGTCCAGGCCATTGAGGGACTTGTTGTACACATTTATAGTCAAAGGATCCGGTCAAATTTAGACTCTTAGAACTAATTGAGGATTCTTTTACAAAAAATTTAAATTAATTGACCCATATATGTACTAGATTTCTTGTTCGTATCTTTGTAAGTTTTCAACATCGTTAATTTTATCAATCAAACAGTACCAAAGCTTTTATATAATTTTTATTACCGGCTTAATCATGTTCACAATATAATTAAGCTAATGTCACTTATGACCATAGATATTCTCTTACCTTCCACCAGAATTTAATTAAGTTTTGCTTCAGACCTCAGCCTCTCTAATTAAAACAAGAGAAAAAGATTGTTTGTTTCCCTCTCTTTATTAGTGGGTCCAAAATGAAGGTAGATGCAAGGGAAACCCGACTAAGGCCTTCAGGACCACCATGGAAACTAGTTGGGACTTGGGAGGTTTTTGCTTGAAATTGGGTGATACGACAAAAAGTGTCACAGCAGAGCTTTGGGCTTCAAGGAAAGGAGTATAACTGGCTTGGTAGTTGGCAGGTGCCTTTAGACATATTGTTTGAAGGAAACAGATTCGGTTCTGGTTTTTTCTTTGTTAACAAACTCAAAATTGTCCTCCTCCAAGGTTTTCTGTGTTGGTGTCTGATTGCAGGAAGATTTTTTTGCCAGGACTGGTGGGTTGAGATATGTCATATACTCATATGATGTCTACTAGAGGAAGCTAATGGATGAACCCAAGTGCTTGTATTTTGTTCTTTCCTAGGTTTTTTTGTATAGTATTCTTTGAATAAAAAACATCATTTGTTGTGTCTAATCCGGACACCCAGAATCATAAAAAATAAAAATAAAATCATTTGTCATGTTTGTCATTTTGTTGTGTTCTATTTTAGCTCCATCGATTATAACATGACATTTTTTTTTTTTTTTTTTTATTCATTTTAAACTTTAGTTATTTTATAATAGAAAAAAAATAACAATATAGAAATTAAAAAGATAAAAATACCCATGATCTTTGAGGAGCTCGAGGTTGCCAATTGTTGAGGCCAACCGATGAAGCCATCAGCAAAGGACCACCGCAGCCGAAGAGGCTGTCAAAATTGCTGGCAAGGAGGGCGAGATAGTCCTCACTCCTCTGCCACCGAATTGATTAGACTCGGTTAACCTAAGCATGATTAGACTCTCTGAATTATCAAAATAATTATTCATTCATGAAAAATAAATAATTGATTTTATATTTAGAAATTCCCAATTATCCTCTTGGATTATCCCATGATTGCATGCCCATGATTATTTTTCATTTAAATCAATAAGAATTACGGCTTTGGTTGATTTTTATTAGTCTTTCTAAAGAGCAATCAAAATTAACCAATTTTAATCCTATGTATTCATGTTCATTTTAAAACCATATTTTAACCAAAGAAAATTGTTTCTATGTAGTATTTAGTCAAAAACCTTGGTTTTAACTCAGAAAAGACCACTAAACTCTTAAATTCCAATGAGGACCAATTATGATGTATAATTCAAACTTAGGTCAATAAGTCAATTATAGAATTTTGATAATTATGAAAAATGAAGATTTTTTCCTTGAGCTTAATTTAACTTGCAAATGGGATTTTTCATGGTTAATTTCCTTTGCTCAAGTTAAAGTATTGCTTGGACTTGATTTGTGTTTGTAGTCTAAGATAGCTCTTCGGCGCTTTAATGGAGGCGACAACAAAATTCCGTTTTTGAGGCTTGATCTATTGAAGCCAAGTTGGAGATTTGTTAATGTGGCTTGAAGTTAATACCTTATGAAGTCGGTTTTTTATTTGATTTAATATTACATATAATAAGATTTCTTCCTTTATGTGGAAAAATTAATAGCTGTGAATTCTATTTGGTTAAGGACTTTGAGACCTCCTTCTGCACTTGGACTTTGGAGGTATTGTATAACTATGTAGCTAAATCTTTGTTTTCTCCCTAATCTGTAACCTTTGTTAATTGAGAGGTAGCTTTTTCTTTTTCTTTTTTTTTTTTGTGTGTGTGTGTGTAGTGTATTTGGGGTTTGGGTTTTGTGCGAGTGCCTTGTTGTCATTATTGTAATCTCCCAATGTCAAAGGGTAGGCTATTGCTATCTTGTAAAGCCTTGATGTTCTTCTCTTGTGGTTGTTTGAGAATTAAGATATTTCGTTCACAATTAATCTTGTGTGGGAATGCTACCCTTTTGTGCAAGACTAGTAGTTCTAAAATATCAAGTTACTATCAGGAGCAAGTTGACAAATGAATGGCCCATAATTTGCAGATCCAAACGTTTCAAAATTTAGTCAATCTGGGCTGCTTTGAGAAATAGAAAGTTCAACAACTCAGCTCTTAAAGAGAAATATCTATGCAAGAAAAGTATGGGGAAAATAAGCAATGAATTAATCTTCGTTATCACAAACCAAATGCATGAACAAGTTATGGGACTTGTTCGAAATACAAGCATGTCAGTCCTTCTAGTCTTGCTATGTTGCTTTTGTTTAGAATCTGGCTCTGCCATAGACACCATCACATCTTCTCAACCCATCAAAGACAAAGACTACATAATCTCCAATGGGAGTGCTTTCAAACTGGGATTCTTCACCCCAGTAAATTCTACCAATCGCTACCTCGGAATATGGTACAATAAAATTTCTAAATTCACAGTCGTATGGGTAGCTAACAGAGAGAAACCCCTCAATGATTCTTCTGGGGTTCTTACTGTATCTGACGACGGCAATCTTGTAGTATTAGATGGACAAAAGGAGATTCTTTGGTCATCGAATGTTACAAACTCTGTCGTCAATTCAAGTGCCCAGCTTTCAGATTTGGGGAACCTCGTCTTGCGAGAAAACACAGCAAGGAATATCAAATGGGAGAGTTTCCAAGTTCCTTCAGATACGTCCTTGCCCCAGATGAAAATTAGTACTAATGTAAAAACAGGTAAGAAAGTGCAATGTACATCATGGAAAAGCCCTTCTGATCCATCCATTGGAAGCTTCTCTGCCGGTATTCAAGCTCAAAGTCTTCCTCAATTTATCATTTGGAAAGAAGGTAGCCCATATTGGCGCAGTGGTCCATGGAACAAACGGAAATTCATTGGAATACCTACTATGGATTCTGTATTTCGTGATGGATTTAGTCTTGAATCTGACGAAGAAGGATCTTTTTATTTTACTTTTTCTTTTGTGACCAAGAATTTGACGCACTTTTTCCTGAATGATCAAGGAAATATGACGCTATCATCTTGGGATGAAGGGAAGGAGGATTGGAAGTTCATGTGGTCATCTTTGCAGACTGAGTGCGATATATATGGTAAGTGTGGGGCATTTGGATTTGGAAGCTGTAATTCACAGAGTTCAATAATTTGCAGCTGTTTAAGGGGGTTTGAGCCAGAGAACACAGAAGAATGGAACAGAGGAAATTGGACTAGTGGATGTGTGAGGAGGACACCATTGCAGTGTGAGAGGGTGAACACCAGCAGTGATGCCGGCAAAATGGATGGATTTTTGAAACTGAATATGATGAAAGTGCCAGACTTTGCAGATTCGTCATCTGCTCGTGATCTTCACGAATGCAGTCAGCAGTGTTTAGAGAGTTGTTCTTGTATAGCTTATGCTTATGAAGCTGGCATTGGTTGTATGTCATGGAATAGAAGCTTAATTGACACACAGAAATTCTCCATCAGCGGATCTGATCTTTACATTCGTGTTGCCTATTCAGAACTTGGTGAGTTGTTTTATCATCTGTCAAAAATTATATTATGCTTCAAATCATGCACTACTGATCCAGACTCCAGTTGTTAGCTTAGCCCCCAGCTCCCCAAGCTAAGGAAATACAAAGACTAATTATTTAACAACCTCCACCCAAAGGGAAAAAAATAAATAAATAAATAAATAAAGAGGAATAAAAAAGTCGTTTAGTAGTTTGTTTTGTTCAAAGTAGTTATACTTTCTTTTTTCTGTTATAGTAGTGTTTACTTTTTTTTTCTGATTTACAGATAAAGTGGGAGATGTGAAAAAAATTGTCACAATCACAGTGATCATAGGAACAATTTTAATTTCCATCTGCACTTACTTATTATGGAGGTCGATGGCAAAACAAAAAGGTAATATTCCCACTTAAATTAGCTCAAGTGACTTGGAAATGTTGATGTATATTGCATTACTCACTACTATAGTGGAAATTCAGAAAGGAAGAAGAAAGAAAATGGGATCTTATTGTTCAACCGCAGGGGAAGCACATAAAAAATTCCTAATGACTACCTGCTTGGAGACAACCTGAACCAAGTTAAAGTCCAGGAGCTACCACTATTCAATTTTGAGAAGCTGGCAATTGCAACGAACAACTTCCACATATCTAATAAGCTTGGGCAGGGTGGATTTGGTCCCTGTATACAGGGTAATGGTTGCTCCACTAGAGATTTCTTGCCTTATAATTTGAATACCAAGTTAATGATTTGAATTTTTTTATAGGGAAAATTGTCAGATGGACAAGAAATCGCAGTAAAAAGACTTTCGAGAACTTCTGGACAAGGGTTAGAAGAATTTATGAATGAGGTGGTGGTGATTTCTAAACTCCAACATCGAAATCTTGTTAGGATCCTTGGCTGCTGTGTTGAAGGAGGAGAAAAGATGTTGATCTATGAATACATGCCGAACAAAAGTCTGGATACATTCCTCTTTGGTTAGTTACTTTTGATGCCCTTTATTATAATACAAATACATTACATAGTTAAGTTTTCTGCATATAAAATATTGTTAGTGAATTATAAGACAATGAAATAATATTCTTTATTATTATACTTTACTTGAAACAAATTTTTCCCAATTTTCTTACGACTTCACCACATGAACTTTTTCAAACTTTATGTTCATGAACCCTTTGAGTTTCTCTCTTATTTATTTATTTATTTATTTATTTAGTTTAAATTCATTAGTTCCACCCAAAGAAAACTTGTTAGATTGGAGAAGCCGTTTCAACATTATTGAAGGAATTGGTCGAGGTCTGCTCTACCTTCATAGGGATTCTAGATTAAGGATTATTCATAGAGATCTAAAGGCAAGTAACATCTTGTTGGATGAAGAGCTAAATCCAAAAATAGCAGATTTTGGTATGGCTAGGATTTTTGGAAGTAATGAAGACCAGGCCAATACTAACAGAGTCGTTGGAACTTAGTGAGTACCTTTTATTTTGCCCAATTCAATTAGATACTAATACTAATATTATGAGATTAGTTTGCCAAATTCAATTAGATAGTAATATTGATATTTGAGATGACAAGATTTTGATTTGTTTTGTTGTTGAAACTTAGTGGCTATATGTCACCTGAATATGCAATGCGAGGGCAATTTTCAGAGAAATCAGATGTCTTTAGCTTTGGTGTGTTGTTGTTGGAGATACTAAGTGGAAGAAGAAACAGTAGCTTTTTTCATGATGAGCAGTCCTTGGGCCTTTTAGGATTTGTAAGTCATCCTTATATTATTGCCTTATTTTTTAATACCTCCAATGCTTGTTTCTTTTATGTTTTAGTATTGATGGTATGAATTTCAATCTTGTTTTCTTGTTTCTAGGCATGGAAATTGTGGAATGCAGACAACATTGTAGCATTAGTAGATCCAATGGTATTCAAACCATGCTTTGAAGAGGAAATTTTGAGATGCATACATGTCAGCCTATTGTGTGCGCAAGAATTTTCCATAGATAGGCCCACTATATCTGTTGTTATTTCTATGCTTAAAAGTGAGATTGTTGATTTACCTCGTCCAAAGCAGCCAGCATTTATTGAAAGACTAACTGCCTTAGATTCAGAGTCAGCTCAACGCAGCCAAGGAATATGCTCGGTTAACAATGTTACTATTACAATGGTTCAAGGTCGATAGCCAGCATTTGTCCTTAACATAATCATGTTGTAGTTATATATTCTTTCACACTTTCATTACAATACCTTTCCGAGAAGGTGGAGATTGGCTGGTCCAGCTTTTCTTAGTGGGAAAAATGGCGTCAATCATTTCATTTCATTACAAATTTACAATAACTTTCCGAGAAGATCACAGAAAAATGTTGCATGTATTTTTTACCATGACTAGAAGCATTGAACAAGTTATGTGGACTAGTTCAAAATACAAACATGTCAGTTCTTCACAGAGTTCACCAACTTGGAGGTGTTAATAGGGTTTGAGCCAAAGAATACAACGGAATGGAATTAGAGGAAATTTTACTAGTAAACGTGTTAGAAGGCAAAAAAGATGGTTTTTGAAACTAAAGATGATGAAAGTTCCAGACTTTGTGGATTGGTCGTATGCTCTTGAAGACAAATGCAGAAAGCAATGCTTGGAGAAGTCGTATAGTAGTCTATTTTGTTCGAATTTTTTTACTCATTTCGATTTCGACTTACAATAAAGTGGGAGATGTTAAAAAAATTGTCACAATCTCAGTGATGATAGGAACAATTTTCATTCCCATTTGTAGTAACTTATTGTGTAGGTGGATGGCAAAACAAAAAAGTAATATTCTCGCTAAAATCTTTGTTTTCTCCGTAAACTGTAACCTTTTTTAATTGAAGAGTTTTTTTTTGGGTGTATTTAGGATTTTGGTTTTGTGAGAGTACTTTGTAATCTCTCTAATTTCTTAATAAACTTTCTCTTCATAGCTGTTCGTGGAAGTAGGCTATTCACAAACCTCATAAATCCTTGATGTTTTCTCTTGTATCCAATCGTATATTATAGACCCACCTAAACTAACCAAGTCCATCATCGCCGAAAAGCTTGTCTGTAGATTAATGGTGGCCCAAGCCCAAAACCCAGATACCCAAAATGACAATGAAGCCCAAAAAATGTTTTCTTAGAGAAGATGCAAATTTTAAGGGTCAAAGAAAACCCAAGTATGAATTCGAATTAGGCTGAAACTCAAACCAACCCAACTCACTCCCACTCAAGCTTGGACGCCTTGATGGCAAGTTGGGTGGATACATAATGGGCTCTTGATTTCACTAGTAGACTCTTCAAGACACATTAGTAATAGTAAATAATGTAAAAATCTTGTATTTTTAAGTCCATAAATCATGTCGACACGATTTGAAAACAACACCATTTAAAACTACCAAATACTTTCATATAATTTTAAATTACACTATTTTCCCAAAAGCCAAATTTTTAAAGACTTCAACTATAAAAAATGTACAAAAAGAAAATATGCCGACAATAAACCAACCTAACCAATCCAATCCAATCAGAAGGTATTAATGGATTGGTTTTTCTCAAGTTAACGGATTGGATTGGCTTTTTTTTTTTTTTTTTTTTTTTTTTTTTTTTTTGTTTTTTTTTTTTTTTAACTTTGAGTGTCTGGGCCAGCGTTCCATAGATATGTACACTTCGACTAATCCCAAGAAGACACATAATACTCTACTAGCTACGTGTTTTAATTGTTAGTTCGGTTTTTTGTGGGGCTTTTATTTTTATTTTTCCAACCTGAACATGAAGCTAACCAATATAATGCTTATATATTTTTATTACATGTGTTCACTTTTAATTGGTCCCACTCATTTAACTCCATATATCACACACAACCTCATCTGATATTTCACCATTCTCACCCTAAACCTAGCGCCTTTGGATATATGAGTTCAAATACTAGTCCAAAAGTATTGGAGATATATGGCCCAATGGGCTTGACAAAATCAACCCAAAACGACCAATCGAAGCCTTTATTTATTTTTTTTTGTTGGGCTAAGTAGAGAACCTTTATTAATAGAGGAATAAACCCAAATCCATGCTACCAAAATTAAACTATGACTATCACATGTTACTGATTGACAAAAGTATGGTCTAAAAATCACATTTTTAAATTTTTATTTTTTTTATTTTTTTTCAGGGGAATAATATAAACATATCAAGAAAACAATTCTGCTAACTACCTATAGATAGAAGTCATTACCTGCATGCAATGTTAATGCTGAAATGCTAGATTGTTGAGAAGAAAGTATTGAGATTGCCCTAAAAAAGGACCATTATGCTCTCTCTATTCTCACATTGCATTACTCTGTAGATATTTTGTCAGAGCACCTACTGAGAAAACCTTCAACAAACCCTACGAAATTGAGAGACAAAAACACTCTTTTCACTCCTCAAAATATCAATCCTTCATCAAATCACTATGTACAATCATTTCAATACATTCTTTTTACTGACACAGATTGTAGTCATTGCAACAATTATTCTTAGTAAACAAGCACTGCTTGGAGAATAGAGGATATTTCCCTAAACAAGAAGCATTGAACAAGTTATGGACTGGCATTGGTTGTATGTCAAGGACTACAAACTTAATTGATTCACAAAAATTCTAATTATTAAGTTAGAATTTTTATTCCTTTCATTGGTTAAACTTTCTCCTCATCGCTGTCACATAGACTATTGCAGAACCACATGTGAATCCTTGGTGTTCTGCTCTTGTGTGCGGTTCAATTTTTATTTATTTATTATTTTTTCTATTGTTTGTTTGAGATATTTCACAAGCCAATAATAGTGTTTACAATTAATCTTGTGTGTGAATGCTACCCTTTTCTAAAACACTAGTATTTCTTGAAAGTTGACATTGATTTCTAAAATGTCAAGCTACTAACATGAGCACGTTGACAAATGAATGCCCATAAATTGCAGATTCAAATGTTTCAGATTTTAGTCAATATGGGCTGCTTTGAGTGATAGAAAGTCTAACTATTCAGGAATTACAACAAATTTCTGTGCAAGAAAAGTCTGTGGAAAAGAAGCAATGAGTTAATGATGGCATTCAAAATCTTCATTCTCACAAACCAGAAGCATTGAACAAGTTATGGGACTTGTTCGAAATACAACCATGTCAGTTCTTCTAGTCTTGCTATGTTGCTTTTGTTTAGAATCTGGCTTTGCCATAGACACCCTCACATCTTCTCAATCCATCAAAGACCCTAACTACATAATCTCCAATGGCAGTGCTTTCAAACTGGGATTCTTCAGCCCAGTAAACTCTACCAATCGCTACCTAGGAATATGGTATAACAACATTTCTATATTCACTGTGGTATGGGTAGCTAACAGAGAGAAACCCCTCAAGGATTCTTCTGGGGTTCTTACTATATCTGAAGATGGCAATCTTGTAGTATTAGATGGACAAAAGGATATTCTTTGGTCATCAAATGTTACAAACTCTACTGTCAATTCAAGTGCCCAGCTTTTAGATTCGGGGAACCTCGTCTTGCGAGAGAACACTAGAGCAACAATTATATGGGAAAGCTTCAAACTTCCTACTGATACGTTCTTGCAAACGATGAAAGTTAGTGCTAATGCAAGAACAGGTGAGAAAGTGCAGTTGACATCATGGAAAAGCTCTTCTGATCCATCCACTGGAATCTTCTCTATTGGTATTCGGACCTCTTGGTCTTCCTCAAGCATTCATTTGGAAAGACGGTAGTCCATATTGGCGCAGTGGTCCATGGAACAGTCGGATCTTCATTGGAATACCAAATATGTATTCTGTATATCTTGATGGATTTAATCTTGTAGATGATGGAGGGACTTTTTATCTAACTTATTCTTTTGCAGACCAGTCTTCCTTGTCAAAATTTTCCTTGAATTCACAAGGAAATTTCGTGCAAACAAATTGGGATGAAGGGACCAAGGATTGGGAGGTCGAGTGGTCAGCTTTGCAGACTGATTGCGATGTTTATGGTAAGTGTGGGGCATTTGGAAGTTGTAATCCACAGAATTCACCAATTTGCAGCTGCTTAGAGGGGTTCGAGCCAAAGAATATAGAAGAATGGAATGGAAGAAATTGGACTAGTGGATGTGTTAGAAGGACACCGTTGCAGTGTGGTGAAGAAGGCAACAAAGATGGGTTTTTGAAACTGAATATGATGAAAGTTCCAGATTTTGCAGATTGGTCATCTTCTTTCGAAGAAAAATGCAGAGAGAAGTGCTTGGAGGATTGTTCTTGTTTAGCATATGCATTTGATAACTGGTGCTGGTTGTATGTCATGGACTAGAAACTTAATTGATACACAACAATTCTCCAAAGCTGGAGTTGATCTTTACATTCGTGTGGCCTCCTCAGAACTTGGTGAGTTCCTTTTATTTTCAAACAAAATTAGGCATCAAATTAACCACTTCTGATCCGATTACTTTTTCTTTCAACTTCAACCCAAAAATAAAACTCGTCTAGTTGTTTGTTTTGTTTAAATTAGTGTTATACTTTTTTCTGATTTACAGATAAAGTGGGAGATGCGAAAAAAATTATCACAATCACTGTGATCATAGGAACAATTTTCATTTCCATTTGCACTTTCTTATTATGGAGGTGGATGGCAAAACAAAAAGGTAATATTCCCACTTAAATTAGCTCCAAGGACTAGGAAATGTTTCTATATATTGCATTACTCACTAATATAGTGGAAATTAGCAAGGAAAAAGAAAGAAAAGGGAATCTTATTGTTCAACAAAGTGGAAGCGCATCAAAAATTTCATAGTGACAATCTACTTGGAGACAACCTGAACCAAGTAAAAGTCCAGGAGCTACCTCTATTCAATTTTGAGAAGCTGGCAACCTGCAACCGACAACTTCCATCTATCTAACAAGCTTGGGCAGGGTGGATTTGGTCCCGTATACAAGGGTAATGGTTGCTCTACTAGAGAATTTTTTGTGTAATAATTTAAAAATCTAATTAAGGATCTGATGTTTGTTTATAGGGAAAATTATCTGATGGACAAGAAATTGCAGTAAAAAGACTTTCTAGAGCCTCAGGACAAGGGTTAGAAGAATTTATGAATGAGGTGGTGGTAATTTCTAAACTTCAACATCGGAATCTGGTTAGGATCCTTGGCTGCTGTGTTGAAGGAGAGGAAAAGATGTTGATCTATGAATACATGCCGAACAAAAGTCTAGATGCATTCCTCTTCGGTTAGTTAATTTTGCTTTTTCCTATAATACAAATAAGTTATATTGTTAAATTTTCTGCATAGAAAAATTGTTGGTGTATTATGAGACAATGGAACAACATTCTTTGTTGTGATACTTCACTTGAAATTGACTTTTCCAATTAACCTTATGAGTTTCTCTTTTATTTCTTTTTGTTTAAATTCATTAGATCCACACAAACAAAAATTGTTAGATTGGAGAAAACGTTTCAACATTACTGAAGGAATTGGTAGAGGTCTGCTCTACCTTCACCGGGATTCTAGATTAAGGATTATTCATAGAGATCTAAAGGCAAGTAACATCTTGTTGGATAAAGAGCTAAATCCAAAAATATCAGATTTTGGTATGGCCAGGATTTTCAAAAGTAATGAAGACCAGGCCAATACTAACAGGGTTGTCGGAACTTAGTGAGTACCTTTCGTTTTGCCTAATTCAATTGAATACTAATACTGATATTTGAGATGACAAGATTTGGATTTGTTTTGTTGAAACGTAGTGGCTATATGTCCCCTGAATATGCAATGGAAGGACGATTTTCAGAGAAATCGGATGTCTTCAGCTTTGGTGTGCTGTTACTAGAGATACTTAGTGGAAGAAAAAACACAAGCTTTTATGATGATGAGCAGTCCCTAAGCCTTTTAGGATTTGTAAGTCATCCTCATCTCATTGCCTAATTTTTGAAAAGCTTCAATTCTAGTTTCTTATATGTTTTAGTATTGATGCTATGAATTTCAATCCGGTTTTCTTGTTTTCAGGCATGGAAATTATGGAATGCGGACAACATTGTAGCATTAATAGACCCAATGATATCGGAACCATGCTTTGAAATTGAGATTTTGAGATGTGTACATGTCGGCTTGTTGTGTGTGCAAGAATTTGCAAAAGATAGACCCACCATATCTGTTGTTATTTCCATACTTAAAAGTGAGATTGTTGATCTACCTCATCCAAAGCAACCAGCATTTACTGAAAGGCAAATTGCCTTAGATTCAAAGTCCTCTCAACGCAAACAAAGAATTTGCTCTATCAACAATGTTACCGTTACAATGGTTCAAGGTCGATAGCCGACATGAGTTCTTGACATAATAATGTTGTGATTTATATTCACACTTTCAGAAGAATCTATTAACTTGTCAATATTCATTAAATTGAATTAATTTTCTCAAAACCATTGTTACAAATAATAGAAATTAAGTTTTTTGGAGGTGCGGGACCCACATCTTAGTTATTGATCTGTGTTAGCTAGTACCTGTTTTTTTTTTTGATAAGTGTTAGCTAGTACCTGTTAGTTGATCTATCAACACAAAAGGATATACCTTTTTTTTTCATCCTTTATTGAAATAAATGAAGATATTAATGTCACTTCTGATGTTTGCCTTATTTAAAGCATTCTTTTTGTCTTCATTTTTTTAATCACTTTAATAGTAACAAGGATACATAATGACCCTGGAGCCTCAGTTTAAATGAATTTTGGGTAAAAAAAAAAAAAAAAACTGAATCCACTTCTTTTTCAAGCTGCCATTCACTCACTTCGTCTGCTTCTGATTACTGCTTCTCCACTTTTTCTTCTTCTTCTTCTCTCTCTCTCTCTCTCTTTTTATTTTTTTGGTTCTATTTCTATGCTAGACCCACATGAGCTGACAACTTTAAAAACCACTTTTGTTGTACATTTTCTTCATCTTCTATCTCTCTCTCCAGAGATATTTTGGATTCTCACTTACCAAGCCCCACCCACATGGCCAATTCTTGTCCACACCTTTCAAAATATATATATATTTCTATACTCATTAGACCAATGAATACCCATTTATTTCCATTTTAACCCACATCTCCACCTAAGCAGAGCCGGTAGGCTGTAGCCCAATTGTCCAACAAATTTTTTTTTTTTTCTTATTTTTATATTCTTTAACTCTCTTTATTCTCCACCACTCATTCTCTTCTTCTTTTATCATTTTTTTTATTCTCTTTTCCTTCTTTTTCTTCCACACGTCCTCTTCTATCTTTTTTTTTTTTTTTCCTCTCCTCTTTCTACTGCGCCACCAAATCTGCATTTGAGACCAACAACTCTTCCTTCTCTCATTTTTCTTCATCTCTGCATTTCAATCTTCTTCTTATTTCAATTTTTTTTTTCTTCTTCAGTTTCTTCAGTCTGAACCACAGTCGCGTGAGGGACTGGGCGGTGAGGCGAGCTCCAGGCTCTGGCGTTCCTTCAATCTGAACCACAGCCCCTCTCTCTCTTTCCTCTACGGTATTCAGGCTTTCAGTCTCAGATCTCTTTTTTTTTTTTTTTAATAGATTAAAACATTCTTTTAGCTCTTTTTTTTTAGAGTCAGCAGGGGCCATGGCCCCCTTTGATCCCCACATGGCTCAGTCATTTGCTCCTGACATCCGTACTCTTCATTCTCATAAAAAGAAGCATTGAATAAGTCATGGGACTTGTTCGAAATACAAACATGTCAGTTCTTCTAGTCTTGCTATGTTGCTTTTGTTTAGAATTTGGCTTGGCCAAAGACACCATCACAGCCACTAACTTCATCAAAGACTCTGAAACCATAGTCTCCAAAGGCAGTGACTTCATACTGGGATTTTTTAGCCCTCCAAATTCTACCTATCGCTATGTTGGTATATGGTATGATCATATTTCTGTGTCCACTGTCATATGGGTTGCTAACAGAAACAAGCCCCTCAAGAGTTCCTCTGGGATTCTTACTATATCAGAAGATGGAAATCTTGTAGTATTAGATGAACAAAAGGGGATTCTTTGGTCATCGAATGTTACAAACTCTGTTGTCAGTTCAAGTGCACGACTTTTAGATTCAGGGAACCTTGTCTTGCAAGAAAACTCTACTGGGAGAACCATATGGGAGAGTTTCCAAATTCCTTCAGATACGTTCTTGCCCCAGATGAAAATTAGTACTAATGTAAGAACAGGTAAGAAAGTGCAGTTGACATCATGGAAAAGCCCTTCTGATCCATCCATTGGAAGCTTCTCTGCTGGAATTCATCCTGTTATTCCTCCTGAAATATTCATTTGGAAAGATGGTAGCCCATATTGGCGCAGTGGTCCATGGAACGGTCGGATCTTTATTGGAGTACAAGATCCTATTAATTCTGTATTTAATTACGGATTTAGTCTTGTAGATGATAAAGAAGGAACATTTTATCTAACTTTTACTTATTCGGACCTGTCTCTCTTTAAAAATTTTGTCTTGAATGTGCAAGGAAATATAAATCAAACATATTGGGATGAAGGGAAGAAGGATTGGGAGGTCAGATGGTCAGCTTTGAAAAATGAGTGCGATGTTTATGGTAAGTGTAGGGCATTTGGAAGCTGTAATCCACAGAATTCACCAATTTGCAGCTGCTTCCGGGGGTTCGAGCCAAAGAATAAAGAAGAGTGGAATAGAGGAAATTGGACTAGTGGATGTGTTAGAAGGACACCATTGCAGTGTGAGAGGGTGAACAATGGCAGTGAAGAAGGCAAAAAAGATGGGTTTTTGAAATTCAATATGATGAAAGTTCCAGATTTTGCAGATTGGTCATCTGCAAATGAAGACGAATGCAGACATCAATGTTTGGAGAATTGTTCTTGTTTAGCGTATGCATATGAAACTGGCATTGGTTGTATGTCATGGGCTAGAAACTTAATTGATACACAGAAATTCTCTAAAGCCGGAGTTGATCTTTATGTTCGTGTGGCCTCCTCAGAACTTGGTGAGTTATTTTTGTTTCCTGTGAAAAATGTCTTCAATTTATCCACTTCTGGTTACTTTTTCTTTCAACTTTAACCCAAAAATAAAACTCGTCTAGTTGTTTGTTTTGTTTAAATTAGTGTTATACTTTTTTCTGATTTACAGATAATTTACTTTTTCTTTCAACTTCAACCCAAAAATAAAATTCGTCTAGTTGTTTGTTTTGTTTAAATTAGTGTTATACTTTTTTCTGATTTACAGATAAAGTGGGAGATGCGAAAAAAATTATCACAATCACTGTGATCATAGGAACAATTTTCATTTCCATTTGCACTTTCTTATTGTGGAGGTGGAAGGCAAAACAAAAAGGTAATATTCTCACATAAATTGGCTTAGTGGACTAGGAAATGTTGCTGCATATTACATTACTCATTATTATGGTGGAAATTAGCAAGGAAGAAGAAAGCAACGGGGATCTCATTGTTCACCGGAAGGGAAGCACGTCAATCATTTCCTCGTGACAACCTGCTTGAAGACAACCTGAACCAAGTAAAAGTCCAGGAACTACCTCTATTCAATTTTGAGAAGCTGGCAACTGCAACCGACAACTTCCATCTATCTAACAAGCTTGGGCAGGGTGGATTTGGTCCCGTATACAGGGTAATGGTGGCTCTTCTAGAGGTTTCTTGCCTAATAATTTCAATAACTAGTTAATGATTTGAAGTTTGTTTATAGGGAAAATTCTCAGATGGACAAGAAATCGCAGTAAAAAGACTTTCTAGAGCCTCTGGACAAGGGTTGGAAGAATTTATGAATGAGGTGGTGGTAATTTCTAAACTTCAACATCGAAATCTGGTTAGGATCCTTGGCTGCTGTGTTGAGGGAGAAGAGAAGATGTTGATCTATGAATACATGCCGAACAAAAGTCTAGATGCATTCCTCTTCGGTTAGTTAATTTTGCTCTTTCTTATAATACAAATAAGTTAAATTTTCTGCATAGAAATACTGCCGGTGTATTATTATGAGAAAATGGAACAACATTCTTTGTTGTGATACTTCACTTGAAATTGACTTTTCCACTTCACCTTATGAGTTTCTCTCTTATTTCTTTTTGTTTAAATTCATTAGATCCACACAAACAAAAATTGTTAGATTGGAGAACACGTTTCAATATTATTGAAGGAATTGGGAGAGGCCTACTCTACCTGCACAGGGATTCTAGATTACGGATTATTCATAGAGATCTAAAGGCAAGTAACATCTTGTTGGATAAAGAGCTAAATCCAAAAATATCAGATTTTGGTATGGCCAGAATTTTTGGAAGTAATGAAGACCAGGCCAATACTAACAGGGTCGTCGGAACTTAGTGAGTACCTTTGGTTTTGCCCAATTCAATTTGATACTAATATTGATATTTGAGATGACAAGTTTTGGATGTGTTTTGTTGTTGAAACATAGTGGCTATATGTCACCTGAATATGCAATGGAAGGGCAATTTTCTGAGAAATCGGATGTCTTTAGCTTTGGCGTGTTGTTACTAGAGATACTTAGTGGAAGAAGAAACTCAAGGTTTTATGATGATGAGAAGTCCCCCAGCCTTTTAGGACTTGTAAGCCATCCTTATTTCATTGCCTTATTTTTGAAAACCTCTAATGCTTGTTTCTGATATGTTTTAATATTTTGATACTTCGAATTTCAATCTTGTTTTGTGGTTTCCAGGCATGGAAACTGTGGAATGCAGACAACATTGTAGAATTAATAGACCCAATGATATCTGAGTCAGGCTTTGAAATGGAGATTTTGAGATGCATACATGTCGGCCTGTTGTGTGTGCAAGAATTTGTGACAGATAGGCCCACTGTACCTATTGTTATTTCTATGCTTAAAAGTGAGATTATTGATCTTCCTCCTCCAAAGCAGCCAGCATTTATAGAAAGGCAGATTGCCTTAAAAGCAGAGTACTCTCAACGCAGCCAAAGCATATGCTCTATTAACAATGTTACTATTACAATGGTTCAAGGTCGATAGCTACCATTTGTTCCTAACATAATCATGTTGTGGTTCTATATTCACACTTTTTTAAGAATCATGTTGTGCTCTCAAAGCAAACAAAGAACATGCTCGGTTAACAATGTTACTCTTACAATGGTTCAAGGTCGATAGCCTGAATCTTTTCTTGATTAATCATGTTGTGGTTATATATTCACACTTTCATAAGTATTTATTAACTTTTCTAAATATTGATTAAACTGAATTAATTTTCAAAAGCATTGGTAGAAGTAATATAAATTAATTTTTTTGGAGGTACTGAACCCACATTTTAGTCATTGATCTGTGTTGGCTAGAACCGATTTATTGATCTATAAACAAAACACGGAAGGATATATAATTTTTTCTTATCGATTATTGAAATAAATATAGAAATAAATGGAGATATTAATGCCACTTCTCATTTTGGCCTTATTTAGAGCCGTTTTTGGGGTCTATTTCTTTTTTATTCATTTTAATAGTTAAAAAAAAAAAAACTAAGAGACACGACAATACAACACCCAGATAAAAAAGTAAGCAACCCAGTATGACTTGTCGTTCATCTTGTCTTTAGAGACACGATATAATAGAATTTATTGTTCATCATATCTTTAGAGACACAACCTACATGTTAACTTAGATCAGTTTAAAACATAGTATGTGTTAAAATTAGTTTTTGATGAAAATTTATTTGTTGAAAATTGACAAAAATTTAGTTATACCTAATAAAAAAAATGAAGTTACAAAGAGTTGTTTTTAAGCAACTAAAACTGAAAAATTAAAAATTAAAAGAAAAGAAAAGAAAAAACTTTGATTCCTTGGGACTCGAACCCCGCCAAGATAAGCCCATTTACTTGTACGGCTTTACCAGTCAAGCAAGACAAAAAGAAAAAAAGAAAAAAAAAAGTAAACCACCGACTATGATCTTCCAGATGGAAGAACGGTGTCTAAGATTCCTTTATTGGGTCCATTCCTGTCGTTGCAGTCAAAATGCTGGGCCTGGGCATTACAATGGTCCAACTTGGCTTTCTTTTAAGGTGACTTTGATCAGTGATTTCCATGATCAACTGTACCTGGGCCGTATTTCAACCTTTTAATTTCTTCACGAGTCATGAAAAAGACTAGATGAAATGATGTGTAAAAAGACTAGAATATAAGATCAACCGGGCCCTTAAAATGCAGAAGTGCTACAATAGCATATAATAATACATGTTACTGTAGCAACTTGTAATTTCAAATCCACGTTAGCGACGTCTGCGATGGCCCACCGATCGAATGATTTCAAAAAAAAAAAAATCCACATGAGATGGTGTCCACAGCTTGCAACTGACTAATCAAATCAATTTGACATGAATCCATGATTTTTGTTCTAACAAGGAAAGTGAAGTGATTTTTGGTAAAATAAATAAATTAATAAATAAATTCAATAAGTATAATGTAAAACCCTAAACGTTTACACCTCCAATAAAGCCAATTACATAGATGTTTCAGTTTTCTCTTTTTTCAAAAGCCCAATAAAAATCTAAAGTGAATTTATTGGTGTTTTGTCACATCAGATTTTTTTCAAAAAACAATTCAATTCATTTACCATAATTTTTACTTTCAAATTCTTTTGCTTTCAACACATAAGTTTAAATAAAAATAATTTTATTATATAGTGTTATATATATAATATTGACCACCATAATATATTAAATTGGTAGCCATATTATATGTGTAATTTATATAGAAATAAAATTATTTGTAACTTCCATTTATATGTATTATTATTTACAATTTTCATAGAGGAAGTTAATGGTAGGGTATAACCACCAATAACTTCTATGATGTGGATGATATATGTCATGATCTTTAAACTATTGGGAGTAGTTATTTTTCTAAAAATAAACCACCCAAAGTAGTTATTGATAGGTAGTTATTTGATAGAAATAACTATCATTTTGACTATTAATAAGAAGGTTCATTCTTCAAAGACTCTCTCTACAATTCAACTTCCACAACCCATGTGCAAGAGATCCATTGTTATCTAAAGTGTGTTCTAAGTGTGTTCTTCAAGTGTATTCAAAGTGTGTTCTTCAAATGTATTTAAGTGTGTTCATTAGTTGTTCTTATAGTACTTGTACTTTGTAACATTTAATGCAAAATATCTATGTATTTATCTTGTTGGATTTACAATTCTACTTTATCCTTCATGCTTTGTTTGGTGCCATACGAAAAAAAAAGTCATTTATCATTAAGGCATAATTCAGACCAAACACACCCTTTTAAAGTTCGTAATTAGGTTAACAATTCTAAATTCAAGGTTTGTAACAAAACTTTAAATAAGTTTGATCTTATATCAAACACATTCTACTTCAAAAACTTTGACCGAATGGCTGTTGCTCACCTAAAATCCCCATGACCAAAGAGAGAAAGGGATTTGTAGCAAATGAGATAAATGGTCAGTCATGGTGGTTGGCTAACAAGAGAGAGAGAAAAAAAAAAAAAACTTGGGGAGCATCACCGACATTTTTTATTTTATTTTTAATATTGCTTTGTTGAATAGAATTTAATAGATTTTTATCAGGTGTGGTATGAGTTATACTTTCATTTGTAATAGTTTGACGTGTCAGCTTTGTATTAGAAGGTATAAATATGGGTTCTTACACAACATCCTTTTTTAATTTATTCTAAAAAAAAACATATCACCTTACTACTGATTTTGGTTTTATAATTTTTTTATTTTTGGTACTGTTGGAGAGCCTTGGGAAAAAAAAATTTATGCCTCTAAAGGAGCTTAAATTCTTTTCGTTGTCAAACCGAAAATATTTTCGATTAGACAAGTATTTTCAACTCGGCCAAATATCCAAAAATTCTGAAAACATTTTTGGGAGAACATTTTATGCCCAAACAAAAGGGGCTGTCCTCTTAGGAGGCCGTTTTGTGAGGTGTGATTTGAGGTAAAAGGCTTCTCATTTGTAATAAAATTCATATCATTTATGATTAAATCTCTTTTTTACTTTTTCTTTATCACAAATGATTTGCATTTTATCATAAATCACATACCACAAGACCTTCTTACTGTAAGGGGGACAGAAGTATTTTCCCCAAATTGTTTTGCTGTAAAATATTTTTCTGAAAATATTTTCAGATTTGCGAGTGTTTGTTTCATGGTAAAATGGTGGTCAAACAGAAAATAATTTCTGTTGACCGGAAAATCCTTTGTTAAAATTTGAAAAATGGTTTACGCCCAATTTTTTTGTAAACCATTTTTCAAAAACGCACGCCTCACCCCCCGCCCCTTTTACTCTATCTTTCACACAACATTGTAAAATATTTTCCGGAATACAACCAAACACTGAAAAAAATCATTTTCCTTGAAATCATTTTTATCTGAAAACATTTTGCAATGAAAAATATTTTATAGCGAAACAAACGGGTCTTAGTAAAAAACGTGTAAAAGCTGAAAATTGTGACATTCTAATCTGTTATCACGGGGTCCAGTGACTTAGTGGCGCCAATCGTTTCAGAGAGTAAACGGAAAAATATTACATTTATTCGCCTAAACATTCAGCTCTTGATAGAAACATATGAGCAATGAATTACTAATATGCTCCTGGCATCCCAATCTTCATTCTTATAAACAAGAAGCACTGAACAAGTTATGGGACTTGTTCGAAATACAAACATGTCAGTTCTTCTAGTCTTGCTGTGTTGCTTTTGTTTAAAATTTGGCTTGTCCAAAGACACCATCACAGCCACTAACTTCATCAAAGACTCTGAAACCTTAGTCTCCGAAGGCAGTGACTTCAAATTGGGATTCTTTAGCCCTGCAAATTCTACCAATCGCTACGTTGGTATATGGTATAGTCACATTTCTGTGTCCACTGTCATATGGGTTGCTAACAGAAACAAGCCCCTCAAGAGTTCCTCTGGGATTCTTACTATATCCGAAGATGGCAATCTTGTAGTATTAGATGCACAAAAGGAGATTCTTTGGTCATCGAATGTTACAAATTCTGTTGACAATTCAAGTGCAAGGCTTTTAGACACGGGGAACCTTGTCTTGCAAGAAAACTCTACAGGGAGAAAGATATGGGAGAGTTTCCAACATCCTACTGATACATGCTTGCCGAAGATGAAAATTAGTACTAATGTAAGAACAGGTAAGAAAGTGCAGTTGACATCATGGAAAAGCCCTTCTGATCCATCCATTGGAAGCTTCTCTGCTGGAATTCATCCTGTCATTCCTCCGGAAATATTCATTTGGAAAGATGGTAGCCCATATTGGCGCAGTGGTCCATGGAATGGTCGGATCTTTGTTGGAGTACAAAATGCAATTAATTCTGTATTTAATTACGGATTTAGTCTTGTAGATGATGAAGAAGGAACATTTTATCTAACTTTCACTTATTCGAACCTGTCTCTCTTCAAAAATTTTGTCTTGAATGTGCAAGGAAATATAAATCAAACATATTGGAATGAAGGGAAGGAGGATTGGGAGGTCAGATGGTCAGCTTTGAAAAATGAGTGCGATGTTTATGGTAAGTGTAGGGCATTTGGAAGCTGTAATCCACAGAATTCACCAATTTGCAGCTGCTTACGGGGGTTTGAGCCAAAGAATAAAGAAGAGTGGAATAGAGGAAATTGGACTAGTGGATGTGTTAGAAGGACACCATTGCGGTGTGAGAGGGTGAACAATGGCAGTGAAGAAGGCAAAAAAGATGGGTTCTTGAAATTCAATATGATGAAGGTTCCAGATTTTGCAGATTGGTCATCTGCTAATGAAAAGGAATGCACACAGCAATGTTTGGAGAATTGTTCTTGTTTAGCGTATGCATATGAAACTGGCATTGGTTGTATGTCATGGGATAGAAACTTAATTGATACACAGAAATTCAGTAGAGCTGGAGTTGATCTTTACGTTCGTGTGGCCTCCTCAGAACTTGGTGAGTTATTTTTGTTTTCTGTGAATATTAGGCTTTAGATTATCCACTTTTGGTTCAGTTACTTTTGAAATCCTTGTAAAAGCCTATTTATTTCGTATTAACCACCCCCCCCCCCCCCCCCCAAAAAAAAAAAAAAAAAAAAAAACAAAGAAAGAAAAAGAAAGCCGTTCAATAGTCTATTTTGTTTGAATGTTTATACTCCTTTTGATTTACAGATAAAGTGGGAGATGTGAAAAAAATTGTAACAATCACAGTGATCATAGGAACAATTTTAATTTCCATCTGCACTTACTTATTATGGAGGTGGATGGCAAAACAAAAAGGTAATATTCCCACTTAAATTAGCTCAAGTGACTTGGAAATGTTGATATATATTGCATTACTCACTACTATAGTGGAAATCAGAAAGGAAGAAGAAAGAAAATGGGGTCTTATTGTTCAACCGAGGGGAAGCACATAAAAAATTTTCTAGTGACAACCTGAACCAAGTTAAAGTCCAGGAGCTACCACTATTCAATTTTGAGAAGGTGGCAATTGCAACGAACAACTTCCACATATCTAATAAGCTTGGGCAGGGTGGATTTGGTCCCGTATATAGGGTAATGGTTGCTCCACTAGAGATTTCTTGCCTAATAATTTGAATACCCAGTTAATGATTTGAATTTTTTTATAGGGAAAATTGTCAGATGGACAAGAAATCGCAGTAAAAACACTACAAGAAAAATCGTTTATTACAACGAAAAAAGTCGTTGCAATAAGTCCATTTTCGTTGCAATAGAGTCTATTGCAACGACCAAAAAGTCGTTGCAAGCCGTTGCAATAAACTCCGAGGCAATAGGTTAATGCAACAATAATTTCGTTGCAATAAACTATAGTTATTACAACGACATTTTCGTTGTAATAACTTATTACTTCGGCAATTTCGTTGCAATAAACCCCAAAAAAAAATTGGTACTAACTTATTGCAACGACATTGTCGTTGTAATAACTTATTGCTTCGGAAATTTCGTTGTAATAGACCCCAAAAAAATTGGTACTAACTTATTGCAACAATTGTCGTTGTAATAACTTATTGCTTCGGCAATTTCGTTGCAATAGACCCCAAAAAAATTGGTACTAACTTATTGCAACGACATTTCGTTGTAATAACTTATTGCTTCGGCAATTTCGTTGCAATAGACCCCATTGTCGTTGTAAAAATTGCTTCGGCATTTTCGTTTGACCCCAAAAAAAACTTGTACTAACTTATTACAACGACATTGTCGTTGTAATAACTTATTGCTTCGGCAATTTCGTTGCAATAGACAAAAAAATTGGTACTAACTTATTGCAAAATCGTTGTAAAACTTATTGTCGGCAATTTCGTTGCTAACTAAAAAAAATTTGTTATTACAACGACATTGTCGTTGTAATAACTTATTGCTTCGGCAATTTCGTTGCAATAGACCCCAAAAAAATTGGTACTAACTTATTGCAACGACATTGTCGTTGTAATAACTTATTGCTTCGGAAATTTCGTTGCAATAGACCCCAAAAAAATTGGTACTAACTTATTACAACGACATTGTCGTTGTAATAACTTATGAATGCTATCCGCCATATCATTGTTAAGTCCAAGAGTGTATTTAGATGTCAGTCCACAATATGAAAGGTCAAGTTTTACAAAGTCTTGAATCCCATTGAACAATGACTCAGTTAATTGCATTGCCCCATCCTGCAAATAGATCAATCTAGTCAGAAGCAAGAGATAAATGCCTAGAGGTGCACTCAACCTACAAGGCTACAATAATAACAAAAAAAAAAAGAGTAACACAGCAACTCACAGTTCCAATGCTGGAGCCCTGGAGCATTAATTCTGACAAACATGAGGTTTGAACAAGCTGGCAAAGGCTACAACAACTGGCTTGCTTAGCTTTAAACCATTCAGATTCAGTTCTGAAAATCTATAGAAAATCAAGCTTAATTTTGTATGTTAACATTAATAGGCACACACACACATATATATATATATGTATATGCTATGTAAAAATAAAAATAAAAACTAAGATTTTATTTTGATTAAAACCTTTTCAAAGTGGCAAGCTTTCCCAGTAAATTGATTATGGAATTTCCTGATATAGGGTCATTATATCCTGTCAAAGAAGAGGGTTGGACAACCTAATTAGATACAAGAAAATGATACATTGTTCACGACCTACTTGATAAGTCACATGTACCTATACAAAGTTGTTCAAGCACAGATCCAGCACTCAAACTATCGGCAACCTTTTGAATTGTTCTAGATGTGATAGAACAGTGCTCTATGTTCAAGCTGCAAAGGCCTACGAAACAGAGAGCACAAGAATCCACAATCAAGTATATTTGACAGAGATGAACAGTTGATATAAGATATAATGGAACTCCACAGCCTTACCTTACTAAATCCACATGATATAAAAAATAAAATAAAATATAAAATCAGTAAAAAGCTATTGACGATAATGAAGATGATACTGAAACCTATATTAAAATTTAAAATTAACTGGGCTGAAGGAAAAGCACTTTACCCTTGCATTTTTTCAAAATAGTTGAGAGGTAAGATCCACAAGCATCAGTGAGACGATTTCCAGAGATATTCAGCACTTCAAGTCGAGCAAAGAGCACAGGGCATTCACAAATCTGAAGATTAGAAAGACAAAAAATCAGTAACAAGCTTATAATAAAGAGAAAAAATAAAAATAAAAAGGTGTTTCCTACTTAAGTCATGCTACTTTTAATTTAGAATATAATTCAATAACTACAATCTCAACGGCTTCACATAACTTATAAATACAGAAAATATGTATCACTATGCTCCAAATAAGGTAAGACAGATAGTTCTAGGTGCAGACCCCTTCCTAGAACTCCTCTTCCATGGGTTGAATTGAACATAGTACTTCCTCTTGTAAAGGGGCAGAGGTACCATGCTATAAAGGCCCGTTGGGCACAACATTATGGCATTGTATATATGATCCTATAAGTTCAATCTTCACAATACACTCCTGATACTCGATACCTGTTAATCCACTCTAGCAGAAAACCAGAGGGGAGAGATAGAAGGGAGGGGGAGTGTTTTCAAGGTTCAATCCTTTATGAGAAATCAATACTTGACTATAAAAAGTGAGGTAGCAAAATGCTTTAAAAGAAATCACTACCTAAGGCTTTCAACATGCAGAAATGCAAACGATTGCAAACAAAGTTACAAACCTGAAACAAAGCAGTTGGACCGAATCGATTGCAATGCAGATCCAAAGTTAAGCCACCGAAATTTTGGCCTGATGCAAATACTTGTTGAAGTTTCTCTATTGTTCTATTTCCTGGGGATAAGTAAGCCAATGCACAACTAATAATAGTTACAGAAGCACACTACTACTGGTTTTTGAAACTAATGTAAGAAAAATTGAAGAGAACTGTTTCCACAACTAATATATATATATATTGAAACATGTTATATTTCTTGCAGAGGAAAGGGAAGAGATATTTACCGTTTTCGGTGACCAGCTTCCTTGAGGCTATCTGAATCTCCAAATGAACAGTCCACTTCCACACTGGGAAAAAATAGCATAGTGATCAAGACATCAAGAAAAAATGAGAAACAAAATAATATCACTACATGTCTGTATAAGATTTATTGCTCCTATTCTGAATTACAAAATAGAACCTCTTTTTTTTTGGCACGTAAATATTGACTCTTTTTTGTTCACAGTGAAAGATTATATTATATTTAAGATAAGAATCATTTTTGTCAATCCACTCAAATAAATGAAAAGAGAACTTATCAACATGAAGGAACATTAATTAAAGAGGAAAACACTGCTTTACATAATGATCAATAACTATCTTATATTCCTAATTCGAAAAGAAATCTATAACGTTGTACATAAGCAACAGCAATCTATTACTTCCACCAGTAAAAACAAAAACTATTGAGAAAGGGATCAATAAAGCCCCAATACGAGTTTATCTGCAATTTGTGAAAGAGCTACCTGTGTACTCAATTTGACTTAGGGAATGAAATGTTTGGTTACGGAATATTGGGAAAGACCCAATGACACCCAACTTTAATTCTATGTTTGGATGGAGGGAGATGAGGGGAGAGGAGAGGAGAATGGAAGATGACTAGAATGTATTACCACCTTCCTCTCTACTCTACTCTCCTTCTATCTCCTTTGTTTCAAACATACCCCAAAGTTAAAATAGTAGTATGACATGGTAAATGCACAATTTTCAGTCAACTAACTAAGCAAGGAATCAGATTAACAAAATCTCTATGTTGTAGGGTATCTTACTGATGCAGGGCATCCTTTAGCAGCCTTGTAATTAGTGTAATTCAAGAGGTTAGTTGCAGACTTGTTGCAACAACCTCGTACTTGGTAGGCTTTGCTTGTAACAACCTCATACTTGGTCTTTCTCTTGTTAACCAATTAGATTTAAGCCATGTGCTGCCAGCAAGAGACTGGGATCCTATTGGTTGGTTCTATAGAATTAGGTTAACCAATGGGTTGTACAAAAGTTCCAGCCAATCACAAGGCTGCATGCTAAGCCAATCATTTGTAAATAGGTCTTGCTATATAAAGCATGACCTTGTCATGTAATAGGCAGTTGATTTTTGTTAATTGAAAGCCTTAGCCTAAGAACTATTCTTTGGAGATTTAATTCTCTTGCAGAGGTCCTTGTTTCTCCTAGTTACTACTCGAGAACACTCTATTCCTAACCCAATTCCTAAACACAAATCTGTAGCCCACATCACCTATTGTTAATACTCCTAGTACATAGATTCTATAATATTATTCCCTTGAGAACACAACCTTATTGAAGTACATCTTCCTAGAGCTAGAGAAGCCATTACTTAGAACAGCACCCTCCTAGAATTCTCCAACTTTTGTACACATCACTTGTGGAAAGTCCAAAAAAAAAAAAAAAAGTTAAAGAAGCAATGAATTTCACAGCTTTAAATCAATAATTTGGGCAAATTTATTAAGCATAAGTTGTAGTTACATATTACTCTTGAACACTTAGACCCTGATGAAATATAATTATTTCAACAAAGCGCAATTCGAACAAGACTGAGTAAAGATCATTTATTTCCAGAACAAACTATTATTGCCAATAGTTTTAAAACAGCAAAGTGCACGTGTCTAGACTTCATTGCACAAAAGTTACTAAACGAAGCTAACAACCTAGGAAACAAGAAGACATAAGATAAGCTTCAAAATTCCTGCTTTCTCATTTTATTTTCTTTCACTTTCTCGGTAATCAAACAGGAAAGAGAGTGGCAAAACAGAACCCAACCTGGTATTGAAGGTATCTAAGGAGTCAATCTCCATTTTGTGAGTGAGTGGAAATAAGAATGCCAAAGAGCACACACCCCAATTGAGTAATGGGTATTATTTAAGTGGGAAAACATCCTTACCCTATTTAGGTTCCTAGGAGTCTATATGATGCAACCCAAAGGCAACCAAACAAGCAAACAAAACAATAGTGGCAAAACATCAAAACTAGTTCTATTTACTGCCTAAAACAGAAACCGTATTGTAGGACTCAAAACATTTATTTTCTATACTAGATGGTATAATTAGGACATATAAAAATTCACCCATTTGGTAAACACATCATTTATCATGAATACCAAACTTCAGCTCAATTCACTTATCCAATTGCACAAATAAATTCTTTAAAGTCTCACTATTTCGTGTTGCTGTAAATCAGATTACCTACAGGACAGCCCCCTTATACAATTCATTTGGACCACTTAAAGTTATCAAAGTAACTTGAAATTTAACAGGGATGACCTCATATATATGTAAAGGCTACCACAGAAAATTCAGATCTAGATAACATCTCTAGAATTTATTAAAATTCTCGTCATGTGATAAACACAAATCTGTCCTGACAGATTTAGGGTCTCATAAGAAAATTAATAACTCTTTCAATATCAATCCAAATACTATAATTCTTGATTCTAAACTCAAGCCCTGTGTGTTAACTTTCATTATATTCATCTTTTGTATTAAGATTCAAAATATACCAATAACCACAAATATTTAATCACTACAAACACAGACACTGTCCATTTGACAGATTTGTAGGATTTTCTTATAAATTCTCAAAAGGTATTCAAATAACCATATTTTCAAGTGAGATTTTAAACACCTATACTAGACATATAATAAATCAATCTTCAACAAACAGTTTCCCAAATTACTTTTTACAAAAATCCCAGAATTTCATACAACTTTCTGCTCTCTGCAGAAAACAGAAACAGAGGGTATTCTTCATCAAAAACTAAAAAATCACCCATGGTCACACATATACTCATGAACCAAGAAGAATATCAAATCCATAAGCAAACCCACATATAGATTCAACCATAACCCTTCACAACCAAATTTCAAAATACCCAAATGATAAGGAAAATTCGGATTTCACAAAACCCTTGCTACCAAATCCTCCTAACCTTCCCAATCTTTCAAGGATCTACCATAATAATCATATTATAACAAAACCCAAAGGATTTCATAAAGAAATTTGAGAGGAAAGTTCAGTTTTTACCTTCAAACGTTTCCGTTGAGTTGGCCGGAAAACGGTGGTTGGAAGGAGGTAGGTGATGACCGGAGGAGGTGCTCTTTAGTGGGGATGGTGCTGGGGTGGCTGACCTAATGATGAGGGAGAGGAGAGAGAAACGGGTAGAGAAAGAGAGGGGGAGAGGGTGTGTGTGTGCTGGTGGAAAAAGAAAGAAAATGAAAGAGTGAAGGAGGGTCACAGGTGAGGAGAGAAAAGAAGAAAAATGAGTGGTCCTGGAGTTTCAGTTTGGGGTTTGCAATTTTGTGAGAAAACAAGCCAACAAAGTTCTGGAAAAGCCCAAGCCATTTCTGAAAATTGCCATGGTCATCTAAGAAGCTTTGGGCACTGTGTGGAGAGATAGAGAGATTGAGGAGGTCAAGCAGAAGTAAAAGAAAGAGCTGGAGGGAATTGGGAAAATGGAATTAGAAAAATCGCGGTAAGGTGAAAATTGACGCGGGATTCATAGATTTTGTTATCGCAACAAGCTTTCCAGATGCAATAAGGTGTTTAGGTTATTGCAACAACTTTCTAGATGCAATATCATAATTGGAAAAATGGCATTTTGTTATTGCAACAACTTTCTTTGAAGCAATAAGATGGGTACCTTATTGCTTCAACCTTTCTTGTTGCAATATCATTAGATATGTTATTACAACAACTTTCTTGATGCGATAGGCTAATGCAATGAACTATTATAAGTTATCGCAACGAGTTTTTGTTGTTGCAATAACTTACCAATTTTCAAGTTATTATTGCAACGACTTTTAACTTGTAGAAGCAATAGGATGTCTAATACCACTAAAAAACTTTTTGTTGCAATAACACCTGATGTAATAGATGTATTTTGGTGTAGTGAAAGACTTTCGAGAGCTTCTGGACAAGGGTTAGAAGAATTTATGAATGAGGTAGAGGTAATTTCTAAACTGCAACATCGGAATATTGTTAGGCTCCTCGGTTGCTGTGTTGAAGGAGAAGAAAAGATGTTGATCTATGAATACATGCCAAACAAAAGTCTGGATGCATTCCTTTTCGGTTAGTTAATTTTGATGCCCTTTCTTATAGTACAAATATGTTACATTGTTAACAATATTTTTTGTTGTGATAAATTACTTGAAACAAATCTTTCCAATTTTCTTATGACTTCATCTCATAATTTTCTTTTTCAAACCTTTTATTCACCTTTTGAGTTTCTCTCTTGTTTCTTTTTGTTTAAATTCATAAGGTCCACACAAAGAAAAATTGTTAGATTGGAGAACACGTTTCAACATTATTGAAGGAGTTTGTCGAGGTCTACTCTACCTTCATAGGGATTCTCGATTAAAGATTATTCATAGAGATCTAAAGGCAAGTAATATCTTGATGGATAAAGAGCTAAATCCAAAAATATCAGATTTTGGTATGGCCAGGATTTTTGGAAGTAATGAGGACCAAGCCATTACTAATAGGGTCGTCGGAACTTAGTGAGTACCTTTCGTTTTGCCTAATTTAATTAGATACTAACACTGATATTTGACATGACAAGATTTCAACGTGTTTTGTTATTGAAATTAGTGGCTATATGTCACCTGAATATGCAATGGAAGGGCGATTTTCAGAGAAATCAGACATTTTCAGCTTTGGAGTGTTGCTACTAGAGATACTTAGTGGAAGAAGAAACACTAGCTTTTATAATGATGAGCAGTCTCTAAGCCTCTTAGGATTTGTAAGTCATCCTTATTTCATTACCTTATTTTGAAAACCTTCAATGCTAGTTTCTTATATGTTTTAATATTGATGCTATGAATTTCAATCATTTTTATTTTTTTTTTTTTTTTTTTTTTTTCAGGCATGGAAATTGTGGAATGCAGATAATATTGTAGCATTAATAGATCCAATAATATCTGAACCATGCTTTGAAATGGAAATTTTGAGATGCATACATGTCGGCCTCTTGTGTGTGCAAGAATTTGTGACAGATAGGCCCACTGTGTCTATTGTTATTTCTATGCTTAAAAGTGAGATTATTGATCTTCCTCCTCCAAAGCAGCCAGCATTTACTGAAAGGCAGATTGCCTTTAAAGCAAAGTCCTCCCAATGCAGTCAAAACATATGCTCTATTAACAATGTTACTGTTACAATGGTTCAAGGTCGATAGCTAGCATTTGTTTGACATAATCTTGTTGTGGTTCTATAATCAGATTTTTTGAAGAATCTTTTAACTTTTTATTTTATTTTATTTTTTTTTTATCATTATAGAAGCTGTTTATGTCTAACAAAATTTTATATCTTACATCCATTCTTATAGTAGGCTTTGCCACGTCGCATGTTAACCTATTTCTTACCTTTTAATTTTCTAAGTTTAATCACTTTTGGCAAGCATTAAGAGGGTAATACATGACAATAACTTTGTTAAATTAAATGGTAATTTACGTGACCTTATGTCATAGTAACTTCATGGTTTTATGGAATTCATTTTTTGTTTCAAGTTAGATTATGATTTGGTCACAATTTTTTTTTTAATTTAATTTTTTTTTTTGTGTGTGTCCAAATTGATGGTATCCTCCATCACATTGGGTGCCAAGTGCTAACATACTTCTTATTTTTCTATTTTTTGTTCACTTTTGGTGGACAATAACAAGATTACAAATGACATTAACGTTGTTAAATCAAAGCGTAACTTACATTAAATTTTGTATTAACCCCATGGTTTTATTGTGTTTATAAATTTTTTTCATGTTAAACTGTGCTAGAGTCCTAAGGACTGTTGTCTGTGACAGTAACCTTTTTCATGTTTGATTGAAAATATAAATTTTCCAGTATCCCCATGGTTTTGTAGCATCTACATATCAAATGGTAGCATTAATTCCTAGTTCCTATAGACTCAATCTCATATACGGTACCCACGTGGGTACCATACCTCTAAATGGGTAACTTGCTATAGCAGGTTACCAAAACATTACATTAATGGTACCATCATCACATTTGATGGTACCAATATCAAATATGATAGTATCTTCATCATATTATTTAGTACCTTTATTCACTTCACATATGATAGTACCTTCATCACAATTATGGTACTTGGTGCCAACATCACATATGATGATACCTTACACACATATAATGGTATCTAACATCACATTGGTTAGTACCTTAATTTTGTATCACATTTGATAGTACCAACATCACATGTAATGGTACAAAATATCACATATGATAGTACCTTTATCATAATGATGGTACCTGGTACCAACCTCACATATGATGGTACTTACATCACACATGATGGTACCTAACATCACATTGGTTAGTACCTTAATTTTGTGTCACATTTGATGGTACCAATATCACATATGATAGTACCCTATCTGTCCCATTCTAAATCAGTCTCAAACTCTCTTTCTCTCTTATTGCTCGGCCACCATGGCCAATGGGCTCTCAAGCTCCTCTCTCCACCACTACAACTGGTAGTGGTTTCCTTTTTCTTCCCTCACCGCAACTTTCTCTCTTTCTTTATCCCTCTCTAGCATCTTCTCTCACTCAGGTCACCATGGCCGAGCTTACCATGGCTGAGCTTTTCAAGCTCCGCTGCTCACCACTGCCACTGTTAGAAACGGTTTCCCTCTCAGCCAAACCCAAACAAAACCCTCTCTAGATCGGTGCCTCTCTCTCACTGTCATCTCAATGACTAAAGGTGATGAAGACGGCAAGTGGCTGTGCGATTTGGATTTTTACTATTGCCTACTATCTATTCGTTGAAATACTATTTGTTCCTTGGAGCATTTGGGTTATTTGGATTTATATAGCTTTCTCTTAGGAATGATTGGAGCATCCTTGATTCTTTCATTTGAACAATCAAAATTTGCATATGTTCCTCTTCATAAAACTAATCAAAATTTGCGTCCTTGATTCTCTCTGTCTCAACCTTTGTGTATATGTTACTCTCCATAAAACTAATCAAAATTTGCTTAAGAGATTTTGAAATTGACACATGGAACTATTGGTGACAATGGTGTTAAAGGAAACTACTTTCTTTGTGCTAGTATTTGAACCAGTTAAAATTGATATATGTCATTGTTTGTTAAGTTCACAAAATACACAAAATGGGAAGAGTTAATGGCAGAAATTAAGGACGGTAGTCGGCTGGGTTGACCTTTACTGGTTTAGAGGTTTTTAGAATGAAGTTGACTTTATTGGACTTTTGGTATCAAAGAGGACTGTTGTTTTGACTCTGCAAATTTTGTTTGGCACATCCCTACTTTCACAACAAAACTGATGACAACTCGAGTTCATTGATTGGTAAAAGGAGGAAATTTTTTTTTTACTTGTTCAACCGGTATCCTGTGAAGGCATTTTAATTAGTTGTACGGTTAAGATTAAAACTTATAGTAATTGACGGTTAAGATGTGAGTGGGTATGATACCCACAAAAAAAAACTGTGGGTACTGTAGAATGACCCTATTTTGGATTGTCATCAATCATAAAATTAACTTCTAAGGACCCACCAAATACAATTAAAGATACAAATTTTCGACAGTAAGTCTCTAAAAACTCCACCAAGTGGAGTATTCGAATTGACAAGTGATGATCCGCAAAGCCAACAACCTAGTATAATAGCATCTTTATAAGACATTACATTGTACTTGAACAGCCTATTGGAATTGAAGATTTAAATAATGATTTAAAAAATGTTTGAGAATACATAACATGGTTGACAATTACAAGCATTGAGATAGACTAGAGTGGTCTGTCCTTTGTGGCCTTGTGGGCATACCAACATAAAAAGGTCATTCAACCGTGCTGAGGTAATGAGATGCTCCCAAAAACGGAAATGGATTTAGTGTGTAAAAGCCATTGCAATTTTAAAAAAAGTGCAAATACCCTTTTGGGAGTGGTAAGTTTTCAATGTTAAACTTAATTCACAACTCTATATTAAGAACAACTCACAAAAGCAGGGGATTTCTTTTCTCTGTTTTTTTTTTTTTGGTTGATGTAATTGTGTGGATGTTTCAAAACTATACTCAAATACACATTTTTTTTTTTTTTTGTTATCTATATTCTGGAAATTACCTGGGTACTAGTTGGAACATGAAGATGGATGTCTCTATCTATAAGGATGGAACCATGATTTGAATTTGGTGGGGCCTAAATCAAAAATGAAAGAAAATTTCTGAAAATCTAAACTAAAAAATTTAAGGAATAGATATGCTATGTACAAAGAAAAAAAAGGGTATTATAGGCCCATTTATAATTTTTTGGGGATGAAAGGGGCCAATATATATATATATATATATATATGTTAAGCCCAAATTTTGGATATATATACTATTTATATTTTTTTATAAAAATGGTGGGTTTATGGCCCCATTTGTAATTAGCTTGGGACAAAAGGGGCCGATAAATAAATATGTTGAGCTCAAATTTTAAATATATATATATATATATATATATATATATATTAAAAAGAATGGTGACCATTCCCTTTCTAGTTTCATCCCTGCCTATGTGCGAGGTTGAACAACTGGTTTTGGTTTCATTATTTCTAAACTAATTTTACAAACTGGGTGTATGAGAAGTTCATTGAATTCGTAAACTAAGGAGTGGTTATTTTATGATTTAGCTTAAAAATTGGATTTAATTATGCCTACAACTAGGCTACATAGTTGTAAGAAATTCACTCATTATAGCATGGTAGGATATACTAATATGTAATATCATTATTATTAGGGGAAAGTTTTAAGTGGTCCAAAAGAGAGAAAGGAAAAATGAAAAGAAAAAAATGGTGTATGTTTCATGATAAAATTTAGACCTGCAAAATCTGACCCGGGTCCATTTTTACCAACCCGAAGGAAAAATATGGGTATGGGTAGGGGTTTTTCGACCCGGGAACTTACCTACCCGACCCGAATGGGTCGGGTCGGGACCTCGTCGACCCGTTTTTCAAAATTTTTTTTTTTTTTTTTTCGGACTATATTATTATGTTAGGAATTAAAGTATTATGAGAGTTTTTTTTTTGAAGTGAATTTGCTTGTTCACATAATGTCAATTAAAAAAACAATTCTTAAATTAAATTTTAGTACTAGACTTAACCAAATCAACACAAAAAATTGGAGTTCTTTCTTGTAGAAAGAGTTTATCAGACTTTTGAGTATTATTATAAGTTTACTTCTGACTTCATTAAATCTTGTCTTTTCAAAAAGTGTAGCTGACCTTAAAGTTAATAGTTGTAAGCCATATTTATTAACTTTTAAATATTTAAATTCATTGTATACTAAAGTTATATTCTTTGTATTATAAATGAAAATATTAATGAAATTATTACTAGCAATTTTCAAGTATAAATATTCGAACTACTACATGGTAGGATAGTTTTTTTTTTTTACCAAACTAATGTTTTATGAAACTTTATATATATGTATTAGTAATTTAATTTAATTTCATAATTTTCATTCTAATACCTAAGGATTATAGCAAAAAAAAAAAAGTATTAGGGATAATTTGAATGGTCTAGACATCTACTATTTTTTTTCCCATATTCTTTTATTTGTGAGTGTTTTTGTTTATGGTCCTTATTTGTATTGAAAGGAAGAAAAGAAAACTAAAGATTTTGGAAAGATCAAGAAAATTTTCATGTAAAAATACGGGTCAACCCGGTTTTGAGAAAAACTAATGGTGCAACCCATTTATGTTTCATGATACACCCGACCCGTTTAGTCTATATGAGGATAACATTGTGGCATTAAATCTTTATTTTTATGTTTTTCATTTATTTTTTACGCTGGCATTAAATCTTATTAAAAAATATACATAATATTCCCAAAACTATACTCTATAGATTAATATATTTTACGATACTTATGAAACTTTTACTTGCATTTGTTTAGGGATTACCTGAAAGTTACTAGTAAGATAGTACGGAAAATCTCAAGAGATTCATTTGATAGCTTTTCAATCAGGTTAACTAGTCACATGAAGCATTTGACATGTATTCAAAATTTTAATAATTCTTATGGTAATTAGGTTCAAGAGGATTAATTAAACTCACAAAGAAGTCCAAATACCGTACGTAAATAGTAAAAAAATCATATAGGAATTTGAACCATGAATTACTCAATTAAACTTGATTTTTAAGTTGTAGGAAAAAACAAACAAACCTAATTTCCTTGTAACTTTATTCTTACAACCAAATACTCATATTAGTTTATAAGATAAATATGTTGAACTTGAGTACCGAGTCAATTCAACCAAAAATTAAAAATTAAACCTCATTTCAGTAGATTAGGATTGAAACAAATCAGGGTAGTACAGTTGACTATTAGATTAGGAGAGCTATATAAAATCACTCACTTTAAACGAGTGGCCCCTTGTGTTTCATTTTATGTTCTATCAATTACAATATATCATGTGTTTTTTTATTTCCTTATAAAATAACTAAAGTTTAAAAAGTAAATAAATCAGACATGTGACATATCATAATTAATGGAGCATAAATTACTGGAACCCAAAAAGTGAAACATATGATTTTTATTCTATATGGTATATCATGTCTTCTTATTCTCTCAATGAAGGGTTTTTTGCCCCATTGCATTCAAGTTTAACTTAGTTTCAAATTCTAATAACAAAAGCATATATTTCCGATATTCTTTGCCAACAGTAAAGACATGATGACAAGAAATATAATTGTGCACAAACCTGCTATAAAAATTCAATTATTTTTGCTGGAGAACCGGCCAAATCAAATAAATAGAATGTTCACAAATCTGATGAAGATATCATAAGCTACTGTAGTTTATGTCATTAGTATTGAGCATATACTAAACTACCTGTAGCTTAAGCTTTAGATCAACTTAACTTAAAGTCATGTGTGTGACATGTGCCCAAGTTTAATGGATTCTGTTATAACAGAATTAGAAACTAATAGAAGCTAAGTTTGTTATTACTGTTTGAGTTGTTATCTAACAACTCAAACCTCTTTGTATAAATACTCAGTGAAAGTCTAATAAAAGGTTAAGCCATTTTAATCACTTTCCATCTAAGTCAAGCTTATCTCTCTAGATTAACCTTGCCTTATTCTCTTTGTTTTCTTGAATTCTATATGGTATCAGAGCTTTAAAGATCCATAACTATGGCTTCTGCAAATTCTTCCCTGAACATCCCTTCAAACCAATCTCCTTTACTTCTACTCAATAATATGTCAAACCTCATGTCCACAAAGCTAGATAGCTCAAACTATTTGATATGGAAGCTTCAGATTACTGTTGTGTTGGATGCTTATTCCATACTAGGTCATCTAGATGGATCCATTCCTAAATCAAATCAATTCTTGACTACAAAAACTGGAATTCAAGCTGTGAATCCATAATATCTTGTATGGAGCAAGAAAGATAAGGCTCTACTCTACTTGCTCTTCTGCAGTCCTTGCCATGGTGGTGGGGAAGAGTTCTTCTCAAGAAGTCTGGAACACTCTAGAAGAGAGGTTCACTTCTACTGCTAAATCCAGTGTCCTCAGCCTCAAGTTCGAGCTTCAATCAATCAAGAAAACAGGTAATGAATCTGTTAGTTCATATCTTCAAAGAATCAAAACTGTAATAGACAAGCTCTCTGTAGTTGGAGTTCATTCAGATCAGGAAGAACTCATTCATGTGATTCTCAAAGGGTTACCAAAGGAGTATGCCCCTTTTGCTTCAACCATAAGAACAAGAGATACAGTTTTATCTTTGGAGAAACTTACTGTTCTACTGCAGACTAAAGAACAGTCTATGAATGAGGTCAGTGAATCTCTGTCCAACTCAGCCTTAGCCATGTTTGTTTCTCAAAACAAACCTCACTTTAATGGCAATCAAGGCTTCAATAGAGGTAGAGGTAGGAACTCATACTCTAGAGGCAGAGGTAGAAACTCAGGCTTTAATCAAAGCTTCAGTTCACCTAATCCCTCACCTCAGTATCCACCTCAATACTTACCTCAATACCAATTGCAGCAGAACTCATCTATAACACAGTCACCTCAAGCTACCTTTCAAGGCAACAATGAGAGACCTACATGCCAGATCTGTTGGAAGATGTGACACTATGCTATTGACTGTTACAACAGGATGAATTTTGCTTATCAAGGCAACTTGACTCACTAATACAGGAGCCACAGATCACATAACAGCCAATGCCAACAATCTCAGCCCTCAAGCACCTTACCAAGGTCAAGAACAAGTCTCAATAGGTAATGGGCAAAATCTTCCTATTCAAAACATAGGTAATTCTTAACTTCCAAACCAAATAACATAAATTCCAACTCAGAAATGTTTTTCATGTGCCTAGAATAGCATCAAATCTTCTTTCTGTGCATAAACTATGTCTAGACAATAATTGTATTTGCTATTTTGATGCTAAGAAACTCTTAATTCAGGATTTACCTACGGGGAGACTTCTCTACAAGGGCCTGAGTAGCAATGGTGTCTATCCTATTCAGTCTCATTTGTTCCATTCTATTGCAAATAAAATAGCATGTGTTGCACACTCTATCTTCTCAGATAAGTGGCATCTATGACACTCTAAACTAGGGCATCCTAGTTCTAATGTCCTTCATAATATCTTTCCTTCCTTTAGCACTGGTTCTAACTCAAAAACTGTAACAAAACACTGTCAACACTGCTTAGCAGGAAAGATGCATCAATTACCATTTCCTACTTATAATAAAATTGTTACATCTCCTTTTGAGTTGATACATGCAGACTTCTGGGGCCATGCTCTTGTTATTGCTTCTAATGCTTTCAGATTTTACCTTGTGTTTGTGGATGAATTTACCAAATTTACCTGGGTATACTTGCTTAAACATAAGTCAGACACTTTTCAAGTGTTCACTCAGTTCAGAGCAATGCTAGAGACTTAATTCTCTTTACCTATCAAAATTCTAAGAACTGATTATGGAGGTGAATTTTTGTCAACACCTTTTAATCAATTCTGTTCATCAAAAGGTATTATTCACCAGTTATCTTGTCCTCACACCCCACAACAAAATGGGGTTGCAGAAAGTAAACATAGACATCTAGTGCAATGTGCATTAGCTCTTCTCTCGCAGTCTAAACTACCAATGTCATATTGGTCCTATGTTATTTCCATAGCAACTTATCTTATTAACAAATTACCTACTCCTAATCTAGGTAATCAATCCCCCATGGGAAGCTCTTTATAAAGTTTCCCCTGATCTAAAACATTAAAGAACCTTTGGTTGTGAATGTTTTCTTTTACTTACACCCTATAACTCACACAAATTGTTTCCCAAAACTACCCCATGTGTATTTCTTGGTTATCCTCTTCATACAAAGGGTTACTATTGTCTTGATCCAGTCACTCATCAACTATATACATCAAGACATGTTTTGTTTAATGAGACAATATTTCCTGGTCTCTCACATCCCAAGGTTTGCTCACCCATAATTTCAGTCTCCTCTCTATTTGGCTCAATACACTACTTTTACAGCATTCTTGCAGTCACCATCTTGTGGTTTCTTCTCATGAGTCTAGTCCAATATCCACTGGTCAGTGTCTAATTACCACTGTTTCTGTTCCTACATCTGTTACAGACCTCACTTCAACACACCTCAGTCCCACAAACACACATACACCTACCTCAAACTCTATCTCTTTACCCACTGGCCTCATTGACCTTCCTTCCCATTCACCTACTCCTACTACTATGCCTACAGTCTCATCAGAAATCCCTATACCTACTACTGCTATGCCTGACTCCTTACCATCAATCTTTCTGCCCCATACAACTGCTACATCTTTACCTGAGCCTATCTCCACAGATATATCACTTCCCAATCCTATACCTCACCCTATGCAGACTAGGAGCAAGAGTGGCATCTTTAAAGCCAAACTCACCTATGCAACTCTTGTTGACTATATAGTTACAGAACTTCCTTCCTACACAGTGGCTTCTAAACATCCTAAGTGGTGCACAGCAATGGATGAGAAGTTTCAAGCTCTTCAACAACAAGCCACTTGGTCTTTGGTTCCATTACCTACTTCCAAGAATGTGGTAGGTTGTAAGTGGGTCTACAAACTAAAGCATCATAATGATGGTTCTATAGCCAGGTACAAGGCTAGATTAGTAGCTAAGGGTTTTCTTCAACACTATGGAGTTGATTTTGATGAGACCTTCAGCCCAATTATTAAGCCTCCTACTGTTAGGCTTATTCTCTCACTGGCAGTCTCTCTCAACTGGCCTTTAAGACAGTTAGATGTAAAAAATGCATTCCTACATGGCACTCTAAAAGAAGAAGTCTACATGACTTAACCTCAAAGCTACATTGACTCTACTCATCCACACTATTTCTGCAAGCTCCAGAAATCAATCTATGGTCTAAAACAGGCTCCAAGGGCCTGGTTTGAAAGTTTTACTAGACTCTTCATTATTCATATACAAGGACAACAAAGTGATTACATATCTACTTCTATATGTAGCTGACATTGTGCTTACCAGCAATACCCCTACCTTCTTGGATCACCTCATTCAACAGCTCAACTCTGTTTTTGACTTGAAAGACTTGGGCTCTTTGCACTATTTTCTGAGACTTCAAATCACCAAAACTTTCTCTCAGTTGTATCTCAATCAGTCCAAATATGCTCAGGACTTACTTAAAAAGCACAATATGCTTGACTGTAAGCCTGCCTCATCTCCCAACGGTCCCAATACTCGATTATCTCTTCATGATGGTGATCTTCTACCTGATCCTCATGTCTACAGAAGTATGGTTGGTGCTTTGCATTATCTCACATTTACAAGGCCAGACATCTCCTTTGCTGTGCATCAAGTTTGTCAGTATATGTCTACTCCAACCACTACCCACCTTGCTGCAGCCAAAAGAGTTCTTAGATATATTCGAGGCATATTCAACCATGGTATTGAATTCACTCCTGGTCCACTCCATTTGTCATCTTACACAGATGCTGATTGGGCAGGGGACCCAGATGATTCGAAGGTCCACTTCTGGCTTCCTGGTTTACTTGGGCAATAATGCAGTCACCTGGTCTACAAAGAAACAACCCACTGTCTCTCAATCCTCTATTGAATCAAAGTATCGAGCACTGGCTATTGCTTCTGCCGAGCTTTGTTGGGTTCATTCCCTTCTCAAAGACCTTGGCATTTATCTCACTGATCCTCCTATTCTGTGGTGTGATAAGGTCTCAGCTTTGGCTATTGCCTTGAACCCAGTATTCCATGCTCGAACCAAACACATTGAGGTTGATTTCCACTTTGTCCAAGAACGAGTTCTTCAAAAGGATCTTGTGGTCAAATTCGTCTCCATAGTTGATCAACTAGCTGATATCTTCTCTAAGAGTCTTCCAACTCATCGATTTCTCAACCTCAGGCGCAATCTCACAGTCACTGTCCCCAAGATTGAGGGGGGATGATGAAGATATCATAAGCTACTATAGTTTAAGTCATTAGTATTGAGCATATACTAAACTACTTGTAGCTTAAGCTTTAGATCAACTTAACTTAAAGTCACATGTGCCCAAGTTTAATGAATTCTGTTATAACAGAATTAGAAACGAATAGAAGCTAAGTTTGTTATTACTGTTTGAGTTGTTATCTAACAACTCAAACCTCTCTGTATAAATACTTAGTGAAAGGCTAATGAAAGGTTAAGCCATTTTAATCACTTTCCATCTAAGTCAAGCTTATCTCTCTAGATTAACCTTGCCTTATTCTCTTTGTTTTCTCGAATTCTATAGCATCTCAAACAATCAACCACGACAACAAGGTGCAAAATATATTTCTAAAATTTTAATATTTTATCAAAAGCCTCCCCAATGTTTGCTTACTGCAATTTATTTATTTAGTTTTAGTATCAAATCTGACGTGTGGCCGATGGCCCAGTTTACCAATTCTATTTCTGATCCGAGTTACATATTTGACGGTTGAATCAACTTGTAAACCTGTTACAACAACAATAGTGGCAGCTCTAGATTTTATTTTATTTTTCAGGATGTTCATTCAAAATTTGTCCATAATAGTAATAAAAGAATAAAGGATACACTGCAACCGTGTGTTTGGATGTAAATCCCATCACTTTTAAATTTCCTTGTTTGGTTATCTTTGTAGAAAATTTAAAATGATGGGAATGGTAAATTTTGAAGTTTGGACAAAATTTGAATTTGTAAAAACCTTCACTATATGTTGATTGAATCCAATAAAAAGGGTTGGATTAACTCCAATGAGATATATTTAGATCAATTAAGTTAATAAGTTGACCAAGAAAAGACAAAAAAATAAATAAAAAATTCTAATAATAATGAAGTAGCTGTTGGAAAAAAAGGAGAAAAAAAAAGTGGGTTTATAGCAAAGAAAAAGAAATGAGGTATGTGACTCACGAGAAACACAAATAAGTAAAGAATAAATGTAGTGGTAAATGGTAATGGGCGACAGACAAAAAGAAATGGACTCTTGGAGAGGCAGAGTGTATTGTAGCTAAGAGCTTACGAATTAGAAAAGGCAAAACAGAGAGCCAAAGTCACCGTCCTCCTCCATTCCCATTTCCATTTCCCAAAACCCAAGATCAAAGAATCTCAGTTTCCATCTCTCATTCATAAAACCAGCAAGCCTAGCAAGATCAAAACTTCTCAGTTCACAAAGCCACACAGGCCCACATGGTTATTTGGACTATTTTCAAGGGTCTTGAGGGTTGTGTCTATTGAGATCTCAAGTCAAGATTCAGTTCAATATTTTGTTTTAGAGTGTTCAAAACCTATATGGAAAATATATATTTATATATAAAGCAACTTGCTTAAGGTCTAAGAATAAATAACCTGAAGATAACATTTTTTTTTTTTAAGTCAAAGTCTTTTTTAAGAAGTCCGAGTGTTCATTTGAACACACTGTATGAACACTCTGCCTTACATGTGGTGCCGCCATTTATGACAAATAAAGCCACCTGCTTAAGGTCTAAAAATAAATAACCTGAAGATAAGGTATTTAACTGAGTTCAGAGATATTTAAATGATTTTCGGAATAAAAGTTATTAGTATGTGTCAAGTTACGTATGCATGGCAATTTTTTTTTGGGTGCCATGTTATTTGGGGTACCCCGGTGGCACAGTTGACCAATTTTTTTACTGATCAAATTCCAGAGATCAACATTAATGTCACACTCATGAAGTTCATCATACAACGATAGATTACCAACTAACTATTACTTAATTAGTATTTTCCGTCAAGTAAAACCTTTGAATGTTATGGATGAAAGAGTTAGTTAGACTAAACAGAATTAGTTAGTCTAAAGCTGTCATTAGCTGTAATTAGTTAAGCACAGCTGTTAATGACTTTAGTCACGTGTTTATTATGATCTTCAGATAATCTTGTAATATATAAGTTCAAGTAAACCAATGAGAAAGCATGCAAGTCCATTATCTTAATTCTGCAGATTCTGTTTTCTTCTCTGCATATCTTCATTCCTTTCATGGTATCAGAGCTTGCGATTCTCTCCTAAAATGGTAGAAACTTCTTCTTCTACAAATACACACACTCACCAAAATACAAACACTTCTTCTAATATCTCCAATATTACATAGTCTCCTATACTCCTCTTATCAAATATCTCAAATTTGATTTCTGCCAAATTGGACAGCACCAATTATACACTCTGGAAGTATCAATTACTTTCAATTTTTGAGTCTTACTCACTGTTGGATCACATTGATGGTTCAACTCACTCACCTGAACGTTATCTACAAGATGAGAGTGGCGCATTTACTACACAAGAGAGTGTCCAGTATAAGCAGTGGAAGATCCGTGATCAGGCTCTTAAGACTCTTCTCAATGCAACACTCTCTCCGTCTGCATTATCACTTGTTCTTCGTCAATCCACAGCAAGAGGTGTGTGGGAAGTTCTTGAGCGAAGGTACACTTCTTTGTCTCGAACTCACATATTAACTCTTAAAGGTGAATTGGATCGGATTCAGAAGAAAAACGAATCCATGTCTGCCTTTCTTGATCGTGTTAAAGAGCTTAGAGATAAACTGAGTGCAGTGGGAGTTGAAGTTGATGATGAGGAACTTTTACACGTTGTGTTGAAAGGATTACCTTCTGAGTATGATGCATTCTGTTCTGCAATGCGTACCAGAGACAGATCCATTTCTTGTGAAGAACTCCACGTGTTACTGACTTCTGAAGAAGAATCTAAGAAGAATTCCAAGCATATGAGTTCTGATGTACCTCACATGGCCATGGCAGCAAATGCAAGTTCACCAGCCACCAATACACCTTTGCCTCTGTTTTCTTCTCCGTGGAACAGAGGTCGTGGTGGCAGGTCACAGAACTATCGTGGGAGAGGACGTGGTAATTATGGAAATTCACGTGGAGGTTTTCAACAATTTCCTCAGAATATGCAACCGAATTCTCAAGTATTTTCCCAGAATTCTTCAACATCACAGAATTCACGTCCAACCTGTCAAATTTGTGGCAAACCAGGCCATGTTGCTCTTGACTGCTTCCACCGTATGAATTTTGCATATCAGGGTCGACACCCTCCTGCAAAACTTGCTGCCATAGCTTCTACAAACATGTCTAATGCCATTAGTGCTCCTACTTCTACTCAATCTTGCTGGATTTCAGACACCGGGGCTACAGATCATTTTACACCAGACATCACTCATATTCCAGACTGCCATGCCTACACTGGTAATGATTTTGTAACAGTTGGCAATGGTCAGTCTCTACCCATTACACACACAGTTAATTCTCAACTTCGTGCATCATCCCATCTCTTTAATCTTCGTAAAGTCCTACATGTTCCCTCTATGTCCTCTAGTCTTCTATCTGTTTACCGTTTCTGTAAAGATAATGATGCTTCATTTTATTTTGATGCATCTAAGTTCCATATCAAGGCTCTACGTTCGGGGAAACTTCTTTACAGTGGCCTCAGTGAACGTGGACTCTATCCTGTCCGTGGTGCCATTCTCCCAACCTCGTCTTCTTCATCCTTTGCATTTTCCAGCACTACTTCTGCTCAACTATGGCACACTCGGCTTGGTCATCCCCAATCTCGAGTCTTCAGTCATGTCTTGAATAAATTCTTCCCTGTTAATTCTGTCTCCAATAAAGTTCCATTTTGTACTCATTGTGTAGAAGGGAAACATCATCAATTGCCCTTTAATGATTCTGTTTCCATCACTACTCGTCCTCTAGAGTTAGTGCACACGGATGTATGGGGTCCTGCCCCTGTTACTTCATGTAATGGAACTCGGTATTATGTTTCGTTTATTGATGACTTTACTCGTTTTACCTGGTTCTTTCCCCTTAAATACAAGTCTCAAGTCCTTGATTCATTCAAGCATTTTAAATCCACCATGGAAAACATTCTTGATTGCAAAATTAAACTTCTACGCAGTGACTGTGGTGGTGAGTACTCCAAATCTGAGTTTCAGTCCTTTTGTTCTTCTGCTGGCATTTTGCATCAATTCTCTTGTCCCCATACCTCTCAGCAGAATGGTGTTGCTGAGAGGAAACATCGCCACATAGTTGATATGGCTTTAACACTCATCTCACAGTCATCTCTTCCTCTTAACCTCTGGCCATATGCATTTTCTACTGCTGTGTTTTTAATTAATCGTCTTCCATCTGTTTCACGGCAGTTCACATCTCCTTGGGAGTGCTTGTTTGGTTCCACTCCTGATTACAAGTCTTTTCGTGTCTTTGGGTGCACTTGCTATCCTTTACTTCGTTCTTATTCCAGACACAAGTTACAACCCAGGTCTGTTCCTTGTGTGTTTCTCGGCTATGCATCCAATGCCAAAGGTTTTCTGTGTTATGATTGTTCAGCTCATCGTTTCTATGTGTCTAGACACGTTAAGTTTGATGAAACTTCTTTTCCTTACAAGAATCTTCCTTCTCCACCTTCTAATTCCTCTTCTTCCTCATCTGTCACTTCACATACATCTTCTATTTGGTTAAGTCATCTTCTTTTCTTTCACCCGTGTTCTGTTCCTTCTATTCTTGGTCCTCCACCATCCAATTCTTCTATTCCTTTGGTCTCCTCTTCCATAGTCCCTTCCGTGTCTCTTGACTCCTATACACATTCATCTTCTTCCTCCATACCAGATTTACCTACTGCCCCTATTTCTGATACACAACCAGCTCCACTTACTCCAGAAGTTCCTGCCTTAGTCTCTGCCCCTCTGATTTCTTCAACCAATATACATCCCATGTGTACCCGTGCCAAGTCTGGTATTACTAAACGTAAACCAGGCTTTCTTGCTACCCATACTTCTCTCCCTGGCTCTCTTGATTACCTTAACACTGAGCCAACCACCTATACTATTGCTTGTAAGATACCTCAATGGCATGCAGCTATGGCTTCAGAATTTGCTGCTTTACAACGTCAGGCTACTTGGACATTAGTTCCATCATCTTCTTCTCAGCATGTCATTGGTTGTCGTTGGGTGTTTAAGTTGAAACGCAATGCTGATGGCTCTGTGGCACGTTTTAAAGCCCGTCTTGTTGCCAAAGGAAATCATCAACAAGCTGGATTGGATTTTGATGAAACATTTAGCCCTGTTGTTAAGCCTGCTACAGTTCGATTAGTTTTATCTTTGGCAGCCCAGTATGGTTGGTCTCTTCGTCAGTTGGATGTGAGCAATGCGTTTCTTCACGGTTCCCTCAAAGAGCATGTTTTTATGCGTCAACCACCGGGTTTTGTTGATCCTAATCATCCTTCTCATGTCTGCTTATTGCAGAAATCCATTTATGATTTACGCCAAGCACCCCGAGCCTGGTTTGAGAAGTTTTCCAGTCATCTTCTGACTATTGGATTCACTGCTTCTCTAGCAGATCCCTCTCTCTTTGTTTACAAGAATGGCTCCACTGTGATCTACTTATTACTATATGTAGACGATATTATACTTACTGGCAGTGTTCCAGCTGCTATTCAAGAGTTGATTCGTGATTTAGCTCAAGCTTTTGAGCTCAAGGACTTAGGTCCTCTCAAGTATTTTCTGGGTCTCCAAGTTGAATATACTCCTTCAGGGCTCTTGGTTCATCAAACCAAATATGCTACTGACTTGTTGGATAAACATAATATGTCTACATGTAAGCCTTGCTCCACTCCATTTGTGCCGCCTTCAACTTCTGTTCTTACTGAATCCTCATTACTCTCTGATCCATTTAGTTACAGAAGCTTAGTTGGGGCTTTACAGTATCTTACCTTTACGAGACCTGACCTCTCCTTTGCTATCAATTCCTTGTGTCAACATATGCATCAACCTACTACTTCTCATTTGGTTGCAGCTAAGAGAGTTCTTCGTTACATTCGTGGCACTATTTCTCATGGCATATTGTTTCAGCCTGGTCCATTACGCCTCACTGCCTTCACAGACTCCGATTGGGCTGGCAATCCAGTTGATCGCAGGTCCACAACTGGTTTTCTTATTTTTCTGGGCAATAATCTTCTCACTTGGGCCTCTAAGAAACAGCCAACTGTCTCCAGATCCTCCACCGAGGCTGAATATCGTGCCTTGGCTGTTGGTGCTGCAGAACTTACATGGATCAGAATGCTTTTACGGGATCTTGGCATTTTTATTTCTCATGCTCCAGTGTTATGGTGTGACAATACCAGTGCCATCTCTCTTGCATCCAATCCTGTTTTTCACGCTCGAACGAAACATGTAGAGATTGATTACCATTTTGTTCGAGAGAAAGTAGTTCGTGGTGACTTGGCTGTTCAGTTCATTTCCACCACTGATCAACTGGCTGATCTTCTCACTAAAGCTCTTCCGTCTCCACGTTATGTTACTCTCTCCACCAAACTTCTGCATTCGATCTCTCAGCATTCGTTTGAGGGGGGATGGAAGAGTTAGTTAGACTAAACAGAATTAGTCAGTCTAAAGCTGTCATTAGCTGTAATTAGTTAAGCACAGCTATTAATGACTTCAGTCACGTGTTTATTATGATCTTCAGATAATCTTGTAATATATAAGTTCAAGTAAACCAATGAGAAAGCATGCAAGTCCATTATCTTAATTCTGCAGATTCTGTTTTCTTCTCTGCATATCTTCATTCCTTTCAATGGATAGCCTTCCCCAGAAAATTATAACTAAAAGTTGCAATTTGTTAGATGAACAGGGCTTCGGGCGCTGTCCTTCATTCTCACACCCAAGTCAGAACAAGTTATGGCAGTTCCAAGCAAGAGAATCTTGTTGTATATCCTTTGTTACTGCTTTTGTTTAAACTTAGGCGTTGCTATAGACACCATCACATCCTCTCAATCCATCAAAGACCCTGACTACATAATCTCCAATGGAAGTACTTTCAAACTGGGATTCTTCAGCCCAGTATCTTCTACCAATCGTTACCTGGGAATATGGTATAATAACATTTCTGTATTCACAGTCGTATGGGTAGCTAATAGGGAAAAACCTCTCAAGGATTCTTCTGGGGTTTTTACTATATCTGAGGACGGAAATCTTGTAGTATTAGATGGACAAAACGGAATTCTTTGGTCATCGAATGTTACAAATTCTGTCGTCAATTCAAATGCCCAGCTTTTGGACTCGGGGAACCTTGTCTTGCAAGAAAACACTAGAGGGACAACCATATGGGAGAGTTTCCAAATTCCTTCGGATACATTCTTGCCACAAATGAAAATTAGTACTAATGTAAGAACAGGTAAGAAAGTGCAGTTTACATCATGGAAAAGCCCTTCTGATCCATCCATTGGGAGCTTCTCTGCCGGTATTCAACCTCTTAGTGTTGTTCAAGCTTTCATTTGGAAAGAAGGCAGCCCATATTGGCGCAGTGGTCCATGGAATGGTCAGATTTTCATTGGAATACAAAATATGGATACTGTATTTCTTGACGGATTTACTCTCGTACTTGATCAAGAAGGAACTTTTTATTTAACCTTTTCTTTTGTAAACCAGTCTATGTCACATTTTCTCCTGACTAAAGAAGGAAATATGACACAATCATCTTGGGATGAAGGGAAGAAGGATTGGCTGGTCAGGTGGTCAGCTTTGCCGACTGACTGCGATGCTTATGGTAAGTGTGGGGCATTTGGAAGCTGTAATTCACAGAGTTCATCAATTTGCAGTTGTTTACATGGGTTTGAGCCAAACAACACAGAAGAATGGAATAGAGGAAATTGGACTAATGGATGTGTGAGGAGGACACCGTTGCAGTCGAAGTGTGAGAGTGTGAACAATACTGCCGGTGGTGGCAGCAAAATGGATGACTTTTGGAAACTGAATATGATGAAAGTGCCAGATTTTGCAGATTTGTCTTCTGCTCCAGAAGACCAATGCAAACAGCAGTGTTTAGAGCATTGTTCTTGTATAGCTTATGCATATATTAGTGGCATTGGTTGTATGTCTTGGAATAAAAGCTTAATTGACACACAAGAATTCTCCACCGGCGGAGCTGATCTTTACATTCGTCTTGCCAATTCAGAATTTCGTGAGTTGTTATCTTGTTTTGTCATCTTTCAAATTTTATCTTGTGCTTAAAATCACGCAGTGCTGGTCCAGCTCCCCAAGCTAATGAATCCTTCTAAATTGCAACTTATTTGACCAAAAAATAAACAGGAAAAGAAAACATATTTAGTAATCTATTTTGTTTTGAATTATCGTAATAGGTAGAACTTTTAGATTTATTTATTTATTATTTTTAAATAATAGGTAGAACTTTATTGATATTAATCAGAATTACAAACCATAAAAGAGAGACATGCAAAACATCGCACGCTGCCGTGCAATTTTTTTTAATTAATTAATTTATTTTTATTACCTGTTATTGTGTATTTATTTAGTGTGGAGTGTATATGAAATATTTCCAAAGTACTTCCGTGTGGGCCGAGGCCCATATGCTATTTCATGGGAATTCCAATTTTGGTTTGAAATAACCTTCACTCACTGAGATACTACAATTTATTTCGTAAATTTTACTCATTTTTTAAACACACAACAAAAAATAATTTAAAATATTATATATTAGGTTGTTGATGTGACACTAATTAAATTTTCTTAGCATAGATTTAATTTTTATAAGATTAAAGAGTAGTTTGATTGTATGAGTTCCTATTTATATATAAAATAAAGAAAAATTAATATTTTGTGCAGTCCAAGCTTATCAACATTTTGTCATTATTTAGTTTAATATTTGGGGGATGTTCAAAATAGTTTAGTATTTAGGGAAAAAAATAAAAACACCCCCTAAACTTTAGCTCAAAATCAAACAAATCTCAAGATCTTTCAATTTGAAATTATATATCCTTGAACTTTGAAAATTACCCAAATTGATCTTTATTTCTAAATATACCATTGTTTTAAGTTTAAGATTTAGATGAAACATACTCAAAACTCTAAATTTTAAAAATTAATTTTTTATCTATTTATTTATAATTGGATACTACAATAATGGACGATTTTGGGTCTTAAAATATTTGCTGGATTTGGCCCAAATCTATATCCTTACCCTTTTTAACTATCCTAACAAGGTATTGCGATTTAGGCTCTTAGATCCATATCCGCAAGGCCCAAATCCTACTATCAAAAGGAACCATTAGCTCAGACTATGATAGAAGGTTGCATACTTATAAATATGATCATATTAGAGATCGACAAGAAATACTTGGTAATACGATCATTGGAAGAACAATACCAAAATTTCAGGGTGCTCCAGAATCTTCTCAAAATAATTCCTTTAATAAACTACACATGGAAAAGGTCTTAACCCAAGTGATCATATCTGGCTTACATGTGTAATTTAATCCTCTAAGTTTATTTTTGTTTCAAAAACTTAAAAACAAAAACTAATAAAAATTATTTACTAAAAAAAATTGTGAAAAAAAAATAAAATTTAAAGGACTTACTTGAAATGAAATCAAACATAGAGTACTAAATTGAAATGATCAAAACTTAAGAGGACTAAATTGAACTTTGACAAAATTTAGAGAACTAAATTGAAACGGTCAAAACTTAGAGGACTGAATTGAACTTTGACCAAACTTAGAACACATGGAACTTAGAGAATGTAATTTGTCCAAAAACTAACAATACAGCGAACTTACTTCGAAAAAACTGATCAGTGTAGAAAGATAAATCAGGGGACAAATCCCATCAATCCACATAACAAGTTTCTATTGCTAAGAATTGTCATAACTTGGTGTGTGAAATGTGAATGCAAAATAGGGAGGACGTGTGTCTAACAATTATATATTGTATTGGTTGGTTGTTTATTGGTTAAGATGCTACTCCAGACTTTTATGTCAAACAATAAAACAACCTAGAGATTAGGTCAAGTCATAAAAAACAAAGGGGTTCGTCTTCGTCTCCTAGTGTAGAATAGTAGTTTATGGGTCCAAGAGGCATGGAATGCCCCATTGCCAAAACAAAGATAAAAATCTGAATTTTCTAATTATGATGCATTATATCATCCACAGGCTCATATCCAATATGGTTTCAATAACCTCACATCACTCACGCCAAGGCGTGATTCTTGAATGAAGACTACAGACTATAGGGACTAATATTGAAAATTAAGAAGAGAATAGGAATAAGTTTTTTTTTTTGGATAAAAATAGGACTTAAGTATTTACACGAGGTAAGATGCTACAATAAAATCACATTTAAGTCAAACTTCCTAATTACTTTACTTGTAAATTATATTCACTCTTTTACAAGTCTCAATTAAATAATTGTGCTAAGAGCCATGTAATTCAATAGTATTAGTTGATTTTCTTTTCATGAAGAAGTATGGTTCAAATCTCCCTCCCCATTATTGTAATTTGTAACTTAGTGAATATAAAAATAAATAAATAAAAATAATTGTATTTTGTCCCAAATTGGTATTTAAGTAAATTTTTTGTTTTTAGGAAATATGCTTTCGTTTACTTAGAGGTAATATCACTTTCGAGAACATATTACCTTACCGAAGGAAAGTTTCATCATACATGAAAGGGAAAGTAAAAGTTTGTATAAACTATTTGTCTGTCTCTGTTTGAATCTAAACTTTCTTGGACAAAGTTTCATCATACATGCTGCCCTCTGTTATTGTGTATTTTTTTTAGTGTGGATTGTATATGAAAGTATGAAACATTCTATATCTGTATAATATGCATTTTAGTTGTGAAATAAAAAAATAAAAATAAAAAATTGTGAAAAAAACCTTACCTAATGATATGTGTATTCTTTCCTTAAATAAATATATCCCACAATATCTGGTGGTAGTTGTATAAATAAATAAATAACTTACCTAATGTTAAAATGCACTACAAGCACCGAAGCACGTCTTTTATTTTATTTTTTTTCCAAGGAAATGTCTCACACAAACCGAATAATTATAGGGAGGAGTTCGGTGAGCAACTGAGCATAGCCCCAAGGACACTATAGGTAGTTGTATAAATAAATAACTTATTGAAAAAAAAGTTCAAATCCTTTGATAATAAAATAGTAGTTCATGTATAATCCAAAATTGCACTTCGTCAGTCAATTCTTCCCATTAACTTTGTTGGTTTGTCTGTATTATTTTGTCTCAAGAGCAACTAATTGAGCTTTTAAGATCCTAGACTTCTTAAATTACGTCACATGCACGAATGTAATTCCATGAATAGTACTGGAAAGATTATCAATTTCATTTTACTCCGATGCAGAAGAGGGGTAAAGTGTAACTATAGACAATAAATTTCTAGTCTTTTAAATTGACCAAAAAATTTGCAATAAATATTTATTAATTTCAAAAGCAAAATACAGTTTCTTTGAAAATATTTTATAAAAAGAAACTGTTCATTTGATTCTTCTCATTCAAAGATGACTTCGATTTGAGGGCTTCAAAATACTTGTTTCTCAGATCAAACTGAGTCGATGAACTTGTGGATGAATTTCTAAGCCTCTTGCTTGTAATATTGATTGGTATTCTCTCCTTAATTTTGTCAAGAGTCTTGACAACACTCCTGGTTCAAATCCTACTCCCATAGTTGTTAAAATAAAAATCTTTCCTTAATTTCCACCGTTAGTCCTTAGTCTTACATCCAACTGATATTTTTTCCCAAGGAGAAGATAATGAGATATAAGCAACTTGTACACTATCGACAATGAGAATAGGCAACTTCTACGCAAGGGAACTAATCCCTTTGATTTTTATGACTTGGACGTATTTTTGCAATCTTTTAAACTCACAAAAGTCAAGAGTAGTTTGTGCCCATAAGATTAGTCAGGACGAAACTTTAGATACACAAGTTATTATAATATAAAATAAAATAACAAGTTCTTTCATAGAAAACAAGTTTTAAAATCTCCCTTCCCATTCTGCATTTTCACAAGCCTAAACACGTTATGGGACTTCTTAGCAAGAAAAACTTGTTGTGTGTCGTTTAATTTGATGCCTATGTTTAGGGAAAGATGAGACAAATTAAAATGTTGACATTGGAAATCATTGATATCAGCCATCAAAAATTATGATTGGTCGATGCTTAATCAACTTGTCCACTATCGACAATGAGATATAAGCAACTTGTACACTATCGACAATGAGAATAGGCAACTTCTACGCAAGGGAACTAATCCCTTTGATTTTTATGACTTGGACGTATTTTTGCAATCTTTTAAACTCACAAAAGTCAAGAGTAGTTTGTGCCCATAAGATTAGTCAGGACGAAACTTTAGATACACAAGTTATTATAATATAAAATAAAATAACAAGTTCTTTCATAGAAAACAAGTTTTAAAATCTCCCTTCCCATTCTGCATTTTCACAAGCCTAAACACGTTATGGGACTTCTTAGCAAGAAAAGCTTGTTGTGTGTCGTTTAATTTGATGCCTATGTTTAGGGAAAGATGAGACAAATTAAAATGTTGACATTGGAAATCATTGATATCAGCCATCAAAAATTATGATTGGTCGATGCTTAATCAACTTGTCCACTATCGACAATGAGATATAAGCAACTTGTACACTATCGACAATGAGAATAGGCAACTTCTACGCAAGGGAACTAATCCCTTTGATTTTTATGACTTGGACGTATTTTTGCAATCTTTTAAACTCACAAAAGTCAAGAGTAGTTTGTGCCCATAAGATTAGTCAGGACGAAACTTTAGATACACAAGTTATTATAATATAAAATAAAATAACAAGTTCTTTCATAGAAAACAAGTTTTAAAATCTCCCTTCCCATTCTGCATTTTCACAAGCCTAAACACGTTATGGGACTTCTTAGCAAGAAAAACTTGTTGTGTGTCGTTTAATTTGATGCCTATGTTTAGGGAAAGATGAGACAAAGTAAAATGTTGACATTGGAAATCATTGATATCAGCCATCAAAAATTATGATTGGTCGATGCTTAATTCTATGACGAGTGATTATTCAATAGTCCAGGACTACAAATAAATGCATAGTCCCCCCTCTCATATGAATGGTGGATCCTACTACTAAATAATTTTCCTCCTACGACTAGTACTTTTTCTATAAGAAATGAAAAGAGGAATCAATAAAAAGATTTAAGAATAGGTGGGTTCGGATTTCAATCAAACTATACCACAATATTAATTTTCCTTTTTCTCGTTATTTTCATGTGAAGAAAGATTCAATTTTAAATCCTATAATTTTAAATTTAATAAATTAATTTAAGGTTAAAATATTATTTTAGTCCCTAAAAGTTATATGAAGTTCGTTTTTGTCCCTAAACTTTAATAAATTTGTTTTCCGTCTCTAACTTTCGAAAGTGTTGTACTATCTATACTTAAACTTTAAAACAAAAAATAAAATTCACACAAACTTTAATTTGTTTTCACTCTAGATAATTATTTCGTGGTGTTACTAAGGGGAACGGATTTGTTAAATACTTCAAATAAGTTTTTTTTTTTTTTGCCGATCTGTCAATTGTACACTTGTTGGCAGCCCTTGAAGCCGAAGGCAAAGGAATATTTAGACTTTGACAATTTGCAAGTCTAAACAAAAAAACAAAATAAATAAAGATCAATGAAAGTGAAAATTTGGAATTAGTAAGACAGGGATTCAAACCTCGTGAGGCTATTATTCTATCGGCTAGAAAATATCTTATAAAATGTATGGTATTGGTACATCCCCTTTTATTCAACAATATATTTGGCATGACATGTTATTTCTTTACCTTTGGTCCCAGCTTTACATTGCAATGAACCGATATCAAATCAGTCATGATCTGTCACAGTTGCCAGAATACATTCCAGGAATATTTATATATATATATCGTTAATTTCCACTTTTTTTCCTTGGCCTTGCATTCAACTGGCTTTTTTTGTCAAGAGTAGAAAATACTGAGATATACGCTACTTCTACACTAGGGAGCGAACCCCCTTTTTTTTTCTTTTTCCTTTTATTTTTTTAATGACTTGACGTACGTATTTAATGGGATGTTAAGACTCACGAAGTCTGGAGTAGCATTAGCATTTTTCCTAGAAAGCAACCATAGACACAAAGTAGGTTCGAACAAGATATGGGACTTAGCAAGAGAAACTTGTTGTGTGTCCTTTGTTGCCTTTGTTTGAACTTAGGCGTTGCCATAGACACCATTACATCTTCTCAATTCATCAAAGACCCTGAGTACATAATCTCCAGTGGGAGTGCATTCAAACTGGGATTTTTCAGCCCAGTAAATTCTACCAATCGCTACCTGGGGATATGGTTTAACAACATTTCTGTATGCACTGTCATATGGGTAGCCAACAGAGAAAAACCCCTCAAGAATTCTTCTGGGGTTCTTACTATATCTGAGAATGGAAATCTTGTAGTATTAGATGGGCAAAAGGAGATTTGGTCATCGAATGTTGCAAACTCTGTTGTCAATTCAAGTGCTCAGCTTTCAGATTTAGGGAACCTTGTCTTGCAAGAAAACACTAGAGGGACAACCATATGGGAGAGTTTCCAAATTCCTTCGGATACATTCTTGCCACAAATGAAAATGAGTACTAATGTAAGAACAGGTAAGAAAGTGCAGTTTACATCATGGAAAAGCCCTTCTGATCCATCCATTGGGAGCTTCTCTATCGGTATTCAACCTCTTAGTGTTGTTCAAGTATTCATTTGGAAAGAAGGCAGCCCATATTGGCGCAGTGGTCCATGGAATAGTCAGGTCTTCATTGGAATACAAGATATGTATGCTGTATTTCTTGACGGATTCACTCTCGTACCTGAACAAGGAACTTTTTATTTAACCTTTTCTTTTGTAAACCAGTCTATGTCACATTTTCTCCTGACTACAGAAGGAAATATGACACAATTATCTTGGGATGAAGGGAAGAAGGATTGGCTGGTCAGGTGGTCAGCTTTGCTGACTGACTGCGATGTTTATGGTAAGTGTGGGGCATTTGGAAGCTGTAATTCACAGAGTTCATCAATTTGCAGTTGTTTACATGGGTTTGAGCCAAATAATACAGAAGAATGGAATAGAGGAAATTGGACTAATGGATGTGTGAGGAGGACACCGTTGCAGTCAAAGTGTGAGAGTGTTAACAATACTGGCGGTGGTGGCAGCAAAATGGATGACTTTTGGAAACTGAAAATGATGAAAGTGCCAGATTTTGCAGATGTGTCATCTGTTCCAGAAGACCAATGCAGACAGCAGTGTTTAGAGCATTGTTCTTGTATAGCTTATGCATATGATATTGGCATTGGTTGTATGTCTTGGAATAAAAGCTTAATTGACACACAAGGATTCTCCAGCAGTGGAGCTGATCTTTACATTCGTCTTGCCAATTCAGAATTTCGTGAGTTGTTTTGTCATCTTTCAAAATTTATCTTATTCTTCAAATCATGCAGTGCTGGTGAAGCTCCCCAAGCTAATGAATCCTTCTTAATTGCAACTTATTTGACCAAAAAAAAAAAGAGGAAAATAAACATATTTAGTAATCTATTTTGTTTTGAATTAGTGTAATATGTTTATTTTTTTAATTTTTTTTTTTTTTTTTTTTTTTTCTGATTTACAGATACAAATGGAAATGTGATAAAAATTGTTACAATCACGGTGATCATAGGAACAGTCTTCATTTCAATCTGCACTTACTTATTGTGGAGGTGGATGGCTAAACGTAAAGGTAATATTCCGAAATTAACACAATGGACTAGGAATCGTTGCTATATGTTAGAGATTGCTCACAACTATAGTGAAAATCAGCAAGGAAAAAAAAAGCAGAGGGGATCTTATTGCTCAACAGAGGGGAAGCACATCAAAGATTTCCTTTGGAGAGGCTGAACCAAGTTAATGTCCAGGAGTTACCACTATTCGATTTTGAGAAGCTGGCGAGTGCAACAAACAACTTCCATCTATCTAACAAGCTTGGGCAGGGTGGATTTGGTCCCGTATACAAGGTAATTGTTGCTCTTCTAGAGGTTTATTATCTAATAATTTTAACATGTAGTTAATAATTTGATTTGATTTATTTATATTATATTATATTATATATATATATATATATAGGGAAAATTGTTAGATGGAGAAGAAATTGCAGTAAAAAGACTTTCTGTAACCTCTACACAAGGGTTGGAAGAATTTATGAACGAGGTGGTGGTAATTTCTAAACTCCAACACCGGAATCTTGTTAGACTTCTTGGCTGTTGTGTTGAAGGAGAAGAGAGGATGTTGATTTATGAATACATGCCAAACAAAAGCCTGGATGCATTTCTCTTCAGTTAGTTAATTTTTATACCCTTTCTTTTTACATTTTAAGTTTATTTTTATTCTATTTTTTACATATTTTTATTTTGTGCATAGGAATACTATCAGTGTATTGTAACTTTGCTGACATGTGGTACTTCACTTAAAACATAGGTTTTTTATGAATTCCACCAAATAAACTTCTTTTGCAAACTTCATGTCAAATTTAACTTTCTTTATCTTGTTTCTTTTGATTAAATTCATTAGATCCACCCAAAGATGAATTGCTAGATTGGAGAAAACGTTTCATCATCATTGAAGGAATTAGTAGAGGCCTGCTCTACCTTCATAGGGATTCTAGATTAAGGATTATTCATCGAGATCTAAAGGCAAGTAACATCTTGTTGGATGAAAACTTAAATCCAAAAATATCAGATTTTGGTATGGCCAGGATTTTTGGAAGTAATGAAGATCAAGCCAATACTAATAGGGTCGTCGGAACTTAGTGAGTACCGTTTGTTTTGTCCAATTCAATTAGATACTAATGCTGATATTTAAGATGGCTAGATTTTGATGTGTTTTGTTGTTGAAATCTAGTGGCTATATGTCACCTGAATATGCAATGGAAGGGAGGTTTTCAGAGAAATCAGATGTCTTCAGCTTTGGAGTGTTGTTACTAGAGATACTTAGTGGAAGAAGAAATACTAGCATTTATCATGAGGAGTCTTTGAGCCTTTTAGGATTTGTAAGTCATCCTTTATCTCATTGCCTTATTTTTTAAAAGCTCCATTCTTGTTTCTTATATGCTTTTAGTTTTGATGCTACGAATTTGATCAATTCATTTTTCTTGTTTACAGGCATGGAAATTGTGGACTGCTAACAACATTGTAGCATTAATAGATCCAATGATATCTGAACCATGCTTTGAAATGGAGATTTTGAGATGCATACATGTCGGCCTCTTGTGCGTGCAAGAATTTGCTGAAGATAGGCCAACTGCATCCGTTGTTGTTTCTATGCTTAAAAGTGAGATTGTTGATCTGCCTCGTCCAAAGAAACAAGCATTTACTGAAAGACAGATTGCCTTAGATACAGAGTCCTCTGAACGCAGCCAAAACATATGCTCTGCTAACAGTGTAACTGTTACAATGGTTCAAGGTCGATAGCTAGCATATGTATTCTTGAAATAATCACTGTGTGCTACTATATATACATGTGGAAAATTCATTAAAAACGTTTTGAGGACATATTACCTTACCGAAGGAAAGTTTCATCATACATGAAAAGGGAAAGTAAAAGATTGTATAAACTATTTGTCTGTCTTTATTTGAAGCTAAACTCTCTTAGAGAAATACAATAAGAGTTTGTATTGATTTGTCACTGCCTTTTGCTTTGTGTAACTTTTTAGATTTAGTTATTTATTATTTTTAAATAATAGGTAGAACTTTATTGATATTAATCAGCACTAGTCACAAACCCGTGCAATGCACGGGAAAACTATTGAAAATGATATTTAAATTAATTTGGTGACATTGCTTAGCGCACAAAATAAAAGTGAATATGTTTCCAATCATTTTGTACAACATATATGTTAACCTTTTGCCATATAAGAATAGCTATTTATCTTTTTCGATAAAAAGACACTGTTATCTTTTCATTCCTTATTTCCTTATTTATGCTGGTATTTTTATTATTATTATTATTATTGAATGGTCACCATGGCTTCTCTCAAACTATATATATTCAAGATAAAAGAAAAAAAAAAATCACCTAAATGATTTATGACTAAGAAGCAGAAGAATGAAAAATATTTTATCAGTTTTCTATTTCAAGGTCTTATGACAGCACATGTATTGGCAATTGGCATACAAAGACATTATTAGTCTATAAAGTATGGAGGAAAAATTTAAACTGCAAAAAAAAAAAAAAAAATTGCAATGGTAAGTATGTTAAATTGGGTTATTAATAAAGACTATCCCAAATTTTAGAACCAATGACAAAACAATTGCATAATAAAATTAGGGCATGTTTGGAATTTTTAATTCTTGTAAGTTTAAACTCTTGGCTATTTGAAGTTTGAACTCCTAAAAATAAGATCTCAATATTGGGTAGGTACTAAGAAATCCATTTTAGAAATTTTGAGTTTAATGTAGGTTGTTCGGCTAGCAACACACATACAAAGTGGGTATGGAGTTATTGATGGCAGTAACTTTCATACCCACATTGTCAAAAAGAATGGATCACTCAGAAAGTCACAAAAGGAATTAGGAAAAAAAAAACGACACCTCAACCCAGGGATCAATTTTAGCAAGCTAACGCTTAATACGAATATTCCTTGCTATTGAAAAGAAAACCTCCTCCACATTCATATTTGTCTTTGCAGAACATTTTCTTTTGGTGTGACCAGAGGATAATTGGTATTTCAAATGTAGATTACATTTTTATAACTTATTTCCACTTACAGTTTCAAAGAACGTGATGTCGTACTTATCAGCAGAAGCCTAACCCTTAGAGGTAGGCATGACCTAGGAAAAAAAAAAGAGTATTATCCTTTTATAGTTAACAATATCGAACTCATATGCTTTACATACGAATACAGACATAGATTTGCTACAAGGTCACTATTGCTCCACAAGTCATCATTCTCTTATTCTTTTAAGGTGGTTGCAAGCATGATTGAATTGATGTCAACAATTATGTAAGTTATGCAACAGAAAGGCAGTTGTGTGCTTAACCAATGAACTCCAGATCCAATCCAAAAAAGGCAACATTTTATTGCTGCAAGTTGATTAAACACAAAACACCTACCTTTTGCTTTCATCCATGTCAGCCTTGTTTCCCAACAAATATCTTGTTAACATTGTCAAATGCATGTTGTTCAATGTTGCGAATCCAGTTCCTAATGTCAGAACAAAGAGAGAAATATCTCCATAAGAGTTGAAAGAATTAGAATTATTTTTCAAAAGCTCAAAAAGAAAAAAAGAAGAAAAAGAACCACAACAATCACCAACATACAAAAGAAAATATATAAAAAAGAAACGAAACGAAAATTAAGATAGCCTAAATCAAATTTGTTCCAAGATAGCACCTAAAATGAATGAAGTCACCTATTGCAAGAGAGAGAGAGAGAGAGAGAGAGAGAGAGAGAGGGGGGGGGGGGAGGAGAGATCTAGAGCTCTCTCAGAAAAATAAGAAAGAATGAAATATATTGTATGAAGAAAAAGCTAATACACCCTAATCCAAAAAATAAATAAATAAAAGCTAATACCCAAAAAGAGAAACATCTTATTGAGAAATTCTGTTACAAAGATTTATTGAATAACATCCTCTATGTTCATTGGTAGTATTAAAACATGGTATTCTATGGCTGTGTACTCCAAGATACACGAAAGAAACAAAGATCTAAATAACGAAAATAAAAAAATGTACTGACAATGTCTTTTTTTTTTCCCCACTTTGAATAGTAGTAAAAACAATTTGTAGAAGTGCAACAGAAAGAAAGGACATAGATTTTAATGTTGTTGCAGCCACTTTTAAATGTTGAATAAAAGAGAATGGTTGGGTAAAAATAACACAGTGGTGCAAGCTTAAGAGTTTCCTATGTGAAGTGTCACTCCCACTGTCCAACTATCTTCTCAAAGCATTTGCTTCAGGAGCAAAACCATCACCTGCCATATGCTGACCTATTCTCTTCCAGCCAGGATGAAGATGAGGCTTCACATGAAGACCTCATTGATTCTAGTACCTTTTTGGCTTCTGATTCTGGCTGGCTCTTTTAGTTCCTATCAAAAGCCAAGTCTTGAGCAATCTCAGTTGTCCATTGATAACTCCGCTCGAATAATGTCATATGGCATTATCTATCAAGCTTCTCTTTGGAAACCAAAACAAATTCACTCACTAAGTTCTCAATAATGTGTGCATGACCTGCATTAAGTTATATAGCTTAAATGTGAGTAAACATCATAATATTACTTCCATATATGGCTAAAAGGTAAATGCTCAATGATCCAAAGTTTATGTTTTGATATGAAGGAAACTTCTTGAAATGAATAGGCCAGCTTTGTTACTTAATCCATTCATGATAAAAATGGTATAGTACTCAATGCATGTTTGATCATACTTCGAATTAATTCATATTGATAGATAGGTAGTGTACATAAGAGCACTTCAAAGTTCACACTAATCTGGAATATCTGGAATATCATCCATCAGTACAAAGCATGAATATACAAATACAATCTTATTAGTCCAAAGGAAGTTTCAGAAGTTACACATGTAGTTTCTGAAAGACATCCAGCAATCCCAGATAAAGGAAAAGTTTATTAGTAAACTAACTAAAAAGTCTAAAAGGATGACTTGCAAGAAAGATGTTTCTATTGCAAAAGAATCCATCATCCCAAAATGAAAATAATCTCTCTTTCCCACAATCTAGTAAACAAACTATTCAACTTAGAAAAACTGCGGAAAGAAATTTACATACAAAAAAGTTGCAGAAGCTATGACTCTGTAAAATTATGCACTTGAGCATGGAAAGACTCAAGCAAAGCCATTCCACAGAATTCAGACTTTTACACAAACATTCTCCTTCAACTTTATCCCTTTTTTCATTCAACAACAATCCAAGCAAGCTGTTATTATATCAGACTGAGCCATTCCATAGACTTCAACACCTATGGAATTCAAAATGCATGTAAATTTTTCAATTTTGCAATGCCACAACCCACAGTTCAAAATGCCCAAAATCCATTTTACAAATTCAATTTGCAACATTCTCAAACCCTAATCATTACAATTAACTGATTTACCTAACAAAAACTGGGAGTTTTGAAAAAAGGGATGAAGAAATTTACCATACATGGCGGTTTTTACACTCACTGAAGTAGTTAGTTGAAACCTTGTCCTCAAGATGTCTCCTGTTATTGTGTTGATATTTGTGGTGTGCTCCATGATCTTCTTCATAGGTGAAAATAAGAAACAGACAAAAAAAAAAAAAGAGTATAAGTAAAGAAAATTAATCAAAGTACATGGCCAGGAGAAAGTTCAGGGACATTCTGAAACACATGGGTAATGGTGCCAGTGATAATGGCTGGTAGAAGGGCAATTTGTTTGGCGAATGAATGAAGAGACAAAGAAGAATGATGACAAACATCAAAAGTACAATTTCCTAATAATTATCTCAACATGAATTAGCGTAATTGGTTTGTTACCTTCTAGAAACAAAACATCAAACACGTGGTGAGCAAATTAGCATTTGGGCTTAACATATAAAGTAAAAATAATAACCATGCAGAAAGTAATTAGAAGGTGCATCACAATCAAAAATTAAGTGACAATTCAGATTTTGAATCACACAAGAAAAAATCACGATAGAAAGAAAACAAAAGAAAAAAGATTGATACGTAAAGAAATTGGATTACCAAAGATTCAAGAGACGATTGAACAATTCCTACCGAATTGCAAGCAACAAACAGAGTGTGGTATTGAATGCTTGATAGGTTCCACAAAGAACTGCTGCATTTGCCTCCAGATTTGTTAAGCATCGACCAACACAGATATTTGGGGGAAACAAAATAAATTTGGAGTGGAGATTAGCCACACCAAAATGCACCCATTAAACGTAGATTAGCCACACCTATTGGAAAAACAAAAAACAAAGAAAATCAGAGAACAAAGAGAGAAAGAGAAAAGAACTCACTTTGATTCAATGGTGCCAACAAATAGAGAGAGAGAGAAAGGAAATCTATCTCAATAAGAAGACTTTAACTCTAGGGATTGCAACGTATGAAAGAAAGGCGGAGAGAGACAGTCAGATGCAGAGTAATAAACGGCGGAAGCAGAAAAAAAATGGAGCGTTGAACCAAAGAAGACCATTTGTCATTTGTTTTTATTATTTTAACGCGAAACAAAGAAAACAACGTCGTTTTGGACATAACTGAAATGCTCAAAACGACGTCGTTTTGGAGTGGCAGTTTAAATATATATATATATATATATATATAAAAGACAAAGTAGTGTAACCAAAAAAAAAAAAAAAAAATAAATGAGATAATAATAAAAAATTAAAGAAATTTATTTGTAGGTGAAACACATAAATAGTGGTGGGATTTTTTTAAATGAAGGTCAAAATTGATTATATATACATATATATTATGAAAAGAGAAATTTGAAGAGACAAATTAACACATAGATGCTGGAAAATGGAAGGTCAAAATTGATTGAAAATTTATAATAAATACACCATTAATTAGTTATTGTAAAGGTGGTGCACTTTTTGCCATTTATTTATATTTATTATATACATAAATATAGACACGTGGCACTTATGTGGTTATATCTATCCAACTAAGATGTCACGTGTCATGTAGAAGACATTGTCAAACATGTCAAATGGCAAACATTCGGCTATTGCTTCTGTTTTAATTTATATATAGATTACAAACCATAAAAGAGAGACATGCAAAACATCGCACGCTGCCGTGCAATTTTTTATTTATTTTTATTACCTGCTATTGTGTATTTATTTAGTGTGGAGTGTATATGAAATATTTCCAAAGTACTTCCGTGTGGGCCGAGGCCCATATGGAAACAACCTAGAGATTAGGTCCAGTCAGAACTCTGAACAAGTAGTTAGTTATGGGACATCTTAGCAAAAGAAACTTGTTGTCTGTCATTTGTTGCTGCTTTTGTTTAAACATAGCCGTTGCTATAGACACCATCACCTCTTCTCAATCCATCAAAGACCATGACTACATAATCTCCAATGGGGATGCTTTCAAATTGGGATTCTTCAGCCCAGTAAATTCTACCAATCGCTACCTCGGAATAGGGTATGATAAAATTTCTGTTTCCAAAGTCGTATGGGTTGCTAATAGAGAAAAACCCCTCAAGGATTCTTCTGGAGTTCTTACTATATCTAAGGATGGAAATCTTGTAGTATTAGATGGACAAAAGGAAATTCTTTGGTCATCGAATGTTACAAACTCTGTTGTCAATTCAAGTGCACAACTTTCAGATTTGGGGAACCTTGTCTTGCAAGTTGACACTACAGGATTGATATTATGGGAAAGTTTTCAACATCCTTGTGATACCTTCTTGCCAACGATGAAACTTAGTACTAATTTAAGGAAAGATCATAAAGACATAAAGTATATCTGACATCATGGAAAAGCGCTTCTGATCCATCCATTGGAAGCTTCTCTGCAGGATTTTATCCACTAAACATCCCACAAGGTTTCGTTTGGAAAGACGGTCACCCATATTGGCGAACGGGTCCATGGGATGGTCAGGTCTTTATTGGAACACAAAGTTGGAATCCTAACTACCAAAATCAATTTACAGTGGTGGATGACAAACAAGGGACAGTCTATGGAACTTTTGCTTATATGGACGTGTCACGTTTGTCAAAATTTGTCCTGGATTCACAAGGAAATATGGTGCAGACAGATTGGAATGATGGGAAGGAGGATTGGGAGGTTGTGGGGTTAGGTCCAAAAGATGAGTGTGATATTTATGGTACGTGTGGTACATTTGGAAACTGTGATTTATTAGGTTCACCAATCTGCAGCTGTTTGAGAGGGTTTGAGCCCAAGATTATTGAGGAATGGAACAGAGGAAATTGGAGTAGTGGATGTTTCAGGAGGACACCATTGCAGTGTGAAAGGAGGAACAAAAGTGGTGAAGAAGGAAAAGCAGATGGATTTTTCAAATTGAAGATGATCAAAGTGCCAGACTTTGCACAGTGGTCATATGGAACTAAAGACGATTGTGAAAAGCAGTGCTTGAAGAATTGTTCTTGTGTAGCTTATGCATATCATAGTGGCATTGGTTGTATGTCATGGACAGGAAACATAATTGACCTACGAAAATTCTCCGTTGGTGGATCAGAAATATATATTCGTCTGGCCAATTTGGAATTCGTTAAGTTCTTCTCGTTTTAAGTCACTGTTTTTGTCTAATTTTATGCTTCATCCAGCAGTTGATCCAGTTGTTTGTTTACCTAGTTATTTACAACATTTGCAATTGAATTTCAATAATTTTATTTGAATGATGCTACACTACACACTTATCATAATTTTTATTACATAAGACTTATAAATTGATGTGTCAATTTCAAAATAAAAAACAAAGATGTAATTTAAAAATTTATTTATGATGTCATTTTTTAAGGATTTTGTATTAAAATTGGTCATAATTTTAACAAAGTGGGCATATTTTTAGATATTAAAAATTGACCAAAAATAAAAATCCAACAATTCCCACACATTGATATTGATTTTGATTTTAAATTTCTTTAGTCAAATTTGAATGAACTAGTTTAAAACTTGTTATGACACACAGAAAAGGAGAGACATTTGAAAGTAATCATCAGAATTACAGTGATTATTGGAGCGATTACCATTGCCAGCATTGCATACTTCTTATGGAGGTAGATGAGGATGACTAAAAAAAAGAGAGGTAAAGGTAACATGCCATTGCCCAGTAATTAGCTACAGAGACTAGGAATTGCTACATGGATTACTTAATTTTAGAATTTGCAACAGCAACGCAGAGTAAAAGCAAGGAGAGTTTACTATTCGACCACCTGAACGATGTGAAACTCCATGAACCACCAATCTTTAATTTGGAAGAATTGGCAATTGCAACAAACAACTTTCATATGGATAATAAGCTTGGGCAAGGTGGATTTGGTCCAGTCTATAAGGTAATGGTTGCTCTTGTAGAGTTTATTAATTAGTCCCTCTCAAATAGATATGTGCTGATTTTTTTTTTCAGGGTATATTGCATAATGGACAGGAAATAGCAGTAAAAAGACTGTCTAGAGCATCTGGACAAGGGCTTGAAGAATTTATGAATGAGGTGGTGGTGATTTCTAAACTCCAACATCGGAATCTTGTTAGACTTCATGGTTGCTGCATTGAGGGAGAAGAGAAAATGTTGATCTATGAATACATGCCAAATAAAAGTTTGGACTTAATTGTTTTTGGTTAGTTCTTTTAAATGCCCTTCTTCTTTTTAGGCTCATCGCTAGAATAACTCCTAATTCCAAAAATCCAATTCCATATCGTTAAAGTGTTAAACCCTTTGATCTGTATATGTGGAAAAAGAGAAATATTACTTAATCACAAATTCATCAATATAAGGCCAAATTGCAAAATCACCCCCTGGGGTTTGGCTCAGTTGCAAACAGACCCCCTGGGGTTTTGATTTTGCAATATAACCACCTAGGGTTTTTAAATTGATGAAATTAACCCCTCTAAGTATATTTTTTGTCAATTTTGCTAACAAAATTTGTCATATGCATTATATGTGACCACTTTATAATAAATAATTAATTATTATAAACCCAAGTGCAATGCATATAACAAATTTTGTTAGCCAAATTAACAAAAAAATATACTTAGAGGGGTCAATTTCACCAATTTAAAAACCCCAGGTGGTTATTGTAGGATGTAAACGCATCATAAAATTTCGACGTCTACAGTTATATTGCAAAATCAAAACCCCAGGGGGTCTGTTTGCAACTGAGCCAAATCCCAGGGGGTGATTATGCATTTTAGCCTCAATATAAATGTCTCATCTTGAGTAATGTTAAGGACATAACATTTTTCACCAGTATTATGCACCCAAATTCACAAGTGACATCACTTTTATCATACACTAATCACGATAAGTCATGTCAATAATAGTAAAAAATATTGTGTCCCTAGACTTATTGTTTCACTTTATGTTGTACCTTGCATATCAAGTTGTCAACACATTTAAAAAACAAATTTTAATAATACGTTCTTTTGTTCCAATTTAGTCACTTGAAGCATACGATTGTCCTAACTTTGCCCCAAATTCTCTTCTCAACAGTATATTATTTCCCTCCATACAAATTTACTCATACTTTTCTTTATTTACTTTGTTTACTATTAATTTAGATCTAGTCCACCAAAAACTCCTTAATTGGAGAAAACGCTTCAACATCATTGAAGGAATTGGTCGTGGTCTACTCTACCTTCATAGGGATTCTAGACTAAAGATTATTCATAGAGATTTAAAGTCATCTAACATCTTGTTAGATCAAGAGTTTAATCCAAAAATATCAGACTTTGGTATGGCTAGAATATTTGGAGGCAATGAAGATCAAGCCAAAACTAAAAGGGTCGTCGGGACATAGTAAGAGCTTTGTTGAAATTAAATTTAAGCAATAACACAATGTGTACTCATATGATATGGATGTGTTTCAATGTTTAATTGCAGTGGTTATATGTCTCCTGAATATGCAATGTGATGCTTGTTTTCAGAGAAATCAGACGTCTTCAGCTTTGGTGTGTTGTTACTAGAAATTGTTAGTGGGAGAAGAAACACTAGCTTTTGCGATGATGAGTTGTACTTGACTCTTGCTGGATTTGTAAGTCTATCTAACTTGAAGCATTCACATTGGATTAGGGAAAATTTTAGCCAAATTTAGCCCAAAATACTACATTTTCTAGTTTAGTTAGCACATTTTTCACATGAGCCTACATCATATTCTCCTTCAAATTAACGTGGCTCAGTGGAGAGAGAATGAGAGATTTTCGATTGAGAAGGGGGGACCGAAAGAAAGAACTGATGAGGGAGAGAGAGAGAAAAGGCAAGAGACATTGAAAAAATAAAAATAAAAAACTCATTTTGCTAAGCAATGTACTAGTTAAATGTGGCTATGCACAGTAGCTAGCAATTGTTCTGACTAGCTACAAGAAAGCCAATTAAGGTTGGTTAGCAAAAGTTTAATTGGACTATTCATTCCTAATTCTCTTATCATCCATCTATATAAAGCTCTCAGTTGATCACTGCTAATAAGATTAACCATTCCAATTTTCGTCTTTCATACTTGTTATCTTTTAGGCATGGAAATTGTCGAACGATGACAATATTATGGCTTTGTTAGACCCAACAATATGGGATCCATGCTTTCAAATGCAAATGTTGAGGTGCATATATGTGGGACTACTGTGTGTGCAAGAATTGGCAAGAGATAGGCCAACTGTGTCAACTATTATTTCAATGCTTAATAGTGAGATTCTTGATTTGCCAACTCCAAAGCAACCGGCATTTACGGAAAGACAAATTCCTTCAAACAGAGAGCCTGCTCAACAGGAACAAATAAGATTATCCACGTACAATGTCACCATTACAACGGTTTTGGGCCGATAAAAAGTAAGTTTTTGAGATAAATTTCTCTTTGTAGAATTTTATCTTCAAGGAATCAAGAGTCATGTCGATATAATGCATTTGTCATATTTTTTTTTCAAAGAAACCATGTTAAGGTGGCTTGGATTAATTGGTTAGGTTTACGAAACATCATAATCGACTTTAGATAAAATAGAATGGTGAAAACAAATACATGTGGTCGACACTGATTAGTAAAGATCCCTATAGTCTACACGAAATTTTTTTGGACTTAGACATGATTGTTGTTGTTGTGTATGAAACATCATGCACAATACCCACACCAAATTATTGCCTTTGAAAAGTCAATTAAATATCCGAGTTGGATCATATTTATTGAACTTGGGGTTTCGATGTGTAGTTAGCCACAAGAAATCCCGTTTCGTCCGTAAAGAGATCCAAGGCCCCAGCTGCCTAAATTTCATAATGTTGCAAACTGTTTTCCACCTTAAACTCTCCATGTTCATGCTCTAAGGAGGACCGTTGTTTGTAAGTGTTTTTCAATGAATCTTAGTTTTGCAGCATCAAGAAAAAGTTGTGAAGCAATATGTAGTGTGCTATATATATTTATTTGATTGATCACAAGCTATGAAAGAGAATCTTGTCATGCCGGTTCAACCTTTTGACAATTAGGGCCATTGTTTTATAGCCTTTTAGGCCACCAAATAAAAGAAAGTCTATATCACATACTTATTTACTTTTTTATTATTATAATTAAAATATCATCCATGCCTAACTAAAAATTGAAGAGACTTATCAACAATTTTTTAAAATCTTTTTATCTTTCCATCAAACGTCAATTTTATATTTTATCTATCAAAAAGAGTTCATGCAACCAGTCACTATTAAACCACACTAGTCGCAGACCCGCGCGATGCGCGGAATATGTTGCATCATTGTGATGTATTTACTGATTGCAATCCACATTTAAATTGCTCAATAGGTGGATGAACCATTATAGAATTTACTGATTGCAAAAGCCCATTTTAAATAAAAGAAAATAAAAAATGATTAATAGGTGGTTGATTCTAAGCAATGGGTCTAATATTCGAAAAAGTTTAGTTCATACCATGACTTCCTCAAAGGTCATGACTTAGGAAGTCATTATAGAGCAATCTTAAACATAATCTTCTACATGCCACAATTTTGCAGATGCAATGCTAGTGAAGATCCTAAGTGAGTATGTTCAACCATTCACATTCAAAGCAACTAAACTACAAATGATCTAATCCTAGCTGAGATAGGGTAAATTTTCAAACAACAATTTCTTCACACAGTTTTCCTCTTCTAACTCTCAGCTATATCAACATGGCTATCAACAAAAGTGAGACAAAAATTTTGTAGCTACACCAATAAATTTTTGAACCTAAACATTCATGCTCATAAATATTGAGAGTTTATTATAAAAAATAAATAAATATTGAGAGTTTAAAATTCATTATGTAAAATCTTATTCCTTTTGGAAATTTTAGTCCAACTTCAAATAAGAGCTCAAGTCCTCCAATGAAAATCAAGAAATCTATAAGCAAACATCTCCAATACAGTAAAAAATATATGAAATTGGTGGCACCCATCTGATTTCTACCTATAAACCTTATATGTTTTTGGATAAGTACCTACAAACCTTATATGTGAAAGCAATTGCTATCTAACAAAGCTATTAATCCATCCATTGACACATATCTAATCATCTACAATCAATTTCAAGGTTATTACTAAAAGGAAACCACTCACTGAAATTCAAAGACAAAATTTAGAACCAAATGCACAAAGTTAGAAAGGGGCATGCACATATTTTATCATGCAAATATTATCACATCTCATCTTATCAGTTGGTCCTCTGCTGGTCATACACATCTTTTTAGTAAACAGTAAATTATGTTAGAAGAGATTAACAGGTGATAAAAAGAAAGATGAGCCAAAGAAGAAAAAATGATAAAAAAAAAAGAGCCTCCTAAGGATTATATATTTATATGGCTGGACCATATGAAGACCTAACAGATAGGCTATAATCCTTACATGACACATCATTATGTTAGAAACACAGAGGAATATCCTAAAGCTTTTGTAATTTGCTAGATCTCAGAAGAATTAGATTGAAGAACATATATGATTAAGAGCCCGTTTGGCCCCGCGATTTACAAGGGTAAACGCGCGTTATTGATAGAAACCACAATTTTTCAATCGTTTGGCCCCGTGATTTTAGTAAAATCGTGTTTTTGAAATCACACAAATATGCGTTTAGAAACTGGAGCATACTTGCTGCTTTTTCCATTACGCGCGATTTGCTACCAAAATCATATGTTCGCACCGTAGTTTTTTCTGTACAAAATACCTAAATTATCCTTGACTTTTATTCTTTATACCCAAAATCTTCTTCTTCTTCTTCTCTCCTTCCCCGCTCCTTCTTCTTCTTCTTCTTCTTCTTTTTTTTTTTTTTTTTTTTTTTTTTTTTTTTTTTTTTTTTTTTTTTTTTTTCCGCCGAAGCTCTCAGTCTAACTTTCTGTACCTTTTCTTTTCTTTGCTTTTTTTCCTTTTCCTTTCTCTGTACCTTGCTGGGTCTTCTGGAACAATGACAAATCCATGGGCATCTCGGCGATCTACACGTTGCTGGGTCTTCTTCTTCTTCAAATTTTTTCTTTATTCCTTTCTTCTTCTTCTTCTACTTTTGTTTGTCCCGTTTTTGCAATGACAGATCCAGTTTTTGCTTTGTTTCTTTTTCATTTTGTATTCATTTTTTACTTTTTTGTTTTGTGTGGCCATTGTTCCCTCCACGTTTACAATACTTTTTCAATTTTCAATGTAAGTTATTGCCAGCTATTAGCCACTGTAAGGTAGAAGGACAAACTATATATATTTTGTCAGTTTGACAAATTAACTAAGATAAACATTATTTATCAAAAAAAAAAACTAAGATAGACATTAAAAATGATTAGCAAAAAAATGATTGGTAGTAAAAATAATGAGATATGAGCTTATCATTTTGAAGGGCTTTTAACAAATTATATTGGCCTGACAATAAACAATATATATATATATATATATATATATATATATATATATATATATATATATATATATATATATATAATAGTGATAAATTTAGTGATTAAATTGGAACAATATTTAGTACAATATTGAAAACCTTATTTCAAAGATAAGAGATTTGGATCACACATTTGAAGGGTTTGTAAGCATTTGAAAAATTGCACTATAACTTAACAGTATAGTCAAGTCCTTTTAGGTCATTTGCACCCGAAACAGCAGTTTTAGGTTAAAATTAACCAAATGCTCAATTGACAGAAACAGCACTTTTTCATTAGTTTTGCCAAACGCTTAATTGTGATTTTCAAAATCGTATTTTCAAAATCTTGATTTTAAAATCACACTTTTTAAAAAATGCACTTTTTCAAACAGCTAACCCAAACCCACCCTAAAATATATATATTATTGTCAGAGATGATGAATTTAAATGGTTTTATACTTCAAAGTTGGTGTTCCGAAAGACAGAGGGGTCTTATGTATAGTAACTGATGGTGGGTTGAGATATCTGGTCTTAATCTTGCATCACAGTTTTGAATGTCTTTTCACCTCTTGGTTAGAAACATTTGCTATTAAGAGTTGTAACTTTGGTCATAAGCAAAGTAATGCCCTTGGAGAAAGTCCTATGGACCTGACATCAAATATGCCTTACTAAAATTTTATGATATTTCCATCAATTATAAATTTTCTTTTAACACCTCTCCAATAAATAACTATACTATAACATATGCTAATATTTTGAGACAGATCAAACTGTTAAGTATTGCCTTAATTTGTTCACTCATGGCTATTCAAATTGCCTTTATACACCAAGTATTCCTGTACTATGATACTTAAACCAAGAATTGTTCTCATCTATTAGAATCAATACTTTAATGGGACAATAACACTAACCAAAAAATGAGCATGAGCAGTAAATAGTAAACAGGGAATGAGATGGCATTTTAGAAGATATAAATGGGATGTTTTTAATCCCTTGTAAAGATAGAAATTCAATGAGGGAAAAAGATTACAAACATTTAATCTAGTAATGACAGGATTATAATCAATGTTTCATGGAATAGTAAACAGGGAAATATACCCAAATAATAAATCACAAGATTATAATCATAGTAAAAAGGGAAATATACCCAAATATTTGGCCTCATACTAAACACCGATTATTGTGAATTTGCAGATTGCAGTCCACATTTAAACTGGTCAATAGGTGGATGTACTATAGCAAAATTTACCAATTGCAAATATTTGGTCTAATGTGGTATGGTAGGCTACTGATTAATGACATGTTGCTTTTCAAATCACACAGAACCAAATGCTTTGATATTCAGAGAAAATGAAATTTTGTATATTGATTTCTCAATAATTCGTACACTTGTAGATCAATAAGACAAAATTTACAATAATTTGTACACCTATAAGACAAAATTAAACTTGACAGTTAGCATAAACCTGAGAAGATCTTTGATTGTCACCAGCTGAGTTTCACTCATATTTCTGCAGTGACGAATTATTTGCTTGATATCTCTGCATTGGTCTGTGTTACTAAAATCTTGGATGATTTGGTCAAGTTCCAATGAGCTAAGAATTTCAATAGCTTTATTGTGATTGTACTCTGCCACTCCAAAGCTTCCACTGCAGAATTTGTAACCCCATTTACCAAACCAAGAATGTCCATAAGCAACCCCATAGAGCAATCTAAGATCCATTGACCTCTTCTTTGACACATCTTCAACTGTGATTTTCCTGCAAAAGAAAGAAGACCCCCATAAATTCAGTTTTTTGTTTTGTTTTCAATGTTCATAAATCTAAGATGAAAAAACCAAGAACTTTGGGGGCTTTTGGCTACCGGGTTTGTAGATTTGTGCAAATTCTGTCCCCCAAATCCATGATTTCTCTGCCTCATAGATACTTAGAGCCTCCTTCAATTCCATTGATGCAGAGAAAATGACCAAACCCGTTGCAGTGAATCAGACCATGCAATAGATGTGTTTGAAGATCAATGACATGATTGGCCAAAGGCTTATTCCACTCATTATCCATGGGGATTATCAAATGATACTTTCGCTTTGATAAAAAATGATGACTCCAACCTATAAATCAAAACAACCATTCACAAACTATAATTCCTACGTCATCAATTAGTATGGCATATGTTACAGTAATACCAAATGATCAAATATTTGGCCTCATACTAAACACCGATTATTGTGAATTTGCAGATTGCAGTCCACATTTAAACTGGTCAATAGGTGGATGTACTATAGCAAAATTTACCAATTGCAAATATTTGGTCTAATGTGGTATGGTAGGCTATTGATTAATGACATGTTGCTTTTCAAATCACACAGAACCAAATGCTTTTATATTCAAAGAAAATGAAATTTTGTATATTGATTTCTCAATAATTTGTACACTTGTAGATCAATAAGACAAAATTTACAATAATTTGTACACCTATAAGACAAAATTAATTGACAATAATTTGTACACCTGTAAGGCAAAATTGACAATTTCTTACACACTTTGAAGAAGCCAAAACATGCATACAAGTTCAAAACCCCAATTGCAGTCTCATGTTTCTCTCCTGCCAAACAGGGAAACAAAACCCAAACATTTAACCAAATCAAACAGAAAGTAAAAGAAAAAGGAAGAGCGCAAGCTTCAGTGCTGGCGCAGAGGACTGGAAATCTTGTGGAACTTGTCTAAAGCCGTTTCACCAGACTGGAAAACCCATACCAGAAAACCCACGAATCCAACAAAAAAAAATCTGGTGCTTCTAGATCGAATTCCCGAAGTTTGCAAAACTTCTCATCCAGTCAACAACTCAAAACGTGCACCAACGAAAGGGGTTTCACACACAAACTCACAAATCCACCGGGAAAATAAAAAGAAATAAAAAAGTTTCACCTTGGCTGTTGTTGGGGCATCAACTACTAAAGAGTTTAAATAGAAGATTGAGCAGAAGAGCAAACACATGGATTTGTCGATTTAGAGAGCCTGAGGCAAAGTAACGGTGAGCTGCATTCAATTGGGCAAATCGGTTTAACCTTTTTTAAGAAAAAGGTTTAAGAATCTGGTCATGATATAGATTAAAGGTGGCTGGATTTAATAGGGAAGAGAAAAAAATAATCAGAGAGGGAGATGGGGAGTTGATCAGTTGAGCGATAGAGAGAAGAGGAAAAGGGAAAAAACATAGAATAAGAAACGTTTACCGTTTCGCGTTTATTAGATAGATGAGGAGTCCAAGGAGATGAGGAGTCCAAGGAGAGAGAGAGTTAGAGATTAGCATTGGATTTAATAGGCTGTGTTATGCGTGAGGGAGAGAGAGAAATAGCAGTATGAGATGGAATTATATTGGAAGAGAAAGTCTGATATGGCAAGCCCAGCCCAAAAAAAAAAAAAAAAAAGTGGGCCGGATATGGAATGTTATGAGAGAATTGAGAGGCATGAGATTTGGATAGATATGGGAAGAGTAAATCTGACGTGGCAAGTTAGGGAGAAGACAAAAAAAAATCTCTCAGCTTCACCTATTAGTTTATATAATAGATATAATAGATATACTTTCACTCTCTCTAAAATCATTTCTTGATGATCAATCACGATGATCTACTTTTTTTTTTTTTTTTATCTGTTTTTCTCTCTTACCCTAAGTTTATTCTCTTACCTAAAATCATTGTCACAAGAAAGATGAGGAGGATTGACTATATTATCAATTAAAAATGAGATATTAGTAAAAATTAAATACAAATATATAATTAGTAATTTTAGATTTAAAAAAGCGAGAGTAATAAATTTTAAGTAAAAAAATAAATAATATAAACATTTAAATAAATATCATATAATTGATATAGTTATAAGAGAATATTTCACTTAAAATTGTTGCCTTAGGTCTCAAATCTTGCTTGTTATTTATTTAATTAATTAACTTCCCTCATCTCCACCCGTACTGTTTTGAATCTTTTGATGTTGGATGATTATTGCTTGTTAACATATAAACTGTGAAAATTGTGACACATGTTTTTCTTATCTGCCGGCCTACACTTGAATAGAGAGACTATAAGTCAATTTGAAAGTCTTTAAGTATCTCTGTTCTTTTTGTATTTTTCCGATCCAATCTCATGTGAATTCCAACCCATAAAGTTGAAGCATGTTGACGAACCCACTATAAAATTAATACTTCCAAAGGGGAAGCAGGAAGCAGGCTTGTTGCATGTTACCATTTTCCACCATTAGAGCATCTCCAACAGTTTTTTAAACTTATCTCTATTTTATCTCTATATTTGTACTATTCAGCAACTCTCTATTTATTTTTTCAGACAAACTCTCCAGCAGTACTCTCTATTCTATTTAAATATACTTTTTTATTCTTTTATCTCATTTAAATATTATATTTTTTACTCATTTTTTATTATTATTTCCCGCTACAATTACCTGAAATAACCAACAGCCATAACCAAATCCTTCCACCCACCGCCGCCGCCGCCACCACCACCACCGTAAATCAACCCAGAGCAACCAAAACCCACCGAGACCACCACCGTGAATCAACTGTCAACCACCACAAACCCAACAGAAATCACCACAAAATCAATTTCTCAACAACCAAATAGTCAAATTCCAAAGTTTCAAAACTAAAGAATTAAAAAGAAAAAAAAACCCAGATCCGGCACGGCTCCACCACCTCCAGGCCGAGACCCACGGCTACACCACCAAAAACCCAAACCCGTTTCCAACCACCACGCCGTGAACCCAAGCCCAAGCCCAAGCCGTCAACCACCACCACGCCATGCACCGAAACCCAAGCGGCAAAACCCAGAAAACCCAAGCGGCAAAACCCAGAAAACCCAACCGGCAAAACCCAAGCCCAAGCCAAAAATCAACAGAAAATCCAACCACCACCACGCCAGCAAGCTCAAGCCACCGAATCACCACCACGCCGTGCTTCAACAAAAAACCCAAAGAGAACTATTCAGCACAAAGAGAAGAGAGAGCACAGAGAAAAGAAAGGAAAAGAGAAGAAGAGAGAGAAAAAGTTGGATGAAAATGAGAGGAAAGAGAAAAAACAGACGATATATACTCGGTGCTAAAATTATTTTTTTAATCGGATACAATAGAGATACAAATGTATAGTAGCTTTTCATTTGTGAAAAGCTACTGTACACTTTGTAAAAAAATTTAGAGATACAATGTTGTTTTAGAGGACTGCTGGACCTTTTAAATCAACTTTGTACTCTACAAATAGAGATAGAGAGTAGTTTTAAACTACTCCTGGAGATGCTCTTACTTAGAACCCCTCATGGCTGACATTTTTTCGTGTGAAAGCTTCTCACTAAACATAAAAAATGAAAAAAAGAAAAAAAGAAAAAAAAAAGTGAATTGACAGTAAAATAGTGTGCTTAAGAGAGCTAGGAGCACACTTGGTGATGCAGAGAAGGGCTCCTATTGCTTTTTTTCACACCTAAGAGGAAAAATGAATAAGAAGGGCTCAAATAGGGGGTCTTGAGGAGCAAAGAAGTAACCTACTATCAATTACTATACTATATAGTAAATGAAACGAAAAAAAAAAAAACTTTTAGGAACAGATTTGAAGCCTAAACCAAACTATGGCTAGATACCCCCAGTCAAACTCCTCCCACCCATTATTCTATAAGAGGATTGTAGAGACTGTGCAAAAAAAATAAAAACCTACTATCAATTACTAAAAAAAAAAAACTTTTAGGAAAAGATTTGAAGCCTAAACCAAACTATGGCTAGATACCAATAATCAAACTCCTCCCACCCATTATTCTATAAGAGGATAGTAGAGATGTCACTAAACCAAGAGACTAGATTGATAGTTGAAAACTGGAAAGTACTCTTGACTTCCATTTGGTAGGAGTGATTAAAAAAAAGGGAGGATAAAAAATAAATAATGGATTAGAAAAATAAAAGAGTGAAAAAGACCTGTTTTTCTAGAAAGAAAAATAGAATGATAAATATATGTTGCTTTCTTTAGTTTGCCAGAAGAGAGAGATGAGAGGACATAGAGAGTGTTTCACATTGAATTACCATTTCACTTCTAAGTATATATTAAAAAATAAATATGGATAAAATATTATCAAATAACATTATTTATTTCTCAACACTCATTTTCCCCTAAACACTCATTTCCTTGCTTTATCTGTTTGTCATTTCACATTACACTATGTTTGGATTGGGGGAGAGGACAGGAGAGTATAGGGAATGGGGGTGAAAATTTAATTATAGCTTATTTAGATGTTTTTTAAAAGTGGAGGGAAAATAATTGAGGGGGTTTGAATGGGATGGAAACCCTATAAACCTTTTTTATTTTATTTTTTAAAATTCCTCCAATTTGGAAGAATTTGGAGGGGAAGAGATTCAAGTTTAATAATTTTTTTCGTACTTTTTATTTTGCCATTAATATTTGTTGAGTATTGTTAGAGGCTGTTTTTTCGCAAGCTCTAATATAAAATAAGACCCATGCCAATTAAATACATCACTTCATAATCGGGTCCAAATCTTTGAAACCCAATACAATTTAAGAAATTACATCTGGGCCGAGACCTAGACTTTAATTTTGGCCCCACCATGTGGACCAAGCCCACATGTGGAAAAAAGCCAAGAAATGGGGAAAATTATGAGGCATGGTTTGGAAGGCATAAGGGACATTTCATGATGGTTTTGGGTTCAATAAAAAAAACTCGCGTGTAGGCTTGGAATAGCTGTGAGACCTATTGAATCCTTAGCCAGCCTAATGTGTAAATCTCAGTTGCTATTAAAAGGGTTCATATATCTGCTGGATAGGGAAATACATCTACTGGATAGAAATAAACACCTCAACAACCATCCCTCATAACTGTTGGATTTTAGTAAATCTCCTAGCTACAGAATACACTTTTCCTTTTAGGGTAGGCAGTAACCCACTTTTTGTCAAACATGTTATCTTCATTTGATTAAAACCATGTTTAACCCAATTATTCCAATAATACACTGCATATAGCAAGTGCTAATATTACCCAACAAATAAAACCCATTATTCAGGTCATTGGAATGACCTAACCAATTTTATAAACACCAAACACAATCCCACGTAGAAAGGGAGAATTTTTGGCAGCCAACACCTTTCAGCCAAAATAGCTTCACCCAAAGGCTTAGAGAAAATTCTCTAAGTTTAAGCCAAAACCAGATAGAAATACATTCAACAGCTCACACAACCCATTTAGCAGCTTCAACACATATACATTAGCTTCAAAATACCTCCAACCGTTTTAAGAAATACATCCAGGAGATGGGATAAACATCTCTAATAGCAACCAAGTGCACAAATGGGGAAGTCCCTTTCTCCTCCATCCTACACTCTTAATAACCTATTTTATGAGTTATTTTCACGTGCTTTTGTTGATATAAATTTTTTTGGAGACTTTGTTTCTCACTTTTGTTGTTGACAGAGTGGCTTGATCTCCCATGATGCACCGCTAGCCTTTGTCATTACCATGGTGATGCGAGTAGCGGACTCGACTTCCCCAAACTAGAACCCGAGTCAGTGAAGATGCCCAATCAAACCTCGACACGTGGTGTGGCAAAAAATGACCCCTAACAAATATCATAATAATGACTTTCAATCCCTTTGTGCTAAATCTTGTCTAACTCATCAACTTTCATGCCCTTACAAAAATTCACAACCCCTTTGTGCTACATCCGGCCAAATCAAAGAACTGATAACTTCTTCTGTTTTTGGTTCTCTACCCAATTCGGTTTTCAAAACCATGCACTCGTCTACCAATCGCATTACAAATCCGATCAATCCACACAACCTTTTTATTGCTAAGAACTAACATAACTTGGTGTGTGAATGCAGAACAAGGAGGACATGTGTCTAACAATTATATTTTGTATTGGTTAGTTGTTTTTTTTTTCTTTTTTTCCTAAAGGGTTGGTTGTTTTCTAGTTAAGATGCTACTCCAGACTTTTATGAGTAAAACAATGAAACAACCTAGAGATTAGGTCCAGTCATAAAAAACAAAAGGGTTCATCTTTGTCCCCTAGTGTAGAATAGTAGTTTATGGGTCGAAGAGGCATGGAATGACCCATTGCCAAAAACAAAGATAAGAATCTGAATTTACTAATTATGATGCATTACATCATCCACAGGCTCCTATCCAATATGGTTTCAATAACCTCAGGTCACTCACTCCAAGGTGTGATTCTTGAATGAAGACTACACACTATAGGGACTAATATTGAAAATTAAGAAGAGAATACGAATAAGTTTTTTTTTTTTTTGGATAAAAATATGACTTAAGTATTTACACGAGGTACGATGCTACAATAAAATCAGATTTAAGTCAAACTTCTTAATTATTTTACTTGTAAATTATATTCACTCTTTTACAAGTCTCAATTAAATAATTGTGCTAAGAGCCATGTAATTCAATAGTATTAGTTGATTTTCTTTTCATGAAGAAGTATGGTTCAAATCTCTCTCCCCATTATTGTAATTTGTAACTTAGTGAATATAAAAATAAATAAATAAAAATAATTGTATTTTGTCCCAAATTGGTATTTAAGTAAATTTTTTGTTTTTAGGAAATATGCTTTCGTTTACTTAGAGGTAATATCACTTTCGAGTAGATAAGATACTTAGGATTATTCCCATAGATTCTTTCGCATTTCAACTATTTTGTTTTTAAATTTTTGTCTAGTTAGTAATTATTAAAAAGGAAATTAGTACTAATTTATTTGCTAATGAAAAAGTTTAGAATCTTTTGTCTCTCACGTGACTTGACTTTTTCATGTGGTCTGTTTTGCTAAGAGGGGTCAGAAACTCAGAGGAGAATGATATCCACGAAAATTCTACACTACTATATATGGTAAATGAATATATAAGCAACTATCACAAAATAATAGTTAACATATTAAAATGGAATTAATTACATTAATTTAAGTGCATTAATTTATGAATTTTTTTAATAAAATTTGCAATAGTTTTAATATTTTCCTTTATTTTTATGAGTCGACATAATATCTGAGTCGTTAGTCTTAGACTCATTCAAGTCACCGACCAAAAATGGATAGAAAGACAATGGCCTCCCATTTCTGCATCACACAGTTAGTAGATTCGAACTAGTTATGATACTTCTTAGAAAGACAAACTTGTTGTCTGTACTATGTTGCCTTTGTTTAAACTTAGGCGTTGCCAAAGACACCATTAGATCTTCTCAATCCATCAAAGACACTGACTTCTTAATCTCCAAAGGGAGTACTTTCAAGCTGGGATTTTTTCAACCAGAAAATTCAACCAATCGCTACCTCGGAATATGGTATAATAAAATTACTGTATTCACTGTGGTATGGGTAGCTAACAGACAGAAACCTCTCAAGGATTCTTCTGGGGTTTTTACTATATCCAAGGATGGAAATCTTGTAGTAATTGATGGACGAAAGAAGATTCTTTGGTCAACAAATGTTACAAATTCTGTTGTCAATTCGTGTGTTCAGCTTTTGGATTCGGGGAACCTTGTGTTGCGAGAAAACAGTAGAGGTACAATTATATGGGAGAGTTTCCAACATCCTTCTGATACATTCTTGCCAACGATGAAACTTAGTGTTAATTTAAGGACAGGTGAGAAAGTACAGTACACATCATGGAAAAGTCCTGATGATCCATCCATTGGAAGCTTCTCTGCTGGCATGGCTACACGGAATATTCCCGAAGCTTTTATTTGGAAAGATGGTCGTCCATATTGGAGGACTGGTCCATGGAATGGTCAGATCTTTATTGGAGAACCTGACTGGAATACTGAGTATCATAATGGATTTACTGTTGTTGATGATAAAGAAGGTACAATTTATTCAACTTTTGATTATGCAAACGTGTTGCCGTTGTCAAAATTTGTCTTGGATTCACAAGGAAATCTTGTGCAGACATATTGGGATGATGGGAAGGAGGATTGGAAAGTTGTGGGGTTAGCTCCAAAAGATGAGTGTGATGTTTATGGCACCTGTGGTGTATTTGGAAGCTGTGATTGGCTGAGTTCACCAATCTGCAGCTGTTTGAGAGGGTTTGAGCCAAAGATTATTGAGGAATGGAATAGAGGAAATTGGACTAATGGGTGTGTCAGGAGGACCCCATTGCAGTGTGAAAGGGTGAATAATAGTGGTGAAGAAGGAAAAGGAGATGGGTTTTTGAAATTGAAGATGATCAAAGTGCCAGACTTTATGGAGAGGTCATTTGGGGCTAAAGCCAGTTGTCGAAAGCAGTGCTTGGAGAACTGTGATTGTGTAGCTTATGCACATGATGCTGGCATTGGTTGTATGTTTTGGAGTAGAAACCTAATTGACCTAAAGAAATTCACAATTCGTGGATCAGATATACATATTCGACTGGCCTATTCCGAATTCGGTAAGTTCATTTTGTTTTCAGTTGCCGTTTGTTTGGATAATCTTATGCTTCTGTTCATCTAGCAGTTGGTCCAGTTGTTTGTTTACTTGTCGATTTACAATATATGCAGCTCAATTTCCATGTTTTTATTTACTTTAGAAGTTAAAACTACTACCCCCAACCATGAAAAAATGCAGGGCTGCTCTTTGTCTCTCTTGGTATACTTTTCTGAGAACCAATTGATCAAATTTTTAGGTATGATGAATTGGAAAAAAATGAGAATCCAGCACGTCTCACACCTTAATAATGATTTTAATTCAATTTCGTCATGAAATTTGACTGAATTGTTATTTAATTGGTCAATGTTATTGGGGTTGAATATTGTGCTGTTAGTGCCATTGAAAAGGAATTGGGAAATGGGCCTGCGTGAAAATGATCAGTATGGTTTCTATGTGGTGTGTAGAAGATGTTTATGGGGCTGAGTATTGTGCTACTGAGGAGGAATTGGGTTCTGGGCATCTGTATGTATCAGAAAACCAACTCTTGTCTTGGAATGTAGTCTTGGTTTTTTGTTTATTTTGATGTGCTTGTTACTTTTGTCTGATTTAGCTGCTGGTTTTTTTTATATGATCTATGACGCTGTTTCAGTGGTATGGACTTATGACTGTTACTTGTTGATAGGGTCTTAGGGATGTGCTTGCTGTTTATTGTTTTGTTGGTTCAATTCTGTCGAGCTATTTTGGTTCAGTGTACAGCTCAGTGCTCTGTTGGTGGATAATGAATCTGGCTAAATTAAAATTGAAGAAGCTAGACTAAAAGAACTTGACTAAACTCAAGCATGTATGAGATTTTTTAAACATGAATTTGGTTATTTTTCATGCTAAAGTTGGCTGTTTGAATATCTTTATGTGCAATAGAAGTGTTCTAATGATACCTGTAATCAACTACTTTGCTGTTTAAGAAGCATGATTGATTATTGCCTGGTTGATATATGTATTTGTTGATAACAAGGAGGGATGGTCTAAAGTAAATTTTGGACTACAATACTTCTCCAGTGTTCACTCTCTTTTGAACTGGGATGAGTGGCCTTCTTTTGGCCACTTCAGCAGGTGAAAGAAGTTAGCTGTCTTTCTATGCTGGTTTAGCTTAGACTGTTTCTAGAGTTCACTGTTTAAAGGTTGGTCTAAAGTAAATTTTCATGATGCACTCAATAGGAATTGGGGATTGTTATCATGTCCATAAATCACCCCTTACAACAGTTTTTATCAAACTACCTTTTTAGTCTAGTTCTGAATGCAAATGCATGCAGTCTTGTCCAATATGGATGTTTCTCCTTGATGTCTTTGATGGTAGGTGGATTGGGAGCAATTGTTGATCCTTGATGAGGATGGAGATCCTTGCTGCCTCTTCTGGTCAGTGTATTGCCTACCCTAGTCAGTCATAGACTCCATTTCATTTCAGGGTACCTGACCTTATTGCTTGTTGATCGCCTTAGTTATAAATATAAAGTAGATTTCTTTGATACTGATCTTTGTAAGATCACACACTCTACTCCTATTTATTTTCATGATTTTCTAGATTCAGTAACATGGAGCATTATGAGTCTGGCAAATAGTCACATAATTTCAGCCATATGATTTAACACATACAATAAATGCAACTCGGTTTCATTTTTTTATTTTTTATTTTATTTTTTTACTTTAGAAGTTAAAACTACTACCAACCATGAAAAAATGCAGGTCTGCTCTCTGTCTCTCTTGATATCCTTTTCTGAGAACCCATTGATCAGATTTTTAGGTATGATGAATTGGGAAAAAAAAAAAGAAAATCTAGCACATCTTGCACATTTATAATGATTTTGATTAAATTCCGACAATAAAATTTGTCTGAATTAGAACTTGTTTGGATACACAGACAAAGAGAGACATTTGAAAGTAATCATCACAATTACACTGATTATTGGAGCAATTGCCATTGCCAGCACTGCATACTACTTAAGGAGGAGGACAGATACAAAAAGAGGTAATATGTCCATCAATTAGCTATGGGGACTAGGGATTGCTGGAATTTATCATAGATCATAGATAGATTACTTACTATTAGAATTTGCAACAGTAAGGAAAAATAACAGCAAGCAGAGTTTACTGTGGGAGTACCTAAACAATGCTAAACTCCAGGAGCTATCGATTTTCAGTTTGGCAGAAGTAGCAACTGCAACAAACAACTTTCATGTGGCTAATATGCTTGGGCGAGGTGGCTTTGGTCCAGTCTATAAGGTAATGGTTCCTCTTGTAGACTTCATTAGATCCTCTTCAAATCAAACAAATAAGTGCTTATATTCATTGTTTCCTTTGCAAGGGAAAATTGCATGATGGACAGGAAATAGCAGTGAAAAGACTTTCCAAATCCTCTGGACAAGGGCCTGAAGAATTTATGAATGAGGTGGTGGTGATTTCTAAGCTCCAACATCGAAATCTTGTTAGACTTCTTGGCTGCTGCACTGAGGAAGATGAAAAGATGTTGATATATGAGTACATGCCAAACAAAAGTTTGGATGCATTTATTTTTGGTTAGTTCGTTCAAATGCCCTTTGTTTTACTTATCAACAGAATAACTCCTAAATCCAAAAATCTGGTTTCCATAGCTGATAGCCCTAATGTGTTGAACCCTTGACTTGCATATACAAACTTACTCTTACCCTTTGTTATTTCTTTTGGTCACTATTCATTTAGATCCACTCAACCAAAAACACCTTGATTGGAAAAAACGCTTCAACATTATTGAAGGAATTGGTCGAGGTCTACTCTACCTTCATAGAGATTCTAGATTGAAGATTATTCATAGAGATCTAAAGGCAGGCAATATCTTGTTAGATGAAGAGCTGAATCCAAAAATATCGGACTTTGGAATTGCTAGAATTTTTGGTGGCAATGAAAATCAAGCCAATACTAAAAGGGTCATCGGGACATAGTAAGAGCTTTGTTGAAATCAAATTTAAGTAATAACACCACTATTTGTGCTCAAATGATGATGATGATGAATTTCAATGTTGAAATGCAGTGGATATATGTCCCCTGAATATGCAATGCAAGGCCTATTTTCAGAGAAATCCGATGTTTTTAGCTTTGGTGTGTTGTTACTAGAGATTGTTAGTGGAAGAAGAAACACTAGCTTTTACGATGATGAGCAATACTACTTGAGCCTTGTAGGATTTGTACGTCTATCTGACTCGTTATCAATTTTTATTTAAATCTCAAGTTGATCACTGCCAATGAGATTAACCGTTCCAATTTTTGTTTTTCACACATGTTATCTTTCAGGCATGGAAATTGTGGAACAATGACAACGGTATGGCTTTGGTAGATCCACTAATATGGGATCCATGCTTTCAAATGGAGATGTTGAGATGCATCCATGTGGGACTGCTGTGTGTGCAAGAATCAGCAAGACATAGGCCAACTGTGTCTACTATTATTTCGATGCTAAATAGTGAGATTATAGATCTGCCCACTCCAAAGCAACCAGCATTCACGGAAAGGCAATTTGCTTCAACTATAGAACCTACTCAAAGGGATCAAATAGGATTCTCGATTTGCAATGTCACTCATACAGCAGTTTATGGAAGATAGGAAGAAAGTTCTTCAAATAAGTTTCTCTTTGTTCTTGTTGCATATATTTTCTTAGGGCTTAGGAGAAATCTTGATACATTTCGATAATGTATTTGACATTTAAAAAAAAAAAATGACCACTTGGGTTGAGACCTTTTCCATGTTTAGTTTATTAGAATGATCACCATTCACCAATGTTTTTCTTGAATCGAGAAATTCATACTGGTCTTTGGCTATGAAAGATTTATGATTTGTCTAAGGTAGAAAGAAAATATTTATTTTAGAGCCATTTCATGGTACATACCTAGAGTCTAGAGCATTATCATCATGATTTGTTTATGCAGTGTTAGAACATACCCTAATAAGTATGTATGTGTAAACAAGAAATGTAACCTATGAGTTGACCATATAGTTATTTTTACATCTAAGTAGACCATATAGTTATGAAGAGGTTAACGAGACTTGTTATATGAGATCTTCTCTTTTTACTAGATTCATTGCTCAAATCTGGTTCGTGCGGGCGTGACACTTTTTATACGCATGTGTAGGCCCAGCCCAAATATGGACCTAGAAGTATGCAACAATCTTCATGGGCCGAAGCTGATAATTGAGGTCAACATTTGGTTTTACGGTCCAAGAACCGACTGTTGACCCCTAAACAAAGTCCTAGACTTGATAATCTTATCTCATTTCTCTCCAAGTCTCAAAGTTTCACGCTTAATGATTCTCTCTTTCAACCACTGTTTCTTTGACACATTCAACAAGTGGCGGCTATCTTATCAGTATTTAAATGAATCCACTGACTTTTAAAAAAAAAAATTATATAAGTATTTAACTCATTGAAACCCCTAAATGTATTTTGAACGCCCGATTTGAGATTCCAATTTACACAATCTACTAAGTCCAAAAAAAAAAAAAAAATCAATTAAACACAAATTGTCCTAATAACCACAATTGATTATTAATGGTTCGTTTCATTAATCGGCCTAATCAGATTTTTTTTAAAAAACCTAAATTTACTTATCTTATAGTATTCACATTGTCATGGAAAAAACCCAATTTCATCTAAAATATGCTTAATATACTTAAAAAAAAAAGAGACCAATATTGGATCATTAATAATCAATTCAATTGTTTATTATTTTTCTCGATTTCTAAACCTTTCTTTGTTTTCTTCAATTTTTGTCCCGTTGCTCTCTCTGTGAGTGAAAGCATCTTTCTCTACGAAACAAACGCAGTTTCGACGAGACTTGAGAAGAGTAGATCGAAGCAAATATCCCTAAAAAAAACCCCACATTTTTTTTTTCAATTTTTAAACACTTTAATTTTTATGAGAAAATTAAATTTCCAATTTGTTTTATGGGGTAGGCATTGGTCACTTTTTTTTTTATGAGATAAGTGTTTTTTTTTTAAATAAAAGGTAACGTGCTTCTTTTCTTAAGAGCATCCTTTAAGTTTATTCTATAAGAAAAATTCTAGATTTTTGACCCATTGAAGTTCTACTCTTAGCATGTCCTTGAGGATTTCTTTTTTTTATTCGTTTATGTAATGTCTATGGTGATTCTTTGATGTATGAAAGAACTAGTAGATGATAGGTTTATTTTTTGTTTTATGTATTTGCATTTTTTTTTTTTTTTGTGATGTTAATATATTTAAGTTTTTTAATGAACCTTGAAAAAAAAATTCTTAGAACCGCCACTGCATTCAAACTATTTTTTTGTCAAAATAAGAAATTTCAACGGGAAAAGATGAACCCCTTTGTATTGGTACGAAAATAATGATTATATCTTACATAAATTCTAGTTTGGCAACAAATACTTTGAATTATATGACTTAAACGCATTTTCTGGGATGTTAAGGTTTCTAGAAGTTTTGACTTTTGAGTGATGTTTATCCTAGAAAACTAGAAACCAAAACCGTAATTTGCTAGATGAACATGGGCTACCTGTTCTGCATTCAATCAAAACTCTGAACAAGTAGTTAGTTATGGGACATCTTAATAAAAGAAACTTGTTGTTTGTCATTTGTTGCTGCTTTTGTTTAAACATAGCCGTTGCTATAGACACCATCACCTCTTCTCAATCCATCAAAGACCATGACTTCATAATCTCCAATGGGGGTGTTTTCAAATTGGGATTCTTCAGCCCAGTAAATTCTACCAATCGCTACCTCGGAATATGGTATGATAAAATTTCTGTTTCCAAAGTCGTATGGGTAGCTAATAGAGAAAAACCCCTCAAGGATTCTTCTGGGGTTCTTACTATATCTGAGGATGGAAATCTTGTAGTATTAGATGGACAAAAGGAAATTCTTTGGTCATCGAATGTTACAAACTCTGTTGTCAATTCAAGTGCACAACTTTCAGATTTGGGGAACCTTGTCTTGCAAGTTGACACTACAGGATTGATATTATGGGAAAGTTTTCAACATCCTTGTGATACCTTCTTGCCAACGATGAAACTTAGTACTAATTTAAGGAAAGATCATAAAGTACATCTGACATCATGGAAAAGCCCTTCTGATCCATCCATTGGAAGCTTCTCTGCAGGATTTTATCCACTAAACATTCCACAAGGTTTCATTTGGAAAGATGGTCACCCATATTGGCGGACGGGTCCATGGAATGGTCAGGTCTTTATTGGAATACCAAGCTGGAATCCTAACTACCATAATGTATTTACAGTGGTCGATGACAAACAAGGGACAGTCTATGCAACTTTTGCTTATATGGACGTGTTACGTTTGTCAAAATATGTCCTGGATTCACAAGGAAATATGGTGCAGACATATTGGAATGATGGGAAGGAGGATTGGGAGGTTTTGGGGTTAGGTCCAAAAGATGAGTGTGATTTTTATGGTACGTGTGGTACATTTGGAAACTGTGATTTATTAGGTTCTCCAATCTGCAGCTGTTTGAGAGGGTTTGAGCCCAAGATTATTGAGGAATGGAATAGAGGAAATTGGAGTAGTGGATGTTTCAGGAGGACACCATTACAGTGTGAAAGGTGGAACGAAAGTGGTGAAGAAGGAAAAGCAGATAGATTTTTCAAATTGAAGATGATCAAAGTGCCAGACTTTGCACAGTGGTCATATGGAACTAAAGACAATTGTGAAAAGCAGTGCTTGAAGAATTGTTCTTGTGTAGCTTATGCATATGATAGTGGCATTGGTTGTATGTCATGGACAGGAAACATAATTGACCTACGAAAATTCTCCATTGGTGGATCAGAAATATATATTCGTCTGGCCAATTTGGAATTCGGTAAGTTCTTCGCGTTTTAAGTCACAGTTTTTGTCTAATGTTATGCTTCATCCAGCAGTTAATCCAGTTGTTTGTTTACCTAGTTATTTACAACATTTGCAATTGAATTTCAATAATTTTATTTGAGTGATGCTACATTACACACATATCACAATTTTTAAACATAAGACTTATAAATTTATGTGTCAATTTCTTAAAAAAAAAAAAAGTAATTTAAATATTTTATTTATAATGTTATTGATCTGTCAGTAATCACATTTTTTACCACGTCATTTTTTAAGCTTTCTGTATTAAAATTGGTCATAATTTTAACAAAGTGGTCATATTTTTAGATATTATAAATTGACCAAAAATAAAAATCCAGCAATTCCCACACATTGATATTGATTTTGATTAAATTTCTTTAGTCAAATTTGAATGAACTAGTTTAAAACTTGTTATGACACACAGAACAGGAGAGACATTTGAAAGTAATCCTCAGAATTACAGTGATTATTGGAGCAATTACCATTGCCAGCATTGCATACTTCTTATGGAGGTGGATGAGGATGACTAAAAAAAAGAGAGGTAAAGGTAACATGCCATTGCCTAGTATTTAGCTACAGAGACTAGGAATTGCTACATGGATTACTTAATTTTAGAATTTGCAACAGCAACGAAGAGTAAAAGCAAGGAGAGTTTACTATTCAACCACCTGAACGATGCGAAACTCCATGAACTGCCAATCTTTAATTTGGAAGAATTGGCAAGTGCAACAAACGTTTTTCATATGGATAATAAGCTTGGGCAAGGTGGATTTGGTCCAGTCTATAGGGTAATGGTTGCTCTTGTAGAGTTCATTAATTAGTCCCTCTCAAATAGATATGTGCTGATTTATTTATTTATTTATTTTTTTCAGGGTATATTGCATAATGGACAGGAAATAGCAGTGAAAAGATTGTCTAGAGCCTCTGGACAAGGGCTTGAAGAATTTATGAATGAGGTGGTGGTGATTTCTAAACTCCAACATCGGAATCTTGTTAGACTTCATGGTTGCTGCATTGAGGGAGAAGAGAAGATGTTGATCTATGAATACATGCCAAATAAAAGTTTGGACTTAATTATTTTTGGTTAGTTCTTTTAAATGCCCTTCTTCCTTTTAGGCTCATCGCTAGAATAACTCCTAATTCCAATAATCCAATTCCATATCGTTAAAGTGTTAAACCCTTTGATCTGTATATGTGGAAAAAGAGAAATATTACTGAATCACAAATTCATCAATATAAATGTCTCATCTTGAGTAATGTTAATGACATAACATTTTTCACAAGTATTATGCACCCGAATTCACAAGTGACATCACTTTTATCTTACACTAATCACAACAAGTTAGACTTATTGTTTCACTTTATGTTGTACCTTGCATATCAAGTTGTCAACACATTAAAAAAACAAAATTTAAGAATACTTTCTTTTGTTCCAATTTAGTCACTTGAAGCATACGTTTGTGCTAGCTTTGCCCCAAATTCTCTTCTCAACAGTATATTTTTTCCCTCCATACAAATTTACTCATACTTTTCTTTATTTTCTTTGTTTACTATTAATTTAGATCCAATCCACCAAAAACTCCTTAATTGGAGAAAACGCTTCAACATTATTGAAGGAATTGGTCGAGGTCTACTCTACCTTCATAGGGATTCTAGACTAAAGATTATTCATAGAGATTTAAAGGCATCTAACATCTTGTTAGATCAAGAGTTTAATCCAAAAATATCAGACTTTGGTATGGCTAGAATATTTGGAGGCAATGAAGATCAGGCCAAAACTAAAAGGGTCGTCGGGACATAGTAAGAGCTTTGTTGAAATTAAATTTAAGCAATAACACAATGTGTACTCATATGATATGGATGTGTTTCAATGTTTAATTGTAGCGGTTATATGTCTCCTGAATATGCAATGCGAGGTTTGTTTTCAGAGAAATCAGACGTCTTCAGCTTTGGTGTGTTGTTACTAGAAATTGTTAGTGGGAGAAGAAACACTAGCTTTTGCGATGATGAGTTGTACTTGACTCTTGCTGGATTTGTAAGTCTATCTAACTTAAAGCATTCACATTGGATTAGGGAAATTTTTAGACAAATTTAGCCCAAAATACTACTTTTTATAGTTTAGTTAGCCCATTTTCACATGAGCCTACATCAAACTCTCCTTCAAACGTGGTTCAATGGAGAGAGAATGAGAAACTGAAAGAAAGAACTGATGAGGGAGAGAGAGAGAAAAGGCAACAGACATTGAAAAAAATAAAAATAAATAGAACTCATTTTGCTAAGCAATGTACTAGTTAAATGTGGCTATGCACAGTAGCAAGCAATTGTTCTGATTAGCTACAAGAAAGCCAATTAAGGTTGGTTAGCAAAAGTTTAATTGGACTATTCATTCCTAATTCTCTTATCATCCATCTATATAAAGCTCTCAGTTGATCAATGCTAATAAGATTAACCATTCCACTTTTCTTCTTTCATACTTGTTATCTTTTAGGCATGGAAATTGTGGAACGATGACAATATTATGGCTTTGTTAGACCCAACAATATGGGATCCATGCTTTCAAATGGAGATGTTGAGATGCATACATGTGGGACTGCTGTGCGTGCAAGAATTGGCAAGAGATAGGCCAACTATGTCAACTATTATTTCGATGCTTAATAGTGAGATTCTTGATTTGCCCACTCCAAAGCAACCAGCATTCACGGAAAGGCAAAATCCTTCAAACATAGAGCCTGCTCAACAGGAACAAATAAGATTCTCCATGTACAATGTCACTGTTACAACGGTTTTGGGGCGATAAAAAGAAAGTTTTTGAGATAAATTTCTCTTTGTTGAATATTATCTTCAAGGGATCAAGCCTCATCTCGATATAATGCATTTGTCATATAATTTTTTTCAAAGAAACCATGTTAAGGTGGCTTGGATTAATTGGTTAGGTTTATGAAATATCATAACCTGACTTTAGATAGAATAAAATAGTGAAAACGAATACATGTGGTCGATCCGCAAAATTTTGGGACTAAGGCTTTGTTGTTGTTGTTGTTGTGTATGAAAAATCATGCACAATACCTACACCAAATTATTGCCTTTGAAAAGTCAATTATTAGCTAACCAATTAAGTTTGATTGTTATTGGCTTAATGATAAATAGCAATTGGTGTCCTAATATCCGATTTATTACATAGACAACTCCGTGTCTATATATATTATCCCAAGGATTGGCCTAGTTGAGTTAAAATTTATATTTATTGTTATTGTTTGAATCGTGAGAATGCTATTACACAACAAGCATATACCTGTGAGTATAATTATTTAGTTCCATAGTGTTTCGAAATTGAGTTTGATACATATTGTAAAGATCAACCTATGTTTATATCTTATTTTGTACACGTCTATATATATTTAAGCATGCAACAAGATGTGATCACTTGATTTGAAACCGAGGATTCAAATTATCAATTACGCAGAAGAAAAAAAAAAAGGAAAAATGAAGTGTCTACAGTTATGCAGCCATGTTGGAGAAACAGAATCAGTAGAGGAAGGTTTGGGGATGGTGATCATGGACTCATGGTGTTTTCGACGAACCCAAGTTTGTTCATTGCAGTGCGCTAAGATTGTAGCAAGATGCCAAGTAAGGTAGGTGTTAATGGCCAGGATGGGTCCTCGGAATTATGGGGTCTAGAGTGATGGAAAAAAATGAGGTCTTATATCTAATAAACATTAAAATATATGTATATGTATATATATATATATATCTAAGATAAAATATTATTGATAAAATTACTAGACTCTACACACAGTTTGTACTAAAAATTGCATATAAATATATATACTTTACATGTAAAAGGAAAAAAGAAGTAAACCAACATATAAAAATAAAATACTCAAACTATTATGAAAAAATGTATTAAAAAATATCACAAAAATCAAAATTCAAACTTGTTGGAGATTTGAACTTTTCACTTTTGGAATAAGATGAGAGTGATATATAAAGGAAATTGAGAAAATAAAGTAATAGAGATATAAAGAAATGAGACATTAGAAGTAGCCGTTTAAAGGGAGAGAGAGAGAGAGAGCATAAGAGAGAATGAGTAAATGACTTTTGAATATTTAGATTGTCAAAGTGATAGGCAGCTAAGTTAGGATAAAACTTAAGTATAGTTCCTTAGGTCAAGTACATTAGGTTCCGTAATTGAATTCAAACACATGGTTGCATTAACCAAAAAAACACAAACAATGTTATCGTTTCCAAGAATATTTAAATTCAATGTGTATTTAAATTCAACTAGGAACTTAATGTACTTGATCTAAGGAACTCTACCTAAGTTTTACCCTCCAAGTTATAGAGAGGAGTGAAAATTTTGTTTACTTTTACCTTTTTTTAGGGTTAGGACTTGGGCTAGAAAAATAAATTATTGTTTGGCTTATTTAAAATAATTAATTTTAATGTTAGGGCTTTATAAAAGATTTGTTTTAATTATTTGGGCTTTTTCAAGAGAATTTTTTTTTTGGATAATATTATCATTTTTTTATGCCTTTCAAAATTATAAAAGGCTTTAAAAATTTTGGGATGAGACTTAGCTAGAGCGGTCGTACACCTCGTAGATACCCAAGGCCACTCTTGTTGGTGAAGCAATGAGGACAAGAATAGTCCTAAGATTGTCCAAATGATCCAAATGATATAAATAGAATGGGTTGTCTAGTTGATCAGAATCTGAAAGAGATTGAGACATCAACATTAGGACGGCGTTGTTGGCCTTTGAAAAATTGAAGAGAGATTAAGGATGTTTGGACAAAGAGAGGAGGCTAAGAACCTCAATTGTGTTCTCATATATTTTCATTGGTTTGGTGATATGAATAATTTATACAAAGACTTAGACAACAAACCCCAAATAAAAAAAACACTTAATTTTTTAATGCTAATGCGACTTTAAAGAAGAAAATATGTCCAAGGAAATACTATTGTTGGACAAAATACAATTTATATAATATATAATTAAATGAAACGTGAGTGAGGTCTGTCCTAGAAATATACAAACCAAAATCGCAACTTGTTTTTGGTGAACATGGGCTACCTGTTCGGCTGTTCTGCATTCTCGGCACAACCAGTTGGTCAGAACAACTGAGCAAGTTATGGGACTTCTTAGCAAAAGAAACTTGTTGTTTGTCCTTTGTTGCTTTTGTTTAAACTTAGGCGCTGCCATAGACACCATTCTGTCTTCTCAATCCATCAAAGACCCTGACTACATTATCTCCAAGGGGAGTATTTTCAAACTGGGATTCTTCAGCCCAGTAAATTCTACGAATCGCTACCTTAGAATATGGTATAATAGCATTTCTATTTTCACAATCGTATGGGTAGCTAACAGAGAGAAATCCCTCATGGATTCTTCTGGGCTTTTTACTATATCTGAGGATGGCAATCTTGTAGTACTAAATGGACAAAAGGAGATTCTTTGGTCATCGAATGTTACAAACTCTGTTATCAATTCAAGTGCCCAGCTTTTGGATTCAGGGAACCTTGTGTTGCAAGATGACATTTGTGGTGCCAAGAAAATAATGGGCTAAGCCAACACAACCAGGCTCACACAGGCCCATTAGAAGAAGCCCAAACGGGCCCATGAAGAGAGGGAGCAATTGAATAAAAGAGAAAGAAAGAGGAAGAGGGAAGGGGACGGTAGACCAGGGAGGAAAAAGAGAGAAAAAGAGAGGAAGAAAGAAAGAGAAAGAGAGGAAGAAGAAGAGAAAGGGGCTCTAGCCCCCTTGTTCATGCTTTTGTATAGGCTATTGAGCCATTTGTATGTATTTCGTCCCATTCATTTAGTGAGAAACCTCCTCCCCGTGGATGTAGGCATTGTTGGCCGAACCACATCAAATATTGTGTTCATTGTTGTGTTTTCTCTCCCTCAAGCTTGTGTCTCATCGGATTAAGCCACCTAATCGGCCCCCCGTCGTGCCGAAGCTCACCTTTAAGAGGTTTCATCCGTCACACCAAATTTTTTGTCATTACAATTGACGTCGTCTGTGGGAACCGCTACAGCAATTTTCGGTTCGAGTGGAGGCTACCATTGAGTAGATCATCACCCGATCTATCAAACCCTAGAAAAATCATCACCATCGGAGCTTGCACGCGCCACCACGCGCCGGTCAAAGCTCCTTCAAGGAAGCCCCACATGCCACCACACGCAGTCGTCTGTTGATCTCAAAACTCACTCCTCTGAGCATCGAATCAAGCAGTGGACCCCATCTTTGGGTTCCTCATCGCCCGATCTGATCAACCATGCGAAAAACAACCTCATTGGAGCTGCCACGCGCCGGTGGAAGCCTCGGCGGTGCTCCCACGCGCCAACACATGCCAAGCGTGTGCCAGCGCATGCCGAGCACGCGCCAACGCACGCTAGCAACCCGAGCCGGACCCGAGCCGATCCAAGCTGGACCTGAACCGCCTGCAAAAAAAAAAAATAGTATGAAGGGCCTGAAAAATAGCAAAAAAATGCATACTTTCCTGCACTACTCCAAGGATTTAGGGAAGCCTCTCTTCACTCTTAAACTTTTATTTTAAGTGCAAGGATTTGATTGTGATTATTCATTACCCGCACATCTAAATTAAACATGCCATTCTTTATGTAATATGGCACACTGTTTAATTAATCCAATGCATATTGTCATTCATAATTATCTTTTGTCATGCTGCTTGCATAACAAATATGACGACTAGAATTCAGCTAAATTCTAGGGTGTTATTAATTATGATTTTGAGAATTTAGAGATAACAAACCTGGCTTTGCCTAGTGGTTTTTAGAATCCTTGTTGATCATTTTATGATGGTTAAGACTGCCTGTTTAACCATAACGGATGACTACGGTATCCGTTTTGAGATCATCCTCGAGATAAATCATTTCATTGTTATGTTAGTTTTTCCTAGGAATAACTTTTATATGACCACAAACGTACGTGTCATCTTCGTATAACCTTGTTTACATATATATGTTTTTGGGCATCCGCTCTATCTTTGAGGGGTGTGACCAATTTGAATCTACTTCTTTTGGCCAATCGAGAGACTTGTCTCTACGTGCCTTTATTTATTATGTTATGTTTTTCAAATATTACATTGCTTGCTCCTAATGATGCTAGTATGTGTAGTTCAACATCTCTGTATGAACATGTTAGCGTTCACTCATGCTTTTAGTCACACGTCCCTAGGACAATATGCAAACTTATCACCACATCATGATATTATGAGCTTAGGCTTTTTTGTGAACCCTAGTTTGTTACTTAACATCTATTTGCGGTTATGTTTGTCATAACAAGCCACTGGGGGCTAGCTCCTCACATGATCCATAAGTATGACTTTTGATCTTCTAAAAACTGCGGAGACACGTATGGTGACTCCATCTCAATTTATAATTTCGTGGCGTCACGAGCTCATTTAGAATATTTCTTAACTAAGTAACCGCTTGCCATATGCGCGAGGATTGGTACCGCCTATTTGTTGTAGGCATAGTTGCTTACGTGTTTACAAACCGTAGTTCATATCAAATGACGCAACTTATCTTTGAACACTTATGCGCTCTTGCTTGAAATTATGCACAGACTTAGCGTCCCTTGTGCATTAATAGGTGCACCATTTGACTACTAATCCATGTATTTGTGTTTTCCTGATCGCACTTTGTAGGTGTTGCCTCGTACTCCCGGCAAGCTTCACAAAGCTAGGATAATAACGGACGCACCTAATGCTTAAAGGAATTCAGGCTTTCACTCGTAAAGCAGATTAAAGCTTGGAATGTTACGAATCATTTTTGAATCTTGAAGAAAAAAACCCTGGCGAGACCAGGTGCGGCGTGTAAAAACTTCTAATAGTTTAAAGCTGCGGCTGGACGGCAGATTTAAACATCTACCTCGGTCACTGGGTAAGAATGCCCACGCCCAAGAGTGGCAAACTTAAAACCCTAGCAAAGGAATCTAATTCCCGGCCTAGGTGCACTCTAGTGTGGTCAATAGGGGGCTTCCGGGTCTGGCCAGAACCACAAGCCCAAGAGCAGCAATATCAAAAACCCTGGTGAGACCAGGTGCGGCGAGAAAAAAAACTTCTAATAGTTTAAAGCTACAAGTAGACGGCAAATTTAAACATCTGCCTAGGTTATACAAGTAAGAATACCCATGGAAAGTCTTGTCTAAGGCATAAATCCTGATCCGTTCAAATATGATCAAGGATTCATTGTCCAAGATCATTAAGGTACGGATAAGAAAATCCGTAGCAGTCATTCAAGTAAGAATGCCCACGCCCAAGAGCGGCAAGATTAAAACCCTAGCCAAAGAATCTGATTCCTGGACTAGGTTCATTTACTCAATTCGGATTTTGAATCATGCTCGGCCTCAACGGCCTTATTACGGCCTCCATGGCCACGTGTGGCCTCTACGGCCTTATCCCGGCCTCCGCGGCCACGTTCGGCCTCAACGGCCTTATCACGGCCTTCGTGGCCACGCTTGGCCTCAACGGCCTTATTACGGCCTCCATGGCCTCGTGTGGCCTCTATAGCCTTATCTCAGCCTCTACGGCCACATTCGGCCTCGATGGTCTTGTTCGGCCTCGATGGCCTTGTTCGGCCTTAATGGCCTTGTTCGGCCTCAACGGCCTTATCACGACCTCCATGGCCTCTTGTGGCCTCTACGGCCTTATCCTGACCTCCGCGGCCACGCTTGGCCTCTACGGCCTCTCTCGGCCTCAACGGCCTTATCACGGCCTCCATGGCCTTTTGTGGCCTCTATGGCCTTATCCCGGCCTCCGCGGCCACATTCAGCCTCAACGGCCTTATCACGGCCTTCGCAGCCACGCTTGGCCTCAACGGCCTTATTATGGCCTCTACGGCCTCACTCGGCCTTATCACGGCCTCCGTGGCCACACTTGGCCTCATCATGGCCTCTGTGGCCTCGTTCGGCCTCAACAGCCTTATCACAGCCTCCATGGCCTCATGTGGCCTCAACGGCCTTATCACGGCCTTCGCGGCCACGCTTGGCCTTAACGGCCCTATCCCGGCCTCAACGGTCTTATCATGGCCTTTACGGCCTTATCATGGCCTTGCTCGGCCTCAACCGCCTTATCACGGCTTCCTCGGCCTCTGCGGCCACGTTCGGCCTCAATGGCCTTATCACAGCCTCCATGACCTCGTTTGACCTCTACAGTTTCATCTCAACCTCTACGGCCTTATCACGGTCTCCACAGCCTCGTTTGACCTCTACGGTCTTATCACGGCCTCCATGGCCTCGTTCAGCCTTACTTCGGCCTCCATGGCCTTATTCGGCTTCATTCTCAGCCCCTACGGCCTCACCACGACCCTTACGGTCTCATTCAACCTCATTGACTCAACACGCCTCAAAGACTACCTTGTCACTTTAAGTTCAATCATTGGAGGAAGTTTAACTTTACCTCGTTACAAAGCAAATCCAGTCTCCACTTCCCTCAAGAAATTCGGGTAAGTGAAGATTGGGGGGCTATTGTGGTGCTAAGAAAATAATGGGCTAAGCCCAACACAACCAGGGCCACACGGGCCCATTAGAAGAAGCCCAAATGGGCCCATGAAGAGAGGGAGCAGTTGAATAAAGGAGAAAGAAAGAGGAAGAGGGAAGGGGATGGCAGACCAGGGAGGAAAAAGAGAGAAAAAGAGAGGAAGAAAGAAAGAGAAAGAGAGGAAGAAGAAGAGAATGGGGTTCTGGCCCCCTTGTTCATGCTTTTGTATAGGCTATTGAGTCATTTGTATGTATTTCATCCCATTCATTTAGTGAGAAACCCCCTCCCCATGGATGTAGGCATTGTTGGCCGAACCACGTCAAATATTGTGTTCATTGTAGTATTTTCTCTCCCTCAAGCTTATGTCTCGTCGGATTAAGCCACCCAATTGGCCCCCCGTCATGCTGAAGCTCGCCGTTAAGAGGTTTCGTCCGTCACACCAAATTTTTTGTCATTACAACATTACAGGAATAATATTATGGGAAAGTTTCAACATCCTTGTGATTCCTTCTTGCCAACGATGAAACTTAGTACTAATTTAAGGAAGAATCAGAAAGTACATCTGACATCATGGAAAAGCCCTTCTGATCGATCCATTGGAAGCTTCTCTACAGGCATTGATCCATTGAACATTCCCGAAGGTTTCGTTTGGAAAGATGGTCATCCATATTGGCGAACTGGTCCATGGAATGGTCAGTTCTTTATTGGAATACCAAACTGGAATCCTGAATATCAAAATGGATTTACAGTGGTCGATGACAAACAAGGAAATGTCTATGCAACTTTTGCTTATATGGATGTATTACGTTTGTCAAAATTTGTCTTGAATTCACAAGGAAATCTAGTGCAGACATATTGGAATGAAGGGGAGGAGGATTGGGTTGTTGTGGGGTTAGCTCCAAAAGATGAGTGTGATGCTTTGGCACATGTGGTGTATTTGCAAGCTGTAATTCGCTGAGTTCACCAATCTGCAGTTGTTTGATACGATCATAATGGTGCTTGTAATACATACAAGGGTAGCCCACTATTCTTGTTATGTACATGATTTAGAGAACCAAGAACATGGAAATGCATTTGTTTTATTTACATTGATTTGGTTGTTACTTATTAGTGTTTACCTAGTCTTTTGTATTCAGTTATAGTGGTCCACTTTATGTGCATGTTATTTGCAAAGTGGGTCCTAGGTTTGTGTTAGTTGGTTTATGGGTCCTATTATTTTGGTAGTGGAAGTTGTAGAATTTTGTATAAAGCCAACATTTGGCTTTCAAAATAATTATCTGATTAATCATAAAAATATTTGCTTTAAGACTCTTGGGAGGTTGGGTTTCCTCGAAAAACCTATATCTAGAGGTAGGATTTCCTCGTTAAATCCATTTGAGGTCAGATTTCCTCAATTAAATCATACTTTTCTTTTAATCTGGTTTTGCACCAATTCTATTTTCCTCCTTTATCCAAAAATTGTGAAGTAACACTGTTTGAGAGGGTTTCAGCCTGAAGATTATTGAGAAATGGAATAGAGGAAATTGGACTAGTGGGTGTGTCAGGAGGACACCATTACAGTGTGAAAGGTTGAACAAAAGTGGTGAAGAGGGAGAAGCAAATGGGTTTTCCAAATTGAAGATGATCAAAGTGCCAGACTTTGCTCAGTGGTCATATGGGACTAAAGACGATTGTCAAAAGCAGTGCTTAGAGAACTGTTCTTGTGTTGCTTATGCATATGATACTGGCATTGGTTGTATGTCATGGACGGGAAACCTAATTGACCTTCAAAAATTCTCTGTTGGTGGATCAAATATATATATTCGTTTGGCCAATTCGGAATTCGGTAAGTTCATTTTGTTTTAAGTCAAAGTTTTTGTCTTATGTTATGCTTCATCCAGCAGTTAGTCTGGTTGTTAGTTTACCTCCTTATTTACAACAAATGCAATTGAATTTCAATATTTTATTTGAGTGTTACTATACCTAATATAAACTTTATTATATAAACTTACAAATTTTATTATTTTAATTCTTATGTCAGTAATTATATTTTTTATCAGTTAGTTTGTAAACTTTTTGTATTAAATTTGAAAATAATTTTACATTTTTCTTTATATCTTGTAATAAGTCTTCTGCTTGTATTAATCTTCCCTCCAACAAGTCTGCTTTGACCAGACAAGAACAAGGGCCTTCCCCAAGCATGCATCTCACTCTCTTTTGAGTTTTGATATCCTTTTCTACCAATTGATCATATTTTTATATATTCTAAATTGAGGAAAACTAAAAATCCAGCAATTCTCACACATTGACATTGATTTTGATTGAATTTCTGTAATCAAATTTGAATGAATTAGAAATTGTTATGATACACAGAAAAGGAGAAACATTTGAAAGTAATCATCAGAATTACAGTGATTATTGGAGCGATTACCATTGCCAGCACTGCATACTTCTTATGGAGGTGGATGAGGTCGATGAGGATAGCTAAAAATGGAATAATAAATATATGTTGCTTTCTTTAGTTTGCAAGAAGAGACAGATGAGAGGACATTAAGTGTGTTTCACATTGAATTACCATTTCACTTCTAAGTATATATTAAAAAATAAATATGGAAAATTTATCAAATAACATTATTTATTTCTAAACACTCATTTTCCCCTAAACACTCATTTCCTTGCTTTATCTGTTTGTCATTTCACATTACACTATGTTTGGATTGGAGGAGAGGAGAGGAGAGTATAGAGAATAATGGGGGTGCAAATTTAATTATACCTTATTTAGATGTTTTTTAAAAGTGGAGGGGAAATGATTGAGGGGGTTTGAATGTGCTGGAAACCCTATAAACTTTTTTTTTTTTCCTCCAATTTGGATGAATTTGGAGGGGAAGAGATTCAAGTTTAATAATTTTTTACGTACTTTTTATTTTGCCATTAATTTTTGTTGAGTATCATAATAATGACTTTCAATCCCTTTGTGCTAAATCTTGTATAACTCATCAACTTTCAGGCCCTTACAAAAATTCACAACCCCTTTGTGCTACATCCGGCCAAATCAAAGAACCAATAACTCCTCCCGTTTTTGGTTCTCTACCCAATTCGGTTTTCAAAACCATGCACTCGTCTACCAATCGCTTTACAAAGTAACATTTGTCTACGAAACATTAATGTTACAATTATAACATTTTTCACAAAAGATTGTGGACCTAGACTTATTGGTATACCAAGTGGACAAATTACATCACTATTTTCTGGCTGCCAAATGCAGACCAACGCGTCCAGTTTCTTTGAACTTTTTCAGGACTCTAATGCGGCCACTTAAGCCCATGTGTAAGGCCTTTCGAGGAAATTTAAGCAGACAAACAACCCACCATCAGTCCATGATATTCATGGAATCCAATAACCAGTGGGTCCCAGAGATTCCATTATTTATTTGGGACCATTCCAAGCAATAAAGTCTAAATGCAGTTATCCAGAACATTACAATGGTCAAACTTATATTTCTTTAAGGTCACTTTTTAATGACTGTTCTCTATAATTATATAATTAATTATCTATTAAGGACTGCTTTCTTTTCACGTGGGCCGTGGTTCATACTTTTCTTTATTAGAAAGGAACTACATATAGGAGTATTTTCTATTCCACATGGATCCATCAAAAATAATAATTTCTATTCCACATGGGATGGGGTCCAAACAGTCAAATTTGGTGTACTACTGCCAACTACAGCTTGAGTCACATCTATTTGCCTTAATTAATCTTGTTTTAACAATGGAATTGAAATGATTTTTTGGTAAAAGAAAAAACTGTACAACTGATTTTTAATTTTCCTTTTTGTGTTCTCAGATAGAATCATGAACTATGAACAAGTTGTTGAATAAAGTAGCCAACTTTTTTTGTTTTTTCTTTCAGATTTTGAGGTCAGCTTTCCCAATTGTTTAATTTTCATTAGTAAAAAATTGAATCAATTAATCTCATTATACTGCCTTAGAAGGGATAATGTGACAAACTTTTTGTACAAAATTGTGATTCCGCTCCTTGTGTTTAACATGAATTCAAGATCTAAATTACAACCACCATGTTGACATTAAGAGCAATAGAACTGGAAAAAATAAATAAGTAGTGTACTATAATTAACCTTCACATTAGATTGAAAATGACAGTATTTAGAAAGAAAGAAAAATGGTGTTGAAAAAGTAATTATATGTAAAAAGTTGGACAATGGGACATTGATATTACCGGGTCCAGCAGCTCTTAGTGGAAATGGAAACCATGGTATCAATAATTTCATTTCATTATATTATATTATCTTTTCAGATAATAATGATCTATACGCAATTACGCACTAAGAATTTCAATAATTTGGTGGCATTCACCCAACTAATATTCCTTTACCACTTTATGCATTCTGTGTCATAGTACACCTAAAGCTGGTCAAACATGTCAAAATTCATAGAAAGCAACCATAGACACAAAGTAGGTTCGAACAAGATATGGGACTTAGCAAGAGAAACCTGTTGTGTGTCCTTTGTTGCCTTTGTTTAAACTTAGGCGTTGCCATAGACACCATTACATCTTCTCAATCCATCAAAGACCCTGAGTACATAATCTCCAGTGGGAGTGCGTTCAAACTGGGATTTTTCAGCCCAGTAAATTCTACCAATCGCTACCTGGGGATATGGTTTAACAACATTTCTGTATTCACTGTCATATGGGTAGCCAACAGAGAAAAGCCCCTCAAGAATTCTTCTGGAGTTCTTACTATATCTGAGGACGGAAATCTTGTAGTATTAGATGGGCAAAAGGAGATTCTTTGGTCATCGAATGTTACAAACTCTGTTGTCAATTCAAGTGCTCAGCTTTCAGATTCAGGGAACCTTGTCTTGCAAGAAAACACTAGATTATTATGGTAGAGTTTCCAACATCCTTCTGATACATTCTTGCCTAAGATGAAAATTAGTACTAATGTAAGAACAGGTAAGAAAGTGCAGTTGACGTCATGGAAAAACCCTTCCGATCCATCCATTGGAAACTTCTCTGCAGGATTTTCTCCACTAAATATTCCACAAGCTTTCGTTTGGAAAGACGGTCACCCATATTGGCGGACGGGTCCATGGAATGGTCAGGTCTTTATTGGAGTACCAAGCAGCTGGAATCCTAATTACCATAATGCATTTACAGTGGTGGATGACAAACAAGGGACAGTCTATGGAACTTTTGCTTATACGGACGTGTTACGTTTGTCAATAACTTTGTCCTGGATTCACAAGGAAATTATGGTGCAGACAGATTGGAATTGATGGGAAGGAGGATTGGGAGGTTTTGGGGTTAGGTCCAAAAGATGAGTGTGATGTTTATGGTACGTGTGGTACATTTGGAAACTGTGATTTATTAGGTTCACCAATCTGCAGCTGTTTGAGAGGGTTTGAGCCCAAGATTATTGAGGAATGGAACAGAGGAAATTGGAGTAGTGGATGTTTAAGGAGGACACCATTGCAGTGTGAAAGGTGGAACAAAAGTGGTGAAGAAGGAAAAGCAGATGGATTTTTCGAATTGAAGATGATCAAAGTGCCAGACTTTGCTCAGTGGTCATATGGGACTAAAGACGATTGTCAAAACCAGTGCTTGAAGAACTGTTCTTGTGTAGCTTATGCATATGATAGTGGCATTGGTTGTATGTCATGGACAGGAAACCTAATTGACCTACGAAAATTCTCCGTTGGTGGATCAGAAATATATATTCGTCTGGCCAATTTGGAATTCGGTAAGTTCTTCTCGTTTTAAGTCACAGTTTTTGTCTAATGTTATGCTTCATCCAGCAGTTAATCCAGTTGTTTGTTTACCTAGTTATTTACAACATTTGCAATTGAATTTCAATAATTTTATTTGAATGATGCTACACTACACACATATCATAATTTTTATTACATAAGACTTATAAATTGATGTGTCAATTTCAAAATAAAAAACAAAGATGTAATTTAAAATTTATTTTATGTTTTATCTGTCAGTAATCACATTTTTGACCACGTCATTTTTTAAGGTTTTTGTATTAAAATTGGTCATAATTTTAACAAAGTGGGCATATTTTTAGATATTATAAATTGACCAAAAATAAAAATCCAGCAATTCCCACACATTGATATTGATTTTGATTTTAAATTTCTTTAGTCAGATTTGAATGAACTAGTTTAAAACTTGTTATGACACACAGAAAAGGAGAGACATTTGAAAGTAATCATCAGAATTACAGTGATTATTGGAGCGATTACCATTGCCAGCATTGCATACTTCTTATGGAGGTGGATGAGGATGACTAAAAAAAAGAGAGGTAAAGGTAACATGCCATTGCCCAGTAATTAGCTACAGAGACTAGGAATTGCTACATGGATTACTTAATTTTAGAATTTGCAACAGCAACGAAGAGTAAAAGCAAGGAGAGTTTACTATTCGACCACCTGAACGATGTGAAACTCCATGAACTACCAATCCTTTAATTTGGAAGAATTGGCAATTGCAACAAACGACTTTCATATGGATAATAAGCTTGGGCAAGGTGGATTTGGTCCAGTCTATAGGGTAATGGTTGCTCTTGTAGAGTTCATTAATTAGTCCCTCTCAAATAGATATGTGCTGATTTATTTATTTATTTTTTTTTTCAGGGTATATTGCATAATGGACAGGAAATAGCAGTAAAAAGACTGTCTAGAGCCTCTGGACAAGGGCTTGAAGAATTTATGAATGAGGTGGTGGTGATTTCTAAACTCCAACATCGGAATCTTGTTAGACTTCATGGTTGCTGCATTGAGGGAGAAGAGAAGATGTTGATCTATGAATACATGCCAAATAAAAGTTTGGACTTAATTATTTTTGGTTAGTTCTTTCAAATGCCCTTCTTCCTTTTAGGCTCATCGCTAGAATAACTCCTAATTCCAAAAATCCAATTCCATATCGTTAAAGTGTTAAACCCTTTGATCTGTATATGTGGAAAAAGAGAAATATTATTGAATCACAAATTCATCAATATAAATGTCTCATCTTGAGTAATGTTAAGGACATAACATTTTTCACAAGTATTATGCACCCGAATTCACAAGTGACATCACTTTTATCTTACACTAATCACAAGAAGTTAGATTTATTGTTTCACTTTATGTTGTACCTTGCATATCAAGTTGTCAACACATTAAAAAAACAAATTTTAATAATACGTTCTTTTGTTCCAATTTAGTCACTTGAAGCATATGTTTGTGCTAGCTTTGCCCCAAATTCTCTTCTCAACTGTATATTTTTTCCCTCCATACAAATTTACTCATATTTTTCTTTATTTTCTTTGATTACTATTAATTTAGATCTAGTCCACCAAAAACTCCTTAATTGGAGAAAACGCTTCAACATTATTGAAGGAATTGGTCGAGGTCTACTCTACCTTCATAGGGATTCTAGACTAAAGATTATTCATAGAGATTTAAAGGCATCTAACATCTTGTTAGATCAAGAGTTTAATCCAAAAATATCAGACTTTGGTATGGCTAGAATATTTGGAAGCAATGAAGATCAGGCCAAAACTAAAAGGGTCGTCGGGACATAGTAAGAGCTTTGTTGAAATTAAATTTAAGCAATAACACAATGTGTACTCATATGATATGGATGTGTTTCAATGTTTAATTGCAGCGGTTATATGTCTCCTGAATATGCAATGCGTGGCTTGTTTTCAGAGAAATCAGACGTCTTCAGCTTTGGTGTGTTGTTACTAGAAATTGTTAGTGGGAGAAGAAACACTAGCTTTTGCGATGATGAGTTGTACTTGACTCTTGCTGGATTTGTAAGTCTATCTAACTTAAAGCATTCACATTGGATTAGGGAAAATTTTAGCCAAATTTAGCCCAAAATACTACTTTTTCTAGTTTAGTTAGCCCATTTTTCACATGAGCCTACATTAGACTCTCCTTCAAACATGGTTCAATGGAGAGAGAATGAGAGATTTTCAATTGAGAAGGGGAGACCGAAAGAAAGAACTGATGAGGGAGAGAGAGAGAAGAGGCAAGAGACATTGAAAAAAAAAACTAATTTTGCTAAGCAATGTACTAGTTAAATGTGGCTATGCACAGTAGCAAGCAATTGTTCTGACTAGCTACAAGAAAGCCAATTAAGGTTGGTTAGCAAAAGTTTAATTGGACTATTCATTCCTAATTCTCTTATCATCCATCTATATAAAGCTCTCAGTTGATCAATGCTAATAAGATTAACCATTCCAATTTTCTTCTTTCATACTTGTTATCTTTTAGGCATGGAAATTGTGGAACGATGACAATATTATGGCTTTGTTAGACCCAACAATATGGGATCCATGCTTTCAAATGGAGATGTTGAGGTGCATACATGTGGGACTACTGTGCGTGCAAGAATTGGCAAGAGATAGGCCAACTATGTCAACTATTATTTCGATGCTTAATAGTGAGATTCTTGATTTGCCCACTCCAAAGCAACCAGCATTCACGGAAAGGCAAAATCCTTCAAACATAGAGCCTGGCTCAACAGGAACAAATAAGATTCTCCATGTACAATGTCACTGTTACAACGGTTTTGGGGCGATAAAAAGAAAGTTTTTGAGATAAATTTCTCTTTGTTGAATATTATCTTCAAGGGATCAAGAGTCATCTCGATATAATGCATTTGTCATATATTTTTTTTCAAAGAAACCATGTTAAGGTGGCTTGGATTAATTGGTTAGGTTTATGAAATATCATAACCTAACTTTAGATAGAATAGAATAGTGAAAACAAATACATGTGGTCGATCTGCAAAATTTTGGGACTAAGGCTTTGTTGTTATTGTTGTTGTTGTTGTTGTGTATGAAACATCATGCACAATACCAACACCAAATTATTGCCTTTGAAAACTCGATTATTAGCTAACCAATTAAGTTTGATTAATTGGCTTAATGATAAATAGCAATTGATGTCCTAATATCCGATTTATTACATAGACAACTCCGTGCCTATATATATTACCCTAAGGATTGGCCTAGTTGAGTTAAAATTTACATTTATTGTTATTGTTTGAATCGTGAGAATGCTATTACACTACAAGCATATACCTGTGAGTATAATCATTTAGTTCCATAGTGTTTCGTAATTGAGTTTGATACATATTGTAAAGATCAACCTATGTTTATATCTTGTTTTGTACACGTCTATATATATTTAAGCATGCAACAAGATGTGATCACTTGATTTGAAACCGAGGATTCAAATTATCAATTACGTAGAAAAAGAAAACAGGAAAAATGAAGTGTCTACCGAGGATTCAAATTTTCAAACTGAAGATGATCAAAGTGCCAGACTTTGCGGAGAGGTCATATGGGGCTAAAGACAATTGTCGAAAGCAGTGCTTGGAGAATTGTTCTTGTGTAGCTTATGCATATGATGCTGGCATTGGTTGTTTGTCATGGAGTGGAAATCTAATCGACCTACAGAAATTCTCCAGTGGTGGATCAGATATATATATATATATTGGTCTGGCCTATTTGGAATTCGGTTAGTTCATTTTGTTTTCAATCACATGTTTTGTATAATCCTATTCCTATGCTTCTGATCATGCAGCAGTAGTAGTTGGTCCACTTAATTATTAGCTTACTTGGTGTTATTCAAGAAATGCAATTGGATTTATTTCAATATTTTTAATTACTTTAGAGACTAAAACTTATATGCATGTGTTTAGCTATTTTGTGTATTAATCTCTTTTGTTAATTTTGCTAAACTTATTTTTATTGTGGGGTCTAAATAGAATAGACTCTAATTGTTTGTGTTTATGTATTTGCAATATCACATTTCATGTGTATTAGAACTCTCAAAACTCGCTCTGATAAACAGAAAAGGAGGGACCTTTGAAAGTAATCATCACAATTACACTGATTATTGGAGCCATTGCCATTGCCAGCATGGCATACTTCTTACGGCGGTGGATGAGGATGACTAAAAGAAGAGGTAATGTGCCCATTTATTAGCTAGGGGACTAGGAATTGTTAGATTGATTACCTACTATTAGAATTTGCAACAGCTAGGAAAAATAAAGGCAGGGAGGGCTTACTATTTGACTAACTGAAAGATGTTGAATTCCACGAGCTACCGATTTTCAGTTTGGAAGAAGTGGTGACTGCAACAAACAACTTTCATGTAGCTAATATGCTTGGGCGAGGTGGCTTTGGTCCAGTTTATAGGGTAATGGTTGCTCTGTAGAGTTCATTAGTCCCTCCCAAATAGAGATGTGCTGCTATTTATTTATTTTTATTGTTTTCAGGGTAAACTGCATAATTGACAGGAAATAGCGGTGAAAAGACTGTCTAGAGTCTCTGGACAAGGGCTTGAAGAATTTATGAATGAGGTGGTGGTGATTTCTAAACTTCAACATCGGAATCTTGTCAGACTTCTTGGCTGCTGCATTGAGGGAGAAGAGAAGATGTTGATCTATGAATACATGCCAAACAAAATTTTGGATGCAATTGTTTTTGGTTAGTTCATTTAAACAACCTTCCTTTAATTTAGACTCATCACTAGAATAACTCCTAAATCCAAAAATCCGGCCTCCATTTCCTTAATGTGCTGAACCCTTGGCCTCTATATGTGCAAGATAATTATTTCCAAATCACAAGGCCATCAATGTAAATGCCTTTTCATTTTAAATAAAAATAATACACTTTTATTTAGTCATTTGAAGCTTACTTATGAGCTAACTTTGTCACAAACTTCTTTTCCCAACAATATTTTTTTTTTCCGCATGCAAATGTACTCTTACTTTCTTTCAATTTCTTTTGGTTATTATTCATTTAGATCCACTCATTCAACAACTCCTTGATTGGAGAAAACATTTCAACATTATTAAAGGCATCAATTGAGGTCTACTCTATCTTCATAGGAATTCTAGATTAAAGATTATTCATAGAGATCTAAAGGCAAGTAACATCTTGTTAGATCAAGAATTGAATCCAAAAATGTCAGACTTTGGTATGGCTAGAATATTTGGAGGCAATGAAGTTCAGGCCAATACAAAAATGGTAGTTGGGACATAGTGAGTGTTTTGTTGAAATTCAATTGAACTACGTACCACGTTTTCTTTTTTGCTCAAATGATATGGATATGCTTATATTCAAATGCAGCAGTTATATGTCTCCTGAATATGCAATGCATAGCATGTTTTCAGAGAAATCTGATGTTTTTAGTTTTGGTGTGTTGTTACTTGAGATTGTTAGTGGAAGAAGAAGCACTAGCTTTGATGATGATGAGCAGTACTTGAGCCTTGTAGGATTTGTGAGTCCATTTGACTTATTGTCCATTTATTTAAAACTCTAGTTGGTCATCTAATGCGTTGTAACTTGTAAGAGTCTTCATACTATAAATGCTATGCAAGTACAATGTCCAACACAAAACAAGATAGTGGTTGCCCCCTCTCTATATAGCTATCACTAGGTTTACTTTTTAATAAATATTCCTCCCCCAAGATGAATATATATAATATATATATATATATATATATATATATATAATATATATATATAGGGGTGATATCAGTTGTAAGATACACACTTAAATTAATCAGATATCAGTTCATAAAATTTATAATATATAGTGAATGACCACTTGAATAAAGAAGTTTATATATCTTCTCTCATTTATATTTATCTTCTCTTGCTATTTTTCTTTTATTTTATAACATTACTAGTGTTTTTCAAACTATAGTTAGAAGCTGAAATGAGTTGAAGTTGGACCCATCATGGGCTTAGGCCATGAGTTGGATCATATTTCTTGAAAGTTTTGTGGGCCTCGTATTCTTATTTATGGGTGGCCATTTGTTTTGCAGCCCGTGTCGTCAGTGGCAAAATTGGGTCACTAGGCCCATTTCTGAATTGTTCGTGTTTGTGGATTAAGTCACTATGCTTGGATCTTTCTTGTCTGTAAATTGGACTTGGGGTTTCGATGATCCAAGGCCCCAGCGGCCTAAATTTCATAATGTTACAAACTGTTTTCGACCTTAAACTCTCCATGTTCATGCTCTAAGGGAGGACCGTTCTTTGTAAGTGTTTTTCAATGAATCTTTCAGTTTAGCAGCAACAAGAAAAAGACGTGAAGCAATATGTAGTGCGCTATATATATTTGTTTGATTGAACACAAGCTATGAAAGAAAATCTTGTTATGCTGGTTCAACCTTTTTACAATTAAGGCAATTGTTTAAGGCCACCAAATAAAAGAAAATCTATATCACATACTTATTTACTTTTTTATTATTATAATTAAGAAATCATCCATGCCTAACTAAAAATTGAAGAGATTTATGTACAATTTTTTAAAATCTTTTTATCTTTCCACCAAACGTCAATTTTATATTTTCTCTTTCAAAAAAACTCTTGCAACCAGTCACTATTAAACCACTTATACTTTCACTCTCTCTAAAATCATTTCTTGATGATCAATCACCATGATCTACTTTTTTTTTTTTTTTTTTTTCTCTTACCCTAAGTTTATTCTCTTACCTAAAATCATTGTCACAAGAAAGATGAGGAGGATTGACTATATTATCAATTAAAAATGAGATATTAGTAAAAATTAAATACAAATATCTAATTAGCACTTTTACATTAAAAAAGTGAGAGTAATAAATTTTAAGTAAAAAAATATATAATATAAACATTTAATTGATATAATTATAAGAGAATACTTCACTTAAAATTGTTGCCTTAGGTCTCAAATCTTGTTTGTTATTTATTTAATTAATTAACTTCCCTCATCTCCACCCGTACTGTTTTGAATCTTTTGATGTTGGATGATTATTGCTTGTTAACATATAAAACTGTGAAAATTGTGACACATTTTTTTCTTATCTGTCGGCCTACACTTGAATAGAGAGACTATAAGTCAATTTGAAAGTCTTTAAGTATCTCTGTTCTTTTTGTATTTTTCCGATCCAATCTCATGTGAATTCCAACCCATAAAGTTGAAGCATGTCGGCGAACCCACATGGGAGCCTCATTTTCAACATACTATAAAATTAAGTCTATGACCATTTTTTAATACTTCCAAAGGTGAAGCAGGAAGCAGGCCTGTTTGCATGTTACCATTTTCCACCATTACTTAGAACCCCTCATGGCTGACATTTTTCCGTGTGAAAGCTTCTCACTAAAAAAAAAAAAAAAAAAATGTGAATTGACAGTAAAATAGTGTGCTTAAGAGAGCTAGGAGCACACTTGGTGATGCAGAGAAGGGCTCCTATTGCTTTTTTTCACACCTAAGAGGAAAAATGAATAAGAAGGGCTCAAATAGGGGGTCTTGAGGAGCAAAGAAGTAACCTACTATCAATTACTACTAGATTATAACCCGCGTAATGCACGGCTTTTTTTCATTATTTTTCTAAAAATATGTTTCTAACAAAGCAACTTAACTAAGAAGAAGGAATAAATAATAACAATAATGAAAAATAAAAAAAAAATAAAAAGAAAAGAAAAGAAAAGTGTAAAATAGTAAATATAAATAATTTTTCTTTACACTTAACAATAGAAATGGTCATTTTTATTATATCTCATCAAATATATTATATTGATTTTTATTATATTTCATCGAATGTATTACACTAAGTCTATAAAGATAACTACCAATAACTTTCTAGCCTAGTTGTATCGATTCCTTTCAATGGGGGTTTATATCCCGGGGTTGTATTCACTTACTAAAAAAAAACTCACTTCACATCGTTTGTGAATTTCAATCACTTTGGTGAACTTCAATTGTTCCATATAGGGATTCTAAATGTTCAGAGTTTTCTCATTTTTGTTTAACTTACAACACTTTGATAGTACAAATAAATAATACAATTTGTTGCATATTTATCCCATCTTTACCTTTTTTTACTTTCTTTTATTTCTCTTTTCATATTTTTTTTTGGGCAATTTATAACTTATAAATAATCACATAAACAATATCTATGATCTTAGAAGTCCATCATATAACAAATTGGTCCATGAAGATAAAAATGACAATGTCATCTTAAGTCTAAAACCTATCTCTTAGGAAACTTTCGCACATAGAAAAAAAAAAAAAAAATGTTAAGATGTTATTCCCTCTGATCCTAAAAAAAAGATCTACACAATTGGCTCTTTTGGTTATCTCTAAAATGATAGTCCATTGATATCCTAAATCTCAGATAATTTGAATGTTGCCTCATCAATTCTAATATGAGTATTAGAAAATAATTTATACTTAACATGTACCCCCAAAAATATATTAAACAGATAGTTGTCAAGCTATTTAGTATATCCAATTGTATAAAAATAAAATGATCGAGTCAAACTATATTTTATATGCAGTTAGATAGTATCAGAAATTGTTAAAAAAACATTTTTTATTGCAAAAAATAGAGAACTACAACTCAACCAAGCAAAAATACTTCGAATATATCTAATTGTTTAAAAAAAATACAAATGAAACTAAATTTTATATGCATCTAAATAGTATCAGAAATTGTAAAAAAAAAAAAAAAAGCATTATTGGTTGCAAAAAATAGAGGACTACAACTTAATCAAGAAAAAATACTTCGAATATATCCAATTGTATAAAAAAATAAATAAATAAATAAGTCAAACTAAATTTTATATGCAGTTAAATAGTATCAGAAATTGTAAAAAAAAATATATATATATTGGTTGCAAAAAATAGAGGACTACAACTTAATCAAGCAAAAATACTTCGAATGTGAGATATACAAGAAATTATTGCTCTCTACTCTGAGTTTTAGTTTAGATTATAGATTATAGATATATTTCCTCTTCTACAATATATCATTCAATCACACAATAATTAAATTTCATTTGACTAATGGCATTCCAAAACAATCACTAATAGGTGAATATTAATTGGTGGGGTATTAATACGTGGATTCCAAAACAATCAAGATATTAATTGGTGGGGTATTAATTGGTGGAATAACGGAAATATGCTGATTCAATTAGGAGGAAGAGAAAATTTAAGAGGCCATTAAGGGAATTGGATGGATTAATCTAGATGAGAAGGAATTAAAATTGGAAACAAATTTGGAATGACGTGAATTTTTATGGAGATAGAGTCTGATGTGGCAGGATTTGGAAGAGCCATAAAAGTTTCTCTCTGCTCTGAGTTTTAGTTTAGATTGTAGATTATAGATATATTTCTTTTTCTGCAATAATAGGTGGATAAATCATTCAATCACATTATAATTAAATTTCATTTGACTAATGGCATTCCAAAACAATCACTAATAGGTGGATATTAATTGGTGGGGTATTAATACGTGGATTCCAAAACATTCAGGACATTAATTGGTGGGGTATTAATTGGTGGAATAACAGAAAAATGCTGATTCAATTAGGAGGAGGAGAAAATTTAAGAGGCCATTAAGGGAATGTGATGGATTAATCTAGATGAGAAAGAATTAAAATTGGGAACAAATTTGGAATGGCATGAATTTTTATGGAGATAGAGAGTCTGATGTGACAGGATTTAGAGGAGCCAAAAAAGTTTCTCTCTGCTCTGAGTTTTAGTTTAAATTATAGATTATTGATTATAGATTATAGATATATTTCATTTTCTACAATATATCATTCAATCACACTATAATTAAATTTCATTTAACTAATAGCATTCCAAAACAATCACTAATAGGTGGATATTAATTGGTGGGGTATTAATTGGTGAAATAACAGAAAAATGCTGATTCAATTAGGAGGAGGAGAAAATTTAAAAGACCATTAAGGGAATGGGATGGATTAATCTAGATGAGAAGAAATTAAAATTGGAAACAAATTTGAAATGGCGTGGATTTTTATGGAGATAGAGTCTGATGTGGCAAAATTTGGAGGAGCCAAAAAAGTTTCTCTTTGCTTCGAGTTTTAGCTTAGATTGTAGATTATAGATATATTTCCTTTTCTACAATATATCATTGACAATCCAAAACAACACTATAATTAAATTTCATTTGACTAATAGCATTAATCATGAAAACAATCACTGTGCAGGATTTGGGAGAGTAAAAAAATTCCTAGATTGTAACTCTAAAATAATTCTCTGTTCTGAGTTTTAGTTTAGATTATAGATTATAGATTATAGATATATTTCATTTTCTATAATATATCATTCAATCACACTATAATTAAATTTCATTTGACTAATGGCATTCCAAAACAATCACTAATAGGTAGATCTTAATTGGTGGGGTATTAATATGTGGATTCCAAAACAATCAGGATATTAATTGGTGGGGTATTAATTGGTGGAATAACAGAAAAATGTTGATTCAATTAGGAGGAGGAGAAAATTTAAGAAGCCATTAAGGGAATGGGATGGATTAATCTAGATGAGAAGAAATTAAAATTGGAAACAAATTTGGAATGGCGTGGATTTTTATGAAAATAGAGTCTAATGTGGCAAAATTTGGAGGAGCCAAAAAAGTTTCTTTTTGCTCCGAGTTTTAGTTTAGATTATAGATTATAGATATATTTCCTTTTCTACAATAATAGGTTCAATCACACTATAATTAAATTTCATTTAACTAATGGCATTCCAAAACAATCACAAATAGATGGATATTAATTGGTGGGATATTAATACGTGGATTCCAAAACAATCAGGATATTAATTGGTGGGATATTAATTGGTGGAATAACGGAAAAATGCTGATTCAATTAGGAGGAGGGGAAAATTTAAGAGGCCATTAAGAGAATTGGATGGATTAATCTAGATGAGAAGGAATTAAAATTGGAAACAAATTTGGAATGGCGTGGATTTTTATGGAGATAGAGAGTCTGATGTGACAGGATTTGGAGGAGCCAAAAAAGTTTCTCTCTACTTTGAGTTTTAGTTTAGATTATAGATTATAGATATATTTCCTTTTCTACAATAATATGTAGATATATCACTCAATCACATTATAATTAAATTTCATTTGACTAATGACATTCCAATACAATCACTAATAGGTGGATATTAATTGGTGGGGTATTAATATGTGGATTCCAAAACAATCAGGATATTAATTGGTGGGGTATTAATTGGTGGAATAACGGAAAAATGCTGATTCAATTAGGAGGAGGAGAAAATTTAAGAGGCCATTAAGGGAATGGGATGGATTAATCTAGATGAGAAGGAATTAAAATTGGAAACAAATTTGGAATGGCGTGAATTTTTATGGAGATAGAGAGTCTGATGTGGCAGGATTTGGAGGAGCCAAAAAAGTTTCTCTTTGCTCCGAGTTTTAGTTTAGATTGTAGATTCAATTAGGAGGAGGAGAAAATTTAAGTGGTCATTAAGGGAAAGTGATGGATTAATCTAGAGAGTCTAATGTGATAGGATTTGGAAGACCTAAAAAAGTTTTAGTTTAGATTATAGATTATAGATATATTTCCTTTTCTACAATATATCATTCAATCACACTATAATTAAATTTCATTTGACTAATGGCATTCCAAAACAATCACTAATAGGTGGATATTAATTGGTGGGGTATTAATACGTGGATTCCAAAACAATCAGGATATTAATTGGTGGGGTATTAATTGGTGGAATAACGGAAAAATGTTGATTCAAATGGGAGGAGGAGAAAATTTAAGAGGTCATTAAAGGAATGGGATGGATTAATCTAGAGAGTTAGATGTGGCAGGATTTGGAGGAGCCAAAAAAGTTTCTCTCTGCTCTGAATTTTAGTTTATACTAGACTATAACCTGCGCAATGCACGGCTTTTCTTCATTATTTTTCTAAAAATATGTTTCTAACAAAGCAACTTAACTAAGAAAAAGGAATAAATAATAACAATAATGAAAAGTAAAAAAATAAATAAATAAATAAGAAAAGAAAAGAAAAGTGTAAAATAGAAAATGTAAA